>CM070109.1:17496013-18096013 GCA_036178185.1 Liparis tanakae | reverse complement strand
CAGCTGCATCATTCCATCAGCCACCACCACCAGGGGGGGGGGGGGAGATTTATCTTGCTGCTGCTCAGAGCAGACACCCTTCCATTATAAATCACCCAGTAGAGTCCCAGACTCCATCATCACATATCACGTGTTAATAGTAAAAATACGGAAGAGCGGTACACTCCCCCACATTTTTTCTCTCAATAATAACTTATATTAACCCCAAACTTTAGTAAACGGCTTCTACAAAGGCGAGTACTGTCCTTAAACGGCACCATGGCCACCAGAAATAATAATACTTTGAATTTATATAGCGCTTTTCTAAATAATTAACGATAATTGTCTCTCCTGTAGTTTTGTTGTCTAACTTGGTATTTTACGATGTGTTCATCCTCTTCCAGGCTATTGTTTTTGTAAAATAAAGAACAAAACGCTGCGTGAGGACACATTGACTGAACACGGGCGTTAAATACAGAGATCCAATAAGACGTAAGACTGGATGCCGACTCACTCTCACCTCTCCAGGTACATGTGGTATTACTAGACAGCAATGATACAACGGCATCACTTTATCATCTTCACATACATTTTTTACACACATTGGCCCTTTAAAAGAAGTTTAATACACACAACGTCTTATTCTTATTCACTGAACATGATGGCGAAGCCCCTGTGAGCGTTTATTCCCTCGCTGCAGGGACTACTGTACAATGTATGTGTGAGCATGGCCCATTAAACGTGGGATGAGTGATGCACGCACACACACATGCGCACACACACACACACACACTCTCCTCCCTCCTGCCTCCCATCCTCTCAATCTCCTCCGCATTAATTATGACATTGGCAAAAAAGGAAAGGAGGAATTGCAAATGGGCGAGAAATGATTGGGCCCTTCTCTTGCACTAATTGGATGTGGAACTTTGGACACGAACAATGAAAGTGTCATGGGAGCCGGGGGGGGGACTAAAGTTGGGAGGGGTTAAAGGCCGGTCGGTGAATAACTTGCTATGAATATCTCGCATTCAACAAATAAAGAAGTGCTGTGGTGGAATATGAATCTGAATGTTTATCCTAGTCGCCTTCATTAGCTGAACCCAACCGGAACACACCGGTTCAGACGCACATCTGAGCAGCCCCGTCGTCACCGGCAACAATTCATCTCGCGGCCATAACTTCCTGGCTGACAGTCAGACGGTGACAACAAAACCTCCCCGAATAAATACCGCCAGTGATGGATACTTTCCCAGAATGCTTCGCCAAAGGGCGTTGGCGAGTAGCAGGAGATGTTCCAGGAACTATTAGCCCCCCATTGATTAGCCACGGGGCTGCACATTATGAACCAACGGTGTTGTGATATCGACCGAATTGGTTTTGAATAGCTGGAAAAACAGTATTTACATTTTATTTTTTTGTGTAATGACAAACAACATTTTTTCCGAGAAATTAATTTCATCTGGTTTGGTAAACAAAAATGTGCCCGAAGCCATTTCCTTTGGGACGATCGGTACACAAACGCGTTAGAGAATCGTACGACGAAGGCTACGACACACTGTTTTGATCTCAAACTGAAGACGGAGCCTTTTTCTTAAATTAGAAAAAAGCCTCCATCTTTGGTTTCCTTCCCCAAACCCCATCCGCTCGACTTGCCCGTGGTTTGGGGCAAAGATTTGACTCAAACGCGGAGGATTTTTTTAGGAAGTACACACACACCGCCAGCCAGATGTTTAGCGGTGGGGACCCTCTTCTAATGACGAAAACATCTGTCACACTGCATTACAGCGAAAATCCACACATGTTGTGTTTTGGGTTTAGTTATGCGTGCACACGGTCACAATCTGGCGAGCGCTACCTCCAGCTGTTAGGGGGAACTCGGCAATGCTTTCTGAATTTACCGAGGAGAAAATAATGGACTTTCCGACGCCGTACCGGGAGAGGCCCTCTGGAAGAGAAAGGTCACGGCGGATGTGGCCAATAGCTTCACGTGTTAAGTGGTTTGCGGTTCTACGGTCTCTCTAATCCACCAGAGTGCCTTTAGCAGGTGGCAAATTGCAGTATCAGAGCCACGGTTGGGTTGGGGGGGGGGGGGGGGGTACCCCCGCCGGACCACTGACAGCCCGGGGTCAGAGCCCATGGCTGGCTGGGAGAGAGCGATCCGCGCCCAGGGCCATTAATGCTGCATGAGCTCGGCCTCATTGAAATGCATAAAAGATAAATGAGGACCCCAGGTGGGGTCTGCGTCCCTGATCGCCCCCCAGCCACCGTCCGGTCACGGGTCACCGCTGATGCTGGGACTGGTCAATTATAGCACCTGACAACGATTAGAAGAGATGCAGAGGGAAGCAGGTTCCTGCGCTTCAATGACATCCCAGTCATTACGCCCACATTAATGCATCGTTACGGCGAAAGGCATCTGTCACAATTCCATCCGACACGTATCGGGAGCAATAAAGTGACGTTTTCTGTTGAAGACAAAAACATTATGGCTTAATCTCCTGCTGCTGAACAATGGACTTGACGGCTTTATATGTGTACCAAAAAAAAAATTACTAAACAAATTCTTTTGGGGGGGACATTTGGATGTTTCTGAATTTTTTTTAAGTTTTCTACATTTGATCAGAGCAAGTGACGTAGTATACCGAGCAGCTTTATTAAATATTGTGAGGTATAATAACAGATTAAACCAGCAATCCGGTCCACTAAAGGCAGTTGGAAACTGGTTGGCTCAAACATTCACTACAGAGGCAGCTGTCCGTGTCCGTGTGAAAAAGATATTGATTTTAGTCTTTGTTATATAATATTGGCACATTTGTTACATTACGCTCCATAAGAAGGTTTCAAATGAATATATTTACCTTTATGCTTTTTATGTAATGCCATGTTGCGCAACTTTGTTTTAGGCAATGCTGCGTTATTCAACTTTAAGTAACATTGTAAAAGAAAGTTCATGGGGGCTTTCCATTTATTTGCGTTTGTGACATTGTAACGGTCGTTAAGCTACGTCGTTACGTTGTGATTATTTCCATAGCGTTACCCACGCAGCCTTATGCATCTCCAAGAGGCTGACATGAAACACATTTATGGAACATGTTCTGTTTATTCAGCCTGTGGTTTGTAGAAACTGCCGACTGGGTTGGATTTTCTGCTCTCTGAGCAAACATGAACACGACGGAAACCTCGAGAGAGTCCGGGGAAACGAGAACCAGAATCGAATTACAGATGGAAACAAAACACTGCGCCGCTGACATATTTATAAGAGCCGATCACAATAGCGACAACAGCCAACGCGCCATCTTCTTCAGAGCTTGTTCTCTGTGATGGAATTCATCAAAAGGAGAAAGGCGTAGAGACAGATGGAACCTTCTCCGTCACATCCTCTGGCCTGACCTGCTGGATGTGTGGATACACCGAGTCAAGGTCAAAATCTGCTATTTTGAACAAGACCGGATCTGACAACCCTAACCTAGGAATAGAGAACAATTCCCCACACGCTAAGGAGTCGGGACCAATCGTGTGAATTTACCGAGGAACGGCAGCTGGAATAAGGTGACCTTGTCATCAATTGGACACAGACGTCAGGTTCACTCACACGGGCTGCAACAAACGGGGCGTGAGAGGTAGACGGCGTTGGGCAAAAGTAATTCACGTGATTCCAGACAGTAAACGTCTCATGATTTCTGTGCCGATGACCAGCGGGGAATCGGACCTACACTCACCGGACAGGAACAAGGAAAAAAAGCCTCTCTCCGTTCCTCACCGGCTACCGTGAGAAGGGAGGTCCGCTGCTCCGATCCGTTGGGTTTTCAGAAGAGCTCCCCGATTCCACCGCCCTCGCTGAGCGTGGGATGTCGGTTCAGAAAATGTTTCCAGGGCCCAATCCGGCTTACGGCGCACCGGACGTCGTCCCGGAGACGGAACCTGCCGGCGGTTGCTCGCGTGTCAGGACGAAGACGCACCGGGGTGATTCGGCAATCGCGTTCAGCGGACTCGCCTCCTCTTTCCTCGGAGGAGGCCCAGGAGCCCGGGAAGCAGACAGAACGGGACGCGTGGGTCGCCTCAAACTCGCAGCTTGAACTCGGAGCCTGTGGCTTGAATAAATAATACCCCACGGCCTCTGGGCTTCTAGAAGAGACGACCGGATCAGGTTCCCCGGTTCTACCGTTTCACTGGCAAGCCGTTTTTAAAAAGGACACACACACACACACACACACACACACACACACACACACACACAGCTGGTATGTAGTGCAGCATTAGCTGGGAGAAAAACACGGAGTAGTGGGGTCAAAGCAGAGCGAGACCTCCATGTGAGAAGAGGAGAGTTATTGCGGTATGACTCCCGTCTTCAGGAATGCACTGCTGCCAGACGCCGTCTCTCTTTCCTTCTCTCTCTCTCTCTTTCTTTCTCTCAGAGTGCTACCAGAGGGTCAATCTGTCAGTTTCAACAACAGCAGCGCAGCGAGAGGTGTGTGGAGCAGGCGGAGAACAGTAGCCCAGCTTCCTGGCAGGGTCGTTTTTTTCTCCCGAACACGCTTTGGACCACAGCTTCCAGCGGCTTGGGTTCAGTCACATGACCGTCTGGTGGCAGTCATGCGGTTTGTTGGCTCCGTTTGGGGAACGGCGCCATCGGTCACATCTGATCAAACGACGACCACACAGGCCCCGTTTCATATATGTTTGAGCTATATTCGGTCCAGAGTAATGACAATCGCTGCAGTAAGTTGACCGATCAGAACTTTGTCGGAGGAATAAAGACTGTCCTTAATATTAGATGAATATACGTCATCCAGTTGTACAGCTTGTGCTTTTCACTGCAGTTAAGTTGATGTTTAAGTCGACTAGCATTAACAATCAGCAGGGACATATCATGAAAAACACACTTTTGTCATTGCTTGTGCACATACGTTTGGGTATCTGGCGATGCAAACCCAGTCAGTTTCATTCTGGGAAGGATTAAAAAAAACATGAGATTCAACAAGCCAATCAGATAGCACTCTCCTTCCTCTCACATGAAGCCAGAGCAGAGTGGTCCTTTCTGGAGAGAGACAGGAGCTAAAAAAGGTGTATGGTTGTGATGTTTATCTATACTATTTCTAAGCAGAAAGTGCGGCGACGTTCCCCGTCTTTAATAACGGTGCAGGAGACGCCGTGGAGGAGACGCTGGCCAATCAGAGCAGACGGCAGCTAAAACAGAGCGTTTCAGAAAAGAGAGAATGAAGGTAGATCAAGACAGACAGTATGAGGAAAATAATGTGGTTTTTGAACATTAAGGCTTTAAAAGTAGAAACCACAAATTAAAGTATGAACCTGAACATGAGCATGACGTGCAATCATCAGTTGATGTATATTAACAATGGGTCTGCAGTGCCACTTGGCTCTCAGGAATGTTTGAGCTTTTTTTAGCAAATTGTTTAGTTTTTTTTGGCCAACAAGCTCTGCTCTTAACCTTGTTTACCCCCCCCCCAAAAAAAAAAGCTGAACAAACGCACCGTAGACTACGTGCCCAGGAAGGACTATAAACACAAGACAAAGTTATGAACTCATTTTACGGAGACCAAAACAAAAACTGAAATGCGTGTGAATATATCGAGCGTGTCACGGCTGAAGGCGAACACGTTAGCCCAAACAACGTTACGAGGTGATAATTGCCGTGTTCAGCTCTTGTTCCACAATTAATGGAAATCAGCTTTAACTGCTTGGGCACGGTTACACCGAGTATACGGACAGGGAGCATTTAAAAATACCACTCGCTGGATTCCAGACCTCTAGCTCCTGTCTGCGTGTGTGAGTGACTATGTGGTCATTTTTAGTAAAGCAGACAGAAGCCCCCCCCCCCACCCCACACACACACACACACACACACACACACACACACTCGAGAAGAGGGGGAAAAACATTTAACTTTGACATTTCGTGGTAAATCAGCAGAGACAGAGAAATGAAACGTCTGATGGCCAAGTTACACAAGACGCCGTAGATCAGAAAGTCAATAAAAAAAACTGGACTCGCCGAGAGGCCGGAACATATTCTGGATTAAAGCGTGGGCTCGGAGCTGCGGCACGTCCGACCCACGGAGACTGGAATTACAGACCAGAGAAGTTCATGACTGGCGATCGGCTCCTGCTGACTCAGGCGGCTCTCTAGCCACTAATTATAGCCTGTCTGTGGTTGCATGACTGTGTGGAACCATTAATACTTCAACCCATCCCCTACTTACTACCGGGTCTCCCACAACACGGATAGAACCGATTGTGAGTGAACACCACATGGATGGGACATCCTCTTGCTGTCATCTCCTGCAGCACGAAGGTCCTATATAGATGGACAATAACTTACATTTACATCTCAGCTAGTGCTGAAACAATCAGTCAATAACCGAACAGTTGATCGGCAGAAAATTGCAATGCGTGAACAATTTCTAATAATCGATAAATCGTATCAGCCAGAATTTGGGAACCAGCTGGGAGGTTGTGAGATGCAAGTAACAGAATATTTTTTCTTCTTTAAGATGCTGAAAAATATTCCAATAAAAAAAAAGTATTTGACTGAACGGGTCATAACTGGTGCACAACATGTCTGCAACCAATAACAGGGGGGGGGGGGGTGTAGGGTTTCACATTACACAACATTTAGCTGACGCATTTATCCAAAGCGACTTACAATAAGTGCGTTCAACCATGAGGACAAACTCAAGAAACTAAAGTTTTTTCAAGAAAGCCAAACTACAAAAATAGTAAGTGCCACTGAGTGCTAAACAGTTTTTGTTCCGTGAATCCAGCTTCCCAAATGTGAAAAACTTCCATATCTTATATTATATTAGTAGGTTGAATACATTTGTGTTTCTGGGCTGAACAAGCTGCCTGAAGACTCTGAGAAGTCCTCATGTCTCTATTCTCTGACATTCTGAACGATTATCGAAAGAGCTAATAGAAGTTTCAGCTGCAATGAAAAACTGAAAGTACCTTTTTTCGCTGCCGACCGTTCTCATAATCTTGACCCATAAGTTGCCACACCTTTCACAACTTTGTAATCATTCCTGAACACTCGACTATAACCAGCGATGGCAAACCACACAGCTTGTGTTTTGAACTGGTTCAAACATCCAGTCCTCCAGTTCTAGTACGGGTGTCAGAATATATGAAAAACAGACTCAGAATCCCCCCCCACACCAGCATAAGCCCGATGGCTCTCCCAGCAGTACACCATCCTGCTTTTGGAGCTCCGTAACAGGATCCCGTCCTACCTTATCGTCCGAACTGAAATGCAGTACTTCCACATTAGATCCCACATGTCCCCGACATCATCAGGCTGGAAACTTGAAGTTTAGGAATTCGCCGGAGAAGTTAAAAAAGAAAATGTTCCTGAAGCAACTCTGGGCTGAAGAACAGTCTCCCCGAAAGAGAGAGAGAAAGAGAAAGAGAGAGAGAGAGAGAGAGAGAGAGAGAGAGAGAGAGAGAGAGAGAGAGAGAGGAGCAGCAGCTCTACCAGCATCGCCACCCATGCCACTCCTCCCACTCTCTTCATATGACCGTAAAAACACAGACCGGTCTTTTCCTTGCTCCTGAGGAAAAAGGACAACTCCTCCCTGCTGGCCATCGGTTTACTTTAGTCACTGCTCCTTTTTTATCACTTCCCCGTCTTCCTTGGCATTCGGAAACAAGTCGACATGGCGGAGCTGAGTGCAGGGCAGACACGCGGCCTGCATTACCAAGTAAGGCCAGCTGCTGAGCCGACCAGACGTGGTGGGAGCCCTCCTCGCCCGCCTGGATCATATCCGTGACCCCCGCACAGGGAGGTGTAGAAGTTTCACGTGGACGACCAGGTCTTATCGTTTCGTCACAACGAGAGGGACGGCGTCCGGCCTCGGGTGGGTGAACCACGGCGCTTCTGAATAAGCGCGGTGTTTTTTTCTTCTTTTTTGTATTTTTCCAGATAGGTTGTTGCGTCGCTTATCAACCATCTCAAAACAGAGTCGGGAGGTAATAGAACATCCCAGGCAGAGGACTGAAGTCATCCGTTGCTGAATCAGAGACATATCAGCCGATATAGTGCATCGTTAAACTTGGGAGACGTGAAATGGGTGATGTGTGTGTGGAAAACACCCCCAAAAAATATTCTTGGAGACGAGTAACTATAGACATTTAGTTGGCTGTTGGCACAAAACCAGATAAGAGAAGAAGACAGGAGTACTGTCATGGAAGCTAAGCAAGGTGCGAGGGAACACGACTGTTTTTGTCAAAGGAGTCTCGTGGCTTTGAAGATGGCAATCTGACGGCTCCATGGCGGCAAAGCAAAGCCCCTGTGGATGGGATCACACCTATTCCAAAAATCGGAAACCTTTCAGTTATTTCCAACTCGAGCACAGCCAACGTTGACTCAGCTGGTGCTAGCATTGTGAAAATGTCATAGCCTCTTTGATTAGCTGCCTGTGGT
Source organism: Liparis tanakae (assembly GCA_036178185.1). Lineage (NCBI taxonomy): Eukaryota > Metazoa > Chordata > Actinopteri > Perciformes > Liparidae > Liparis > Liparis tanakae. The sequence continues at coordinate 18,087,598 of CM070109.1, read as the reverse complement.
AGCCTCCGTCCTGCTTTTCGATAACGAATGAGTCGGCGTTTCCTTCTGAACAAAACATGAAAAGAACATGGATTGACCTTTAGGGAGCCCCGTCCTTTGATATCAGTCCACTCGGTTTAATCCCCGTCGGTAATAAGGCTGCTGCAGCGGGTCGAGCTAAATTCATTCCCAGGAAATACATAATTAATATAGATAGAATACGTGTGCTTGTGGCCACTGATCGTCTTCCTTTCTTGTAACTCCGCAGTGCTCACGGGTTGGCATGTTATACTCGGGGAAGATGTATCTCACTTAAGAAAAGGAACGTCAGCACAATGTATATGTACAAATAAAAACTGGACTCCTTGCATTTTATTTAAATCATGATATTATTGAATTATTATCACTGAGGCCATGATGTGCACATAGTTTTAAATGCTGTAACTAGTGTAAGATCAGAATGTATTGTACTTCTTTTTCTTTCTTCTTCTTTCTTCTGTATTACCTTTTGCATTTGAAATCTGAATCACCTTTTGATATATATCTATCAATACATATATATAAATATATATATATATATATATATATATATATATATATATATATATATATATATATATATATCTATACATACATACATATATATATCTATACATACATATATATATATATATATATCTATACATACATATATATATATATATATCTATACATACATATATACATATATATATATCTATACATACATATATATATATATATACATATATATATATATATATATATATATATTCCTTTAAAATGTAAATCCTGATTGTAGTTGCATAATAACTGCACAGAAAGTACACCTTTACGGGGACTGACCAAGGTTATAGTTTATGACAATCTATTCTTATTTTACCTTCAGCCTTTGAGTTTATCCGTGTGGTCAGTCTACGTGTCCATATGGGTGATCAAACATTGACTCATATTTTGCTCGGACACTAGAACACACAAGAGCACAAGTCTGCTCCCTGAATAATCGGCCCTGAGGTCGTAAACTTCCGCTGCGCGTTCAGGACGCGCCGCCACGCCGTCATGTCCTCACGCCGATCCTGTCACAAGTGTGCCTTTGTTATTTTAGATGTTCAAGAATAGCCAAGTATTTCCCCTCCCCGCCAGCCCCCGTGGCCTTCCTCCGAACACCTGCTCTACATTTCTCTGCATTCCCCCCCCCCCCCCCCCCTTCGCCTACACACTCATGTGCAGGGTCAGCTATTGGCAGTTATGAAGACAACCGTCAGTATCAGTAATGTGGTGGAAATACGAGATAACTGGACTCTCTGCCGCCTTCGTTTTGCCTCTCGTCTGCATCTCCTAAATACAGTGAAGACACGAGAGGAGAAGCAGCTGGAAGAACAGCAGACGTCATTAATACTTAATACGAGCTAAACAACAGAAGAGCGCCCGAGTGTCACTCACTCCGTACCATGACTACCAAGACATCAATTGAACTGTTTTGAATGTGTTGTACGGCGACCTTGAGTGCCTTGAAAGGCGCCTTATAAAATAAATGTATTATTATTACCATTACAAAGCTCTGGGCAATCTCCAAGTTGCAGCGCCACACTTCTACACATTTTCGCAGCAGATTGATTTTGACGACGGTTTCCATTTCATGGCGTGGATAAAACCACAGAGAGAGAGAGCGAGCGGCGCCGGCGGATGGTATCAAACCGGTCGTACGAGGCATATCCGCCAACGGGCGTAGCGGAGAGCGGGTTGGCAGGACGAGAGCACTCTGCAGCACTCTGCTGGCAGGACTGAAAAGAGCTTAGTGTCTGAGGACCGACTCACTCACAGGCCTGCGCTCGGCTTGGCCAGCAAATGAATGCAATTAGATGACGGCCTTTTTATTACAACATTTCTCACTTAACAATTCGTCATAAAGCCACTGCTAGAGCACATCTTTATTATGTGTGTCTTTTAGATGATTACACTCCCTCCATAAGGGTCGCACAAAGTAACTCTCCAGAAGGTCTCTGAGGTTTTACCCAGAAACACTGCTTCTGAAGATTTCTTTTTTTTAAAGAATGGCTTTTACAAGACTGGGGGTGAGAACCTTTTTCATCTAAAGAACGCATTTTAAGATTAATAGTTCTTCAAAGACTGTTGAGCGCATTGGTATTAAGAGATTGTTGTGGGTTGCGCTGCACCACATCTGGCCGTCCCTTCTGGGAATCCCAGGTTGGGTCTGAGATGACTCCCCATGGAATATAAATGCTTTCCCAGAAGAATCTGCTGGGTCGGTGATAGATGAAATCTCTTGAATACAAAAGAGTTCTCTGGGTGGGTTCTAGATAAACCCCTTGGAATACAAAGAGAGACAGTATAGAAGTCCTTGGTTGGGTTCTATATATATCGTGTTAGCAATCTTGGAAGGTGGAAAGGTTCTGGAAATAACCTCCAGAGAGCGCTACACCAAGAAGTGTTCTCTCTAGAACCTTTGACTTATGGTTCGATGTATAAAGGTACGTTCACACCGGACGCGACAAAATTTTGTCGCGTGAGAAGTTTACATGTTAAGTCAATGCAAAGCTGCGACAAAGCTGTGACGCTGTTTTTTTTTCCTGCGAGCAGCGCGTTTCCTGCGACAGAGCAGCACGAACAGAGCGGATGTCGCCGGGCGAACTGAGCGAACAGAGCGATCTGTCGCAGCTTCTTGTCGCTCGAGTTGAAATGTCTGAACTCGAGCTGCAGAAACGCGTGAGTCATAGTTGCGTCAGCCAATCGGCGTTGAGAAGCTCCGCTCGTCATCGTTCTGCCGGCCGGTTTAGAAAGTGGAGGAAAAGATTCTTGTCGCCGTCCGTGGGCACCCCGAACTTTATGACACGACTCTTTACTTGCCGAAACCGTAGCGATAAAGAAGAAGCTTAGAAGGAGGTCGGAGAAGCCGTGGGACTACCCGATACATTTAGAATGTGTGCATTTGCTTTTATTCTCGCTGTGTGTTTCATGGCAGCGGAGATCTGCCGCCGGAGGAGGAAAAGTCTCAGACACGAATCAGAGAGAGAAGAGAGAGAGAGACACGAATCAGAGAGAGAAGAGAGAGAGAGCAGCGAGTAGCGCAGTGAGAGAGCAGCTCGGTCCACTAACAAGTGGAAGCTCTCTGCGGTCCTGTCGTTCCTCGACCCGTGTTTACGGGGACATGGGGCCGTGGAAGTCAGGACTGCAGAGTCCAGAGAGAAGGAGAGAGAGGGGCAGCAGCAGGGCGACTCACAGGGCAACAAGTGAAGACACAACATCTCAGACTGGTTAAGGAAAAGATTCATATGGCTGAAGAAGCGGGCGCGATAAGCCACGCCCCCGCTGTGTCGCGTCCGACGCGTTCGGTGTGAACACCCTTTTTTTGTTGCGCGACAGAATCCTGCGACAGGCGCGACGAGAATTATTTTGTCGCGTCCGGTGTGAACGTACCGTAACTCTTTATATTGGTTTCTAGATAAACCTAACCACTATTAAGGGTTTTCCTTTATAAAAGGTTCTACCCTTAAGAGGTTCTGCCTTTTATAAAGATTGATTTATATTTATAAAACAATCTAAAGCATTCCCCTATTAGGACAAGCTGAAGAACACTTTATTCCTAAGCGTGTACAGTGGGCTCTAGAGTATGAAGCAATTGCATTTGTAAAGATCAGGACTTTGCCAGTATCAATCTGACAAAGACCAGAGACCTGTGTGTTAGGAAACCTTTTGATGTCCTGCATTTGGTCCTGAGCAGAGACAGCTTCTACCCTTCCACAATGAGAGTGGAATATTAAAAGGCGAGTAGAGATACAAACGCTGTAATCTGATGAATCCCTGAGGAAAAACCGGCAAAGCCCAGATCATTGTGCAGGGAATTGGATTGCATAATTGGAGCCACCTTTATGTGCAATTATTCTGTCCAGAGTTAGTGGTGGTACACTCGGGGACTCAGGTCATGTCTGCCTGGGGAAAAGGAAATGTGAGGCAGAAAGGAATCGGTGGGTGTGAATGATGAAGGGGTAGGGGAATGGGGGTTGGGGGGGAATGTCTCCAGTGCTGATGAACTGCCGTGTTTGGACAGTTTGATGTGGGTTCAGTGACCCACACCAGCAGAGGGTGTCAAGCTCTATCAGAGAGTTGTTCACCCCTCTGCCTTTACCACAGCTCTGTGTCGGGAAATCACATGATCTCCTCACACCACATCAACACATCGGCCACTATTGTCAACCCCAGCCATTAACACAGGTACAATCCATTAGCAGACAAACAGTGGGGGTTGACACATTACCAAGGGGGTCATTGATCTACTGGAGGCGAGAGGATGAGATATGCAACTGCGAAGGATATCACAAAGAAGCTATTACAGGGTCGATTCACCTAAATTACTAATATTACAAAACAAACCTGCCATTAAGATATTGATTTGGCTTCAATTGGAGGACTCCCAGATGAAAAGACAGGAAACGGGATTGAGAGTTTACAGCCATGTGATGATGGACTTGGGAATGCTGCAGAAGATGAATACGTCATGTAAAATGAATGAATGCCCTTTTTGAAAATAAAGAAGAAGCGAGATTTAAATAATCAATAAAGTGACACTGCTGTGTGTTGTCTCCCTTGATCGGGAGATGCACTTATTGTTTTGGTTTTGCACGTATTTAATCAAATCTGAAAAAATATATAATTGTAATTCAGATTTTGTTCTAATCATGTATGTTTTACCCACCCTGTGCAGAGGCATATATGAGCATAATGTAAAAAGAGTGTATTGATACTTAGCCATATATATATTGGCAATAAGATGCAAAAAAAAGGTAAAATTGGAGTCAACTGCAAAGCTTTATGGATGTGTTGGTGCTGAAAAGTCATTTGTGTAATATCTTTTGAGAATCAGACCTTGAGACAGGGCAGGCAGCGGTTGCAAATGATGCACAATCCATGGTGTTATCAGCAGCAGCAATCCAAGATTACAGCAACATTGTTTGCATTGCATTAGTCTTCCAGTGCACGTTCTCTTCTCTTATCTAAATAAGGTACTACACCCCTGAAAGACAACCCCAGAGAAAAGTGACACTTATTCTTGTGATTTATGTGAACTGACCCTTTACAAATGTATTGAAAAAAAAGAAGCTATATACATTTAGTTTATTGCTGCCGAGACCAACCGCTATTATGAGCCGGTCTGTCCTTGGCACATGACCTCAGACTGACTGAAGCGCGGAGATGAAGCGGTTTACCGTCTGGCTCTGAAAAAAATAATCATGGAACCCCAACAACAAAATTAACACTTTACAGTCCCGCCGCACTCCAGAGCCGCACAAAGGTTTGGCTCATCCTCAAGCTGAATGAATCGGGTCTCCATCGACCAATCACCACCCGGTATTTAAATGGAAACACACAAGCATTAAGCCGTGTCTTCACCACCCTCTAGAGACAAGGCTGCGTGGAAGAGAGGGTGGAGGGGGTGGGGCTGGGTGGACTCATGAATAAATATTGCCCAGAGGTGTGAGGCAAGAAACAATCCTCTCCACATCGCATATTCACCTTTTTGATTACCGTTCTCTGAATCAGACCGAAAAGTTCACTTCAACTGACCCCACGGGGGTCTTTCCCATTACGTAGAGAAAATGAGACCCAACCGAGGCCAGGAAAACCTGCTGGAATTAGCTTTCAAGCCGAGTGTGTCACTTACTTAGTGGCTTTATAGTCATTCACTGCAAAACCCATTTAAATGTCTGTCCACAGAAGTCATATCAAAATAACTTTCAGTTGATGTGGATATTTTTCAGCTGAAATGAAGCAGCTTTCAGTTAAGCCTTCACGTTTTTACAGTTTTCTCTTCTCCCATGACATGCGTTTTATAATGCAATCCCACTCTTTTTAGTTCCTGTAAACCATAAATGTAACCATTAAAATGTATTCATCAGCTAGCTAACCCCTTCAAGACCCGCTTGTGGAACGTGGAAATTGGCAGAGCAATATATGGGGAATTTGCTTTCAGTTGGCTACAACTATGCATTTCTAAATAATGTGGTTGTGCATATATTTAGGAATTTACCCCCTTTGTCCGGCCCGCTCCAGGCTGCTGACAAGCTAGCGACAACGTAAAAACAGACTCAACCCAAACAGAAAATTAAAAGGGAATCCACGTACACCGTTCAGACAACTCACATGGCTTCACCTTTTGTACGAAGAGATAAAACATTATTGACAAGTAATCATGCACATTAGTGCAGAAGTTTTAGTTGTCTTGTAATTCTATCGCAACATGATGGCCCGCGAGAGTGTAACTCTACATGTTACCGCTTACTAACGTATTGCGACATCATAATATAGGCATTTTACACTTTGAATAAATCAAAATTAATTAAATTAATCATCCAGCACCAGCTTAAAGGGGCACACCATTCACTGTGTATATTGTGAAACACAGGTAAATAAAGATAGAACATTCAAAATCTGAGCAGCAGAGGCCGAGACATCCTGACTTACGCAGATACCGTCGGCAATGGGGAAAGATTTTAAAATAAGCTAAACTTTAGCTTCTGATCTGGTTAAATGCGTCTGAAGTTGCAAGTCAGACTGTGAACAACCGTCTCTTTCCAAAAAACGCCAAAATAACGTCCCATTGCCTCTTGAGGCTCATCGTTGTCAGACCGGTAGCTGATGGGATCCAAGTCCCTGGTGTGGATCAAGTGCAAAAACTCTTAACTTTCCAAACTCTTCACTTATTGATGTTCCTAGTTTGGAAGGCAGGACGGGTTTTTATTGTTCAGACTTGACACAGCTCCGACATCTATTCGCACTAACTGACCTGAACCTGTCTTTAATGTGTACATTCTGTGAAGGGCCTCTTTTAAGTTGCAGGTCGTCGTCATCGTATTTCTACAAACGCGTCCCATCTCGCACATTCGGTAACACGTGTACAAGAAGCGAGCGTTGACGTCCGTCAGGCTAACTGAAGAAAAAACAAACCCTTGAACACCGACTGTGGACAGTCATGGCGCTGGACCAGCGGATGACGGAGCACGCGTCGCCTCGTGCCGCCCAGCCAATAACAATGAGCGGCACCACGCGCACAATAGGCCGAGTCCTAAGCTGGAAGCTTGTCGGGTATGGGGGGGGGGGGACTGCAACAATAGCGCTTTCATTCAGACCAATTGACCCCGCAGACCTCGTCTCTGCCCCTCTCACAGTGGAGTATGAAAACAAGAACAAAGCAATTTTCCGACACAATGAGAACCGAATAAATCCGTTCGCAGAACAGGCTACACGCATTTGAACCGAGTCTTATCCCCGTGCGTCTTTTTGCCTTCGACGCTTCGGAATCAACAAAACTTTATCTCACCTTCTATAGAAGCCGTTTAGAGGCTGGAAACAGAGGAACTGCCAGTAATCCAAACAAAAAGATTTGAACTTCAACATTTTGTCAGCGAGTGGCAAAGGCTCAGATTAAAAAAATGTCATTGGTCCCAAAGAAAGTGTTGATTCAGAAGAGCAGAGCACAGTTTAGTCTGTCAGCAACGCTGACGTCCCATATGGTACAGTCCCATCTCAGCATCTGCCTGTGTGTATCTGGGCCACAGGGAGGGGGTTGAACCTGCACCCCTCTGCTCCCTTTGTTAATGTCTAGCAGTCCCGTCCCGTCCTCCCCTCCAAAAAAAGAACTTCTCTAGTGCCTCGATAAAGACGCCAGCCACTGGACACCACGGCTGCAGGAGTTTTTGGGGTCAATAAAAAAAAAAAAATTAAAAAGAAAGTTCCCCCCCAAACAACCCTCTTTCTGGAACAAACCCCTCTCCTCCTCGTCTCCCTCAGAATGTCAATAGCGGAGGAGGTCCCCGATCATCAGAGTGCAGCTACAGCTGCTCCTATTGTCTAAGCGGCCGCGGCGAGAAGGTCCGACTCCTTGGCGTCTCGCTGGGGCCGACAGAATGCACACAAAGGCCTCCCCCGGTCTTCCGCGTCAATTAGGGCTTTATCAGATGCTGCGCAGCCTCTCGCCAGCTAATCAGCAGCAGCACATGGTGCGGAGAGGGGCGACGCCGGCTCTCGTGAGGGCCCAGCCTCACACGTGTGCACAGAAAGCCTGGCTGGTTGCCAGGACAACCCTGAGCACAGCGATAGCAGACACCGATGGACCCCTTTTGATTGGCCGGGGAGGGAGTTTGAAGTATGTTGTTTTATCTTCTTTTAATTTGCCATATTGCTTCATTCATTTTTTTTTCTGCCGAGCCATCACGAGTAACGTTCGGCTAACGAACTGAACGACTCCTTAGCTAAAAAATGTACATTTTGTGGAGGAATACAGGGCTGCCCACCTCACCCTCTACACACTTCCTTAGCCAATTTAGGTACTTTTATTCATTTTAATTTAGGTAAACAAGCATTTACATATGTATTTAAACTATTAAAAAAAAGAAAATCCATAAACTTGCTTTTCAGGGCGATACAGGGTTGCTAGATTTATAATTGGCAACCAAGTCTTGGTGTTGGTTGGCATCAGTGGAAACCAATTTTTTTATGTAAAAATCAGACAAAAATAAAATGGCAAGAAAGCACCCCACACTTCTCTTTAGCTGTATGTGAGAAATAAATCATCTTTCTCAGCTGAATTACTCCGTCTTTGATGGATCTGCGAAGAACACGACAGATAACCTTTTAAAACAGTGGTTTGCTTTTTGGTAATAGAAAGATAGCAAAACAACCCTGAGACGACTACGGTAATTTAAATTCTGAAGAACACTTAGATTAGATTAAATGAATCCTTCACGATGTAACCAGGCTTTAACAAAGTCACTAATTTGAAAGGAACATGGCCCATCAACAGAAACTCTTTGTGAAACTTGTAAAAATAGAATACTGCATGGAGAGGAATAGATGAGTACAGATGCATGAATGAATTAATGATGAATGTAGAAACACTGGTCATCAATACTTGATGATTACATATGTTCTCCCTCAGTACAAATCTGTGTGGAAAGAAAAATCATAGTAAGTTTTTTAAGCAATGGTTAGTTTGGTTACAAAAAAGAAAAGAAAAATAATGACTCCTCGGGACTTGTTCTGCAAAGGGATAGAATATTTGTGAAATTCATTCAGCTGAAATGAGTCAGTCAATTTTCCACTTCGCCGATTCTTCAACAAGCCAAACAAACGCTATCGTGGCACAGAGCGCCACGGTCGCTTTCTGCTTAGCGCAGATATCACTATTTGGACGGGCGGCGCCGCCCTCCTCTGTGACGATCCAGCTGGCGGTAGCGCTCTGGCAAGATGCGACAAAATATATCGACTGGATGCGATATCCCGGCGCTCGCAGTGGGACGGAGCGGGCCCAGCGGCACGCCAATTATTCAGCCCCGCCGCGCGGCTTTGAAGTGAGAACAGGCGGCGTTTTGTCAAAAGGCTGCGAGTCATGAGAACATGAGTCAGAGGAAAGTTTGACGGTGCTGAGCGAAACGCGGTAGGACGACAACGCCGTCTCATTCTGCGCGCCACGAGACGGAGCCAGCTGATTGGAGGCCTTCGCTTGTGTATCTACGCTTGTGTTTTTAATGGAGCGTTCCCTTAATTAAGGTTAACTGAACACTAAAATGGGATCCTGCAATTAACGAGCTTGGTTTAATGTTAAAGGGGCTCTCCAGTGATTTAGTGCCTCTTGTCATTCAATTGAGGGATTTACAAAGAGATAGATTAAAAAAATCTGAGTTGTAGGCGAAAGCCGTCATAGTTGTCACATTATAACGGAGGTGTCGGATTTCATCTTTAAATGCTTTTGCCAAGAGATCTGTCAAAGAAGCCTTGTGGAACTGTTAACACGTTGGAAATATAGTCATCAAAAGCTCTTAAAATAACCAAAAGTGTGGTCTGTTCTGTGATCCAACAACAAACTAAGACCCTGGAAAAAGAAAACAGAAAGAAACAAGAAACCATCTTGTCGTGGGATAACAGCAGACGCAACACCAAATCGGGGCCAAGGACTTAAGTGGGTCCTCTTCCAGCACATAGCCATCTCCAAACGTCATTCTCATCTCAACTACACGCCTATGAAGTCCCTCCCTCTGAGGCACATTTGTAATTTGTGATATTGGGCTATATAAAATAAACTGAATTGAAAGTTTCTAGCACAGCTAGAGTTTCCAAACTGTCAAACTCTGTCCACAGACATACAAGCTAGGGCTGTCCTGAGTTGTTATCGTTATCTGCCGGTTTGGGTCCTCGACATCACACAGTCGTCATTTTTATATCGTATACTAAATAGTTTTATTTAATTATTTCAGATATATTTAAATGTCCAGGTTCTTGTTTGGAGATATTAGCTCTTAGCCTCCGTTTGCCCTTTTTCTTGCTGGTGGATTCTGGCCCTTGCATAAAAACAATAGACGTACTTTATTTTTTTTTAAGTGAACCCAATTTGTTTTATTTTATAACCAGCAATATACTGAAAGCACCAGAACTGAGAAAATGTTATATTGGTTAATTTATAGATATATAGTCATTGTATAGTTCCTTCATATCTCGCTGTTGTCCAATGTAAACCACATCTGCTCTATAAACCAAGCCCTGGAAACAGAGATCCCACAATTCCCATAATGCAACTCAATAGTGTCCTGTTCTCGAGCCTTACTGCCTGGAAAATGTCAAAGTATTTCCAAATTCATGACCACAATTTATAAATATCTATCCGATAAAAAGTGTGTAATTTCGATGCCCAAACTGAAATAACCTCAATGACATCATTTATTTTTCTTCAAATTTTGGAAAGTTGCCCCCGAGTCCCAGCCTGACTGTTTTCCCATGCTTTACTCTTTAATGAAAATGAAAACTAAACCAGCAGATGCAACTTAATTGGTCGATTAATTGGACTGTCCCTTTAAAAAGTGAGGGCATCTCAACACGGGTAAGTTAATGTTGTAAATCTGTAACTGACTGGCTGAATTTACAGTGCAGTAAAAGTAATTTCCTCCTCGTTCATTTGGAGTCCCAAGAGGACAGGCTATGGACTGGGGCCACACGTGTTACTCTCGCCTTATTAAGGACCAGTGTAAACACTTTCCTTTGTCTCGCTGACAGCCATTACGGGGCATCCCAGGCGCTCAGGGGGGGGGGGCACATTATTGAGCAGCCGGTGGAGCCAAATGGGAGGCCATCCATCATGCGTTTCTTCCAGGGGGCCCGAGGATTGAGATGTCCACCGTGCCTGATTACCCCTTTTTTTTTTTTTTACAAGGGTGGACAAAGGAAATCCCATTTGAAATGAGCATTAATAACTGCTACTTCACCAAATTAGTCAGAGTAGACGATGATAAAAACCTTTGATTTTTTTCTCTACTTGACATCTCACAGTAAAGGAGCGGTTTCCGTTTGCCGGACCAGGTGCAGCTCTTCCTGTAGCCAGCGGTGCGCTGCGGCTAAGCGAGCTGGAGGAAAGCGTTATGTTAATAACTGCAGAGTTCATTTGGCACATGGGGGAGGACGAGCCCTTCAGTCCAGCTGAGCTCGGCTTTTATTCACAGGCGTTGACCGTCTTAGGTCAGCGAATCATTACCTCCGGCAGGACCAGGCACTACGACGGTCCTATTCATTTTGTAATAAAGATAACGACTCCCCAGATGCACTATACATTTAGGAAGACGAACAGCGTTAATGCGTAGCTCAGACGGTTATTGCAGGATGTCCGATTTCTATTAATTTCTTTTTGAAAATTCCAGTATTTGCAAACTGTTTATTATAATTTCTTATGATAAAAAAACGTTTGTTGGAGCGATTTCTAGGCTGAAGTTTTTTTTTTTCTCTCCAGTTTTGACATTTCTGTTTCTTCTTTCCAGGTCTAGGTGGTTGGTTCGGAGCAGCGTCCATTGGCAGAACTGGACTGTGGCTCATTGGCGAGCAGGATCGGCGGTTCAATCCCCGGCTCCACTTGTCCGTGTCGACGTGTCCTTGGGCCTAAATCCCGCCGCTCCGCCCGCAGTGCGTGAACGCCGGATGTTCAGGTGACCCCTTGAATGGTCGTCACCAAATGGATGAACAATGGCAAGTAGCGTTAAAGTGCTTTGAGTGGTTTGAAGACTAGAAACGCCCGATACAAGTACACAGCGTTTACTGGGAATAGCTCTATTCACTCTACCCTCTTCACTGCAAACACAATTTGTCTGGAATCTCTTCCGGGTTTTTTTTCTCCTTTTTTTCCTGTGTTTTTTCTCATAAAAATGAGGGTTCTATTGATAAAGGCGTAGGTCAACGACATCGGTTGATATTGTAATATTGCTCTTATTCTCAATGACAGCGTTTAGAAAACTAATTATTTTCTACACTACTTGGTGTAGAAGAGATCTTAGTGAGGGCAAATTGGTCTGCAGCGGCTCGGTATTTTTTGAAGCCAGATAAAATCTATTGTTTTTACTTACTGCTGCGAGTTTAACGTCAAGAAAAAGTCTGGAAAATAATTTCTTACATTTACTTTGATTTTGTAACCTTTGAGTCCTCTTCCAATTTAATACAGAAGAATAAAGTCATTCTTCCTTACACATCACACACACCCCCTTTTGAACCATTTTTAAAGATCATTTATTACTGACTGGTATACAGTTAGAGCCACACACACACACACACACACACACACACACACACACACACACACACACACACACACACACACACACACACACACACACACACACACACACACACACACACACACACACTTTGTAGAACACATTTCCAACCCCACATTAGCCGAGCTGATTATTAGAAAAACACAGCGGTTTGTATTTCCTTTAAAATATATATATATATATATATATATATATATATATATATATATATATATATATATATATATATATATTTAAAACCTTTGAGGCAACAGTCTCCGCCGGCAGCCACGCTGTTCTGCCGATTCAGTCGGCCCAACGGATCCCATCATCGTGTTTATTCTCACCAACGTAACCGTTTACCATGTGACCTACATTTGCACTCGACAGATTCAGGCCTCGGACGGCCGTCGATCAGAAACATCTTTGTGTGCGTGTTGAGAAGAAAGTCGAGAAATATTTCGAGATACAATCAAGGGGGTTTGATGCCTTCTTCCTTTGGGGTTATGCTAGGGTGGAGTCTTGACCCCCCCCCCCCCACCAGGGTTCATTAAAGGCCTCCCTCGCCTGCTGCGCCTGAACGCTGCGTACATATCCCCCACGACGTATCAGGGGAGTGATAAACGGCCTCATCGCCACCTCTCCACTCTCCGAGCTCAGGGAGCCGATGAACATCGCCCACGGATCTAACAGCCCCCATGAGCCCGCCGCTATCCGGGGGGGGGAAACCGCCCCGTGCGTGTAATTGAAGCTATTGTGAGGCCAGCTGTGGTCTGAGGAGGAGTGACAAGGCCGTGACGTCCTCACATGACTCAAGTCGGACCCTGATTGATGGCTCGCTCCCTCAGCTTCAGGCTCCGCCCCTCCGAGGATCGAGCCCCCGTCCCAAAGGCCTCTCGGTTTGAAGACGGACGCTTACAGCGAGCCCCTTTGTGGACGGGCGTGACTCGACACTGGCGGGTCAAGGAAGATTACCAGAAAACTGGGAAATTTACAATGATGCAAAACAGAGAGCGTTAGGAGGGTTAATGATCGCATTTTAGAAGCTGGAACCAAAAAAACATTTCTTCCTCAATAATTTACTTAATTCAGGATGTCCAAGGAGTCACAGGCTAAACAAATCTGTATTTCTATTGGACCAAAATTCAAAATAAAAATGCAATGCTACTGAACAGTTTGCCTTTTGCTATTATTGTTTATTGGTGTACGCAAATAAAAAGTATTTCTGCATACACTTCTCTTAAATGTAAATTAATTCTTCTGAAACACTCGTACAGTGCATGACTTAAGAGCGTACTTGAAAACAATATTGTCACGTACAAATATGTTAATAAGGAATGTTAAAACAGGCAGAAGTTGCCGAATATTGGTTTCTGTTCATGGCCTGAGGGCCGTATTAAAATATTAAGATTCAAATGCAAGATGTAAATCTTTAAGTTTAATATTCAGATGTTACACAGAACAAAGAAAATATTGGTGTCCGTGCCAAGACAGGGATAATTTCACTAAATGTAGTCAAAATATGCTCAGGCCATATTATAGTTCATCTTTAAAAAAGTCACTGTATCTCTAGAAATGATCAGCGGGTCGTAGTTTGTTTATCCTCAAACTGGAATGATGAGTGATTTCTGCTGGTTGCTTCATTTATTAATCCAATACTCGTTGACTAAAGCCTTCGTCTTTGCTCCTTTTCAAAATCAACACAAATGATATAAAGAGCTTTTGAAAACTGGTTCGAGACCAGTGAGGATGTGTTCTAATAAAAAGATGAATGAAACTTACGGATCCTCATCATGCATTTCACTTCAACTTAGAGATTAATGCTTCATAAACAAGAAGTGGGGTAGAAAACTAATGTTTCCCCCAATGGGAAGGAAGCATAGTGCTTTTCCACAAAGGTGACCTTTATGTGGTTCAAATAGTGTACTAATGTCCCTTTATTATTATTGATCTCAATATTTAACTTTAACTACACTTTTTATTAAAAAAAAAGAATACTTTTATGACAAAATAGTGAATTAATTCCCAGAGATTGCCTTTTAATGAGCAGCTGGACCTGAGTCAACATATAATTGTTGTGTTTTAGCAGCGTTCTCCCAGACGCTGCTTATCATCCGGACCGGGGAGCCCACAGAGCTGAGCTCCCTCTGGTGGCGTCCCGCCCTAAAGACTCACACTGACACGGGCGCTGCTGAATACCAGCAACGAGCTATCATCATAATCATCATCATCATCATCATCATCATCATCAGAAGGAGAAGAGTGCTTTTCAAATGAACGGTGCCATTTATCAACCTCAACTATACCACTGTCGCTAATGGTCCGAGCAGGTCTACGGTTATAAGCAGATTATTACAGGGATACTGGTACTGGGCCAGATTTTTTACAGATATGGAACAAATCATTTCAACAATGGAGCAACTTTTAGAAGCTTTAAAAAGATTTTAAATATTTTAGTTTAATTTGTGTTTTTTGCTTTTCTTTTTTTAATAACGGAACTTCTGGTAAAGTTTTCTGTTTGACAGTTATCTTCTTAGCTTTTGAGAATAATGCAACACATGAGAAGTTTCATGTTTTGTAAAACTGGAGCAGATCCAAACCCTCAACGAAAAACAGTGGAATGGCCCCTTCCAGTTTTGAAGCAATACACATGATCATTTGTATGTCTATAATGCATTGTGTGTATATATATATATATATATATATATATATATATATATATATATAATATATATATATATATATATATATATATATTTAAGAAATAATATATATATATATATATATATATATATATATAAAATGCATTATAATTTGCATAGAAAACTGTATAATTATAGTTATAGGCATTCCTAAATATGCTTATAACAATAATGATTGTATAATGACCTATTTGGTCAAGTATCACAACATTTATTTTGCATGGATCATGGTGTATTACAATTTCCATAGTTGTTATGAGTTCAACTATTTTATTAATGCATTATAATCACTGTTTAATTAATTATAGTGTGAAGTTACATTAGGGGTCATTGCTTGCAAAGTAAAGTTTAGATTTAATTAAATATTTGTTCACTTTACTGAAAGCAAAAAGTCTACTATATTAGAGGAATTAGCTAAATGGATATGGAAAATGAAATTATAATACACTATCATCCTTGCAGAAGAAAATGGCATGCATGAAGTATAATAGTGGAGGCATTACACTATTCTTCGAAACCATTATGAATGTTTATGAGTGCTTATAACTACAATTATACACTGCTATAAAAAGATTATGTTTCATTTTGTGTATCACAGTGATTATTGATGCATACAGACTGCTGAAATGTGGCAACAGGGGATGATGCCCCAAAGTACCTATAGCTGTTACTCATGTAGTTGAGTAGAAAGTACAATACTTTACTCTGAAATATTGTATATGGTAGTAATTACACTTGTATATAGTATTAGAGTAAATTCCACCACTGCAGACTATACAGGTGGCTACTTGCTGGCTGCACAGTGCAGGTTGGCTTGAAGTTTGATATTATAAAAATGACGAGTGGCTGAAAACTAACAACAACAATCTGTTGAGAGATCACCATTAGCACATCTGACAGTTTCCATTGCCTTGGGCGGGTAGAACCGGGGTTCACTTCGCCCCGTTCTGTCTTTTAAACCCCTTTTGAGTGGCAAGTCGGCTCGCACCAACACCAAAACAAGATGAAAGGTGAAGCAGGATGTCAGTAGAGGCCCACTGTTGACGCTCTCTTCTGTTGACACCAGAACAGCCTTTAAAGAGTTTGCTCCAAAACACATGAACAATATTGTTCGGTCTGGTTTAACCCCCCAAGGCCCACACTGAGAAGAGGTGCACTTGTTACATCTTCTTTGAAATGGTGATGTAAGATGGTAAAAGATATATCCGTCGGTCCGTCCGTCTTTCTGTCTGTCGTTGGTCTTTTCAGTCATTCGTTCAATTATTAATCCATCTTCTATCCGTCCATCACACTGATGTTTTATCAATCGTGCCTTTGAGCACATTTAATGACAGAGTAGGCTGCCGCCAGAGGTTACACAGCGTGCCCCGCCTCAGCCCGGACCGGCAGACATAAAACACTCTGTACCAGAAGAGTCAAACCCCTTCAGACCATAAAGCATGAACTAAATCACAGAAAACACAGGACTGACTCATATGGCAAATATACATATATATATAAATAAATAAATATATCTATACAAATAAATATATCTATAGAAATAAACACACATACATATATATATACATATATATATATATATATAAACATATATATATAAACATATATATATACACACACATATATATATATATATATATATCTAGATCATATATATCTAGATCATATGACATGGTATTTGTTTGGCCACGTTCCAGAATGCATAGTCGTTGGCGACTATGGGTCAGTGGGTAGCAGGCCCGTCTTTCAATCACGGTTCGATCCCCGCCCTAGTCGATGTGTCCTTGAGCAAGACACTTAACCCTGAATTGCTCCCTGTAGCTGCGTCTACGGTGTACGAATGTAACAGGATTGTAAGTCGCTTTGGATAAACGCGTCAGCTAAATGACATGTATTATTATTAAGGGTAATATTGACAGGATGTCACTATATATATATATATATATATATATATATATATATATATATATATATATATATATATCTAGATCAGGTTTGTCAATGAGAAATCTGATGGTTTAAATATGACATGGTATTTGTTTGGCCACGTTCCAGAATGCATAGTCGTTGGAATTAAGGGTAATATTGACAGGATGTCATGTCACTACATCCCGAGGACAATACTATTCTGTCACACAAACACCGGCCCGATGCCAAGTATGGATACGCACCAGCCTCAGAAAGGACAAATAACAACATAAGGGCTCTTGTTTTAAGAAGACAGCCATGAGAGCACTTCCTGCCAACTGGTAAAAGTCCAACGCAGGACTGGATTTGAGTCACATAAACCGCACGCACATGTGACAGCCCATTTCAGACCATGCGGGCAAAATGCAAAGTAGATAATAGACTAGTTGTATGAAATCACAAATGGAAAATGTATCAAAAAAACAAAATGAAGTGTTCAGAAAAGTGGCCAGGCACCAGCTGAGCAGACTGGTCTTCAGTTTTCCATTTTAGTTGGACCATATGTTCTATTCACAAAACTTATTGTCGAGTCTGACAACGTTATCGCTCCAAGAGGCTACAAATAATTGATTTATCTAATGACTTGATTTTAAAATATTATCTTAGGTTTCATAATAATATAATAATAATAATAATAATAACATTCAATCTTATATAGCGCTTCTCTAAGTACCCAAAGTCGCTTTACAGAGTCCAGTAGTCATACACACACAGTCATACCGTTGGTGGTAAGCTACATCAGTAGCCACAGCTGCCCTGGGGCAGACCTTCATGAGCTTCTTTGATATGAACCATTTCATAAAAAAAAGCTTTAAAAAGAATCAATCTTACCTAATTTTCCTATAGTTGTTAAGTTCTCAAATAGTTGGAGATGAATTGAATTGAAAGCCTCGAGTAGGGCTCATTGATCGCTTTGTACTGCTGTGTTTGACCGATATTTGAACACTTACTCCGAGAACATTGTTCCAACCTCCCTGCCAGGAAGACAAAGTGTCCAAATCAAGGATCATTTTTCTGTTTTGATCTCAGGTGTTGCCGCAGTGTGTTTAAAGCAGCCACAACTAATATGATGAGATGCTTTATAGTTAGTTTAAGCTTATTCTTTACCTTTACTTTCCTGTTCTAGTTCAATGTTGCTATTCCTATAGAGAACCCACAAAAAAAAACCACTGAAAACTTAAAGATTTCTTCTATGGAAACAGTGTTTCGTATGCAGAGAAAATGTTTTGCATCACACCCACATGACTGGCCTACAGCTACTAAGCAGTCAGGTGGCCTTTTTCCAAATTCCTCCCCACGCACAACGATTCGGTAGAACCCGAGTTGTGGTCCGTGGGATTTCTGCGCCGAATTTATGTGTTTATATGCGCGGTTTTGACTGCGTTTTAATCTCCGAGACGACGACGGTGCTGCCGTCGCCTGGGAGATGAACGCCGACTCCATCTCCACCTGAAAGGTGTTGCACTGTTATTAGTCAAGTTATTTGTATCTATTATTATTGTTTTTGTATGACTTTTTATGATGACGTGAGACATAAAGGGAGACACGGTACAGTTTAATCCTCAAGTCAGAGGTTACCATTGCAGCAAACGCATGTTCACGTTAGTGTAAAATGTGGCTTTATTTCGAGATTGCAAACCTGCAGAGCCTAGGCGGGCGGCCAACTTGGAAGCACCAAATGTCAGCCTGTCGTTTTTTTCTCTTCTTCTTGTACCAGCACCTGAGAGCGGTATCACAGCCGGTGATCATCATCAGGCGAGAGGAAAGGCCCCCGCGTCTAGATTAGCTGTAAAAACCTAATCAAGCATATAATCAATCAAATATATAATCTGCTTTTAAGAGATAAAGGACGAAAGGCGCGGGTGGGCTGAGACGCTGCACGGCGGGGGGCGTGTCCGGGGCTCACGGTGCTCACTGCCGTTTGACCCAGACATCCGGCTCTGTGATGGAGAGCTGCAACGAACCGCATGCACGCCACGCCAATAAAAATCAGCTCCAGCCTGAGTGCAGAGCAGAACAGGAGAACCATCATGTGTGTATGTGTGTGTGTGTGTGTGTATATATGTGTGTGTCTGTCTGTGTGTCCATGTAGGTTTACAGCTTTAGCCTCCGTGCAGATTCATGGGAGAGCGAGGGCCGCTTTGATCTCCGCTACTCTCGGCCGCGCTGCCATGAAAGAGACTTTACAATTAGATCAATTCCACACAAATAGCGGTGGCAGAAGAGAGAGAATCAAATATATATATATATATATATATATATATATATATATATATATATATATATATATATATTTTTTTTTTTTTAAACAATCCATTTATGGCCGATCCATTTATGGCCGATCCATTCATGGCGATGACGAAGCTCTTATGTGGTCACCGTTAATGAGCTGCAACGCCTTCCACTGGTACCGATGGTTGCCAGCTGTAATTACTGTATTGCCGACCTGCTGGAGACAGCCGAGCCCCCTCCCCCCCCCGCACATGGTGCAGTGCTCTTATATCACCGCGACGAACAACAACTGCAGCCGCTTCATAACTAAACACACGTAGATCTCCTTCCCGAAGCAGCGAGGCTAATTTGTTTTTTTTGTTGGCCCCGCGGCTTCGTTGACGTGGCGCTCCGTCACCAGCGAGGAGGAGGAGCGGGCCCGCGAGGTAGAGGAGCAGCAATTATGATTTGCACTGGCACCCGACAGTTTAACGCAGAGCCTAAAGACGGTTTGACGCGGTCATCTTTCAAGACGTGAAGAAGGTGCGCGGCGAGCGCCTTAATATTTCAGAAGGCTCCATTCATTATTGAAAAGTGGGCAGACGTCGGCGGCTGGATTTGTCGTCGCCGTCGATTTGGAACAACGTTGAGAGCAAAAAGGTCCCGGCAATGCGCTCCGTATGAACGCGCCGACGACAAAGTCTCCAATAAAGTCCAATCAATCCATCTCGGGCCGCGGCTCCAGCTGCTTTATTTTCATACCGCTGTCACGGTGACTGATGTGTGAGGACGCTATGAAGCCACTGTCGCCACGGAGATGAATGGCGTCGCCCTGTGTGTAGCAGCCACGCCATTCCCTCTCCGACAGCAGTTTCTCAATAATTAACAGCTGTTCAAGTCTAATTGTTAAGTACTTCTCTGAAGAGCACTTACACATTAATTACCTCAACGCCTTGTCGGGGAAACGTGTTGCCATATTATGACGGCGCCCTGCACCCTGAGATAACCATGTGACTGGAGCTGGGAGACGCTTTGCCTCGCACGACTCGCAACGTCAGGATCAGAGTCCATTTGGTCAAGAAGTCCAGTTACAGCTGCAGTACTCGATATCAACAATAGAGCGAATGACTGACCAGTTTCAAATGGCAGATAATCATAATGTCAAACCCCCAGATGATTAAGATAAAGACGTTGTGTTTTTTGTCATTGTTTTTATACAACGACATTTAGTTTGGTGGCCTACAGCCAGCCAGTAGCAGCAAATAACAAAGATAAACTAGAAGGGGCACTCAGTAGAGCGCATACCTTCGCAAATCACAAGATTGGGCATTGAATTATGAACATTCGGGCATTAGTTGCATGCCAATTGGATAAAAATTGACCGTGCTATGGTAAAAAGAAGATTTTTTACCTTTTCATGACCTTGACATTGACCCGATCGATTCCAAAATCTATAATGATGATGATGATCATAACCAATCATCCCACCAAATTTCATGCGATCAGTTTAATACTTTTTCAGTTATGCAAGTAACACGCATACAAATAAATAAATAAATGAATAAATAAATACACGGCTATCAAAATATAACCTTCCGCATTTTCAATGCGAAGGTAACAATGTACAAGATGAAAATACAAGAGGAATACAAATGTTACCGAGTAAAATAAGCTGGAATGTCTGCGCTTGAATTAACTGGCTATGCTGCCCCGTAAGCTTTTAGCAAATTATAGTTAATTGAATCAGATTATTTATTATTATTTAACCAGATAAGTCAACTGACAACCAGTTTGAAGATTTGCCTTTCCAGTGTTTTGCCTTTTGCAACCCTGCCTCCGACAAAATGATGTTCCCGCACAACTTAGCTGCATTCTAAATAATGTTTCGAGGGAAACACGTTTTCTCCCGGATTATATTCGCAACTTTAAACTCAAATTCAAATGAAGCAAACCAGCAACACAACGCAACTACTCAGTTATGTTTAGGCAACCAAACCACATGGTTGGGTTTAGTAAAACAACGTTTGGTTTAAAATCAGCACATTCGCCACATTATTTAAATGAA
The DNA here is from genome assembly GCA_036178185.1 of Liparis tanakae. NCBI lineage: Eukaryota > Metazoa > Chordata > Actinopteri > Perciformes > Liparidae > Liparis > Liparis tanakae. The sequence continues at coordinate 18,066,074 of CM070109.1, read as the reverse complement.
GGACATCGTTTGAAATAAGTTACCACCGACTTTTGGTTTCTCAAAAAACATACACAGAGCTCCCCTAGGTCAATGTCCTGTGTTTCTTTCCCAAATAGATTAGATAATCCTATATTAGTCTCACAGTGGGGACATTTCAGGATCACAGCAGCGGGTGCACAGAGCAGAAAATAAAAATAAAACACAATAACAATACTAAATACCAACTACTATTACTAAAATACTAAACATATAGAGGAAAGAAAATATATAGACAAGTCTGTGACCATTTTTTTATTTTTATTTGACCAGTTGAACATTTGATTTATAGTTTCAATTCCGCGGACTGCGATCCGAAACGTATATGGCCACAAGCAAAAAATAGAAACTGACTGATAGAGCAATGTCTATATAAATGTTGCAAACATCAGCAACTTTAGCCACTATAAACCTTTTATTTTGGAAGATGAGATATGTGTTACCGAATTTCTCCTTTTCAAAAGTTAAACTCGCAGCTCTACCTCCAAAAGAAATATCAAATAAAAATACTCTGCCTTCTTGTATCCCTTCTTTTTGTCTGAAAGCGTAATTAACTTGAGAGGCAAGGTTTCCATCCAACAGTGAAACTATTTGTAACTAAACCCGTTTCCAAACACAACAGCGTTCACAAAACGCTGACGCAACGCTGTACACCAAACCCCAATTCATCATTTGAAATCCAAGGCGTTCTACTTGCAACACAGCATTGTGCTATCGATTGATATCGCTATGAAGGGCCTGAAACACAGCAACTCGTTACAGGTGCAGTTATTTGCTACAGATATGGACGACCACAAAAACTCAACCAGTGCATGGAGAGAAGAGTATCGCTCAATCTGATTTCCACACTTCCTTGTGTCACTACAGATTGGATTAGTTCTGGACGGCTCTGTCTAGCAAGAGCAAAACGGATGAAAAGCTGATTACAGCCAGTCAAAGGCCGGCGGAGCAAGTCTCACAAGAACAAGCCAAACACACTCTTGATTGAATCTTGAGTACAAAATACACCACAGGTGCCAGAAATGAAGCCAGCCAGCAAGCTACGTATGAATGTGTCCTCAAGAGAAAGATGGCAACAAAGGCGTCATGATCTACTTGGGAGCAGTAACATAGTACAGAGACGTTCGGCCTCGCTGCCCCTCAGTTGGACAAGAGACTTCAGCTTTGTATCAAGAAATGGAGGACCTTTCTATTCTCCATGGTTGCTTCAAACCAGACAATAAATACCAGAAATAAGTCAAACCAACGTTTATTATAAAAGAAACTCTCGTACTGCCAGATTATTGGCCGAATATGTGATCAGTCAGGGTACTTCAGGAATCTCCGCGCTGTGAAGCGGACCCACGAGAGACCTTGAAGGGGGATGGATCACATGATCGGTCATGGCAGTCGATCCCCGGCTCTGAACATGCCCTGGCGTTGCATCTGTGCCCGGACCCAGGGGGAGGCGAAGGGGCTTCTGGGTAATATGCATGCAAACCCTGAATGCCTTTAGTGGAACAGATGGAGGCTCCTTACTTTCTTATGCAATACGGCACCAGCGGAGCAGAAAGTATGGCTTGTATGTGACTCGCCTGCTGCCTGGTACCAGCATGGCTTCCCAACACAGCCGCGTTAAATGATGTGCAGTACAATACTGCGACAATAAAAGATGTCGGTATGGTGCCTTCTCGAAATGAATGGATACGTTGACTGTCAAAGTTGTTTGTCACGTTTTGTACATTCAATCAACGGCAGTGGCAGATCATGCTGGCTTTACTGAAAATTATGTGCAGTAAAATAATGTATAACAACACCACTCGAGTAGTTGACGAGTCAAACAAACACCTTTCACCAGGGAGGCTACTGGCTGCGTCCAATGTGAAACTAAAAGTGAACATCGACTTAACTTGTTGTGCAGCGTTGTCTTAGTCAGTGTGTTTACATGATGGTATAATTTGAATCTTGCTTTAGTCAGACTATGCTATCTTTTGGGGGATCTGCTATTATCCCAATATACATGGCAGTGAGTAATTCGAATCATTGGCCGGAAGCATGTCACCTCCGATACGATAGGTGGCGCTGTTTTCATTACAACTCGTGGTGATACAGCCATTTCCACTTGCGTGCGCATGCGCAAAAACACAAAGTCCGGTTCCTAATCCAATTCACCGTTACATGGTGCGATAGTCGAATTATCAACCGGATCGGATCGAGTTATCCAGGGGTGTTAATCGGATCGTAGTCAGACCGCACATAGTCGAACAAAGAAGTCGTACATGAAACGGATAATTCGATTTCAGTCCGACTAAGCCAGTTATTTGAATGCATGTAAACCCGGTCAGTGTTACGTAACATAAAAACCGAACATAACATAAGCACACTCGCTAACAGCGTTGGCTTTTTATTCAGTGATGTGAAACGCGCTTATGGAACTTAGGTTCCATGCAGAAACTTGGACATTCAACATTTCCCGAGGTTTACAGAAATCAGTTCTGGTGACTGGGTTGCGTATAAGCCTGAAACTGAAGCATGAAACTCTACATAAATTCTCCAGAACAGTAAGTGTACACTCCGTCAAAAAATTCATGAATAATTAGAGTTTTTTTTGCAGATTCTTCATTAATATTGATCACCTTCATTAATATTAGTATAGCTAGAAGCAATTGTCATTAATCTGAGAAAAAAAAATGTGTACGAGTTGTTATCTTGCAGGAAATGTATGTTTTCTGTAAAACAGAAGTCTTGTAATTAATTCCTCACAAAATGTAATTTGTGTTTGTGTGTTGAGGAGAAAACATCCTTAAAGTGACTATGTGTATGCATGTAGCAGCCCAACTACCGTGACAGGCTCCAATTGGAGGGATCCAAATTGACCAAAACAGTGAGATTAAACCGGGTGAGAGAAGAGGACGCATCGATGAAAGGCTTTGAATAATAATAACACTCTAGGAAAAGAGGGGGAGAGAGCCTGCCTTCTTTAGCCCACTTTCTAAAAATAGCTCAGCTGGTGTGACATCATCAGAGCTACGCAAATTCCGTCAACCTTTTACTTCTTGTTGGTGCAGCAGAAAAAGTCAGTGTGGAGTCTGTGGTAGCATCAATACAATAATAGCAACATGCACACACACACACCACACTTACACACGAAATACATGCACAGACCAGCACACACATCCTGTTTTTAAAATCCCCACATAAATAGCTAGTAAATAATAAACATTTTATAATATATATATATATATGTTATATATATATATATATATATATATATATAACATTTTATAATATATATATATATATATATACATACATACATACACACATACATATATATATATATATATATATATATACACACACAGTATATATATATATACAATATGTATACACATATATGTATTGTATACACATATATATATATACAGTATACATATGTACAGTATATATATTATATGTATACATATATAATAAATACAGTATATATATACACAGTATATATAAACTATCTATATATATACATACATATACACACACATATATATATATATATATATATATATATATATATACACAGTATATATATAATATGTATACACATATATGTATTGTATACACATATATATACAGTATACATATGTACAGTATATATATTATATGTATACATATATAATATATACAGTATATATATACACAGTATATATATATACATATATATAAACTATATATATATATATATTTTCAAGTGAGCCTTTTTTCCACGGTGGCAGCAAGTTTTTGCTGTCAAAACTCTCGAATCTTCCTCGACTACCACCTCATGCCTTGAAATCCCCCAACATGCAACATTTACACATGTACTCACAAGTGATGGTGGCGTCTGTGCGTCATGGCGGAGCTGGGGACTTCTGTGTCTGGTCTGCGGGGAGGAGGAGAGCAGAAAGCTGAGGCAAACACTGACTGGTATACAGTCACACACACACACACACACACACACACACACACACACACACACACACACACACACACACACACACACACACACACACACACACACACACACACACACACACAGCGTGCTGCTCACTCAAGCTTGGACACAGTGGAGATGATGGGCTCACGTACATCTGTCTCATGATGTAACTGGCGCCAGCCACACCTCTCATTAGCCACTGCCGCAGAACAAGCACTCTGCTATATCTAACCCTTTTAATGTATAAATATGTATATAGACTTGTCCTGTATACCCATTAATTCTACTTAATCACATGGTCAATATCTATTTGTGTTTTGCAAAACAAAAGGGAGTGAAGATACTCACTCTGTAGTGTACACGGTTTTCTTCCAACATTTGCTGTGACTTTTATGAATCCAACCCAAAACAAACCCAGATTTTAAGATACTATCAATTTCTTCTAGAGAGAGACTCTTTTATTACGCTCAACAAAACAATAAACAACATAAAAATAAATCTTTCCCCTCGCTCTCACACATTCACAGAGAGGGTGTCGACCAGACGAGGATGATCTCTTTGTAAAAAGGGACCGTGCAGCGGCTCACAACTGTACTGAGAGGGGATTGGCCTGATTGTCTCTATGGAAACCACTGGCTGTGTTGAGGGCAGGTCCACGGAGGGGAAGGCGTGAGGGAATCCAATCCGCTCCGTGCTTCTCATCCAGAGCAGATGCGTCCTCTGCAGCTAATGGACCACTGTGAAAATGAGGCTGCAGGTACAGGCCTAATCATATTTAATACCGGCACACATGGCGCACAGGTTTCAGTCAGCAGAGGCGACTTTGAAGAGTAAGCAAAACTACTTACTTTCTAGCAGAAAGTAAACGTATCAGGGCATTCAGTAGGACTCATATGCTTTAAATGTACATCGCGAGCAGCCGCTAATAACGAGCAGAATAACAGAAATGTTTTAGCCAAGCAAAGCCGCTCTATTGGACCACCACTTTGGTCCAGACTGATATATCTCAACACCTCTTTGATGGCTTAACATGACATCAGTGCAGACATTCATGGTCCTCTGAGGATGACTTTGGTGATCCTGACTTTACCTCTAGCACCACTAAGAGGTTGACATCTGTCGTTTTAAGTGAAATGTCTTTTTAATGCATGAACATTGACATTCTCTTCAGGATGCCACATAAAAACGCTGGGGGAACCCAGTACCTTCCATCGATAGCTCCATGATCAGTTCAACATGTCAGGTGTACCCAATATCTTTGGATCATGACCAAATCCATTCAAAACTCAACTATATGTTGCGTCAAGCGCTAATTTGCAAATGTAAGCATGCTAATATGCTAAGCTAAAGTTGAGGTTGATAAATATCTGCACGTCAGCAATTTCATTGTGATCCTGTTAGCACGTCGACTTCACTGAGCTTCTAAGAGTCGACTCTTAATCGTCTCTGTAACCGTCTTGGGGTCCTTTTGGTGGTCGTAACATCTAGTTCAGGCACAATTGTAGGCTAGCTATTGGGATCGCCTAGCCTGACGATGTCATACTCATAATTCTAGTCAGAATGTGAGTTTGATACCGCTCTGTTGGGCTGTGATTATGGGACATGTTTCAATCGAACCAGGAAAGCAAATGCCTCTTCACTCAATTGGATAGAGCTACAACCAATCAGAGCAACGTAGTATGTGATGTATTTTAAGCGACGCACAGTTGTTGAACTCAACTGCACGCACACTGGAAGAAGGAAGCGCCTTTTTATGACGTGGTTGGTTACATTACTGTTGTTCATATGTCCATCATCGTATAAAGCCCGCCTTGACAATTTGATTGGTCCGGCAATATCTGGTCGGAGATAATTTCTCCCCAATGGAGCAATACCAGACCGAACTTCCCGACTTTAAATGTTGAGGGTGGGGCTAAGTTTGGTCTGGTATCCAGGCTAGAGATCGCCATCATGAAGACATAAACCCTCCTCCTACTTTGTTTTGGGCTAAACATATGCCCTGTCTGTATAACCTGAACAACGCTAACTGTATATTTAATTACTTATCTATCCGGAAGTAAAACAGTGCAGCTACTAAGGTTTACAATTGCTTGGAGGGTTTTCTGTGGTGATTCAGCTCTTCAGCGACAGACAGTTGTCTTCTTTAACCGGAGTTCTTCGAGTACCAAAGTCCAACCCCTGTCTGCAAAGTAGTGTAACCATCAACTTCAACGCACAGGCCAAACGCCCTATCTTAAGTGGCGAATTGCCTCAGTTTCCGTTAATGGACCCGTCGCAGCAGAAAGAAACTGTGGTTACCGCGTCACTGTTAAAGAAAAGCATTATCAAAGAGGAGCAACTCAGCTGAATGACACTACAGAGGCCCCTCAAGAGGAGAGGGCATTTTCTCTGTTTGCAGTGAGATGGCCTTTTTCTCTCTTGAGATACAGATGTGTCAAGCCAGCAGATGAGCAGCCGCTGGTTTAAGGATGCGGCGGTAACATCGCTACCACACAACGCCGTCTTCACCTAATGAAGGGGATGAACCGAAAACTGAAAACACGAAGGTGGCGCTTATTGCCGAACGGCGAAATGAAAACAGGGCAGATAACATGTCCTCCTGAATGGGCTTCGCATGTTTCTCGTCCCTCGCAGGAATACGTGCCGGCTGAAACCTTTGCGCCGTGACAAGAGGCGAGGCGGACGGAGGTGCCGAAACATCAATCACGGTCCAGGCCTTTACAGCGGTCGTGACAATAGCGATAGCTGAAAGCGTCCAATCCTACCGCTCTCTGGAGACCTAGTGACATTCAGTCCCACTCCACTCCGACACAAACCGGGGAGATAACCGCCTAGTGGGCGCACGTCTGCGAGTCCCGTTCCCTCGGTTGATCCACCGAGCCTTAGCGAACGGTCCAGATGCTTTCAGTGTGCTCACAGCCATAAAATCGACAGAGGGGGGCGAGTTTGACAGTTTGATTAATAGTGTGGGATCGGTCGTGCATGTACTCACTCAGGGTGTACATTTCAATTTGCCAAACTTCTGATTGGATCTGGACAGAAGGAGACGAGTCAACATCCCAAGGAGTCCGCCTCCTGCTTCCACGGTACAAACATCATGCATATTTAGAGACACGCGAGCGGAGTGGCTTTAGGCGACTTTGGCTGTCTGCTACGACCGACAGGTGCTTGGGGACCGAGCTAAGGGAGGATATCATCAATAGTCTAGAATCCGGCATAAGCCTCCCAGTACGAGATCCTACCAGTCGTAAAAAAGACCAAAGGCAACAACAGCTGAGACTGGACGGGAAGACAGAGCGCACATATGGAGGCACTGGTCTTAAGCAAGGAGAGGAGACCCGATGTTACTGGGCCGCACACGCCGTCTCTTCCCCACCACCTCTAATCCTCATTGACGGTTATGTAACTGGCTTATAGCGGAGGAACGAAGTTCATAATAAGGAATTCTGCACACGTGGGTTGTGACAACGGCACAAGCACGTCTGTTTCCTGTCCGATCTGCGAGTAAAACGTCTCTTGTGTAACGGAAAGATTGCAATCTAATTCTTAAATACTTGAAACTAGAACGGGCACTCGGTAGAGCGCATACCTTCGCCGCAGCCACTTTTTTGGTACCTTTTCATGACCTTGACCTTTGACCCGATCAATCCCAAAATCTAATCAAATGGTCCCCGGATAATAACCAATCATCCCATCAAATGTCATGCGATTCGGTTTAACACTTTTTGAGTTATGCGAATAACACACATAACCATCCGCAGAGGTAGTGAGAGTAGCGTCTCTTATTTTCTTGTACCTTTCTGAACAGAATGAACTTAGGAGCTAGTTTACCACATGGTACATTAGAACTATGGGACATTGAGGCTACTGACGATACGTATTGCATTGCAATACAAATATAATTAAATATATATTGGGATTTTTTTATCCAACTTTAGGAACACTTTCATAGCATAAAGAAAATACCATATGCTTAAAAGTGTGACTTACTTCACCTTTGCATGCACACTAATATTTACAAATCAATAGTGTTTTTGAGAATTGCATGTATTCAATCTGCTCACCCAGAGAGGTAGCTTGTGTTTTATTGGAGGAGGTGTTGAGGTTCTTTGGAGTCATATTGCTCGGGCGTTGAGACCAGAAAAGGAGAAAGAAAACGAAAGCCTCGGGCTCAAAACAACACACAAACACATCACTCCAATGACTGCAGTGCCCTGCTTGAAATCGGGCAAACACAAGACGCAGGATGAGAAAAGAGGCTCTGAAGTGGCAATTCAATCACAAGATGGCCCAGTGCGGCGCATGATACGGCCACTTATCGAGCGTGAGTTCTGTGTGACGAAAGCCATTTTACAGATTGTCTCCTCAGTTTGCTAATCACTTCTGTGCAGCAGCGAGGCCAGGAGTGAGTGAGCAGCAGTAATGGACTGACTGTGTGTGACTGCTGGGGGACCGGTGTGCGTGTGTGTGTGTGTGGAGGGTAAAGTTGTCAGAGAGCCACTCCCCTGCTCGGTGGTCACTGTCTCCCTCCTCAGGCTGTCCGGCCTCACGCCGGCTGCAGAGCGTCAACACAGCTCCTCCAGCCTGCCCCCGCACGCCACCTTCATGGCCTCATTAGAGCTCGGCTTCCAACCGCAATCTTTCCCTCCGTGATAACATGTCAATGTTGTGTTCACTGTTCGCTTACAGATTTCCAGAAAAAATAAATACAAATATAAGGAGCTTTTTTAGAAAAACTTCTGCAATCAACTATTTGTCAATATTTCAAGAAATATGTATTTCAAAAAAATTATATATATATATACATATATATATATATATATATATATATATATATATTTATATATATATATATATATATACATACATATATAGTTAAACTATCTTTTACATTTCATTTTCTTTTATTTATTTCTCTTTAAATTTTCACATTTTCTATACTTGGAACTTTTTTGATTCATCTTTATCTTTCCACATGTTTTATTATCTTGTCAATATTGTGTTGACAGCCTGTTGTCCCCAAGTGGCCAAAGACAAATCTAATATTGTTGTTTCAAGATCTTGTGAAACATATTAAAGTGATATCATATAATAAAATGTTTGTCTACAAAATATTAACAAACATTTTTATTTATTTAATTATTAATTCTCTACATGTCAATGTTATGTTCCCAGCTCGTGTATGCTGTCTCCAAGAGGTAAACGTTAAGATCCATCTCCCTTTATAATAACTCCCCTCAGGTCTGTTCACCCTCAGATTGAATCAACATCAATAACCTCTGCTCCGCTTTCACTTACACCCTGACAGACATTTAGTCCGGGATTCAAGTAAAAAGATCTTTGGCGAATAAAGTCCCCAAAATGAGATTGTCCATTAACACACATTACCTTAATCACAAAGCCCTGTCAGGGCAAATTGAACATGGTGACCTTGTCACTGATATCATCATTTGAGTAAATGGCTACATGAGGATTTTATTCAGAACGGTGTGAGGAAGATTGTAAGTTTTGAGACTTGTGTGGCCGCCAGAGAGAGAGAGAGAGAGAAAGAGGGAGAGAGAGAGGGAGAGAAGGAGAAGGAGAGAGAGATAATGAGAGAGAAAGAGAGAGAGAGGGAGTGAGATAAGGAGAAAGAGAGGGAGAAAGGGAGAGAGGGAGAGAAGGAGAGGGAGAGGGAAAAAAGGAGAGGGAGATAAGAGAAAGAAAAAGAGAACGAGAGAGAGAGGGAGTGAGATAAGGAGAAAGAGAGGGAGAAAGGGAGAGGAGAGGGAGAGAGAGAGAAAAAGAGACAGAGGGAGAGAAGGAGAGGGGGAGAGAGAAGGAGAGGGAGAGGGAAAGAAGGAGATGGAGATGGAGAGGGGGGAGAGAGATTTGGAGAAAGAGAGGGAGCGGGGAAGAGAGAGAAGGAGAAAGAAACAGAGAGGGAGAGAAGGAGAGGGAGAGGGGGAGAGAGAGAAGGAGAGAGAAAGAGAAAGCGAGGGAGAGATAGATAAGGAGAAAGAGAGGGAGAGAGGGAGAGAAAGAGAGGGAGACAGTGTGTGGCCAGTGCATGTTTGTGGACCAACAGAGGGCACTGTGTTTTCACCCAGCGAAGCCGGCCCGTCCCACAGGACCTCTGCTTCAGAGCAAAAGGACAGTGTTGACATATTGTTAATCTAAAATCGACTTTCATCCCGGTTCGCATCAGACCAAAGGCTCGCGTGAATAATTCATCGTCGGGTCGGTACGCACGGAGACAAACCCGTCGCCGGCGCGGCGCCCCGAAACGGGCGCGCTCCCCTCCGATCTCACGCCACAGATCCAAAACTGGTTTGGTATTTATTATTGCGTTCCATCCACAGCTTGTGTTGTCGCAGCGGCCGACCTTTGACCTGCGGGCCCGTTGGTTGATTTGAAGCCGCCGACTGTGGTTGATGTGTGAGATTGAGCGTGGGACCGGGGGCCGGGTTCTCTCTGGTCACCAGCTCAACGTCCCCTCAGGCAGTTACTGGACATGCGACTACCAGTGGTGCACCGGATCAATCAAATGGGGAGGGAATAAAAGATTGCATTTTTAATGGGTTAATTCAAAACTTGTGATGAGCAACTTTAATGATATATTATAAGCTATTCAGAGTGTAGTTTAAACAGCTCATGATTCATCTCTAATATCTATTCATGTTGTTGTGAAAACATTTCCATCAAACAACTGGATTAATTAAAGTTTCTCACCAACACTACATTTACCAGGTTACATATAAACACATCACCGTAACGTGATAATTTAACTTCAACCAATGAGCCTGAACGCATCATAATGTAACCGAACCAAACCTTTGTAACGTTATCAGAGATCTTAGACTCGAAAAGCATTTAATGATGTCTTGATTAAGTTAAACTATATTTCACACTGTAACGTTGACGTTAAACTAGTGCTCGGCTCACATGGGGGATCAACAGTCCGTCCACTGGTAACTATGCAATTTGATTTAGTGGCCACTATTAGGCGCCTATTATGGGTAAATTACAAGTTGTGGTGTAATATCTAATTAGTCAAACAACATATGCAGACCTAGAGCCACATTAGAAAGATGTTGTGCTATATTTTATCATAAGATAAGTCATAGGGGATATATATATATATATATATATATATATATATATATATATATATATATATATATATAAAATGATATTGAAATGTATAGAAATTACATGAAAATAAAAAAAGTGGAAAAAATGTCCCAAGTATATAAACTATACTATAGAATGAAAATAGAAAACATTGCTGAATATTAGATAAATATATACAGAACTAAGTCAATGTGAAAAGAAATATTAATTTCAATGTTTGATATTTATCTTAGACTTCCACATGTATGTAAATGTTACATTTATCTGACTTTTAATGAAGTATTTAACATTTTAAAAATGTGTATTCACTAAGTTACTTTGTTGTTCTATATACTCTTTTCCTCCACATTTATGTTCTTATTATTTTACAGAGTAATAGTTTTGTATGCAACGACGCCAAATACGGTACATATCTGAGGGAGAATGAGACGGTCCGGGGACACGGGCCGCGACAGTTTGATCGATGAGGAACACATCAAGGAGGAAGTTGTTTGTTCCCTATCGACACATAAAGCTGGGGAAGTCAAAACTGTGGCTGTTAATTACCAAGCTGCTAATCACACGCTGCGATGTAAATTACTGCTTTGGATGCGCTTTAGGATGCTCGGGGAGAAGCGCCTTTGCTAGTTTATTAAATTATCACTGCCAGTAAGCCTTAAGTGAAGCGTAAAAGATGAAATGAACATGAACAGTAATGTATGCTGGGGTGAGACACCTTAAGGCGTGTACTCCTTAATAACGGGTTTTTTTCAAGGTTGATATTCATGTCATATCCATGTCATATATTATAGACGTATATCTACACACATGTGCAGGTTCTTTCACTTTTATTTAAAGACGTTGGATGTAAGATGAGAGCATTGGAGGTAAGATATAGATTCAATATATAATGCAAATATAAAAGTAATGCACATTTAAAAAACAAACAAAGGGAAAATTAAACTGTATGTGTATATGCTTATGTGAGAATGAGAATATACAGTATGTGTGAGCAGAGTGGTTGTAAAAATATGAGTTTGGATATAGGGATATGATAAAGGATGATTCCTGGAGACCTGCAGGTAGCTCATACCCAACAAGCAACAAGCATTCAGGTGATGCGGTCACAAAGGGTTCTGCATGCGTCCAAGTTTCCAGAGACATCCACAACTTCAACATTTAGCACGAAGTTCTTTTTTTCCCATCCATTCCACCGTTATTTAGCCAATGCTAAAGCTCTGGTTTCTCTCGCTATTTACATACATACATCGAGGGGCTAATGTGACTAGAATGATTTACATGTTTGTTTAACTGACAAACAGCAGTTTTTTTTTTTACCATTGATGCTTTTCTTTTTATCTCCATCTCTATTTTTTGAGAGGGAACCAGAGCTGATAAGAGAGGGCGGAAATAAGTACAACCGAAAAAATTTGACATTTCTAGGCGACCACACATTTTATAATTAATTTGTATGGACTGAAAACACACTGTGAAAGGGTTCAACTGTTAAGAAAAAAACACATACAACTAACTCCCAGACTGGAGAACGCTTTGGCAATCACAAGAAAGCCATGCCCTAAACGCATACCCTGCTTTATGGTATATTTGACAGTAAATGGGACATCATTTACTAAATGAACAATCATGTTGTATGGAAGAAGATTTGAAACTAGGACCATAAACTCATGTTTACAATGTGTATTGAGGGAATAAATGAGAAGTATGGTCATATTCTCATAAACTTCTAGACAATCGGACTTCTTTTTGTATCCACAGGAGTCGCCCCCTAGTGACTAGTCGAGCGAATGCAAGTGTTAAGGCACTTCAGCATTGGCTTCACCTTTCAGAACCAGAGGCGGACGCCCGATATCGAATAACGTAAACTCATGTACTAAACCTCCCCTGGAAGAACTCTGCAGCCCCATCCTTCTGAGAGTTGTTTAGGGGGAAAGGGGCCGTATTCACTGACTGGGAGAGGCAAAGCTGTATAGCATATCACTATAGGTTATTCTTTCTGAATGATTCATATTGATATCATTTCTTTATTAACAATATGAGATTTTTAACAACACACTTGGACAGGCTTAAAATGCATTTGCTTGTCTTTATATCATGATTACTACTAATAAATGAAAACTGGAAAGAGCCTGCTTTCAATTAGATCCCTAACTCACTGAGACCCATTTACACGATGGGAAAACGCATGAAAATATATATATATATATATATTTTATTTTTTTTTCATGCGTTTTGGCCTTTCATTTATACAAAAACAGAGGTTTTTATCATTTAAAACGATCATTTCTAAAAACTCCGGCCAAAGTGAAGATTTCTGAAAATTCAGTTTTTGTGTTTGCGTGTGAACGAGGTCAAACTGAGTTTTAGGTTGTCAAACATCACAGCATGTGACTAAAGATGCTTCACGTCATGTGAGCGTCCTATGGGAGGTATGCGGACGGCGTATTTATGCGGGTTCATATAAACAGAAACTTTTTTGAAAACGACCTTGTGTGTACAACATTATTTTTTTAAACGGAGGGGCAGAAATATTAGTTTCTGTAAATACCCGGCTATGTGTGAATGTGGCCTGAATGCGGAGGGTCAACTGAGTGGCAGATGCTCCGATCTGCTCTGTTTGGTTATGCAATTCATTGATACTCAACTTTCTGCTTTTCTAAGCATTCCGAGGTCTTTTGTAACTCTAGTGGAATGTCAAAGTAAAGAGCGGCATCTCGAGGGGCTGCTGGTCTCAGGCCCGTCGAGCTTCTGTCATTACACTTGCCACATACAACGCTATCATCACCGCATCCTATTAACGTCACGCCACAGCCAGACAACAATGTAATGATGATTAAAATCAAGCTAATCGAAGCAGAAAACGGCGGCCATTATCGTTACTGTTAATCATCTCCCAGCCCGCTACGCGCAGAACGTGCGACGGCGAGGTGTCGCAGACGAGTGAACGTAGAGCGGAGCGATATCCTGGGTCAAAATAATGAAGGCCGGGACTCTGCAGGGTTCTGAATATTTCCTTCTGATAACAGACAGCACGGCGTTTGATTAGACTCAAAGTGGAGACGCAGAGTCATATTTACTCGTCAAATAGAGAATACACATGCAAATGAGCTGAAGCCGTAATCTGGAACAGGGCATCAAATGGTGACATTTATGTTTGAACTGGTCACGGTCCCCTTTTAAATAAAAGAGAATAATAACACAAAATAAATTATTCAAGATATTGCAATATGAAAAAAACCTTGAGATTCAGATTGAAGGGGGAATATGGAAGGCGGCTTTGCAGGGAAGAGACGTATAGCGCTGGTGCCGATGGGAGAAGACGAGGAATGCGTTTGTAGCCGTGTTGACGGTGATCGGTCAACAAACGGCATGAGCGTCAGAATTTAATCACAAGGTCAACTGCAAGAACGCCTGCGTCTTGAGAGGATCTAATTCAATTTGTCCTTGACTCGCGCCCTCTGGCTCTAATGGAGCCCTGGTGAGAGATGAGAGGAAACACCATTTTCCCAGTAATGGTGTCAAACTGTCAATCCGGCCTCGGATTTAGGACTGCGCCCTGCCAAGACCGAGAGGTGGGAACAAAGAGCAGTCTTCTTTTTCATTGCTGATGAATATGACAACATTAACACAAATATAATTGTTACCACTTGTACAATAATATAGTTTACAACACCCAACCCCCAAACAGGGATTGTCCAATCAGTGAATCATTTGGTAGATTTTTGTCTAAAAACTAAGGCCACGTTTACACATAGCCGGATTTACAGAAACAAATATTTCTGCCCCTCCGTTTTCAAAAATAACGTTGTACACATAAGGAGAAGAGAGAGAGAGAGAGAGAGAAATGTGAAGCCTACTTTTGTTTTACTTCTATGGGAATTCAAGGACTATTTTTTTCAATTAATAAAATTAACTTTCTAGTGGCAAATCTGCCAACGTTATTACCGTGAAGTGATTAGCGCTGTGCTAGAAGCCAAAGCTAGTCTTTAGTGATACATTCACAAAAAGCATATTAACAGCATGTCTGTGTTCTGTGTTTCTTTGGAACGGACATGTGATGTAGAAAGTACGAAAATGTGAGAGAAAAGTTCAAGGATACAGAAAGATCTGTCTTCCGAAGACGTATCCAGTAGACGCCCCTGCAGCTTCCATTCCACGTGGGCTGAATCTCTCAAGTCAAACAAAAAGAGGTCACGCTCGATGCATAACATTTCAGCTAATGTGGATCAAAACAAGTGATTTAGAAGTAGGCTAATGAATGCAGAACATGAGAAACAGTTTCCTCTTTTTCCTCTCGGAGGTGTGACTACAGCACGGATGTCGGAGCTGTGAACCAAAGCACTAAATCATTTGTTTCGTCCTCTCTGCTTGAACCAAAACATACCCATTGATTTATCTGCTCTGACTCGATATTAAGTTTAGGCACTGCTAAACAAGACAATGAGCTATATTGTTAATCTTCGTGTGACTTCTGCATTCTCCTCTTGCACACTTCTGCAAGCTCAGAGAAATCATGCAAAGTAGCATCGGTAAAATTCTAAATCAAAACTGACTGCTGCCCGGTCGGAACTGAAAGCGCTCGCCATCGAGACACAATGCGCGGAATAGATGGTGGTATTCGCCGTACTCTTTCCTTTCTTTAAAAAACAAATATCATCATTTAAAGATCCGTGGCTCCCATCAGATTAGCAGCAATACTCATCAATCCGATTAACATGCTGCTGAAGTCATACGATATATATTCTAATCAAACTCTCTGTAAGTTGCCGTGTAAACATTTTCTTGCCAGCCAGAGGCAAACTTAGTCAATTTTACTGCTTTATAGCTGCAATATACAATATGTGGCAGACGGCTCTTATTCTCCTCTTACGTTGGTTTATGGGAGAAGGCCAGTATGGTAATGAGACTCGCCCACAGCGAGGCCACAGTGAACAGCGTGGGTACCACACTATATGTTCCTTGTGCTGTTTGGTCGTCTGTGGTTTGCGATCTGTCTCTCAAACTTTGCTTAACATAATCTTTTTTCTCCATCCTCGATTTCACTGATATTCTTTCTGTTTGCAGATATAATGAAAAAGTGTCCTTTTGATGGCAATAAAAAAAATGCCGCAGATTCATATCTTACCGATGGAGCCGAAGCGAATTAGATTTTGAAGATGTAAGATATATTTTTTTGAGAATTGCCTCCATTTGGACCACAGTCTCTTTTTGCTGAACACAGTACAAGATTTCTGCTGAAAGAAAATTCCACAGATCTGACTTTAATTTAATCATAGTATTTAAGATCATCAACTGGGATGATTATTCTTCCATAACAACTAACGGGATCAAATGCATTGTTCCTCACAACAAGGCGTTATACTGCAAGTCATCTAATCTGTCACCTTTTTCAATGCTATCCTATCTTTTCTCAAGACTATCTGACTATCTCACATGCCGTATGTTTGTTGAAAGAGTTGCTTTAATCCCGTGCCGTCTCAATACGGAACACGTGACTTCCAGGATGTGTTCCTTTAACACCAGACGTTTAATTTCTTGATTAGGCTCATGTAAACTGCAGAAGACTCATCTTAGTTTCATCAGAACATTTACTGAAATGCAAAATGGGGCTTTTGTCCACTGTGCCTTACGCTACAGCTCAAAGTTTAAGCCTGATTCAAATTACATAGAATGGTTTGGTTTCTCCCAATGGAGCATGGTATAAAGTTCATTTTGGTTTAAATAACAGGAAATGTATATTACTGTTTAATACAAATTTGAAAATAATGAATCTTCTACCAAATTAATCTAATTTGTCTGTGAGAATAATACATTTCCCGGACTTTTGTAGCGCCATCTTGGCGATAAGCTCAGAAACATTAAATAGCAACAACTTGGGGATACGTACAAAAAATGATATCAAGGAATGCATTTATTAATAAGAGCACTAAGTTGTAACAGTTTGATTAGATTTCACTCATTTAGCAGCTCGCTAGCCAGCTTGTTATTTCCACCATTATTTCATGCTACAAGGGTTGCAGAAAACAACCTCAACGGACGCCAGCCGACGCCGCTTCAAGGAAAAAAAAAATGATAGAACCAACAGATGTGTTGCATTGTGGGTAATATAGTCACCAGCTAGAGATCCCTTGTAGATGTCAGTTCCAGTCATTAAAGAACATACCTGCAACTCATGAGGGGTGAAAAAGGTGACAACATCCACGTAGTTTGATGACACCTCAAAGCTTTTATAACTACGGCCTTTTGATTGTTCTGACCGCAAATCTAAATAATAATAAAAAACATTTTAAGAAAAAGGGTCCTCTGAATAATTCAGTGATCGGGCTGAGCTTTGAGCCTGTTCCATGATTCTGTTCCTTGATTCTGTTCCTTGATTCTGTTCCTTGATTCTGTTCCTTGATTCTGTTCCATAATTCTGTTCCTGTCCCATCACCCCCCACACCCCAAAACAAAAACTCTTCGGATCTACACTATTCACGTGGATGACCTATTTCGATTTCAAAACGGCGAATTCCGCCGAAAGGTGACATGTTTGCAGGTATGAAAGAAGCAGCTAATGCTGTTCTCGTACTGCTGCGGACCGCCTTGCATAGTGTCGGTCACTGCACGCTGCTGCCTTGGTATATCTGTGTATTCTGGATAGTGTCCATGCTGTTAGATAGTTTTCCTATATTTGTCTGTTTAAATCATTCATGACTGACCCCATGGATCCGTGTAGACTGAAGTGCTGTATAGCCATAGTGTTTTCTAATGGAGGCTATTATAAGCTGAGAAATAAAAAGGCTGTGTTTTTGTTGTTTGCATGACCTCCTTTGCTGTGACTTAACATTGTATTGTGTGAAGATGAAGCACATGTCGGTGATGTGAACTGAGTTTTAACAATTGTCCAATCCAAGCATAAGCTGCATGGCAAGTGTGAGTAAACACCGCATCCAAGCTATGTAAAACATAAAAAGAGACTTTAAATGTAAATGTAGCCGTAGTCTGGGCTCTAAGAGAATGGGAAAATCTGTTCTGTCCTCCAAACACCTGAAGCACTAGTGCCGAGGGTGATTTCAAAACCCCATCACTAACATTTTGGGATATTTGATCAGTTGTAGCCATGGTTACTGTCGAGAAGTGTTTAAGGCAGTTGTTGGAGCTCAAGGATGGAGACAGAAAATAAAGTCGAGTGGAAACAGAGAGATAATGATGAAAGTCCTTCAATAAAGAGGCAGAAAATGAAAAAAGAAAGAAAAAAACACCGTTGCGGTAGAGCGTATGTGAGAAGTGCGAGTAAGACTATATTTTTTAAGAAGAAGAATTCTTCATGAGATAAAGAGGAGCATCTTATTGCTGTGGATCATTCCCACAAGAGAGGTCGGCTCAGACCAGGCAGGCAGGCAGGCAGGCAGAGCCCGAGGAGCAGCGGCTGCTCTTTCATTTTCAGTCTTCCAGCCACACGGAAGAAATGGATGTTGGTCTCAATTCCTCTCATTTTTTTCCTCCAGACCCAGATAATCGTCTTATGTCGTGCCTGGAGCTTTTATTCTCTTTCGTTTGTTTCTCTTTCCTAAGACGTGCTTAACCTACCCTTTGCTTTAATCTCTGCTATTATCCAGGAATGTGTTGTTCCCTTCTTTATGAAACCCCATTATGGTGTAGATTCATGAATTTGAACGCTTCGAACAAAAACAAGTCACTCAAATAACCTGGTTTGATTAACTACACAAAAGACTAACCAGTAATGTAAGCAGAGTTGCCATGTTTGTCATTAAAGTGGGCTATTTTACTAGGAAGGGAGATTTGAAATGTGCAACCGTAAGGCTACGTGTGTACGCACATGTATGTGTGTGAGCTAGTGCACGCACACAGCTGTATATATCAAGAATTAAACACAACGCAACACCCTTAGATCAGGTTCATCCCTCTGCTACATACAGTAAGATGTTACAGTCCTCCTAACGGGCTCAATTTGAATACGACCTGATGTTTGGGACTCCGCCCACTGTTGAGACTCCGCCCACTCCTCCTCTCTGCCTCCATCTGCCTGATGGATCGTGGAGGTCTCCATCGTGGAATATGCCTACTATGAACTATTCATAAACTGTCATATTCATTGAATGTATTTTAACTCAAAATCTGTCCTTCTGGTCACATGACATCTATTGCATCTGTCCATCCTGGAGAGGAATCCTCCTCTGTTCTCTCCTGAAGGTTTCTTCCCTCCCCCCCTGAAGGGTTATTTGGGGATTTTTCCTGGTCCGATATGAGGTTTTGGGGCAGGGATGTCTATGTGTACAGATTGTAAAGCACTCCGAGACAAATTTGTAATTTGTGAAATTGGGCTATACAAATAAACTGAATTGAATTAAAAAATGTTTGAAGAGGAGGTGTCACATCCCCGAAAAAAACAAAAGTCCTGCCGGCAATCTGACAGCTGCTTCCCATCAGTTCTGCTTCGTTGATGCTGTACTGGAAGTGATGCAATGCTCTCCTCATCGGCCTCCCTCTAAACATCTAGATTCTCATTTTCTCTACTTTCATCCATTGCATGCCGGGGACGTCGCGATCGTCATCTGCACAGGCGATGGCATAAAGCAGATCGATTCATCACCACCAGCAAAAATTGGATTGCCCTGTCACTGTAATGCGATAACAACACGTGTAATCCCATCTTGGATTTTACCAAATGAAAGAGGGACAAAAGCGTTGTGCAATTGTAGGAAGGCGGGCTCCGATAATCTTCTCCTCAAAGGGAGCAACTCTTTTTAAGTTGCTCTCCCCGTCTCCCCTGACGGGCTGCAGTGAGCTGGAGTGCAACCGACTTGGTTCAGCAGCAGTCAGTGTGAAGCGTCCATGCAGAGAGGCACGGCCGTGTGGCGGAGGAGCTCCATGTGTGTGTGTGTGGGGACAATATTGCATATAATTGTACAATATTATGAGAGTCGGGCTTCTGGAGGCTGTAACCACACAGTCAGAAGCTCTCTCTGCTGCACGCTGCTCTCCAGAGTCGCAAGACTGAGGAGAGCGAGAATCAAACGGGAAAGAAAATCCATTTCCAGTCGCCAGATCACCTCTCTGTCAATATTGACCTGCAGCGATGCTCGGTTTCAGGCGCCCGATCAGCCCTCAGACTGTAGGTATGTGGATGGAGTCAGTGCAACGTCGCCCGGCGGTTTTGAACCCTCGCGTCTGGCGTTTCTGGCTTCACGTTCCGCTACCAGTGACCGGAAGTGTCTCTTCCAGGTGTAGACAGATTCGTCTTTCACTCAGGAGACGGCCAGTTGGATCCTCACTGCAACGTCCGCTTTCCGTATCAACAATGACGCGCACGCTTCTGAAAGGGAAAGCGTGACGACAGCGAGGGGCCCGTGGACGGACAGCGGCGTGCAGAGGACAAGCGATGCTGCGTCGGGGCCGGGGGGGGGGGGGGGGGGGGGGGGGGGCGGGCGGTCATTAGCTGATTACAACTGCACCAGATAATCTGATGCCATGCACCCCCCCCCCCTCCCCTCATCCCAGTCCCCCTTTGGCATGAACTAACCTCCAGAGTTGTGCGGCGGGTCGATTTTGGTTCTTGCGTGGTGCAATCGCACTGATTAACGGGGGGCCGCTGTAAAAAACAAAAAGACACCTGTATAAGAGCATGGCAAATCTGTTTTTGGAAACGCATTGCTGAAGCCAATCTGACCCGGCATCCTGCTGTGTGTGTGTGTGTGTGTGTGTGTGTGTGTGTGTGTGTGTATACATGGCTGTGTGAATGCTTACTGCTCGAGTAGGAGGGTGTGTGCGCGTGTGTGTGTGTGTTATTGTTGTTTTTGTTTTATTCCCTCAGGCACCAGAGGGGTGAACCATCAATCTATCAATTACAGCTCGATGCGGCCCCGTTCTCTCCTCCCCGGAGGGCACTGCGAGGCACACTTTACGGAGATCAGCTCCCCTCCTCCGAAGAGATCTGAGGTGGAGACGGCTTGCAGAGATCCTGCTCTAAGAAACGGCGCCCGATGCCGCAGCTCTACGGCACAACATCGTTAACTGTCTGAACCTCAAAACACAAATGTTTTCTTTTAACAATTGCCCAAACTACGCCGTTTATTACAGCCCGAAGCTGTAAAGAAATTGCACTATGATCAGATTTGTATCATGGCTACGGTCACTCGTACACGTTGCGTGCGATGAGCGCTTCCGGAATGAAAAGAAAACCAAAACCGGGGAATAAAATTGTGATATTTCATCAAAAACATTTTTATCGAAAAGTCTCATTTAAAATTTCGCCTTGAATACAGATTTTGCTTCAACCAGATCCTTGGGAAAAACATACAATTCTGAGATAGGAAGCCATGTTATTTGTTGTTCAAGCACTTTATCTTTGTCTTTTTCTTGTATTGTACTTAAGTTTATGTTGATTGTTGTTTGTCATGTCTAATGTTGCACCTTCCGCCAAAAGAAATTCCTCGTTTGTGTAAACATTCTTGGCAATAAACGGTTTCTGATTCTGATTTCTGATTCTGATTCTGATGACTGACTTGGACTGAGCTGCACTCGCTCTGTTTTGGTGCCGTTTCCACCGAGGTGCAGGACTTTTACATCGGGCCTTCACCCTTCACCCGAGCAGCTGCTTAACAGCAATTACAACGAGGTATTAATCCTCCTTCTGAGATACCCCCACGCATGTTGTTTTAACAAGATAAGACACATTCCATAATCTCGTAATGCAAGATAGGACTTCAGTGATGCTTTTTCTCTCCCTCCCCAAAGCAGCGTGGAAGAATCTGAAGCAACGCATCTGAATGACGAGAGTTTTCTTGTTTTGTTTTTTTCACTTTAAGGGAACATTCTAGTTCAGCCTCCGCGTGGCTGATACTGAGGGATGCGCTGGCTGCCTCCCAGACACTCGCCACCTGTCACTCATCACCGCTGTCGTCCACGTGACCAGAGAAATACTCCCTGCATGCAGCAAGCAAACAAATAAATAATCCGAACTAGAAGTTAGTGAGCGAGCGACGAGAGAGAGAGAGAGAGCGACAGAGACGGAGAGAGGGATCCGGAAAATTACGTAACGTGCAGAGAAATAGACTTTGCTATTGTGCAACGTCACGGGTAAAATCCTCGCTCTTGGTAATCACTTTCCTTCTAACGAGGCAGAAAAGGACTCAGGGTTTGGCATTTGCAAGGGAATTACTGCTTTCATCATCTGGTGTGAGGTTTGTGCCCAAAAGGTTGCCATGACACGCAAACACTTAATCAGACGTGCTATTACCTCCATTTCACTCTGTGCTGTTGTGTTTCTTCTGTTCATATATATATATATATAAAAATGTAGTTACAAAAGTGTATTTTCTTTTTTAATATATATATACATATATATATATATGTATATATATACATAAATATATACATATAAATATATATATACACTTTTGTAACTACATTTATATTTATACAAAGTACAAGACTCTACTTTGTTGTCCTTGTTTTGTTCATTTCTGTCCACGTTGAGTCGAATTCCTTGTCTACGAAGCATTCGTGGCAAATAAAGCAGATTTTAAACCGGTTTTCTTCATGCACCGTGTAACAAAAGAGACTTTATAGGATCAAATGGGGTCTGGGGGGGGGGGGGGGACTGGAATGGAAGTCGCTTCAGGGACATAAGGCCTGGGTCTTTGTACGGAATACGTCTGTTCCCACACCCGGGAGACGCGAACGACAGCCGAAGACAGAGAGGTGGATGAAATGGTTGGCTCTTGCAGCAAAAGGTCACCGTGGCGAGCGGCTCTCGTCTGATGTCAGATTCTGAATCGTGTTCGGGGGAGAGGAGAGAAAGAAGCGGTTGCTTTGCTTTTAATTCCCAACGTTAAATTGCTCCGATGCTAAAATAAGAAAAGAAAAGAAGCAGCCCTTTGCTGTTTCATTAACCATCGCAGCCTTCCCTCCCCCTGATAAACAATCCATCACTAATTACTTTTCGACACAATGCAGACGGCATCATCAACAACGCGGACGCCGAGCGCCCGAGATGCATCTGTAAATGAGGTACAACTCTGCCGGGGCGGCTTGCCTGCGTACGCCGCTGCCGGTCGAGCGTAACGGAAGTGGAACGCAACCTTTTCTCACAAAGACGGCGAGGCCATTAACCCCGGATTACCTCATGAACATATCCGCGTGCTTTCACGCCGGCTGTGTCCCCCGGCTGCACCGAGCGCACCAATCAAGCTTTTCGCACATTTCCTGGTCCTCGTCAACACCTGCTGCCGCCCGGGGCGTCTGCCGCCAGAGCAGCAGACAGCCTGTAAGAATAGAGCGGGACGTGTCGTTTGACTTTTCCGCATATGTACTGCTCATCCACCCATACTTTACATAACTAATTAACTCAAATGAACTCTTCTGCAAATTAACTGTTCTTTAGTTTGGCGTACGTTTCAAAGACAGACTTTGAAGCCGATATCCGTCGGCGGCAATGAGGTGAAATTAAGCATTTTGTGTCAAGTGATCCAAAATAAATGCATTTTCTCATGAGGAAATAGACATCTGTAAATCAGAAAGTCTTTCTTTTATTGAGGTAATTCAACTTCAGTACACAGACACAGCTCACTGCCGTACGGTTGGTACATTGTTGATAGTTGGCTTCTGTGATTACAGCTAATGGTCTGCTTATTGGCTGTTTGGGGCAAATAAACACGGTCTGCAAAAACACTCCAGCGGTCCAATTTTCCGTGAATATTGCACGATGGTATTTTGCATTGCAATCAGATATCACACCTGTTCAACTGTGTTAGATTTTCAAGTGGGACTTTTTTTTCCTTCACATTTGATATTAAATTACTGTACCTTGTGGAAACCAACTGCTGTTACTGCCGCTGAGGAGAAAAGGTTGCAGTTTAACTTACAGTGTAATAAACCCGGCCTCCCTCCGGCAGAACGCGATGATGAATGCACGGGGAAATCTCAATCTCTAGATCAGGTACTCAAGACGGACGAGGGAACCTGGGACACATCCAGGTTCAACATACCCCACCATGTCCTGAAGCATTTCAACGTGATATTGTAGTTACCTTAATGACAAAGTCAAGGCCATGTAAATGCAGATATTAAGGTTATTGTAGTGTGAATATAATAAAAAGAGCATTACACTGGTATAGATCCAAAGTGAAAATATAAGAGAGTTCTTCACAGCTCAGTGCATTCATTGCAACTGGGCCCATGCTTACACGGAATACAAATACCGAGCAACTTTCTCAATCAAATGATATGCAGGCTTGGTGCAGACTGAAATAAGGACCTGTGGTCCTCGTCATCAGGTTCAGTATCTTGAAACACATTGGTAGAGAGGCACATACACACACTCGGGCACATACAAATCGCTTGAAAACACCATTAAGGGAATCGATAGCTACAGTCGCTGTGCTTTTTCCTGAGATCAACAAGTGGGTACTCAAAGCTTAGCAAAGAACATGAGGAACAGGATATGAGTAGTGTATACCGTCAGGTACCATTACGTATGAGATCTCCTCCTCTATTCATAACTGCAAATCAGCAAAAAACAACCTAAGCACACAAATCCAGTTACTAAAAGGGATGCATTTTGACCATTATGTCACTTTGTGTACAGCAAGTATCCAAAAGAGCCTAAAGTCTCCCGTCACAAAGAGACATTACATGAATTACACTTGTTTTGGTTGCCTCCCCCACTGAGGGTCCATAAGCATTTCATACTTTCTGGTGATGCACGTTTACCAGCACAGCTCCACAATTACTCGAATAACGGTAAGCCATTTACCTGAATTCAGAGCTCCCAAGGGAAAGACTTTGTCGACTTTGTTCGTCACAATATAATTGATACGAGTGTTCCAATAATGTTCTCTATGTAGGAGCTGAGTTTCAATAGTAGGTAGACGAAAATTACAGGGTGGCGGGCGAAGATTTCAGGGTGGCAAGCCGCCCCCCCCTGTTATAATGGTAGGGGAAACACTGACCTCAATATAATATTCTAGAGACAAAGTGGCAAAACACAGAAGTTAGTTTTTAAAAACTAACTTCAGGACTTTAACTTAAAAAGAAATTGGCGGAATTACCATACCAATCAAAAAAATCAGCAGGTTGAAATTGTTTCCACAACTGAGCAGACAATCAAAAAAGGAAAATACTGTGGTGAAAGGGCACAGTGAAGGTTATGAATCCTCAGGAAGCTCAAATCAATCAGGGTCAGTACAAAAGATGGAAAGCTATTGGACCAGCATGTTGGGGGTAAGCATTATTACAGCGACATGATTTACAAGGATGGTGCTTGCTCTGTAACAGGTGTGTCTCACGGTCCACAGGGTGTGTTGAGGGACCGGTTACGAATGCTAAGATGATCCTCTGAATAATTCAGCTCTCTAGTGGCAACCCTGCCTCCTAAAAGTTACGTTCATACACAACTGTATTATCAATTAGGTTTAGAAGGAAACTTTTCCCCTCCCGGATTACTCTAGCAGTTATAAATGTTTTTAGATTCCATGTCGCCTCTTGATTTCAACCCGGGACACCAACAGTGGTCTCCCGGGAGAACTCCTGTGTCTGATTGACCCGTCCATCCACCCTGGCCTGCTCCATAGGGGTTTCTGCCTAAATAATGAAGTTGTATTGTATTGGAACACAATGTGTAGTAGCCCAGGCCATTTGGTGCACATAGCTGCAACATTTATGAATGAAATGTTTGCTGTGTACCAACTTGTTTTCTGATATAGCTTCTGTTCTCAATGTTTTGATTCATATGTGTTGTTGTTACGTTGGTTCATTTTCAGCCATTCTCGCAGCATGTCTCTAGGAATGGCAAAGACCGTCTGTTGGTTGACTGAAATATTTCCTCAACTACTAGAGGGATTGCTACTGTATGCAAGATGAAGACTTTGGTGATCCCCTGACCTTTCTTATAGTGCGACCTTAAAGCGACACTATGTAACTTTTCCCCTGTAGCGCCCCCTTCGGGTATTTAACGTGTATCAGGTATCGTAAAACCTCTGGCTCTCGAGCCATATATGGCTCTTCCGGCTAGTGAGCTCACAGCTGATCGAGGCGAGCTGCCTCGTTCAGCCGCAGCATGTCATTCTGTCTCTACGCGTCACGTAGTGGAGCAAATAAAAAGTCACCTGCGAGCGTGGACTGGCACTATATGCCATTGCGTAATCACTGCCAGACAGCAAGCTGAAGTACTTCCTGTTCCTCAACCGGAAGCACCAGGCCGGTCCCAACATCTTACATTCAGCAGTTTTCTGGCCACAGACCCCCGATGACAGTGGAGGAGGAGCAAATCAACATATTAAAAGTCATTGTAGCGGCACCATTTTTTTCAAGCTGTTATTTTAAGGTGGAAAATGTACATAGTGGGGCTTTAAGGTTGTTATTTTTCTTTGCTTTTAGTGACACTATGTTACAGATATTCATGGTGCCCAGAGGATAACTCTTAACTCCTCTGTTGCTCTCATGAAGGTTTCTTCCCTTTTTTCCCTGTGAAAAGTATTTGCGGAGTTTTTCCTGATCCGATGAGGTTCTGGGACAGGGATGTCCATGTGTACCGATTGTAAAGCCCCCTGAGGCAAATTTGTAATTTGTGAGAATAGGCTATACGAAATAAAGAGACATTGAATTGAATGAATTTGGACCAACCCTGATCATTCTTCGAGCTCTACCAGCATGTTCAAGTTTGAACCTATTTCGTCAAACATCTCAACATCCATTACGAGTTCTCCTGTGGAAGAATTGTAATCTTTGGTGAACCCTCATGTTTTGGTCAAAATGTCCATTTGTCCAATACTTTTGGTCTTTTACAACATTTATACTTGTTCAACTAATTATGTTTAGCAGGTAACTCAGCTGTACTTTATGTTCAGTACTCATTACCAAACTAAACATTATACCAAGGCATGTTGGGATTGACATTGTGGGCATAAACGCTGTCTTCTTACCAATAGTCTGGCTTGTTTACAATAATTAAACTAATGAGTACAAATGAACATGGTAATTTGCTGTTGTGGAAACGCGACATGTCTTACCTTAATGAATGTTTTAAATTGAAGCAGCCACCGCTGCTGTTGACAGTTACGAACAGGTGCCGCCGTTAATGGCTTCCTTGCTTCGTCGTTTGGAGTTTTGGAACAGGTTTTATTCCGAATACAGCAACTGGCTTGTGTCACGCAAACTCCGTCCCATTCATCAACGCCTAGCGAACACCTTACAGAGTTTAGGGATTCCTTGATGCCCAGTCAATCTCTCTCACGGGAACAGATGCAGCTAATGATGGCTACATAGGGAAAGAAAGCTTCTAATCAGGTTGAATGCAGGTGTAGCAAGTGTGAAGAATGGAGCCATTAGAGGCGGGGTTGCCTCAGCATATTGAGCTCATCGAGGGCTGTTGGGCGTTTTCCACGCTCTGTTTAGAGAAGGACTGGGGCTCTGTTAACGCAAACCAAATGAGAGCAAATGCTGCCACGCTTTTGGACAATCTCTTACCACCTCCCCATCCCCCAGCATTGCAGAAAAACAACACAACGTGCCTGCAGAAAAATCCAATATGCTGCCCTGTTCCAAAAGCTGTGCTGAAAACAGAGTGAGTGAATACGCTGGGATTACATTTCACCCTCTACCCTCCCAGATGGCCCCTAATCTCAAATTACCAACTGCTTCCAGACAGGCGCAGAAACAAAAAATTGTTCCGCATCCACCTTCAAAATAACCTCCACTTAATCTCTTTGGTTAAATTGCCCTCATTGACCGTATTCAGGCAATAAGTATACAACACATCTACTAAAGTGGTGCAAACTATAGCACCGATAGGGAACAAACAAAACGGATTCAGTGGTTTACTCATTGTAATGCAATTTATCTGGGCAGCAGCTAATTTGGCATGGGTGGCGAACATATTGTGTCAGCAACACCACCTGGCCATTCCTTAAAAGTCGAGCGAGCACCACATTGCGGCGTTTGATTTCATTGTGCTCCCTTGATGTGGAGCGGTTTCTGTGTCATCTGGTCGAGGGTAATGAAGATAATGCAGATCAATACTGCTGCTGCTGGCCAGCAGTGCAGCTCACTCTGGAACACCCTCGCAGTTCCTGGCAGTGCCAAGCCCTGGCCCAAAAAAGTATAATTCAACTGTGAGAACTCCCAAGAGGAGTGCGGGAAAAACTATCCGGCGGAGCCAAACAGAGACAGAGAGACAGGGAGAGAGAGACAGAGACAGAGAGAGACAGAGAGAGACAGGGAGAGACAGGGAGAGAGACAGGGAAAGGGAGAGAGAGAGAGAGAGACAGAGTCAAAGACAGAGACAGAGAGACAGGGAGAGACAGGGAGAGAGACAGGGAAAGGGAGAGAGAGAGAGAGAGACAGAGTCAAAGACAGAGACAGAGAGACAGGGAGAGAGAGAGACAGGGAGAGAGATAGAGACAGACAGGGAGAGAGAGAGACAAGGAGAGATAGAGAGAGACACAGGGAAAGAGAGAGACAGAGACAGGGAGAGAGACAGGGAGAGAGAGACAGAGACAGGGAGAGAGAGACAGAGAGAGGGTCATTTAATCTTCCCACGCACTTTCCTCCCCCTGAGAGTGTGCTTGAGAAGTTAACCGTGATGGCTATCGGCACATGAGCAATCCATTGGTAACTGGTAAATGGACTGTACTTGTATAGGCTTTTCAAGTCTTTCCGACCAATCAAAGTGCTTTATCACTACATCTCATCATTCACCCCCGATGCGTTGACCTTTCAACTGTGGAACAACGCTTCAGTTGGAGATACCGCATGCTACAGGAAATTGGACTATGCTGGGTCGAGTGTAAAAAAGAAAGAAAAATTACTAGGACTTAGCATAAGTGAACCCAAACTCAACACCCTGTTCACATAAGCACTCCCCTCAAAACAGAATACCACATGTTGAGACTGCAACTGAGGTGACTAACTTCATAGACTCCATCAACCAGTACGACATATCCAGCCTCTGCTCGTCTGGTTCTACAAGGCTATGTGGGGATGGAAATAAAACGCAGTAAAAAGGTTATGAGTAGCATCTGCCACCGCATCGCGTCCTCACAGCAAGCAATAGGGACCTAAAGGTTTTTTTAAGAGCCGCCCACGGCTATATATAAAGGGTTTTAATTTGTTTAATTTTAATTCAGCCATAACCACCAATATATGCTTAAAGTTGCAATCTCAAAGATTTTCATTTGATTACGTCTTTCAAACCACTATCTATTGCCGAATAAGGTAGTGCACTGGTGATGAGCCCACAAAGTATTGCAATGTTTCTATATGTCAGTATTATGAACTAGTTATTCTTCACGGAATTCTGAAAAATAGCATGTTGGTATTACATTTTGGACGCAGACTACTAAACTCCACAGGAGTACATTTTCCTTTGTTGTCACTCAAAAGAAAATCTTAACCCACCGTCTCAACCATTCCTACCCACTGTCCCAACCAAGTCTACCCAATATTAAAACCGTCCCTACCCACTGTCTTACAGGCCCACCCACAGTCTCAACCGACCCTAACCACCGTCTCAACCGACCCTACCCACCGTCTCAAGTAACTCTACGACCGTTTCAAGCGACCCTACCCACCGTCTCAAGTAACCCTATGACCGTTTCAAGCGACCCTACCCACCGTCTCAACCGACCCTACCCACCGTCTCAAGTAACCCTACGACCGTTTCAACCAACCCTACCCATAGTCTCAAGCGACCCTACCCACCGTTTCAAGCGCCCCTACCCACCGTCTCAAGTAACGCTATGACAGTTTCAAGCGACCCTACCCACAGTCTCAACCGACCCTACCCACCGTTTCAAGCGCCCCTACCCACCGTCTCAAGTAACCCTACGACCGTTTCAACCAACCCTACCCACAGTCTCAACCGACCCTACCCACCGTCTCAACCGACCCTACCCACCGTCTCAAGTAACCCTACGACCATATCAACCGACCCTACCCATAGTCTTAAGCGACCCTACCCACCGTTTCAACTGACCCTAACCACCGTCTGAAGCGACCCTAACCACCGTTTCAACCGACTGCTCCAACCGCAAAAGGTAGGGGACATTTTGTGAAAATGCACCGTGCCTTTCACCGTTAGGCTTGGTCTCTAAAAAATATATATATATATATTGTGAGCAGATGCACAACAACAGCGCAATCTTGGCAAATTCCCCACTCCTGAGATTGTCTTTGTTACCAATATTCATCCACCAACGGATCTGTGTAAAGCTATCTTTTTAATGCAAGATATTTTTTTCGAAGGCAATATTAATTTTATAAGATAGTAGCAGCAAAGATGATCAGACGAGAATTCATTATTCATATTGCTGTTACAAAGAGAAGCTCAGAGCGGTGGACTGGTGGTGATGGAGTGTGTGTTGTGAGAATGTACATCATCCTGAAATCAGCAAGAAAAGCGTTAAACACCAAAGGAAGTAACAGCCAACAGCATATTCCAACAAGGGCAGATCGGGACGAGGAGATTAGGAAATTAGGATGAAGCACCGTTTACAATGGAAGTTAGATTATTTGTTACGGTCTAGTTTTCTATACCATTAAAGTACAGGGCCATGTATTTTCTATTCATATATTATGGTATAACTGATAGAACATGGACAAATATTACATAGCCAATCTTAGAATGAACAGAGGAATACTGTGCAATATAAAAAAATGAATGGTGATGCCGAGTATAACGTCCTACGGTGTGTGTTTTGCGAAACTAAAAGAAACATCGCACATTTCATTCTCTGCTAGACTACATATTTGAGAGCCCCAAAACTAATCCCAGAGGGAGGCTGAAAGACCCATTGTGTAAATAATCTGGGCATTTATCTACGCGGGTCCAGCTCGGAACCGATGGCGCGGTGTGATATGTCCTCCAGAAACTCCCAGTGTGGCTCCTGCTGGTAAGCTCAGGCTCTCAGCAGGGCTGAGGATTGGACCTCGCATATCCACGCTCTGCAGGCTCCATCACACGCATCCTCTCATGGCCTGTGGAAAGTTAATTAACTGGCTTTTTGGAGGCGGCAGGCCCTTGATGGATGAATTAGCGTTTTCAGCTTTAGCCCAGGGTGGAGGAGCACTGGAGCCTGCTCGGCCCCTGAACAGCAGTACATTAACCAACTTCCATACAGGCAGGAGACTACAGTTTCGGGCACGGGGAGGGATATTAACAGACAAGGAGCCAATAATTGAGATAACAAACACAGCCATTAGTGGAAATCAAGGATGCTCGTTAGTTTCTCTTACTTTAAGAGCCCAATCAAAGCAGCCAGCATTGTTTCCGCTTCTGGTTAGGATGTGGGGAGATAATGAGGATGCAGCTGCAACAGAGCAATTCAATATTTTATCCTACTAATAAAAAAGGAAATTCGAGCTAAAGAAGATCGTAAAATAAATGCAGGAGGTATTGTTGTGCCAGTAAAGTAACCCTGTGTGGCGTTCAGGGTAAAACAGAGACACTCCGTTCAGTGGGTGGTCTCGATCAGGAGTCAGCTGAGCGTGCAGCGAGGCCTCGACAGCTGGTCTTTGAATTCTGGGGCCCATCTTCGTCTTGTTATCTCCCCTGGCTGATTAAAAAGAGTCCTTTTGTTAGTCGGCATGGAAAACCGTTTAAATAAAACGCATGAAACGTAAACAGAATCGCATTTTCATGCTTTTGGAAGAAGCTCCCCATACATTGACTAATTTGTGGCGGCCTGCCACGGTATCAACATGGTTTGCCATGTAGTGACTTTCAATTTTTGCGCAGCGCCCATTTGCTGGTGGCAGTGTCGTCTTGAATAGTTCATCGTTCGTGACTACAGTTTGGCATGTCACACAAACCGTTACTTTGGGCTACAAGTCGATGCCAAAGTTCAGAAAAGAGGTTTTTCTACAGTAACGTCAGGGCGCAAGATAAGGACGAGTAGAGTCAACATATGATATTACTACATTGTAAACAGTAAATCTTTGTTTTAATTTCCAGACAAGCGTCAGCTGCTATCAGCCGGTAAGCAGTACAGTCTTGCCCGGAGCTAATAGCTAATGTTAACGGAAGGTCCCATTAACTCTACATTATGATGCATTCAGACTATATTCAGTGAAAATGAGTATTGGGGCGAAGTTAAATTGTAACGTTATGTAATGTAATCTTGAATAATACATTTTTGGGCGAGAAACTCAAATGAATGCAGTTCTTTGAAGATATTTCCACAGCAATATGAAATAGAAAATAGAGAGGGAATTATGACCTGTATGATCGGGAACTAAAGCATATATCCATCTATGCTCTCTTCAAAGCCACAAGGCTACATTGACTGAAGCAATAATTGTACCTCCCCGAACACAGGAGTTGTACCGTTGCCTTGATCGTTTGTGCATTGTGTTACTGTGTGTGTGTACTTTGGTGAATCCAAACTGATCCTTGAAAACACTAAAACTACTCTTCTTCAAAAAAGAAAATCATGTTTTTGGCAATGGAGTCAAGTGGCTTTAAAGAGAGTGACAAAATAGCTTAAGTCCCCCTTTGAAAAGGGCTACACTTTCTGGATAATTACCTTGTACAGCCCCACATTAACACCTTTTGTTTGATACTGGAATGGATCGATCGTTCCAATTTGAACCGAATGAGTTGCAAGTCCAAATCAACCTCTCCAATGCAGGTCACATACCAGCAATCACTTTAAAGTCTCCGAGAACAAACAGAAGCACTCGGGTGATGTCACTCGAGTCATTTTCTCACTTAGAAAAGCAAGCCCAGATTAACAGAGAACATTATAAAACTGTTTTCACAGGTTGAGAACACCTCATGATTTAAGAAACAAACTGACGTTGACTTATAGAATCAGTGGAGCGCCTCTGTAAAGTCGTTTGTCATCTTCACATTGTTCAGAGAAAAGCATAATAAAAAACATGATCGCGGTTGGTAGTAACAGGAGTATAAGTGTCGGAAAGAAATGATACGTGATTATTTTACTGTTCTCTGTGTAGGCCACTCAATCTGGATAAAATACTTCTGCTTGTATTCAAATGAATGCAACTGGGGCAGAGTATTCACGGAAATCTATAAATATCCCCCCAGCTTCAATGACATGCATTGTGGTTATTTATAAATCCCATCCAGCTGAATGTGCCAAATGCTGCGTCACATTACCAAACAATCGCACAGATGCGAGGAACGATCAGCAACTTTTTGGATGTATTTATTTGTTGTTCAGCTCTGGCACCATGCAGAAAATTCCACGGGAATTTTGTAAAATTACAAACAAAACAATAACTGCTTCCAAGATGGAGAAAGGAAACAGTGGCTTCAGAATCAGGAGCTGTGGGATAAATCCAGAGTCACACTCTGATATTGTGAATGACTGCAATACAATCTCAGAGCAGGTAATGAGGTTTTTTTGGGGAAGGAACGGACACATCAGTGAGCCAGTCGACATCAGGTGTTGCTCGATGAAATGAAGGAACAGTCGACTGAGCGGTGAGAGGCTAACTTTGCAACTGACTTTTAACTTTAGATTCTTCTGCATCAGGCAGTCCGTGGACTAAATTAAACAACTTCTGACTAATGGCCAATAGTTTTGTCCCAATACTGAAACCACACCTCTTAATCTTAAAAGTTCTAACTGCCAGGGAATAAAATAGCCGGGTCAAAAGTCATGAACCTGCGACCAACATTACTTCCGGTCTGCAGTTGTGTGAAAAAGCCCCTTTCACAATAAAAGTCCCACATGTTACTTTCCGGATTCAAGCAACGCCAAGGGATTCAACCGGCTTCCAGTTCATGCAACAACATTGAAACGATTAACTAACTTTCATTCTCATGCAGCATATATATATATATATATATATATATATATATATATATATATATATATATATATATATATATATATATAAATAAACACTACTAATATAGTCAATACAGTGTCCTTATCCTATGCTTCATAATACATGCATAATACATATTAATAGCCTCCCTAATATTTCATAGTTATAATATATTGCTATATGTATTAATCTAAAGTATAAACTTTCCCTATGTACATGTGCAAAGTCAAAATAACCTATTACAACCTAACACTATTAATAAGACTGTTAAACCATTCAGATGACTCCATCTGAGCCAACTTATGTTTTCTCATGGCCATCAGGGACGACTCCTCGGGTTGCAGAAAGAGGTCCGATTGTAAAGAAGTCTACGAGAAAATGACTTTACCTCTCACTTGATTTAGTACCTCAGTAAATATTGTGAACATGAGGTTTATGGTCTTAATCGCTAGTTTCAAGTGTTCTACAGCATGGTGTTCATTGAGTAAATGATGGTCCATTTAAAGTTAAAAAAAGACCAGAAAGCTGGATATGCTTCAGGGTGTGGCCACCTTGTGGTTGAAAGGTTAACACCACAGTGTTGTTCAGTCCCCCATCTAACATTTTAGAGTCTTAATAGAGATATCTTAAAACTTGGTTATGAATGCAGATTTATTGGAAACACGGCCATATGCATCGTCAATATGCACAAAGGCATCAATAATCATGCATACTGGAAAATCACGAGCAGCCGAATCTTTTGCAGTGGGCCAAAGAACAACGGCAGAATAAAAAGATGAGACTGTTTAATTTCACCCCCAATGTCCTCATTGTAAAAGACAAACAACTTCATTAGAGGGTGGTGTTGTGACTGCCTGGGGCAACACCACAGAGGCATTTCAGACCCATTAGACATGCAGAGCTTCCTCCTCAGGTCAAGAGCAAGGAGAAACAAAAGAACAAATTAGCAGCTTTCCTAACAATACTGAGAGGCAGGGAGAGGGCTGCTGGTGGACGGGATACGGAAAGACAAGCGGTTAACAAGAACACAAGGAACTTTTCATCTTAGGATGGAAGGCCTGGCTTTTTCTTTTGAGAAACCTCAGTTACCCGGAAGGTTTGGAAAGAGATATACATTTCTTTAATGTTACGTTTTATATCAAACCATGTGGTCCAAATGTGGAGGCGGGCCGGATTTGGCCCGTGGGCCGTAGTTTGGGGACCACTGATTTACAAACAGTCTTCCGTCTTGTTCGCCAGATAATATGGCAGGTTCACTTTCACACTTTTATCTGGAGTTTTAGTTTCCATCGTGTTTTATTCACTAAATCAATTTTACAATCCGGGATTTATCCTTCAAATCCATAGTGTAGACCCTTCGGTAAGCTTCTCTCTGATATTGCCTTTTTCGTTTCCTAAAAATTCCATAATATTATTTAATTGAAAGCAGTTAGCGACAGTGTGGGCTCTATGGCTGCTTTAATAGCTCAGTGGAACCCCATGAAGGCATTTGCGAAGAGACTATACAAAAGTGTCTGTTGTTATCCCCATTCATACATCTCCTTGTATCTCACCTTCCACGGCAACGTCAGGTTTTTTTACCCACCTTTGAGCGTTGGCATTTAGACTAGGTATACACACTTTTGCCTCAGATACACCTTTATATTGTCTCCTGGAGCCTATAAAACCATTGAGAAGCCCAGCAACACAGAATGCCAATGAGGCAATGGACAACAATCAACGTTAGGGAATCAACTCAATCCCTTTAAAGGCAATGCTAAAATCTCGTTTAGGGTACCGACTGTATTCCTTCTACAAATATCTGACTAGTATCATTGTATTTCTGTGTTTTAATGCGACACATCAAATACAACAAGTCTCAATGCATGAAAATGGAGGCAGATGACAGCATATATGCCGGTGGCAACGGCAGTGCAGACAGCAAGAGAGAGCTCATCAGGAGAAAACCGAATGAAACTTAACCCCGGCCAGGTGTGCTCTTTGTTGGATCTGCTCTTGAAGGCTAGACAAGGTGTGAAAGTGACGACAC
The DNA here is from genome assembly GCA_036178185.1 of Liparis tanakae. Classification (NCBI taxonomy): domain Eukaryota; kingdom Metazoa; phylum Chordata; class Actinopteri; order Perciformes; family Liparidae; genus Liparis; species Liparis tanakae. The sequence continues at coordinate 18,030,171 of CM070109.1, read as the reverse complement.
CCCAGACTCATTGTGGAGTTCACCTTTGTAGACCGGGTGTAAGTGGATGAGAGGGAGACGGTAACATCAGTTAAACCGTCTGCGTATAGTCCTCCTGGACTCTGCAAACCAATAAGAACCAAGGATGAAGTTGATATTGAGGTTTACAGAAAAAAATATTTAAACAGCTCACGGGCTGCTTTCGTATTCACGGCACTCCCCAGCTTCTAAAAAGGAGCACACACTGGCCATCACGCCACTGGGGAGCGAACATATGGGCAAACACAACGGCCAAGGATAACCTAAGATGGTACTCTTACGGAAATTTCATTTAAAAAACTAAACAAACCAGTCGATCAAAAGAAGAAGCAGACCACAATGAAAAACAAACGTAATTGTTTCGTGCTTTTTTCTCTCCCAAACTTAAAATGCCTGCTGCTCACGACAAGGTTTATCTAGGCGATTAACAATGTGGTAATTTCTGGGAAGAGACCGAGCAGCACGCCAAGTGTCGTTCTAATTTCATTATATTAGAGGGAAGGCTCAAATCTCTCCAACACTTGGGAAAAGTCACACCAAAAGCAATCTGGATTGGTGTTTTCTTTATTATTTTTACTGTGTATTTTACTGCGCCTTCTTATATTGTGTATGTGATTGTGCTTTCTCACCTGTCATGGTCACTTTTGTTTGTTTTTTTCAACTCTTGTACAGCACTTTGAGACCTTTGTCTATAATAATTGCAATATCAATAAACAGTACTTCCTTAGAGTGCAACACAACAGGTAGGAGCAGGGTTGCCAGATCTGTGTGACAAAACCAGCCCAATGGCCAATAAAACCAGCCCAGGGGGGCTATCATTGCCAAATGTATTATAATATCTACAAAGTAACACCAAATGTTTAGTATGCCAGCATTAAAAGCAGTTTTCCACAGTTATTTTACCTAGGTCCTAAAATGGCCTTGTGCAATTATATTTTATTTAAAGATATTCATGTAATTTGCCTGCAAAATAAGTCTACCCAAACCAAAAAGTTCAACACTTCAAAAGTAGCCCAATTCCGCGGGAAAACCGCAGACCTGGCAACACTGGGTATGAGGAACAATATGTATTGTTGATTTCCGGGTGAACTCTCACTTTGATACACGCAACTTCCACTGAGGTGAAACAGAATGAAACCAACGCTTTGTCGCTCAGTTTGAATCCTCTAATCCCTTTGATAAAAGTGAACTGAGCCATGTAATAATGTTTTATGAAGAGCAGGCATCGACAGAAAAAGTCCAAAAGAGAAAAGCCGTTCTTATCTTTTCCCCTTTTCATCCCACGCTACTGAAACATTTAATCTTATATCCGCCTTACGGCGGCGCGTTGCTTCGCGGCGGGGGTTTCACCTGCGGCGGCGTGTCACTTCTTCCTCGCCTCTAGGGGGATTTAACATAATTGCATTCATTATACAATCTCCACACCTACCTCCTATTGTAAATTTCGGCGTGACCCCGAACGTCATTCGGGGCGCATCTCCCCCCGGGCATTTGTAATTGATGTGCACTCGCTCCAGATGTTTCCCCCTGCAAGAAATACTTCCTAATAGAGTAGGACAGCTCAAGACCTCAGTGTAATCACAGAGTGTTCAGCCACTCGTTCTTTGTACTCTTTTCATCTCCACGGCTAATTAGAATCAATAAACGTGGTGAACAAACATGGCTCATTAGGATATTCACCATCTCCTTCCTCCCTTGGCAAAAAGCCTCCGGCGTGACGTCTCCGGTTTCGCCCTGCACACTGACAACACTGCTTTTAGAATTACTCGGTGCTGGATGCCCGATGGATACAGCGCGGCGTAAAGAATAAAAAATAAAAAAGATGAAATTGCCAAGAAGCTTTTGAAGTCTGTGACCCACTGCTCAACGCTCAGGATTTCCATCTCTTCCAACCATCTCTCCTCATTTACAGAAGAGCTCTCAGGGCCTCTCTGAGCAGCTGTAATGAACGACAAGGAAAAGGGACACGGACAGCCAGGCGGGGAATTACAGTGCCGTGTGTGTGCGTGTGTGCATGTGTGTGCATGTGTGTGCATGTGTGTGCATGTGTGTGCGTGTGGGCATTTGCATTGCAGCATTGGCTCGTCGCTCATTCCCCCCCCCCCCCCGAGATATCTTGCGACTATTCCACCGCTCGGGGAAGTAAAACCGTAAGACGTAAGAGGGAAGGTGTCATCGCAGGGGTCTGCTCTGCCAGCTCTATCGCAAAAAAAGTCGTCCCTTTTTTGCCCGACTGTGAATCTACTTCATGTCTGTGGTTGCGACGAGTGTTGTTCATTTTCCATCCGAGTGGATAGGCCACCTACCAGCTTGAGCGCAGCAGGATGTGGAAGTCTTTGCGAGGAAATGGGAGGAAATAAAGGCTGACAAACAACCGAAAGCCTCCACAGCAGTGTGAGGAATGGCAGCGTCAGATATGTGATGATAAACAGAGTGGGAGTGTAAACTAGCATCAGGACAGAAGCTGTCGGGAAGAGACAAGCCTTTGGTAATCAGATGCACCAGATTGGAACTAAGCTGAGTCTGCATATGAGGGATGCGCCTGATCACATAGTGGTCGAGTTATATTTCATAGTGAAAGGAGTGGCGACAAAATAAACAGGAAATCAACATTTTATTCCTCTATAAACTCTTCATAATAAAAGCATGCAATAGTTCTGGTGCTTACTCACCCTCCCTGCAGTATCAGTAGCTTTTCTTTTTTTTTTATTGAGGAATACTTGCTAACAATGTTCCACCAATTTACACATTTACACATTTTCCTGTAAATTCTTCACATTAAAATTCACCTGTTATTCTATTATTCAAAAGGCTTCTTTCTGCAGCAACACAAGCAGCAAATGTTAATTTTTCAAAAACAGTAAACAGGGCTCGATCACACCAGACACGACTCTCAAAAATGCGTGGCTAGCAAAACAATCCATTTCCTGTGGTACGACACACCTGAAAGGCTTAAAGGTCAAAATATTCTCAACTTTAAGCGCGAGGCGTGGAGGCGCACTGCTCATTAATGTCACACTTGGCCATGGCAGGAAATTGGATAAAGCAAGTGGCAGGCTTTATTACTTTACCACTTTTTTCCTGTTTTCGTGTGGTATTCGCCGTAGTCTTTCCTTCTTTTTTTATATCGTGAACCCAAAACCTACGCCTTTTGAGGGATTTTTCCTCCCCCTGAAGTTTTATCGCCCGGTTGCGAACGCAGGCTCGTGCCACAGTCGCACCGCTCTGTTTTGCCCGGCGCATTTTTGCCGAGGCGTTTTTGAGGCGGCCTGCACTTTTAAAAGTCGCGTCTGGTGTGATCGCGCCCTAAGTAAGTTTCCTTGTCTTTTCTAATTGTTTTTTTTCTCTGGTTGGGGTGGTGGGAAGACTATGTGGACATATACGTTTGATAAATTGTCGGATTGTGCGCTATGTGAGTGAGATCCGATCTCGGAGGGTAAAGACTTGACAGTTTGAAAAAGACAGTGCAACTATGCGAGGACATGGACTTCGAAAGTTATGGTCTCACGGGACGAAAGATGACTAAAATGAAAAAATTAAAAACTTTGATTTACCTGAAAGATGCAGACTTCCATTTGCGACAGGGGTAACTTCTTCGACACGCTGGGTCAATAAGGTTTAGAGGGATCTCTGAGACTTCTACGGGCAATGAGGTGTGTCGCCTGCAACACAAAAAGACAGAGGCACATTGAAGCGGGTCACAACGCACAATCTCATCAAGTCAAAAATAAAAACAGAGCAGTGCATTTCTATTCACAATCAGACAGCAAGGGATGCCTGGACGATGGCGTGTTCCTGTCGCAGCGTGAATGCCGGTGTTGCACCGTTGACATGAACTCTTCAATAAAACTTTGTTCTTCTTTTTAGCAACATTTATTATACAAAATCCCAGTTAAAGCAAACATACACTGTTTTCTTCCGCCGGCTTCCCGCACCTGCTTTACACACGCCCCCTTTTTAAAGAGACAGCTTTCTTTTCCAACGGAGCAACGAGCACTATCCTCCCTTCACAGTTAGTATGTGCACAAAACATTAATTATCTTAAACACAAATAATAAGAAATGGACACTGTTGAACTTGATCAGTAAGAAATATGAAATAACATTTCAGGGTGCTACACCGGCGTGCTGAGCATAGCATTTGGCAGAGAGAGAAAGATTACTTTTGTCCACCGCCCGCAGCATTTTAGTGCCTTCAAAATCAGGACCGGGGAACTCTCGTAATATGCATCATCACAACGGGCTGAATCAGCACATAGAGCTCATTGCAAGGTAGAGGGGGGAGGAGGAGGAGGAGGAGGAGGAGGAGGAGGAGGACAGTGGGGAGGGAGTGAGATGCAGGAGATGAGACATGGTCAGAAAACAGCAAGAAAGCACGAGACAAGAGGAAGAAGAAGAGAAATCATTGTCTGATCCCCAACTTGAAAAGCATTAGGACCGTCCCCGCTTCACATGTCTGAAGTTCCAGTGCAGGAATTGCAAACCACACCTGTGATCATAGTATATTAATATTACAGCAGAAACAAACTGGAAAAAAGCGCCAATGTACAGATATACATATTGGAGATTTAGAGTGTGTGTGTGTGTGTGTGTGTGTGTGTGTGTGTGTGTGTGTGTGTGTGTGTGTGTGTGTGTGTGTGTGTGTGTGTGTGTGTGTGTGTGTGTGTATATATATATATAAATCTGATGAAACATTCACATAGTGGGGACTCTTTTTGGGGACACAATTGAGAGAATTGCACACCCCCATAAGATAAATCATTACAATTTAGGATGAAAAACGTGGTTAAAGGTAATGGTAATGTTAGGTAGGATTAGGCTGGTAGAGTTTATGGTAAATCTCCAAGAAATCAAAATGCAAGTCAATGTAATATTCCCAGAAATCAGTACATTTCCAGTAGCAGACAAACAGTGTTGGTTAAGGCTAAAGAGAAAGATTGTGCTCATTTACAGTTGGTACTAAACGGGACGCAAACTGACGTTTATCGTCTTCAAGTCAGACAATGTGCACATCCAACTATCCACCCAAAGAGCCTTGTGGACAAGATAACAACATCACGCTACTTGTGTCGGCTCAGAGCGTATGCAGTCACTATCAAAAGCAAAAACACAAACTTAAGGGTCAATTTAAGCCTTTGAACAAATGACCATTGCTGCGATTTTCTGCCAAGGAGAGTCAACTGTGCTTGAGACAGACGTTGAGACACAAACAACTTCAAACCATTCAATGGGCAGGAAGCATAGTTGAAGGAGATAATAAATGAACCACCTATATATATTTTCTCTTATCATTGAGCGATCCCCTCGGTGAGGACGGATGCACTGGTCCACTAAATAATACACTGTCCGGGGACGACGTAAGCCTCCTTGTTGTCTTTCCCAACATTCCTATTCACACATTTAAGTGCTCTGTGTTCGTTCCTGGGGAAAAAAGACCTTGCAATATCATTCTCCTCGAATTAATTTTCTTTTTTCAAACTTTTGTCCGATAGCAGCAACAGTCGTCACATAAGGAGAAAGTTCTGCAATTCTCTGAAGAGCTCTGGCAGCAGCATCGCTAGCGCAAAACGGAAACCCAGATGTCCGGGACTCCACCGCTTGTCATCTGGGAATCAAAGAGTGTTTAATTTGGTCTTGACAAACTCATAAACCTTCAAGGTAGACAGCCAAGGGAGCGTTGACATTACGAGGGTTGGTTAAAGCTGATATAAAGAGCTCGCTCTGATCAGTTTTTTACTACCACAGCATATTGTGTTGGATTAAAAATGAAATATTGTGGAAATCAACTGCTTGATATTGCAAATGACGTTGGCCTTAAAAGTAGGTTTTAGACAACATTTCTACCCGTGGATTAAAATCGAGGTAGAATATCCTGAGATTGCCAAAAAAACACTGAAAACCCTGCTTCCATTTCTAAAATCGCACTTAATATTACGTCATGGACGTGAGCTACTATGTCACGTACTTAATTTATCATACTTAATGTTCCGTCACGTACAAAAGGTTACTATGACGCATTCTTAATCTATTCTACTTACCAATGTTACGTCATGGACATGAGGTACTATGTTGCATACTTAATGTATCCTAACTAACATTGTTAAGTCACGTACGCAAGTTAGTATTTTTCATACTTAACGTATCCTAACTAACATTGTTACGTCACGTACGTAAGGTTACTATGTCACGTAGTTAACGTATCTTACTTAATGTTATGATGGCGTTTGCATGTAAAGAACATTTGCAAAACTGACGCTTGAGGATCACCTAGAGACACAGTTTAAGAGTGGCGCCACTTACCAAGATGCCGTATTTAACAAGTTGAAAGGAGGAATGTCTTGGTCTCCCCATGGGGTTGTATTTCATTTGTTATAGTTGTAAAAGGAAGCTTTTGCAAAATTGCAAACCTTTCTCCCATTTTACTTTTGACTCACTTCACTTTTGACAATTACGTTGAAAAGGATGAGGCTGTGCCAGAGTGGCACGAAATGAACTTTCAGTGTCGGTCTCAACCACAAGAGCTAACCTTTAATTAACTACTCATTAAATTACAGCGCATTCAATTTACAGCCACGTTTACATCATTGCAGTAATCAGGGACCATTAAGAGACACGCCAACAGGCCAAGAGAGAAAGGGCACACAGTGTGTGCCTTTGGAATAATAATGTTTAAGCGTGATGATGCCACTTTAAAATATGAAAACTATAAGTAGTGCTCAACAGCCAAATGTATGCTCAATAACAATATTCATATGTTTGAAATTATTTAATGTCACAAACATAAAACATGATCAAACAACCAAGTAGTTGCCCTCTAAAATATCCATCGTAACCCCTTTAATTCATTGCATTTTGATGCTGCTCGTGATGGCAAGGCCCTGCGTCAACTGGAGCTCCAACAGCAGCGTTTCATATGGATAAACTTGCCCCGAGGACAAATGGGCTGTGCTCTTTTGCGAAAAAGTGCTGCCAGTATTAATCTCCCATTCACGGAGGTTAAGTCCTGGATGGAGATTTCCCACTGCCTGCCATATAAGCTTCCTGTTATCACCGGAGTCCAGGTCCTCTGCTTACATAAAGCCAATCTCTAAACACTCTGGTTCCCAAAACTTCTAAACTGTTGGAGGGCTGGCAATGTGGTTTCAAGGACTAATTGGACTTAATAATGTTGCTTATGCTGGAAAGACACATGCACGCACACAAAGTCATTACAGACACACTTTTTATTAGTTCTCAAAAAAACAGAGCTTAAGTTTAGTCTGAATTAAAGCAGATGCACTGTTAATATGTTGCCATAGACTTATAAAGTATTCATCACTTACTGAAAACTGCATCGATAAAACTTTTAGTGGATCCAGTAACTTGAATATTAGAGCTCTGAATGAAACAACTTCTACATGCGTCCCCTTTAAGACATTACCTTTTCAGATCAGAGGAGCTCTCCAAAGTCATCACATGTTCTTGGACTTAGACTTAGACAGTGTTCAACTCTAGTTTCAATTTAATACATAATATACAAGCCAAAGTTGTGAGCCATTTTCTAGTTTCTACCCGTTTAAATATAATGTTGGTTTTAACACTGTTAGCTCATCCAGTTTTGTTGCAATTCATGTATTCCCTCTCTTTTAACTGTTTAGGGTTTCTACCAACTTCTGAAAAAAAGTAAACAAATGCTAAAGTCGTAGTCCGACTGCCCTTTACCGAGAAAGGTAGTATACAGGTGAAACAGCTGCCTATTGTGCCATGAGACTCAACTAATTAGTAAATGCACTGTAAAACAATAGAAAAAACTATATAAACTATATGAAGATCCACTTGGGTGATATCTTCCTGGTGCTTTGTGATACCTGGACCAGTGATGCCTTTCACAATAAAACATGGTCAATTGATTAAATGTTAATAGAAATTGATTAGTGAAGCTTTTATTAGCAAAATATATTTTTACTGAATCTATAGTATAGTTAGGGGAATTTCCAATGCAGTACAAAAAAATTGTTACATACATGTAGCCGCAAAATGTTCAATAGCAAATAAATAAATAAATAAATAAATAAATAAATAAATAGGTATACAACAATTACAATGACTGAAACTCAACTAAATATTGTGAAATCTCATTTTAATTATATTTTATTTTCACGAGTTCATTTAAATGCCATAATGATAGTGCATTTTATTTGATAACGTTTACGCAATGAAACTTTTATTCCACCTTCTGAGCGAGCACGCTCAACAACCACAGCCAGATTAGTGCAGACCGTTATTGCCTGTTAGCTAGAAACACCACAATGTCAAAGTAATTCAGAATAGACTTTCTACGATAGAAGCTGCTGTCACTTTTTTATTTAGTTAATAATGATCATTTTCATGTTCCATTCATTCCTATCTACATCCTGACATGTATGTGGAGTGCCAAGCACACATTACTGGTCTTCCTAACCTTCCCTTCCAACCTGTCAATCAAAGCATGACTGACGGATTCAGTATGAGTCTGTATAAGTGGCGCTCTGTGTTCACTTATCAGTCTCTAGGGAACGGCACAACGGGCATTCATTCACTTGAAAATGTCATGGATCAATACTTAGCATTTTAATACAATTCCATTCCTCTAGATTCTAGAATGTGAGTGCTGCTCAGTCTGCACATGTTTGTCTAGCTTAGCCTCCACATTGATGCACAGTGAACACGTTTTAAAATGAATGTGGTAAGGCACGCCAAAGGCAGCCTTCAATTAAGCATTTATAAGAAGGGGTGAGAAGCTCAGCTGGCCCTTTTCTGGGTGGTCAAACACCCGAGAGCGGCTGAGGCCTTGTTGGGGTACGAATTTGTCCTTGTGTTCAGTGAGGGACGCTATACTCGTCTATAACTCACTGCAGTAGGTCGCTGGAGATCCTGACAAACTCAACACTTTACTCAGCACTTTACTCAACACTTTACTTTACTCAGCACTTTACTTTGTTTTCACCTTGTAGTATTTATTATTTTTTGTATTAGTATTTAGTATTTAGTAATTTAGTATTTTGTATTTTAGTATTTTAGTATTAGGTAATTTAGTATTTTGTATTTTAGTAGTAGTATTTTGTATTTTAGTATTGTGTTTTTATTTTTATCTTTTATTTTTATTAATGCTCTTATGTACACCCACTGCTGTGATCCTGAAATTTCCCCAGTGTGGGTCTAATAAATGAATATCTTATCTTATTCTCCAGAAACCACACGTTCATGTTTTCCAACTCGGGAGAGGGGCTTCACCAATATAAAGTCTGAATGAGCAACCACTGTTTTTCCCAGGAATATGATATTGTTTTTAAGTTGGTCAATTAACCGGGCCTTTATAGGTTTTTATTTTTAGCTTGTTGGATTTTGTGCTGGGCTGAGGTTACATGGGCATATTGTTGTGTGTTTGCTATGAACCGTTGCATTTTATTTATTTACTGTTTATTTAACTCAACACTGACCTCTCTGACTGTGAAGCCCCATGACTGACTTTCTAGTTAGTACACTTATATCTGTGAGACTAGTCTACTCGTCAATAAAACCATTTGCATTTGAGTCATGGTAACTAAAGCTAAATCACCATTCATGACAACTGTCCGGGGGGTGGATTTCTATATAACTCACCAGTTTAAATCGGCTTAAAGTAATGCATAAGTGAGTGTGAGTGCCATCACATGCTATCCGCTAGCTCAGGTGTATATATGTAAAATTACCTTTTTAAGTGATTAAAATTAGCATCCCAACTAATATGTGAATTACAGTTGCACCTTGTTGATGAAGTTAGCTAACATCGTAACATTGTTGTGCTAATAGTAAAAGGCTTGTGCGTGCCTCACGCTTTGAAAATTATGAACCGGAGTCAGCACAAACCCATCCGTGTCCAAGTTCACTTCTCATTTACAGTCCGTGGTCTCACACTGCCGTCTCAGGAGCATTGACTTCTGGTTGGGTCAGTGAGCGAGTGTTAGCGAGCCAGTGAGCAGTCAATACTGTACACACCCAGTCTTAATCAGCACAGTGTGACGATGTCGGTTCATTCACACTGCTGAACCTTCGGGCCCCTCCACAACCAGCAGCCGGCTCACGGTGCAAAAGCAAAAGCAGCTGAGGGAGAGAGAAACGCTGCAACACGCAGCACCATGCTAGCGAGCATGATTTAGTACTTTATTTTTTTTTTCCTTTCTGTTGACACAAATCCATGGGACAAATCCCCCCCTCTTGCCCCTTCTTAACTTCCTCCTGATGGATGAGGAGCGTGTACTTCCGCCAGTTATGTAACACAAAGTCTGCCGCGTAGCCCTACGGTGCTTCTAAAAAAGAGAAAGGCGCGTTTAAGCGGTTTTGCTTTATGTAATGTGTAAAATCCAAATCTGTGAGAACCAGTGTGCCAGAATTCGGTAAGCGTGCCTGCTCATGGTATTACTTAACAAATATAGGGGGCATTTTTGTCTAATTACATTATTATTACATTACATGTCATTTAGCGGACGCTTTTATCCAAAGCAACGGTGTATAAACAATCATGTTATGTTCATACACCGTAGACACAGCTACAGGGATTAATTCAGGGTTAAGTGTATTGCTCAAGGACACATCGACTAGGGCGGGGATTGAACCATCAACCCCCTGATTGAAAGACAGACTTACTAACCACTGACCCACAGTCGCCTTGAATACTAATACTAATAATTCAAACTTGTATAGCCCTTTTCTAAATACACAAAGACGCTTAAACATGGGGACATGAGAAAGTGACAAACAGAACAAAACTAAAATGGAAAGCAGACAAAACATACAGGACATATTGGTAACAATAAGAAAGGAAAGCAAACTGGAGAAGCTGTAGGGTCATATCAGCCTAATGTTTTGAAGCCTAATGTTGGGCATCCAAAGCTGTTGGCTTCCATAATGGTCTATTTCCTTCAACTACTCCGGGAGAAATCCAGGAACAACAAGCCCTTGCTTGCTCTTGCACAGCAGTATTAGATGGCCTCAGAGTAGCCACGCACTACTTATGACGAGATCAAATCATAATTTTCTCTCAAGTAGAAAGTGGAACAATGACGTACAAGTGGTGATCTGAGAGTTCGAAACGTTGTCTGACGATATCATGTTGACAGAATCCAATTAACCTTTGCTGCTCATACGTGAGGTCTTCGGGAATCAGCTTTGCTTGTGGCTCCACGCCCTCTATCATTTCCTCCATCTCATTTCCCTCATCAGCATCACATGAATGAAGTCTAGAGGGAGAGATGTATGCGTAAGCTCCAGTCGTAAATACAAAGATTTCATTATCGGCGGATCCCACTGCACAGCTCATACGTGTAATGAGGTTTGCTTCTTTCTTTTTTTTACGTGGACGCTACGCAAAGACGACTTTTTGCAGTTTAGCACAGCATTAAGTGGAGAGTGTGAGGATCTATGTTACATTGATGGATTAGTGCTCAATCGGGCCACTTCGTTTCATTGTGCTTTGGCACCGCCGACCCCACCGCTGCAGGCTTTGTGCCGATAGGCTGAACGAACCACTTCAACAGAGCATTCGTGGCCTATATATCTCCTTATCCCCGAGGAGCAGATCAAGGAATGGAAAAACAAACTCACAGGCCTTGTAATACATCAGCATAATCTGGAATGTGGGCCCGTCTTGCTCTACAATTCCTGAAGAATATGATAACATACTGAAACGACGCGCTGAACAAAACAGTACGTGGAAGAGTCTAACCAAACCGGGTCTTCTCCGAAGGGAATGTAAATTGCTGCATGGATTACAATCACTGGCAACAATCTTTCCAATCTAGAAAGAGTGAAATCCTTTGGGTCTAGTAACATGTGGTGAGGCCTGACCGGAGTGGCTTGGAAAGTTGCAGGAGGCAGATACAAGATACTTTGTCCAGAAAAACTAAATGGTATTTATTTACATAAAAAGCTCCGCTACACGTGAACCAAACATATATATAAACAAAAAGTTAACTTAACTGAATACATGTAACTTAGGGTAGGTAACATAACCTCACTACACTCTAAAACACATGGTGGGTATGGTAAGTAACAAATAAAGATGATTAACCATTTAAATGCCATAATAAAGATACATAGGGACATGTGTGTTCTCATCCATTTTGTCACATAACGTCATTATTTATAACAGTGCCATTTATTTAGGGTGGATTCAAGATGATTAAGTTAGCTTTGGTGATATTTGTGCTGCTGACTTGCAAACTCTATTAAATGAGTTACAAGGTAAGTTTGATTTAGGTCATATTTCCTGTACAACACTGTCCACCTTCATTAAATCCTGTTCTGTACACTAATATACTGGAAACTGATTCACTAAAATAATCTAAACGGGGTTCACAGTCAACCATGAGACAGGAGTGAATAGTGCAAATAAAGTTGTGCTTACACTTCAGGAGCGTTGGGGCAGCCATTGGTTTGTTGACTGCCATTTTGAAGCCTTCAGTTTGGCAATTTAGCTGTTGCCATCTGGGATTTCGTCCATGACATTTTACTTTTTTTTTGGAGCCAATAAACGGATGTTATCATATTTGGAATGAAGAGATGCTGGATAGGTCTCTGGTCGCGACAGCAACCTCACAGTAGCCCCAACCTAAAACATAACCTGCTTTATGATCCATTTTACTCAAAAGGAACCGACAAACCGGCTTCTATACGACTTCTTTTTGCAACCGTAGGGTTAGGGTTAGTCGCGGCATAGTCGCCTCCTGCTGGTCAGTAGAGAGAATGCACGTTTTAATACTTTGGCATCGGCGTCACGTTGCAGAACCCAAGGTTACCACCTGACGCCTCCCAACGATTGGAGAATAAATATTGGTCGAGGACCTTGATTGGCTCAGTTCTTCAACCCATATTATATGAACGGTTAACCGATCCAGTATTAAACCCCTCTTAGACTCCTAGGGGCAAACATGTTTGATTTTAAAGAGCTAAAATCTGGATGATTATGTCCGCAAATATGCAGGAACATAACAGCGCAAGACGGGGTCAAGCAGGAGGAGCTGACGGTGTTCCCAACATGACGTTGGTGAATCTAACTGGCTGCTGCTGCTCTAGCAGCGGAAGTCATTCAGACGTAGTCGGTGAAATTCATTGAGCTGTGTGAGCCGACGGGTGGTGTCATGAACCCAAACACGAGGGCGTTAGCTGCTCCAACGTTTGTGGGATGTCCGTCCACAACATGCATGAAGCATGGTTAATTCTTCTGTAGTGGATGGCGGAAATGATAACCGTTTGCACGGAGATAAGCCACGCCCCCTCTTAGGCACGCGTGATCCACAAAGTCGGGCGAGTAAACTCACGCGAGTAAAGCGTGGTCAGTTCTGTTTTTGAATTAAGGGTTGGAAATTAATGTGTTTTTTTAAATCAGATTCATCGAAAAAATAATCGACATATTAATCGATTATTAAAATAATCGTTAGTTGCAGCCTTAGTTGACAGATTATTTAACCCACAGTTAAAATCTCCCCGACCACTTCCTCATTCAGACTTCTGCTTTTGTCACTGCCGAGCGAGTTGTTGCACTACCGGTTTAGGTTTTCTTTACAATGACTTCCCCCTAAAATAACGTGATTTCTGCGTGATGCTTCCTCTGGTAGAATAATCAGAAATAATATCCTGTAGTGTACAATGCGTCAATAAAACTAGTAGTGTGTACATGTTTCAAATTAGGAAGAATAACTTCTGTGAAGTTTCTCACGTATAAAAGTCAGATAGAGTTTTAGTACCCTGTGGAGATCTACACGAGTACTGCTATGGGGCATTGATGGAAATGCAGAGAGCGGTGGCAATATGCCAATAAAGACAAGGAAGAAGACAACTGCTAGCAAGCATTCAAGGGTGTAATAAACATTTAAATACCTAAAATAATTTTGAATATTAAATGAGAACGGAAATACATTCCATCATTACGATGATTAACATAGACGGCAGAACTGACAACATTCTTCAATCTGGTGAAATGTAACTAAACAACAAACGTTTCAGTTTAAATGCTCCATGTCTAAGAAAATGTAGATTTTGTTGCAAATCTACCATTAACTTAAAAATGTATGCTATGCAAATGTAGCAGCTCAAGGATGTAATCTGTACAACATTTCTATCGTGACATTGTTCTAAACTGAATCACCCTGATTGGCGCTGTAGAGTTGAATGCCCCTTATTCTCTGTATACCATGTGAATAGCCACTGGCCGCCACAACCCAGTTAACCTTGGCATGCTCCTTCTCACAGAATGAGTCGGGTCACACCTCTCCCAGTGGTGTTACATTACAGCTGGAATGGTTTAAAACGGGATGAACGCCAAGTGAGGGTTGATGCATTAAAGGAACCACCATGCCTGGCTCATTTCGCACCCATGGGACGAGGAGACAGCAGGAGAGCCAGAGAGGAAGGGGAGGTTAAGCGTAAAGCCACTGACAGCATTGCTCCCCTCCTAAATCATACACCTGGGACACTAGGAGGTCCCGTGGAACTGGCTGTGGAATACAACATACAGTGGAAATTACAAAATATTGTGTATTACAAAATACAGTACGCAAAGTATTTAGATGTTAATTTTTTTGTTTTTTGCTAAGATTTTTACATTTCTGATTTTTTTCTGTCAAGATGGGATGATGAGAAATGAGAAATAAATTGGATTTGTTATTTGAGCAAATGGCTGCAATGAAATAAAGAGTTAACATGTTAAAAGGGGTCTGAATACTTTCCGTACCTGCTGTGGATACACCACTAAGACTGTGAGTAGTGAATTAGACATTTATGCCTTGAAAGTATGCAGCAAATGGAATATTTAAAGTGTTTGGGCTAGAAAATGGTTGCACTTTGGTGATAGTAATTAAGAAATGGTGAAAAATATTAACATCTGCAATCCTAAACACAGGACATTGCAGTGAAGCTTGACTCATTTTATAGTTTCTTATGCAAATGAGGTACTTAACTAAGGCCAGTTAAGTAACATTTATGTCATGTAACAAATCGCTACTTATACACAATAAAAACCTAAACAAGTCGTTTTTTTTTGCACAAGTGAACCTGAAACGTCAATCGTGGGTTTTTTGCAGACTATGGTTTGGGTTGGGATAAACTGTTTCTTACAGATCCAGAAGACACGCAGCGACATTAATACCAATTCATAAACAAAACAACATTCATATTAATTTGGAGTCCTGTTTTAGGTGAATCAATAATTCCAGGTCCAACATGTTGTGTGGTCTCTATCAACTCCTCATGGAAATAAATGGTTCTTTAGCCGCTAAATGCCACCAGATGGTAGGCAATATTTTTATCACATCAGACCTTGTTTGCTGAAAAAAAAAAGATTCTTACCGTTAATGGAAAGGAATTGATAAGAGATAAAGATGTGGCCTGTTAAACTAAAACAATGAGGTGAAACGGGACGAAAAGGGCTCCGTAGAGGAGGGTGGCACAATGAGCGCCATCACACCCTCTGGGTAGCTTGAACTTCATGAACGTAAATATCAACATTGCTTCTCTGACAGTGTGGTCAAACAATTAAAGAGCAGCATGTTGATGCTGAAAAAAGTGTTATGTTGATCCTACAAAAACTCAATATAACTTCAATATCAATATGTTCCTGAACCAGAGCTTGTAAAGACAGATGCTTTTGGAATAATAAACCATTTGACTGCAGGTCATATTCAAATGCATTATTAGTGAGCGCTGCCATTTTACTTTCCCAACAAAGGCAGCAAACAAAATTACTTTTGTTACTTGAGGCTTTCATTAAATTGAAGAGGTAGCGGGAGTTTGAGAGCATTGTGTGAAAGTAGAGAAAAAAATTTAAAACACCATCAACATCGAAATTGAATAAGGAATGAGGAGTGTTCTAATTTCCATAAAATGTATTACAGAGTTTTTGTTGAGTAATGTCAGAAGAAAAAACAGATATAAAGACCAGAAAATGCACGGATAGAAAAAAGTTTCTGTTCTGTTATACACAGCGTCAGAAATACACGAGAGAAAAAGGCAAAACTGCCCCCAAGAAATAGAATTTTGCCCCTGATATCACGAGGAGAGGGGCAAAAAATGCCAACATAAATTCTTCTAATAATTCTGATAATTTAAGTGTTTTCTATCTGAGTTGCTTATACTGTACCCCCAAAAAAAAAAAAAAAAAAAAATCAATAAATAGAATTTTGAATAAAAAACAAAGAAGTAAGTTATAATGGTAATTGTTAAGAAAATTGTAATAACAATGAATAACCAAAAAGATATAAAAACACAATTGAATATGATCATCTGAATAATGTTTTCTGTTTGTTTTTTATCGAAGAAAACACTTTGAAT
The DNA here is from genome assembly GCA_036178185.1 of Liparis tanakae. Taxonomy (NCBI): domain Eukaryota; kingdom Metazoa; phylum Chordata; class Actinopteri; order Perciformes; family Liparidae; genus Liparis; species Liparis tanakae. The sequence goes on along the minus strand of CM070109.1, from coordinate 18,013,831 downwards.
CTGTAGACTACTGCCGTATAATCTTATTATTGCGATTTTTCTGAAAATTGCTCATATACTGTAAGCCTAAAACAGGTTCAATGTTATTTCACAAGTTTAAAAAATTTACCCCAATTTCATTTTAAATGCCTCTGGATTTCAGTCCGTGTAAACAAAGCACCCACTAAAAAATATGTAAATTTCCTACCCTGGACCAGAAACTATGCACATAAAGTAAAGGCCTAGTAGTGTAGTAAAACTACAGCGAGCAGTGTCATAATCAGTGTCATAATCAGTACCTAAACACTGTGGTGTAGCCAGTGAGCAAACCAAATATACCAATGCATTTAAACACCTTAAAAGGGTATGGTCGCGCTGCTAGGAGATACCAAAATCCAAGATTTAGTTTTACAGAAGTTATAAATCCATTAGTCAATCCATTAAAGTCAAGTTAACCTTTATTGTCCCCAATAGGAGAATGAGTTACGAAGCTTACCATAAATCATACCACTGCACAGTGTAGTATATCCATTGAAATTAGCAATAACGCAATTATAACAAGCTCAGATGGGACTGATACACTTATTGTAAGCTACAAAGCAGCATGTCCATATGAAAAGACACTTCAATGATTTACATCATTTTAAATGTTAACTTGAATTTAAGTTACTTCTCTCATGTCGGCTGAAAATGATGTTTACACGTCCGCTTGAGGTGGTTTTTGCCTTCGTCAAAAAAGAGTTAATGCACTAAATGGGACATGGAAACGCCCGACTCAAATATATTCTGAACATTCAACTCATTTGACACGTTATATGAACAGTTGTTTCTGTTAGAGTATTCTAGGACTTTCCATAACCACCGTATGTTTGTCTTCATCTCTGGGCAACATGATCTATGGCCAAAACTATCTGACATGAAAAACAATCGAAATTTGCCCAATTGAAACTAATTCTTGAAGACCTCTGTCCATTTTTTTAAACTTGTTTCGTTACCGGTTCTCAACCTTTAGTTCTTCTACTTGATTTACTATCATATTACAGTAAATGGTAAATGGACCTATACTTGTAAAGCACTCGTCTCGTCTTCTGACCACTCAAAGTGCTTTAACACTACTCGTCATCATTCACTCCTTCACACCTCCTTCAGACCCTGATGGCGATGGCTAAGGTGCCACCTGCCCATCAGGAGTAACTAACACTCACACATCGTAGGCACAGCTACGGGAGCAATTTAGGGTTAAGTGCCTTGCCCAAGGACACAATGACATGGGCCGGGGAATGGATCCTCCGATTGAAGGACTCTGCTCACCAATGACCCACAGCCGCCCACCAGTCTTATGAAGCATATAGCGGCATATTTACAAAATATGCTGCAGTCAAATGTTGAAAGTTGACGGAACAAGTCAATTATTTTGTTTTTTGCAACATTTAAATTTGCTTGAAGATTTATTGGAAACGCCGGTTTGGACAGGCTCTGAATTTCAGATGTCGTCCCTTTGAAAATACTTTATTTTAATCTATGTTTAGGAAAAAGGGGGGGATGTCTACAAGAAGAATCATTGTATGCTAATCCAATTATTTCAGTCTTTTTCGCCAAATCTAGCCGTTTAAGTATTTGCTTAACACTGTCCATTCCTTGACAGATCTGTAAAAAGTGAAACCTCGAGTGTTGTGGTAAATTATTTACCTCCACCCACCTGCTGCTAAATATTAAAATGCAGCAATACACGTTACGCCCTTCGGCAGGCAGGACACGCTGTGCCGCCAGTGTGCCAGTTTACGATATTAAAAACCCGAGCGAGCTGGTGAAAGTGTGAGTGGCAGGTATATTTTGTAATTGGTTAGCTTCTATGGCCAAAAGACAAAGAAGTAATTGTGCTGTCAGCACAGTGACTTCACACCGAGTTTGAAGCTCCACTCTGGCGTTATCAGTATGCTTTCCTACAGTTTCCTCAAAACACCGCTACAATAAAAAACGGTCCCGTTCCGGAGCTCTCGGGAAGACATTCCTGACACAATGGAGTCAGGGTGTCTCACACAGGAGTTGGCAAATGGCATGTAAAGTGGCACAGTACAACTAAAAGTCATCTCTGGAGCGAGGGGTGATGACCATCATCTACCACACGCCGAGCCCCAACCCTCCTTAATATTCAACATTGTCCACTTGTTTAAGTGGGTCTACTGTTTAGAGCCGAGGTAATTCTATCTCTAAAGCACTATGAAGTTCGGTCTGTTATTGCACGGAAAGCCGTTACACGGCTTAATATCTTTCCCAAGCATAATCTCATGAGACTTTATCCTTGACCCAATAAAGAGAGTGAGGCTTCACTCTGTCAACAATTCAATCCTGTAATTCCTTCCCATTTCAGAGGCTGATGAAATCTTCTTTGACTGTGTGGTGTCACTACCACGTCTTCGTAAAGCGGTGAGGCCTTAAAGGAATACTTCACCCCACAAAATTACCATTTGTATGTCAGTTACTCGCTCCGCGTTACGTTGAGTTCTTGAAGAAAACCCGTTTTCCCGCAGGCCTCCACGGTGAACAGTTTCACACACATATATGGAGCTTTTTTTCCTGTATTTATTCAAATGCATGTTCTTTCAATTTGAGAGCATGATTTATTGAATTCACTTCAGATTATTTTTTGCAGGCGAGAAAACAAATATTTTCCAGATTGCATGGTAACATGGGGTGATTCATTCAAATACGTCATAATAAGTGTATTATTTTGGGGCTCATCAAGCCGATGTCATACATAGATCAACACATTGTTTTATGAAAATCTCTTTTCAGGCCAGTTTTTGTACTATTGGTTTCTCAAAAATACTTTTCTAGAAATCGAGATAAATTCAACACACAAGAAACCCTGTTTTTTCATTTCTCATTGATAAATCCACTCTTATCTTCTATCAGACCTGCAGCCACACACAGCCGCAGCCCTGTCTAGCTGAAGCATCGATCAATGTGATGAAAGCATTGTGCCGTCCTGTGATTGACTTGGAAAGAACAAGGTGTCCACAGTTTATAACTCCGGCGTCTGCCGGGTGCGGGTCTTTTCAATCCATCTCTACTTTGACGTCTCACTTTGTCTCAGAACAATGCAGCGTTACTGACACACAAGGCAGTAAGAAGCACTCAGTCAGAAAAAAAAAAATAAAAAAAAAATCATCCTCTCCCTCACATTTCCACCGCCGTCTTTTTGCAACAAGTCACATGACACTATCAGAAAGAAAGTGGAAGGTTAGAGTCACCGTTAGTGGACCTACATTGACAATAAAGACTGTCGTTGTGCTGTCGTTGAAATGCCGAACTGATTTGCAAGTCAAAGTTATCCAACTTCGCAGCCAGTCAACCTGACGTTAGCTCGCTGATCGGACCTAATTTGGCTGTGGTGGTGGGATGTTTGTCGTTCGCCTTGGAGTGCAGCGTGTCTATGAATATTTGGCATTAGCCCCCGTGGTTTTATTATTGAGTTGTACATTGGGTTTATTCAATGAGTCACTCACCAATTATGAGTTTGTTTTTATAACAACCTGAATTTAGCTAATCTAGTCTAGATAGATAGATAGATAGATAGATAGATAGATAGATAGATAGATAGATAGATAGATGGATACTTTATTAATCCTGAGGGAAATTGAGGTCAATGTGTCTCTTTCTCAATTTAATTCAGGTGGTGCCAAAATGCAGCACATGTTATATAAAATACATTTTAGTTTTTTGGGTTAAGACCTGGAGGCTGCCACCACCCCTAATTATACCTCTTTCCAAGTTTTCGCCTGCATTTTAAAACATAGCCAGGCGCCCATGTTCATAATTATTATGAACACTTCCTATACACCTGGTATCATCACCTGGATGATTGGATTGGAATCATGCGACGCAAAAACACTTAAAAAACAGGTGGCGATGTAACCAAGATGCATTCAAGAGTTGATTATGCAAACTACCTCCAGAAATGGTCAAAGATGCGTTCGCCCACAATCGCATCAGGCAGAGCAGCAAGGGATTCTGGGAAGGCTGGTATCTGAGGCCTGGGCGGAGGCATTATTGTAAAACTCTTTTTTATTCTCTAAAATCATTCCAAAGAGAGCTTAAGGCAAAGAAGGGAGGACACATTTCCAGCTTGTGTCATGACATCAACTCTGTTTCTGTCTTTAAATACAAGATCTGTCTTTTCAACAAAGCCTTCTACCTTCAAAAAGAAGGAGCGTACGACGTGCCAAGAAGTTTTAACAAGTAAGGGAAGAACAGAAGTTCAAAGAAGAAAGGAGCCTTCTTAAAGTGGACAAGTACCGTGTATATTATGGGAATTTCACAATGAAATAGCCATCCGATGGAAGGCTCTTCAAGGCTTTCCTACAGAAGAGTACCAAAGACCTTTCTTTCCTTTAGTTTTTTCAAAAGCCGACTACCTATCTTAACTATCAAAATGGTAATCATCATTCCCTCCTATGTTTCACGTGTCCTCATAATTACACCTGGCTTCTTTCTTAGTGAAATACCATTCATGTATCTCTATTTACCAAGTTTAAAAACATACACAGACCCTGTAGCTTCTGCCTGCTGGACAAGCCCACGGGGAAGCTGGACTTCTTTGGTCTTTTATGTTAGACTTAGGACAGACGGGAAACTACAGTGACTCAATATCGCCTCTTGAGGTACCAGACAGAACGGTAGATATCCCTTCAACTCAACATGTAGACTTTAACTGAAACCATCACATTTTGTTGAGATGTTAGTTGATTTTCTAATTCTGGCCAGATCTTATTCATTGCACCTTAAAGCTTTACATAATGTATATTTGTCTATTTAGAATTGATACTGCTAAATGGTCAAGTGTTTATCTATAATGTTTAAGGATTCCTTTTGACCAGTGTGCATTAACATTATCTAATAACAATTGACCTTTTCATTAACAGTGTTTAGAGAACCCGTTCTACTTCCATAGAGTAGAGACTAGTTGTAATGGTTTCAAACCTGTGTGAAAGAATATACCTCATATTATATAACCTGGTTGGTTTCAGCCTCAAAGTCTTCAAAGATTGGAAAATACTAAACCAACACATGGCTGGTTCGGCTGCTATTCGCCCGATGGGTTTGTTACACCTAAAAACATACTGGCTGTAAAAGTAAATGGGAGCGTGGTTTACTTTTGATGCTGCTAATGTATACTAAGTTTTGTAGTGATTGAACGATCAACATTACAGGCGGGTTTTGCTGTATCGCATGAAGCTCTCGTTCGAAGACAATAGATTAATTTGGTCTTTTTTGAAATATTTTTATAACAGGAGAAACAGAGAGAGGAGAGACCGCAGGCATAAAAATGATTTGCCGCTCTGCAAAGCTCATCAGCTTGTTTCTTCAAATATTGATAGCAGAACAGACCTTAGACACTACTACATATTTGAACTATTTCAGAACCATTTCCAAATCAGTCTTTTAGGCATCACTCATACAATGCATTTTACATAAACACACATATTCCCAAATAACCTCAAATCCATCTGTGCCTCTTTCTGATAGTAGTAATAAATATTTCTCACTAAAGCTTTTGATCTAGTGGATCACTATCTTAGACAAAGCCCCACACCTTTGACCTTTTCCAACATGTTCTTGTTCATTTGTGTCTTTGACAGAAAGCAATGAGGTTTTTTTTTTAAATGGAGCCAATAGGTGTGCATCAAGTTTCTACTTTTGGATCACTTTTGTATATTTCATTCCTTTGTCGTTACCTTTTCTTATATTTTGTAATGTCTGACAGGTCACTATCAGAGCTGTATACATCGTCTCTGCATCACTCCTCCACCTTCCAAATAAGTTCACCTCCATTCAATGGTTGCAAAAAACTAAAATGTTGCAGCCTAAATGCCTAACTTGAGGCTTCAAAACCTAATCTACAAACCAATGTGTGGTATCATGCCTATACTACATTTACTTATTATATACAGTATATGGTTCAATCAAATATAAAAACAGTTTACATAATTTGACCATATCCTGTGTTTATAACCATAGCCAATATTATATACAACTAGAATGGGCACTCGGTAGAGTGCATACCTTCGCATATCACAAAATTGAATTATGAACAATTTGGCACTAGTTTCACGCAAATCGGATGCCAATTAACCGAGTTATCACAAATTTACCTTTTCGTGACCTTGACCTTGACCCAATCACTCCCAAAAACTAATCGATTGTTCCTTGGGTCATGACCAATCATCCCACCAAGTTTCATAAGAATCGGCTCAGTTTTGTCTGATTTAGACGAATAACAAACGGACGGACGGACATATTCACAAATAAATACACGCCGGCCAAAACATTACCTTCTGCATTTTCAATGCGAAGGTAACAAGTGTGCTTAACATATGTTAATGTTGGCCGCGGTCTTGGCTCAACTCAAGAAGATATGTACCGATGACTGTGCAAAGTCACTGTATTTTTACCTCGAAAACAAAATCAACTCCCTGGTTGAAATACCCAGAGACTAAATCTGTTAGGCAAAGAAGAGAATCGCAGAGGAGATGCTGCAAGGAAGCACAACAATCGTATCTAGACACGGTGGAACTGATGGGTGAGTGTGCACAGCAGAAAAAGTCCCCCACAGGTTCAGAGAAAAGCTAATGGGCTTTTCGTTGGATGGACATGCGACGAGGAATGGAGTGAAAACCCAATGAGAATGTTCGTAGGGAAATTTGGGCAGCACATACCTGACACTTCTTGAACATTCACTTTCAGATCTGTGGATGAGAAAGACATCAATCAAAAGAGGCAGGGGACTAAAAGTGAAATACTGACCTACTTAAAAAAAGAATTTAAATTCAAAGGCTTGCAGCGAAATATTATTTTGCCTTGATGATAGGAACTAAAGTCCAGTAACATCCAAAGGTGAAAATCACAACGCTGCACTGAGCGGGTCAAGATGAGAAATGAAACTGCACCGACAGTACGACATTACATTTGGCTAAAAAACGGTCTCATGCAGAAGTAACTGCAGTTCAAAGCTTAGCTGCCAATTAAACTAGTGAAACTGCCTTCTTTGCTTTTCCAGACCAGCAGGTCAAAGACGGTTAAATCCCAGCTGCAATCAGACGGAGAAGCCCAACCCATCAGACGCAGACAACCACTCAACACAAAAGCTCCTCCATTCACACATTTATTCGAGGAGTGTGCTCATTTACAAGCCAAGTGAATTATGCACTTTCCGTTGGCGCTGCCAAGAAACGCTTGTGATACTTTCAATCTATTTTAAGGGGGAACCTGTTTCCCTCAGCATCAGAGATGGCCTTTATTGTTGTTGTCCTTGTGCATCTCATTGTGTGGGAAGCTGGTGTATAAACCCCAGATTGAAGCAAAGGAACAAAGCAAAAACAAACCATTTGGTTTCTTTGACATTGGCCAGATGTGCAGCCAGGCGTGTGTGTAATGACAGATGGCAGCATGACTGTGGGTCAACGCACTTCCTAAGGATTATCATGTCCGAGGCCCAGTGGTCTCACAGCCAGACAGATCCTCTTAATTCGCTAAGAGGAAAAAAAACTGGAGGTGGAAAATGATATCCTTGAAAAAGGGCTGGATGCACTCAGGGCTAACTTTCTCCAATGTCCGTCAAATGTACTTGTTGGGGGGGGGGGGGGGGGAGGGCTCTACAGTCTCAGCCGGTCCAACAACAGAATAACCAGCCAGCCCTCCTCGGTTTGACAGGCTCCCTAATTACGCCCAGGTCTTTCATAGCCCCGGCACATCCGGCTAATAGGACTCTTTCCTCGCTTCAGCAGGACGTTTTCGTTTTCTTTGCTCCCGCCGCTAAATCCTTCCTTAACTCAGAATGATCTAGAGTCAATCAGACGCGCTCTGACACCTTTACCCATGCCCCGATTGTCCAGGCAAAAGCCGTCAGGGCATGACAAATCCTTCAGAAAATGGCGTAACGGTACCCCGCCCGTTACAACGCTGCTTTGATGAGACCCTTCTGAACGTCAGATGTTCTACTTTGCACCTGCCGTTTTACAATCGACACACGGAGCAGGTGCTGGGGAGGAATGAGTGAGGTCGGTTAACAAGAACCGGTTGAAAAACAAGACGACGCGTTTAAAGGAAATCAGAAGCTGGCAAGACAGAGACCGACAAAAAGATGAGCCCGTCCTTTGGTCAAAAGCTAAATCAATGGCGGATCGTAAACAAGGAGACTGCAGATGGGAATGGACCCTGATTGGAAGTATCCTCTCCGGTCAGCAACGCAAGCGAAAGCGTGAAACTCCCCATGAAAACAAACTGACAACGGTTCTAAGACTACCTCGTCTTGGAAAGATGAGATTAAGATCAGTGGACCGATAAAAGACGGTTAACGATATCATCTGAGGATTCTCCACAATTTGGCTCCAGTTACAAAGCAGGCCCCATTAGGGCCGAAGTTATCATTGCTAGACAATGGCGGCAGCAGCTCCAGGTGCATTATGGGATGGGCTGGGGGGGGATTGAGATGCATAATTTAGTTACCGAACATATTGAATGCGGTCCTCTCCAGTGAGCTGTATTGTTTTGAATTCATCAATATAAAAGGTTTCAATGTTTTGCTTCACGCGCCAGGTGAGGCAAATGGGTTTTATTTGTTGACGTATTAGTTCTGAAAGAACCAATAGAAACAAAGTTAATTGGCATGTTTCATCCTTTTTCAAGGAAATAAATCTGGAATTTCAACTGCATCCTTTGACGCATCCCAACTTGAACTCCTGTTTCCAGGATAATTTCACTCAGCATCCTCTTGAGCTCAATAAACTTAGTTTTTATCATCTTACGATTCCCCTATTGACATGTGAGTTGCTCAATTTACTCGCCCGCATTTTACTTGCAAGGGGGCAATCCTTTAATTGCCCTGGTTTAAGTAGGGACTGGTTTGCATTTTCCCCAGTGGTGGGGGTATTACAAATATTGTCCTTCTAGTATAGTACAGAGAGTAATACATATGGTGATACTATACAAGGCCACGGTTCAAGCAATATTCAGTCTAGTCATCTGTCCGGATATGATGTTTTCTTCTCATGCTATTTGAGAGAAGCTTGAGTAGCGAAGCTTGAGTAACATTTAAAAAAGTTTACATTACACTCATATTTTAGTATTTTATTGGTCATATTTTGGTTGTCTCTACACCAACAACTTTTTAACCTCAGCCACAATATTTTTGGTGCAATATTTCTGACTGTGAAATGTATATTGACAAATGTGTGGATTAAACCACAAGAGATTTGAAACAGAGGTTATTGTTGCATTTTTTTAAATTACATTTTTCAAATCAGCAGACATGGAATGTATCCATCTTTGTTGATTGGGGCAAAGATCAGAGACGGATGTCTAAAAACTTGGACCGCGACTCTCAACAGGAAATTCACCTACAAATAAATCAAGACTGCATCACCAAAATTCTACATTGCTGATGTATCCTCCTTCCTTCCTGATGGATCCTCATCACCTGACTCTTTTTGTTAAAGCTGAAAGAAGGAGCGTGCAGAAAGGGCAACTGTTAGGAGTGCATTAAAGTGCCGGATGTGAAAGGGACAATGGACACAACGTCCGACTAGTTGAAGGGAAAATGAAGGCTCAAGCCACGTTGCATGAGAAGATTGCTTTTTAATGGGAACAAATAAAATAGTGTTGAAGAGTTGTTTCATATAGTATATGAACAAAGTGAGTATATGTAATCTTCTATTAAATCAGCTGTCACAGTTTAGCTGTATTGGATAGTGTGGCTGAAGAGCAACAGAATACTAATAATAGAGACGCCTGTCACAATAGTGACTCATTTTTTGGTTGAACGATAGATAGTTTCAATGGAATTGCATTGCAAGAAAACAGCTTCGGTCCATGTTCACTTCCTGTCAACCAATGTCATATGCAGACATAGCAACAGGAAATAAACTGGGAACATCCGTATAACTTACGTTAAGTCAAAAATGTTAACATTATCACGTAATGTCTATTTATCGTACGATGGGCTAATAACGTAAATATGGTCAAGGTCATGTCCATATATCGTACAATCGTATAACGTAAGTCGATAACGTAAAAATGGTTGAGTTTAAGTTCATACAATCATATGTCGTACGATCCATAACCTATAACACATAATGATCGAGGTCATGTACGATATGTCGATAACTTAAAACTAGTGACGTAATATCCAGACATTGTACAATAACTTTGGTGTAATGGATATTCAATAGATATTCCTGTAATCTTATGTCACAATACCATTTTCATCTCATTGTTCATCTACAATATGAAGAAGTCAGCGGGCCCTCTGGTGGTTGTTCAGCCTCGTCATGTAGTCTCCTACTGCAGTGTTGCCAGGTTGGTTCAAAAAACCTCATCATTAATATTGAAAATAATAATAAATCCTCCGCACAATGAAAAACCAAGCCAACATTATGCCTTGCCAGTCGACATACTCGTTCCTGGGCGTCTCAATCTGGCAACATTTTGGGGATGTAACATTTTCAGCCAAGGATCCAGTCATTTTAGGAGGTAGGATTCAACCAAAAGGAAAATCTTAACATTATAGACACAAACCGCTGTTGGGCGGAGAAAAGTATAGCTTAGCCAAAGTATACCGAAGGTTTTGATAGTAATAATCCCTCAACTTCACTTAATATAGTAACTATAATCAGAGTATTCAAACTGTGATGGCTGTTCACCATGGCCAATGGTTATTATTTGACCAATTATCTTCCTAATAAGCATGGCTGGGTTTGATTAAAAACACCTTGTCTGATTGTTAGAACTGATTGTGTGTCTTGCCCAGTCAAGCTTTTTTTAATGATGTCAATGTATACCCAGATTTTAGTTATTAACTTGGGTAGAAAAGTTTCAAATACCAATAGACCACAGTCTTTACAAACTACCAATTGTCATCAAATAAGCTTCTCCTCCATTGCACCATAACAAACCACTCAAGAGTTTCTCCCACAATGACATAAATATAACTACTCTGTGTTGAATTTCTACTACTTCAATTCAAAAAGCAATACATTTTGTGGTAGAACCAACAAAAAGGAAGAGAAGGCTGATGAAAAATGAATGCTTGTAGAAAAGCTGCAGCTACAGCATATTGTGTCAAACGTGCCTCCCTGGAAATCAACTGGGCTCCAGCAGCTGTCAGTCCAATCATAGAAGGGATTAGTATAATTAACATTTTTCTAGACCCCCAGAGCTTTTCAATCAAGTGTACAGTTTTAATAATCACAGATGAATGGGGCTGCACGCGCTTCTCAACCTTTCATCTGGAAACACAATCCAGGTGGAAATTACGTCCAGTCTATTCTCCGTTGATTTCAGGCTACAATAAAAAATGGAATTCAAACCAAAAACAAAGTCACACACTAGTGGAGATTTCCCAGTAGCTGCATCGGGAACGCCAAGAATCTTGGATAGCAGTGTGGGCAAACGCAAGCCAGGCCCGCCGTAATGAAGTGGCAGGGGGCTGCAGCCAAGCCAATTAAATGATACGAGCCTGACAGTAAGTGGGTTTCATTACATGACCCCAAGAAATTCACTGCAACCAAATTGAATCATCTCACAATGCACTGGTGTATAAGAAACCTTCATGCATTGACACTTATAAAATATAAAACAAGTTTCTACTAGGTGTAAGAGCTAAAGTAACATCTAAAAAAATGGGACGAGGAGAATGTAGTTTTGCTTGAAAAGTGTGAAAAGCCAATAAATTCCAGCGCCCTCATATGTTATTGCTGTTAAAGTCCTGTTGCTGGTCGCTAGGGAGGAGTAAAAAGAAGCTTTCACTAGCCACAGTACGGCCGGTTGTCTCGCCGCCAGGTACTTCATTTGTTTCTCTTCCAGTGTCAATTACATTTGCAGTTCTTCTAGCAAACGGGGGGGGGGGGGGGGGGGTGAGGAAATTAACCTTTTTTACATACTGGGCAATGCTTCACAGCCAAAGGAGACAAGGGCGATTGGGAGGGTCATCTCTCTGGAGCAGCCATGGGATTCGGATCAGAGGCCAGGCTGCAGACCCACACTGCATTCACAGAGACATTAGACCATTTGGAAAATTAAATAACCCATGTGAATGAATATGAAATGTCCTGCTTCAAATAAATAATAAGCCGCAGAACCAATTAGGGTGAAAGAAAATGTAGAAATTAAATGAAAGTAAGAAATTAAATGAAAGTAGGAAATTAAATGGTTGTCGTTTGGCGTTTGAATAATTCAAAAGAAAATGGCGTAAATGTTGAAAGTTGCCGAGGTGATAAAACACGTTAGTGGGTTAAGTGTGGGTAAGTGTGCAGCGCATTGCAGCGGAGGTAGTCTCCGAGAACAATCAGCATGGCAGGCCGACACGCACACGGCAACGCTGTTGTGTTATGCCGTGTTCACAATTACAACCACAAAAGCAGCAAAAGTAGGGCTGTGCAAAAATATCAATATAGCTTACTATCACGTTAATTATTTTAACAATAGTGTGGTGTATTTATATGTCCGCCACTGCTATCGATACATTATTTTCTTTTTAAAATTCTGTTTTGAATGTCCTTTAAATGACATTGAAATCCCTGTGTGTGTTAAAGAAAGTGGCCTCAATCGTAAGAGCAACAACAAATAATTGAAACTATAAAAGTGATAAAATTAATAATAGTAGTAATGTATACAGAGTGATGCATCATCAATTGATTTCATTAACCTTTTTGATTGGCATTTGGATCCGCTGTACGCTGATAATTAACTGGGCTGTGTTAGTATCTACTGCACTATTCACCCTTCACTATAGCCAAGTGCCATTTGTTGTTCACAGCCAGAAATCTGTGTTACTCGCGGCGAAAATATCAATCAAAAACCCGGCCAACTGACGGAGTACTGAATTAAGTGGTTCGAAATTACTTTCTGGAAGAATCCCTCTTCACTTTTAGGTTTTAGCCTCGGGAAGTTAAACCGGCCAAAACATTCAAAAAGTCTTTATTTCAAATATGTGGAGGGTTTAAATCATGATGCCGAGTCGTTGCTTTTCAACTGCCAGTAAGGGGAAATTATTCTGCAACCCTGCAATAGACTATTAGTTGGACGTGTGCTTCAAATTTGAAGAAATTCTCTTCAGGCATTCTTGAGATATTGTGCTCACGAGAATAGAACGTAGCTACAACCCAATTACATAAAGCCTCCGACCATAACTTAAAAATCATTTCATAGGAGAGGGACTTCAGACCGACTATACATATTACAAAATCCATGTTCTGTTCAGGTCATGTGACTTGGTTCAATCAAAAGTGAATTTTTGTGAAATTAAACCTATAAATAAATACACAGAGTACATAAGAAAGGGCAACAAAGATGAAATCTAGCAGTGAAACGGGTCTTTAAGCATACAAAGATAAATGTTTAATAAAGGGACCGTGATACCTCTTGCTGGACTTGAAAGGACAGCTGATCAATACTAATTATTCAAGTGCTTGGCAGGAAGGAGACGGAGAGTTACAGCTTTTGAAACTCACTTTGCAGCATGTACCGTTTGGGCCCAAACACTTCCCTCCTATTAGAGTTATAAAACTAACGTAATGGCATTACCTGCCACTGCAAACATCTTTACAAGACACTTTGGCCACAGAGGCGGAGAGGCCTTGTCCTATGGCCAAACACGGTGATGATAAAGCGGGTTTATTATTCCGTTATTGTGAAGGATGGCGTATTAATTCCTTACTGCCTATGTTCCTAATGCAGTTGCACTTCTATGTGACACTCAAGTTAGATCTATAGGGTATATGCGAGTAGTTTGCTCCATTAAAGGCAGTGGAAGCTGCTGCTGTTGGGATTGCAGTGGCACAGGAAGTGTCTGGCTCTTATTTAAAATCAGAAACATTGATTCAGGGTTCTTACACATTTTGACCGATGGACTTCCATGACTTTTCCATGATTTTTCTATGACTTTTCCATGACTTTAAACCAAATTTCCATGACTAAACTGAAATCTCGGTAAAAACATGAAAAATGTAGAACAATGTGCGTATTGAGAGTGTACGCCGGCTTACATTTGGAGCGCTTTTCTTTCAAAAACATATTAATTATTTCAAACGCGGCGTAATTGAACACGTGATTATAACAAATTCCATGACTTTTCCAGGTTTTCCATGACCGTACGAACCCTGTCCGTGTGTTAGACACAGGAAGAATTAAAAATGGCGGCTGGTGTTTACATTAGACAGACAAACAAAAACAACAACAATCATCAGTCAACATAGTGCAAGAATTTAAACATTACATTTACAATGGTATACGATAAAACAAAGTGCACAAACAGATAACAGCTGTAGACCAGGTACTGTGAGTGTGTGTGTCAAAGTGTAATGCTAAATTAGATGTTAAACATTGAGGATAAAGAGGTGTGCAGGGGGTTGACCTGGGGGTGACAGTCAGTCAGCGAGGGAGCCGGACTCCGTTCATGAGCAATAAATGAGTAATAAACGTTACATAACTGATTACAGGAATGTGAATATTTCAGTAATTTACCTTTTACTAAGCCCAGCTCCCCACTTTCTTCAAGTTCTCTGATCCAACCATGGAGCCCACACGGTCACTAACTGCACTCCCTGAATAAATATCTACTTTTCGGACAAACAGAAGAGTCTACAATATGCATTTGAAGGATTTATCCTGGATGTAAAACTGTTTCAGCAGGACAAACCGGTTAAGCAAGACAATTAACCCTGAATTGTTCCCTGGTGTATGAATGTAACATGATTGTAATTTTTGGGGATAAAAGAATCAGCTAAATGAAATTAATGTAACGTAATATACATGCAGTACACCTTCGATTGCTAGCGTAGCGAGCAAGAAGTAATTAGATTGATTTAAAGCACATTTGATATTTAAAAACATATTTTTCCCCATTCATTATTCTTAACACAAAACTGACATTTATCATGTAGAGAAAGTGGCCTCAAGGGTGGTAGTAACAACAAATAATTGGAAAACAAGTGATGAAAATGCACGATGAAAGTGGTGAAATGTATGTACAAGTCGTAGATTGTCAATTATATTCCCAAAACTTGATTAACATTTCATTTGAAAAGCTGTACGTATGTAACCTTCATGGCATTTCTACATTGTGGATGCAGAAGATGAAAGAAAACCAGGAGTATGGGTTTTGCTTTGGTCTTTTTTTTCTTCTTCTTCATAATATATAAATACAAACCACAAGCCTAATCTATAGGGATGTGAATTCTTCACGGCTTCTCATTCAACAACATCTCTTTTACAGAGAAGAGACACGGCAGATTATTAAGCATAACAAATAATTAGTTCATGAAATTAACCTGAAATTAAATTACTTGTGAAAGACAATATCTGCTGGTGGAGGAATACTGTTGTGGAGCAGAAGTAAATAGCGCATATAATGGATGGCAATGTACAATATTAGTCCTACTCTGGCCTTAATGTGCCATGTGCATGATGGAATGAAAATGAACCTTCAGTCTTATTGCAAGATACCATCATTCCCCCTGTGAGCGGACTACCGAACAGCAATATGGGCAGTCTGCCAGCAGGTAGTGTGTGTGTGTGTGTGTGTATGTGTGTGTGTGTGTGTGTGTCCGTGAGTACAGAAGCAGTTCCACAATGGTCATTAACGTCTTCAAAACGGCAGATGTATACTTGGTTCGTCAATCGGTGAAAATAATATGAATTTGTGTTCCATTTTCCAGAGACTTAGAGTTATAATCTGGTGCGAGTCCGCACAATCTGGAAGAGATTTAAAAGCATCCAATTGAAGTTGCACAGGAGGGAGGGGATTAAGCATATCCCAATTCAGGTCAACCAGTAATAAGAAACAATTCTGAGAAGAGTGAGCGGCAATTAGTTTACTCAAATGAAAAATAGGTTATTTTGATAGATTCATCTTTTGAAGCAGCAATGCAAACAGTTTGACCACAGATTTAGATACATGTATATTACACACCGTCCTTACAATACAAAGCAACCGCTTATGTCGGATTTTTTTGTCGCCAGGGAGGGACATAGCAGAGCTGGGAACAGATTGTTTGGGCCAGGACTCAAAGATGGATAGATGGATAGATAGATAGATAGTTTATTAATCCCCAAGGGGAAATGTGTCATCACAGTAGCAGCACCAATAAACTAAACACACGAGAATAAAATATTAAAAAAAACGGGGATGAAAGATATAGATGTATACAAGTAAAATATAAAATGAAGTATATATGTATATAAAATGAATATATATATATATATATATATATATATATATATATATATATATATATATATATATATATATATACACAAACAGATATAATACAATGACTGTGCATATAATATAATGAATGTGCAAAGATGACTAAAACATCCAATTTGTGGATGGATGGGTAAAAGATAAGCACAGGACTTTAGCCCAGGAGTCTGTGTCCCTTGTAAGATCAAAAGCAATTGCGGACTTATCTTAAGTTAAGTAGGTATGTTACTTTAAGTACTTAACTTAAGTCACATTGAGTTATGTAAGCCTAAGTAATTAGCCTATGTAATATATACTTACCACAATAAAAGTATTTTTTTAAACATAACCTAGTCGAATAATACCATACCATATGTCAATACCAAGGCTGAAACCATCCCACAGAAGAAGAAAAGAACAGAGCAGGTAATGGGATACTAGATGACATGATGTGAACATATTTTGTCAATGCCAGTGGCGGCAATATTAATTGTAATCATTTTCTGGAGGTTTTGACCCGTGAGGGTAAAATATGTTAGTAAATGTGAAGGTAACAGGAGGGTTAAATACATATATTTTGAAAACAAACCAGGACTAAAGAAACCTAATTGAGATCACGGACACTCTACACCAGCTTCATGTCACGCTGTGACAAGTCAGATCTTCCCACTGAGTTGTTTTGCTGAGTTGCCAAAATGCTCTCAGTGAATTAAAGTGCACCCTAAGCACTGATGCAGTGTTTATGTCCAGGGCGTTTGATGCAGTGTTCATGTCCAGGGCTTTAATGTGAAACGTAAAGATGGATGGAGGGGAGCTGTAATGTGCCGTCAATGCAGTTGACAAGGTGGGCGCTTGAAAGAGTCTGGCGCCTTGATTCACAAGAGTCGACACAACTCGTACTTGTATAGCAGTGACGCCAACGGGTCCCGACCACACATCCATGTGACACGTTGGAAAATAGTACGAATAGCTCCATCTTTCTCCTCAATTGTTTCGTTGGCATATGACCTTAGCATGCGACAAACGGCTGAGAAGAAATTCTGTTTTTCATTTAAATACGACACACAATGAAAAACACATAGGGCTCATTATCTTGCAAGTGTTCCCTCATTAAAAAAGTAAACTACTACGCATAGTGTATTGCATGACAATTCCCATACACAGGGTGTGCGCATAATGGTGTGAAATAGGAAGGAGATTTTCTACACACAGCAGTTGGTTTAGTTTCAGAAAACGAGGTTGAACTGCTGCTCAGGATCATGTGATGAGGGCGTGACTAATGAGGTAACGGTACATCGTGACTGCTAAGACCCAATCAAGTAGCAAATACGTGAGTCTACGTTATCGTTTCTAAACTTCTCCGTTTACGCCTGTCCAGACCAGGACGTAACCCCAGAGTTTTCAAATATATCCTTCCTCGGGAACGCTTTCAAACTCCCCCATCTTCGGTGATCTAATACTCTGGCGTGGTGTGGACGCTCCGTGTAAACGTAGCAAGAGATGTGTGCTTTAAAAATGGAAATGGAAAAAAAATAAAAAGTAGTGTGGACTCGGGCTTAGTCTTCTGCGGAAGGACATGAGATGAAGTTGAAAGCTTGAGACATCGAGTTAAGATGTTGTTGTTTTTGTCAAAATACTATTTGATCGTAAGGTCTAGAATAAACTTTCATGCTCATGAAATATCTGCATACCATGGTGAGAAAGTTTTGTTAGGGGAATTTGGTTGACACAAACTATTCAAATGTTCTATTTATTTCTCATTAAAGAATAATATTATACTTTAATTCCATTTGATATGGTTCTTTTAGACATATAGTACGAGTAAGCCATTATTTACAATGAGTGCAAGGAGCCCCATCTAATCTCTAGTACACTGAGAAATGTATCCTCACAGTCACGGTAACACATGGCTAATAACTGTTGTGATACCTTTATCACTACACACCGTAAACGGTTTCCTCTGGAGAGAAATGAGTCCATCATCTATGCTTTGCATTGTGGGATGTGGAGAGTAGCAGCAGGGCAGAGCACTACATTAGGGTAAAACTATACAGTTATTCTCCCTTATGGCTGAGTGCTGGGAGGAAAACTGCTCTCCCTGTTGCTTAAGATGCTCCTTCAACCCACCTAGGCAGCTGTCTGTGGTGTGTAACCTAGTAGGTATCAAAATAAGCAGAACGTATCATGGCCGGCAATACACACGGAAGAAAACACAGAAAAAAAGACGCGAGAAGAAAAGCAACTTAAGGCCCGGTCACACCAACTAAAAGGCAAATGTGTTCACAGAAAGGGAAACAAATATATATAGAAAGGGAAACAATTAAGCAAAACATCTTTAAACAAAATGCTGCGATATTTAAAATCGTCAATATTCATTCATGTGAATCATAGAGCGAGAGAATGAGCACTCAATGTGTTGTCTAATTGAGGTAAATAAAATTAAAGCGGTTGATACTTCCATAACTGCAACGATTTAATTTGAAAGTATTTTCTGTGATGAATCTTAGCAAATATAAAGCTGTCCAGAGTGAAAAGATCCCTTTGGTGGTATATCCACAATACCGTGTGTGTGTGTGTGTGTGTGTGTGTGTGTGTGTGTGTGTGTGTGTGTGTGTGTGTGTGTGTCTACACATTTGATGAAACATTCACAGAGTGGGGGACTCTTTTTGGGCTGGTGTAGTTTATGGTAAGTCTCCAAGAAATTAATGTATTCAATCTAATGTCCTCAGAAATCAATACCTTTTCAGTAACAGACAAAGATATGAGAGTATAATGTTTCCCTTGTCTTTTGACATTGACAAACCTAAAGGAGGTAGAGTAAGACTTTCTATGTCCAGTTATGCAACATGTCCTAAGTCTACCTGTTGACCATCATCAGGACAGCTTTGAGGGTCTAGATCTAGTCTGGTCTTGAAGATATCACATTCTCAGACATACCAAAACGTTAAAGAAAAACCTATTTTCTCCAGGATTATTATAGTTTTTGACACATCACATACTTCAGATGCACGAAACGTTTAAAGTCACGTAACAAACATACTTGTATATATATATATATATTAGTAGTAATCAGGTCTAGTTATGCAACATGTCCTAAGTCTACCTGTTGGCCACCATCAGGACGGCTTTGAGGGTCTCTGACTAGCCTGGTCTTGATGATATCCCCTTTTCAAACTTTGAAGAAAAAAACATTTTCTCCAGGATTATAATAGTTTTTACACGTCACATACTTCAGATAATCGAAATGTTTAACGTCACGTAACAAACGTACTTACTTCCAGTCACACTATGATATTTCACTCAACCTAGAAGTCGAAAGAAATGCAACAACACTACCAGTACAGTAATCTTTAAAACAATATGCTTTCCTTAAGGATTAATGGAGAACGCAGATTACACCATTTCTTATTTATTTTTTGCATCTGGCTCGTTCGACCGAACCACCCTATCGAATGCGAGTCGCCATTCGAGGCAACCTAGGAGACCGATCCGTCTTGGCTTTTCAGCCTAGGGGTCTCAAAATCCGTGTCTCCAACTTTTCAGGGCAGCTTCGTCTTCATGTTTCACCTTCACGTCGCTTTTCCCCTCTTCTCCCGTAATCAGAGCTGACGCTGACAAAGTCTTACTTTACAATGCCAGCCACAGCTTTCGTCAAACACATTCACGCGCATATAACAAGGTTATTAAAAAAAAGGATTTTTTTTTTCTTTTCTTTTGTTAGAAATACAGTTTATTTACTCGGGAAGAGAAAATACACTGGAGGAAGCTGGCTATCGTCTGTAGGTATTGTTGCTATGTTCCTGAGAATGATCAAGGACAAGCTTTAATGTTGTACTCGGAGCACAATGAGAGGTTATAAGTCACTTAATGGCGTATCATTTGCTTCAGCATTTTCATTTTCTGGTGTATGATAAAAGCCTGGAGGCAGCATTTCCACAGCTACGCATTGTGTACATGATTCGAGGTGTGAACACTAATGCCTCGCAGCCCTCGGCAGAATATTAAATATGCGCTAGCATACTGCACCGATATTATTCCTCATTACATCTGTGACCACGGGGAAGTCATGAGCACATGAAAGGAGAAAAAAAAGAAGAAAAAAATAAGATGTGCGCTGCTAAAGGCTGCTGCATTAAAGAGCACAGATTATGAAAGAGGACAGCTGATCTCAATCTATCATCACTGTAGCCCGGCACACAGATGACGGCATCAAACGTATCCGCATCAGTCTGCCAGCGTGTTGGACGGCAGCTTCGCAGAGAGGAACGCGCACGAGACATCAATTATCATCTGGGTCTATATTTAAGGTGTTTTTTTAAATAAGGCCAGTGACGTCGAGCTGCGGCTGCATTGGCTGAATCTTCGTTGTTGACGTTTGTGTTTTCCTTTTTGCCGTGTGTCACGTTGCCACGCTTCCCCCTTTCACGCTCTCCGAATATGTGAAATATCAACAACAGAGATGCTCATGCATCTGCGAGATAATGTTAAACACATACTTACAATACATTATACTAACGCCAGCCTACATTCCGAGGGTCGCTCTCACAAAGTCCAAGACGGCTCGTCGTATCTGCGCAATCAGCATTCTTTCCAGCAGAAAGAGAAAGCAAAGTCAATACACAATTTACATACATCTGGGAATATTTCATTAACTAATTGGACCGCCCGACAGTGCCGTATTACGTTTGCCTCGATGCCTGGATATTGCCTGCTCTTGCTCAACCTGGTCCAGTAGGTCTATGCATCAACGGGATGTTCAAGGTTAGTCGGTAATCAATTCAATCTTCTTATTTTTTTAAATAGAACAATAGTTCAGACAAACTGTTTAAAAGAGGGATGTGTGGAGCATTTGGCATCAATAAATCACTTGGAGAAATTAGTGTAATTAGCACAAACAAATGACGCCACCATTGAGAGGGAGAGCAAGAGAGAGCGAGGGAGAGGGAGCAAGGCCCTGGCAGCCTCACAGCCACGCTCTGCGGTTCTGCTTTTGAGCTCCACCGCGTGCTATTTGGCTGGATATCTGTTGGATTGCTTTACGGCGCAGAAGCAGGACGTGGGTCTGCCGTAGTGCCAGTGCAGATTGAGCGAAAGCTGCCAGGGGCAGATGGTGACGGGATTGAATGGCGAACGGGAAGAATGCTTTCCAATGTGTTTATCCTCTTTCCGCGAAGCCAAAGAGAAAAAACTCTTGACTGAAGCGGGAACATCCCCAGTGGGAGCAACAGGGGTCTAGCCCTCATTCTACTAAGTTATGAAACATACAAGGACTAAAGAATACTTCAAGACACAGCCATCACGGCAAACGTTACAACCTGTGTCCTCTCGAAATTTAGTCGTTTTCTAATTAATGTCAGCTGGCAGAGAAATAACCAGATTATTATTATTGTTGCAAAGTTACAGTACAACACAGAGCACATCAGGAAATCTGTGGCCATCCCCTAAAAAGTGCCTTGGGGTTTTTCTCAATGTCAAAGAAGGATCTTTTAACGGCTACATTTCAAAGATGCTTTGTCATCAAATCCGAAGTCTAGGATCCTTGGAATTCTACCGCGGACCCTTTGTTCCGAAGTGTGTATCCTAAAACACCCACGATCCTACTAGCACGGCACATTCCCTGTAACCAGATTAAGAAATGGGGGAAATAAGCTTGTAAACTTTTCAGTTATTTCATCTCAGTAATTCGCCAGTTCAGTTTCTGAACAAATTTGAGGCGAGAAATTGGCAATCCAGTGGCCGAGTGTGCCCACATAGTAGATCTACAAGGCCTAACTTTATTTCAACCAAATCAAAGTTTGTGTTTGTTGGAAGCAGAGGAAGGGATAAACCAAGGCGGTTTTGATGAGTTTTATATTGTTTCTGTCAAGTTTGAATACATGGCGTTAGTCTGCTAGCATAAAAGTTGTTTCTATTTCAATCCAACTCCAACTGCTACTTTAACTCCAACCAGAGTTGGTGATTTGTGGAAAAGTTAAGTTAACCAAAACAGATTTAATGAGGTTATTTTTCTTTGCTGCAGTCGAGTTTGAATCAAATGTATTTTTCAACTACCGAGATAAAATTGCTGTTTTTCCCAATGGCATCTCGTGGCTTTGAAGAGAGCACATTAAATTATATGCCTTGTACGTTTATATATTTCAATATAGAGTCTGCATGCAAAATCAATTCTAAAATTCCTACAAGAATGTTGTACCGTTTGAAAATGTGGCAAGTTAACTTCTCAATTACTTGCGTCGTCAATCAACCAGCACCTGTCAATAGCAAAAAAATGTCTCTCAATCTACTAATTGGTTAATAGCTTCAACGAGGTAAACCTAATGAAAACCAAGTTAACATTCAAATCTCTGCTAACCGTGCCAACTGGTGACATTGTGGTAGTATATTGCTCGTAGTGATGGCAGCTGTTGAAAAGACCATTCATTTTTATTTTTGGATACCCATTTACAATTATTATTGAAAGTCACCAGTTGGTCACCGCCATCGCGGTGGGATTTGTCTTTCGTAATACTCGTTGGTGGCTGCTTGGCATGCTGAACTGCCAACTAATACACCTTGGTAGACTTCACCACACCACAGACCTTATGGGTTAAAGCTACTGCTGCAGTTGGCTAATACCCCTTCATATTAAATCAAAGGACATCTGTGGTGATTGGCTGTGAGTCAGTAGTATTTTTCCTTTAGATCTGCAAAACAAAAAGGATGTACGCAGGTATCGTTTTAATGGAAAAGTTCATACTTCTCAGTTATTTGGCTACTGTATCACGGTACTCGATACCATTCTGATACTCAGACGTAATTGTATCAAAACAAATCAGACTGTGGTAACAAAAGTCCTTGTATTCAAATTAATAAACTTTTTCATTTAATATTTTTGGACTTTCAAGTTTGCCAACATTTGCTAACAATTGTGGGATACATGGTCTTTTCAGTAGAGACACCGGTATGTTGAATGAAACACTGGCATGCAATGGTGGATGATTCATTGGGTTGTGCCCTCAGATTAGCTAAACATAAGAATCACGCCATGAACTCTCCCAGTGATATTATCGCTAACCCAGACCCATCCAACAGTGTGGGAGCATAGTAGGGAGGCAAGTAGAAGGTTTCCATTTCCTGTGCCACTGCCCATCAAATGCAACGCTCCACTGATCCAGGCTCTGGCCTCAGTCCTCTTCTCTGGCCATGTGGGAGCTAAAATAAACAACAAAGAAACTTTGATATCGGACAGCAATGGTTGAAACAAGCGTCCTGCTTATTGGTGTTCACAGGAGTGCAATTATAGACTTGAGGCGTGAGGAAAGTAGGACTGTAAAGGCTAAACTGAACCAAGGAGTGATGCCTCCATCCCTACACGTTCACTCGTGAGCTCCAGTATTATCTGCATTTCAATTCCCACTTCGTGGCTCTCCATCCAAACAAACATATTCATGAACGGGCTGATCCTCGCTGTGCTGCATCCGATGCTTTGTGGTTTCTACCTGAACTCACGCAGCACATTCACCTGAGGGAATTTCTGATCATCTTTCCGTCTCAATGTCACGCAAGTCCAAAATAATCAAAAGCGAGGGCCGTATAGAATACTAAAAAATTGCTCGACAAGCACACCTATGTGTCCAAAGTGAATTTGTATTTTTGAAGCTGCATCTCCTCAGTATACCGACTGTGTTGGGTTATGAGGTTATTAGTCTCCTGTAGTGTGGTTCTGTGCCAGAGACTTCCGGCAAATAAAGGTCTGTTATTAGAAACCAGAGGACTGCTTAATAATGTATGAACGGTCTGAAGAATGTCATTCGGAGACCCTCGACTCTCTCCTCCAAGCCTCCCCATGCGGGTGACACGAGTCAGAATTGAGGTTCTTTTCTCTCAAAGCAGCCTCTTCCTGTTGGCCTTATCTCCGTGTCCTCTCCCTTCCTGTCATTCAGACCCTTTCCAGAGCCACTCGGACCTCACTTCCTGGGCCATTTCCTGGCCTCCGAGCCTTCGGCCTGAACCTCCAGCTGCATTCATTACGACATCGTTGCGCAAAAGTTCTGCTTTCATTGTGGTGAGGCTGAGCTACAGCCCTACGCAAACACAAATAGCTTCACTTGCTGTCCGTCTGTGTAACATCATATTATCTTTGTGTTATATTCTGGTTCTCTCGTGCTTTTCTGTCGAAAACCTGACGACAAAATGACGGCAAACCTACATTTAATAGGATTTTGTCTCTAAACACTTTGTGTTACTTATGTTACTATTTTACAACTGAACTGAACTATAACTTCACATTTCACTTTAAGCCGGCACATATTGCGATGCTAAATAGATGTTGATGACTGATTACGCCCACACTGAAAGTGTGCATATAAAGTAAATGTAAAAATTAAAGCACCCAATTAATGCCGGTAAATGCTTGTTTTTTGAGGCTTAAAGCTTCTAAACCCCTTTCTGAAGCGCCCGTAAGATATCAATTTGTATACATCATTAAAATTGCCTCATTGCATGTCTGTAAGGAGAACGTATCAGGCATTATTTTCCAGTTCATTAATAACCTAACTGGTAAGAAAACAATTAGCAATAAACTATTTAAGGCTGTACTTTAAGTTTAAATGCATCAGTCTGGTGCACTTCGACAGCAACATTGAGGCTAAGGAGGGGTTGGCTGCAGCTCAGTGGGGAGAGGGGTCGTCCTGTAACCCCAAGTTATCCGGTTCGATCACCGCTCTGCCGATATTGTCCTTGAGCAAGACACTGAACCCCCAGTTGCTCCCCAGACGCTTCACTGCAGCCCACTGTTCCTTAATAACTAAGGATGGGACAAATCCAGAGAAGGAATTCCCAGCGGGGATCAATAGAAGTGTAAATGGATTTCTTTCTTTCTGAATCTATGAAGAACCGTGTCGTGCAATGTAGTGCTCTACATTTCAGGCTAATCAATAACACATTGGTTGCATAGATATGAATGGTAATGGCACCAAAAAAGTCCCACGCACAAAACATAAAAACTATTATAAAGTTTTGTTTGCCACGGAGCAATAATCCAAAGGCAAAATCCCATTGGCTGTTTGCCGAAGGAACCCGTGCGACGCTTACTCATCATCCAGTAAGAGTCTGTTGTGAAGATGAACCATATCGATCAGCGGAGCTTTACATTCTAACTGGACAGATCAGTAGGGATGAAGGAAATAATACTGCTTGCACTTCTGTGATTGAAAACACTGCTTTTCTCTGACTGATTCCAAAGGGGTTTGCGCTCACTTGCGATCTGCTGTGTGGAAGCCCAGCTGCGGTGGGGTGGTGGTTGGTGTGTGTATGTGTATGTGTATGTGGGTTCAGACTGTGCACCGTCGTTAGAATGTATTCCAAGTGGACAGGCATTCCCAGATTGATGTTTTCCCATGATGCCTCAGATGAAATGGCACAAAAAATGAGGCACATCAATCACAGGGGGAGGGAGGCAGCTGGTTCAGTGTACCTTTGCTACACACACACAGTATCTCTGATAAATATATATATATATATATATATATATATATATATATATATATATATATATACACACACACACACACACACACACACACACACACACACACATACATACATATATATATATATATATTAAAAGGCTAATTCAAATTAAGAAACTAAGCAGGGTCGAAATGTAATAAGAAAAGCTCTAATACACCTTTATTTTTCAAGATAGAGAGGTTTATAAAAACCCATCTACTTACAACCAAAGGTGAGCAGGACAATAGATCAAATTATGCATCCACATTGCCTGGAAATAAATTATATATAAAATATATAATAAAATCCAAGTATCAATGTGTGGACCTCCAACAGAGTCCGAGAGTCCCAGCTGCAGAGCGTGAAGCGGACGCAGGAGGGATGCTGCCATTTATTGATATCTCGCTGCTCCACGCAGCATCTTTAAGAGCGGTCTGCACGTCCAAATTGGTCTCGAGACAGAAGTCGCGGTCTTGCTCTTATCTTTGTGTCTACACGAGACAGCCCGACTGTCTGCATTGTCAATATTTGAACAGCTGGCTGAAGATTTTCCTCCACCGGAGCGATCTGTATTTCCTGGCTCCCATGCTTGTCAATCAGCCAGAACTGTCCTCCTGAGTTACAGCCCTGTTCACTGGACTTTAGGTTTGACCCTAAATACTTACTAAATACCTACATATAGACCGTGTCCTTTTCATATTTCCTAAAGCAATTGATCTTGGTTTCACATAATTACGGCAGACATGTTGGCAAAAAAAGATGATGCTTGCTGATCCAACATCAAAGTTGATGGACAGTGTTTTTTCCCCACACGTTACATTTTTCATGTGGAAATGTCAGCTGTATTATCTACAAAGATAATAGTTTATGTTGCTGCCCTTTCCATTTTGTATGATGCAAATGAAAAAGGATTGTACCGGTAGTACAGGATTGTACTGACCCGGTATATATATATATATATATATATATATATATATATATATATATATATATATATATATATATATATATATATATATACATATACATACATACATATATATATATACACATACATACATATACACAAAACTCATTGTGACGAAAAATAAAAGCTGTAATGCACATTTTAACTTCTGAGCTAGCCTTGGCATTCCAACAACAACAACAACAACAACAACAACAACACAGTATTATGCAACTGCAGCCGCAGGTGCTGCCATAATCCCCACCCTCTGACAGCTATTGCCTAAATCTGGAGCAGCGGCCTGGATTTATAAGTTCACTGCGGTTCAGAGTGGCCGGAGCAGGTCACCGCAGTGTGGCATGGGAACCTGCGCGGTTGAAGCCAGCGACAATGGCCAGGCCGCGCATCTGAGGTCGAAGGTCAACAGAACGGCTGGGGATTGAACAACACGCCTCTACGTCAGGACACGGCAAGCGGATCAGAGGAAATGCTCTAATGTTCTTTCATTTCCTCTGCGGTGTCAAGGATATCCTTCCACCGTCTGCCTGTTATATAAAATATATGCAGGCTCTGCAATATGACCTTTAGATTTATAGAATGAAATTTAAATACTTACGTCACAACATTGAGATTTTCTTACAGAGTTTCCCGAGCCACATTTCCACAAGATCATGAAGTAACCCAAAACCTGCCAGGATTATCAATTCCACAATCCATAATCTCGTTTATGCTTGATTATCTTCGCATTGAAAATGTGGAAGGTGATGTTTTGATCGCCGTGTATTTGTATGTAAGTAAAAAAGTATTAAACCGAATCGCATGACATTTGGTGGGATGATTGGTTATTATCCGGGGACCATTTGATCCGATTTTGGGATTGATCGGGTCAAAGGTCAAGGTCGTGAAAGGTCAACGTCTTCTTTTTACCATAGCACGGTCCATTTTTATTAAATTGGATGCAATTAATGCCAACATTTTCATAATTCAATGCTCAATCTTGTGATATGCGAAGGTACGCGCTCTACCGAGTGCCCGTTCTAGTTTGAACTGTGGATGATTAATGCTCCACGATTAATTTGTTATCAACAATGGGTCAAATGCTACATGTAAAGTGAAAGGCTTCTTGGTTTGGGTTTTGTGGCCTGCATCTGTACTGAACACTGTATTATCTGTCCCAGAACTATAAAGCAGAGAACAATGGCTACTCGCTGTTGAATAGAGTCGCATTTAGCTGCTGACAGACAGTCAGATATGTTTCTCTGGAGACCAGCGTGAATATGAGACATATGGGACATAAGTTATGTGGCCAGAAACAGGAGTCCAACTTAATGGTTGTTACTGGTCATCAACATATCAAAATGCGTTTTATATTCAATATGCATTTACAGCTTTTTACAGAAATGATCCGAACTAGATTCTCGGGCACATAAGTCTGACAGGTATAGATTTAAAAAAAAAAAAATATTCTACCCCTAACCCTACTATTACATCATATCCAGGAGATCAAACATTCCAAAACATTTAAGAAATCCTTTGTTCTTTTTATTGGAAACACTGCTGCTCGTTTCAATGTGTTGTATAAATAGGCTTTATTACCACCAACCACACGAGATGTGTTTTTAGATCAAACCTTAGATTTCTCTGATTTTCAAAAAATGAATCTAAGCGGCAGCCATTGTGCGCCGATGGGCGGTAATCGATTCTTTGCAGAACAGGCTCTCCTCGAACAAACCTAAAATGTTAAAAAACAAAAGTAGCATTTGTTTGCCATTAACCAGAGAGCAGCGAACTGACCTGACTCGCCTTCAAATAATTGATCAAATTGAAATCAAGTCTTCATGTCATGAACACAACTCTTTTTGCCTTGTTTTACCTGTGAAAGGTTGTTTACCTTCGCATTCCAGAATGCGGAAAGTTATGTTTTGATCGCTGTGTATTTATTTATTTATTTGTACGTGTGTTATTCGCATAACTCAAAAAGTATTAAACCGAATCGGATGAGATGTGGTGGGATGATTAGTTAATATCCAGGACCATTTGATTAGATTATGGGGTCGATCAGGTCAAAGGTCAAGGTCATGGACAGTTACCAAAAAAGGCTGCGGCGAAGGTATGCGCTCTACCGAGTGCCCGTTATAGTTTTCTATTTCTTGGGAGTTTTTCCTGATCCAATGTGAGGTCCTGGGACAGGGATGTTGTATGTGCACAGAATGTAAAGCCCTCTGAGGAAAATTTGTAATTTATGATATTGGGCTATACAAGATAAACTGAATTAAAATGAAATGTTTAGTTTTTGGCAACACATTGATAGTGAACCAGCATTATGGGTCATCAGATCTCCTTTGAGAGCCTGAGACTCATTAATCAAAGGCCAATTACACAAAGGCACAAACGGCAGTGTAGGAAATGTCCAGGATCTTGGGAGGCTGGCTATCTCACTATTCCACTAGTCCTGGGCTCAGATCCATCATTGGACCGCCTCCAGGGACAAGCTTGGATCACACAGCTCCTTGACCTTTGGCTTAAAGAGGCTGTTACCGGTGCAGCTCATCCCTGCATTCTGAATTCAAACCAGCTGAGGTGGGAACAGAAAAGTAAAAATAAAAAGGGGAACCCATCCTCTGTTCGTGTAGGTAAATATTTAATCTGTTTATGCTATGGTATGCATGCCAGTTTCCTTATGCCTTTAGTTTTCTATGGTGTTTTATATTTAGGTTAAAGTTCAGATAGCATAGCATGACGTATCCCCTAAAAATAGCTAAACAATGTGGAAAACATTTCAGATCAGGATATTTTAGACCAAATACTGGTTAAGTCTTTCAGGTTGACTATTGGGGGGTTTCAAACTAATTGTCAGTTATAATAACTTTCATTGTTCTCTTTTATGTTACAGAGGAGACATTTCTCCACATCTCCGGTAGTTTTCATGTTGTTCCCTCTGATTGGTTGATCAACAACAGAATTGGTGAATGTACATCACTATATAATGTTGTTGTATTTTTTTCCCCTCTTTGTTTATTATCACAAAAATGAAAGACAGAACATTTACCTTGGGTTGCATTAAAAAGGTAGCCAACAAAAGTCAACAAAGTTCTGTAAAAATACATACTGCAATTTTGCTTCCGAATCGTGCTTCTTTACTACGAACAACATCCACAATGTTGAAATCAAATGCGTCACAATATCTCGATGGCTTGCTGGGAAACCCATTTCTGTAGCAGGAAAAATCTTCATTACTTTCAACCTTCTTCCTGATAAAAAAAAGTCATGGCACTGCAGTTATTCAATTTCACAGCTGGCCATGGCCTTAGTTTGGCCTTATGCCCCCGTAATAAGCGATATGCCCTGTGGCCACGTTGGCCATGATGTAACGCCCGCACTGACCCAGCTGAATTCATCGTACTCAATCCGGCCTTTTCCCGTCAATATAGTGTTTAAACCGCAGCACTTTTTCTATGGATAGTGAATTCTTATTGGTCTAATCATGGGGTTGAATGGGACTCATCCTGATGTGCCGAGACGGCGAAGCTGTGACTTAGTGAACTCCTGAGAAGAGAAGTTCACATTGTAAACTTTATACCTTTATCCGAGCCAAACGAGTTATAAAAGCCTAACGTTAGTAATGTTAATCCGAACAAATGTGACCTTAGCAAACGCTTGCTATCTAGATGTCGCTTATTTTTTATTGTACGTTGGCAGCTAGCTTCTGTTACTTTTAATCGTTCAAGGTGCAGCATAAAAACTGTAAAACACACCAAAACGTGTCTCCTGTTCTTTAAACATGTCCAGCGAAGCCGACTGATCCAGGGCTGAGCCGTTAATAACGTTTGACTGAAAGTTACACTATGTATCGGACGTAATATAATCTTTAACCCTAAAGTTAAATGCATCATTTCTATGGACTTATCTGATGACCTGGCTGCTCAGGCATTTGGCCCTTTGTGCCATTAAAACAAATTGCAAACAAAAACAAGGACATCCCTGGCTCTCAAAGGATGAAATTCACATTGGTGGAGAGAGGACCAAAGGTCTTCTTCCAGGAGTCCGCAGACAGGCGGAGATAAATCAATAAAAATAACATTTACATCCAATGACAGAGGCCATATTTGAACCAACCCAAGGGTTACAATATCCCATATACCTACTGTACACATATTTATTTGAATATTTCAATCAAATGGCCTTGCCTAAGACACATACTCTATCTAACTGACTTTGATAATGGGACATAATGTGGAATGTTTATATGTCATGGTAATCAGCTTGCATCTTTTTTGTGTGTATATGTAATTTCCATGTAATAGTGGATCATCAGTAAGCAAAGTGTGGCTATTATAGTCACAGGTATTAACCACGACTCTTTCAAAGATTTAATTGCCAGCGAAGCGGCAAAAAAAAGCAAAAGAGGAGATGAGTCACAGCGATCCGCCAGCCAATGGCGTTCATCCGTTCGTCGGAAGAAGAAAAGAAAACCGCGAGGAGCCAAATGCGCAGCATTTATTATCCAGAGAACGCACTTAAAGACCTCTTCACCTACAAAGAAGTCGGGGAGGGAAGAAATCCGGGATCCTCCGTCACTCTGGGAGGTGAGGGTGCAGCTGGCAGAGGCAGGACCCCCGGAAGCGAGCGAATAGGTTGACGTTCAAGCTGCAGATGTTTGCTATAATAACGCCTCCGTCACTGACTGCTTTAAGAGATGCCAATTATAACTCTTTAGAGTTTAGAGGATGAAAACAAGCGTTCTGACGAGAGTTGCCGTTTAGAAAATCGACAAATTTTTGGAAGGGGCTATAAATGCCTCCCCAACGCGGCTCGACTTTGTTAAGCAAAATAGATATGGCTTGATCTATTTCAAATATTTTCAGCATTCTTGAAAGAGAGGCGGACAATTCAGAGACAGCTGATCAATGATCGAGAGTCCTTGGACTTGTTTGACACGTTCAGCTGCCTGCCTGCATGTTTCACCAGTATGGATGGCTATTACCGTCATGCAGGGCGAGAGCCGATCACTATTCTACCTAATTAGCTCGCGGAGAAGTTTTTTCCTAGAAGCGCAACTACCACATGGTGCATATTAAAGCAGAGCGGTGACTCATAATGGATGTGGTGCCACACATCCTGGAAGGCTGACATATTGCATGGATGACGCACAAGTTTGGAGTGCGCGATCACACAAATACATGTGGATTGGGTTTAGGACGACAGCAGAGCAACAAGCAAACAGGAAAACACCCATTAGTTGGTAATCATGTGGGTTTGATGTTATGAGCACCTGCAGATCTTTGCCGAACCAGTTCACATCTCTGATTGACTTATTATTTAGGGCTCTTCCAGAGATGTAAATCTATGAAACGTTCCAACATCTTCCGATTACTCCAGGGTTGGTTTCATTTCTGTTTTTTGCACATACGTGTACCAGCTTGAACCGGTTTGATTTAAAAATAGTCTGAACAGTCATTTGTCATTGTGAGACAATCTGACAACATCTAGCTTGTATTTAGTTGGTGATGAGCAATATGACAATGTGTTTAACATTAGATTAGGTTTGTTTTGAAATGGACTTGAGGGAGACACTTTTATTCATCAAATAATTAGCAAAATTAATAGAAAATATAGTCAAGACATTCACAAGGTTAGAAATAATGATTTTTATTTGAAATATAAATGTTGTCCTTCAAACTTCTAGCTCAAATAAAGCCCGGTTTTATAGCTTCTCTCACCAGCATAACTGTTTTCAGCTGTTCTAATATAAAAAAAGGTTTTAAAGGGTTTTCTAATCCTCCATTAGTCTTTTAAGAAGATTAACAAACACAATGTACCATTATATATATATATATATATATATATATATATATATATATATATATATATATATTTATATACATACAATACTTATTTCCAGGTGATTAAACACCGAAGAAAACTAAAAATATTACATTCCATTTCTGCCAATAGGTCCACATAAACTTCTCACCCGTGTATATATATATATATATGCTTAACTACTACTGCTAAGTATGTCTCCAAACTTCCCGAAGCCGCTTCACAGTAACAGCCGGGGTTACTGTCATTGAGGGGAATTTACTGTCGGGCAGCTGCGGAAGTGTTGAGTTCTCTGCGAGGCTACATACGAGGCAACGATGGCCACCAGAAGGGGAAACTGGAGCCATAGCGTGTGCCCTGTAGAACAATAGTAACAACCTGTCCATGAAGCCAGATAGTGGAGACGTTTTTAATCTTTCACCATCTGATATCATCTATAAAATAGAATCTCTCTCTTGAGTGAAGGGAGATAACTATAGGAAATATGTCGGAAACACTTCAGAAGATCTATATATTTTTTATTTTTTTTACATTAATCAGAAGAAGAACAAACAACTTAAATAATTGATGAAGTATCTCGTCTCTTATAGGACACCAGTTATATACATCTTGACAGAATGAGTGCACTTTGCTGTGGGAGAAAAATGATCTAGATTGTAAGAATCTCATGGATGATCAGGGTATTATCGATTTATAATCCACCCACTCCTTTAAAGTCCAATTTTCTTCCCCCCATCCCTCATTCCCACCAAATTCGACTCAAAGTTTTTCGACTGAAACATGTAGGACAAGAAAAGTGCTGAAAATTCCCCCCAGATCCTTAAAGCAACGTTCCATTCAACTTCCACAGCACAGAATGACCATACTGCTTCTGTTGAAAGTTGATAAATCTCCTGATCGATACTGCCAAATTACAAATTAACCTCTGCAACCTACTCATATATTCAGCTTGTCTGCAAAATTTATTTTGGGTATTAATATTATTTGCTCCATCAAAGTACCCAACCCTTTGTCTTTCACGTCTCCAATCATTCTGTGCACATTTTCAACAATATATGCAATAAAAGGGTAAATCTATTTATTTCTTACAGGATAAAATCTAATCATCTTTTCTTCCAGTAAAAATAAATATGTGTGCCTATTATGTAAGCTAGTGCGAACCAATTCCAAGCAATAATATCATGACATCAGCCTATCAATCAATCTACAACGTTTATTAAAAATGCAGTTTCCCTGGGGAAGGGGGTTACGTCGCAGTACAGAAGACGCCTTTCACCTCATGGCAATGAAACCAACTGCTAAATTAATTTGTACACTGCATGGGGTGTTAAAGTGAGGGAGCATACATGCGTATATACTTCTCTGTAATAGAATTCTAATGATAAGCAACTGATTATTCATAACAGATTCAAAATATAATTCCCTTTCCTATTAGAGCAGAGTGCAGTGTTTTGACAGGCTTCTGAATGTTTGATTCAAAGCATGAAAGACTTTGCTGCTCAAAAGGGAGATGCTACAGGAGAATAGGGTAATTTAATTAACGAATAGATATCAGCACAACACTTCCCCCAGTTGATTACTTACATTACGACAATTATCTTTTGTATTACATTTTTTGGGGGGGAGGATTAATGTTGAAATACGCAAATAAGGCATCATCATTATTAAATATATGCTAATTTACATACATTTCCAAGCAGAGGTTTTTACAGAGGGGATTTTGGTTACCTCTTTTTATCATTTCATGAATAAGAAAATACTGTCAAACGCCATAACATATTCCTGCATGTTATTAGGAATACAATATTGTATGACTCAGGCTATGAATGATATATGAACAAAACCTTCGGTAAAAATATAGAGAGGAACTAATAGATACCATCATAAAAAAAAAAAATACACACATTATAATTTTGTATGTGTATTACTTATGCGAAGGAGGCATTATCCGATTGTATCTTCTGGTAAATTCAGGAGAAATCAGGAAAATAAACAAAGTGGGAACATTAAACAACGATGTCTTTGCTTGTAGTATCTCGCCTGAAATGTTGCATCTCAGTTTGTTTCCAATTATAACGCCAACTGTGGAGCTTCAGGCCCTGCAGGCATTTGTAGGGGGTTTAAGGTTTTACTGGAACCTCCGTCACCGCTTTCCTCAAACCAAATATTTAGCCGAAAAAAATGCACTAGGATTGCATTGTTTTTATAGGAGCAATCTAGAATACATCCTGAAGCTCATGTGAAATTAAAACGCCTGTAGCCAAAATGTTCTCATGCTCTGATATTGTCTTTCAGCTCCGGTATTTTGAATGTCACCGAGCATGATGTGTTAATATATAGGATGGTGGAATCAAAACATTGTTATTTAAAAAGAAGTGTATCGAGAAAATGTCGACTGAGCAAAAGGAACTTCTGGGTTTCAAACAGTAAAGCCTTGAAATATTTTCTGGATTTCAGAAATTTATTCACGACTTGAATAAGTCGTGTATTTTCTGATTTCCTTGAATTTAACTGGAAAATATTGCAAATCTTCTTTATTGCGTCTCTCATTTTAAGAACCTTGCGGGCCACCGGAGGCACAACTGCACTAGAGAGTCTCAACAGCAGAGCGCCCCAAGGTCACTGCTTTACAATTATGTGACCACAGCTTTTAAATGTGGCTGTGAAGAGATGGCTCAGCCACAAAACACA
Organism: Liparis tanakae; assembly: GCA_036178185.1. Taxonomy (NCBI): domain Eukaryota; kingdom Metazoa; phylum Chordata; class Actinopteri; order Perciformes; family Liparidae; genus Liparis; species Liparis tanakae. The sequence continues at coordinate 17,978,663 of CM070109.1, read as the reverse complement.
GCTCTGGAAATAGAACCAACCCATGGCCATCCTCTGCAAACGTCAACTTCTCCGCCCCTATGCTTTGACGGAAATGTTACTTTGAAAAAATATTTATTTCAAATTCTAAAATTTAAGAAGGTTATTTGAACAATTGCCCCTTCTTTTGTCAGTATTCAACTTTAAATGAATGATATAGAATCCGAAGCACCACAATGATCAGTCAAGGCAAGGTGTCGAATTACAAAGTAATATACATGTTTTTTGTCCATTTAAAATGCAATAATGTATACGTCATTATTATATTTCTATTTAAATTACATTGAACTACAAAACTTGAATACAAAATTATCATAGTATATTAAATGAAAGAAGGGGCACCGAACTTCGATGGAGATGTTAGGGTAATGCGAGCCGTGACCTTGGAGACTTAAAAAACGGATCAGTGGTTTGATGGAGTGTGAATCTCCAATACCATCATGGTGGTCATCTCAGTAAGTGCAGTTGGGTTGCAGCCATACTATTAGCACAATGCCAGGGACTGCAATCAGCCGGTCCGCCCCTTTGGACTAATGTACCTCAAAAACTGCTTAATGGATGTTTTCATCCAGCAGATCAAAGTTTCTCTTATGCCGTGAAATATCCTGATATCGATGAGACATCATTAGGCAGAAGCACTCATGGGTTTCCTCACGAAAATGGATAACCTTAAAAACAGACTTGAAATTGTCAACTATTCAAGACTTTCAAAACCAAAACTATATTGGTTGTGTTCAGGCAAAAGAAAAGGTGGTTTGGGGTTAACATATGTACGTGCAGGACGTTGCTACATACCAACTTAGTGGTGTAGATAACATAAATTAGCAATTGTGTTCAATTTTGGTGTCACACGGGACACAAGCATCGGTCTCCTGGTTGAAAGTCCAGTGATATTTTGACTCATGTGCCTTACCCTCTCCCTACATAGACTTTTCTGCTATAAAACAAACCCCAAAATGGGTCATAATAAGCGGCTTGCAGGGACGACCCATTCAGTCGTGATGACGACGACTCGGATTGGTTGATACCTAGAGGAATAATTACCGGTCTTATACCTACAGACTATCTGTATTTGTGTTTGATGGCCCGAGACGTACCAGGAACAGGTGTCATTTGTACCATTTTAGCTTTGAACAACATTCATTTTGAAGCTTTTTTACTTTTCATAAGCAGGCAATAGGTTACAAAAAATAAAGAATATATGCCGAGGCCACAGTCAATATTTCACTTTGAGGAAAAAGGAAAAAAAGGCATGAGAATATTTACTGATTGTTGTTATCCCCCTTTAAACGTCAGCCATCTGGCTTCACAAGATAACAGATCTCCTGTGCTGCTGAGTTTCACGCAGATTGCTGAGGTTATTTTTGATCCCAACAGTAAACCAACAGCCTCCTATATATGTAAACATTTGTGATAGTCAGAATTAACTGAAGTTGAAAGAGTCAGAATAAACCTAAGTTGAAAGAGTAAGACAAACAAAACCATTTCAAATGTCAGTCAGTTGCTATAGAGTCACGTAGCGCCACATTTAATATCCCCGTCAACAACTCTTCTTTGGGAGCACCGAAGACCCATTTTGACCCAGGAAAAACCCTGCATAAATGTCATGGCTTCATCGTGTTATCCTATTAGACGTGTGCAAAAATGCCATTCATTTGCATATGAAGGTTGCTACTGAGGTCACGGCCATTTAAGTCCAAATTTAAAAGAAATTCGCTCAATGCCTTCGCAAGATATCTTCTTCATGAATCTGGGATGGACGAGAGGGAAAATTTGACCGCCAAATTCTGAAGGGTTCATCCTTGAGTCCAGGTGGAGGTTTGTGAAAAATGTGAAGGAATCCTCCGAGTTATTCCAAAGATATCACGTTAACGAAAACAGATAGCACACAGATGGACAGAACGTCGTCAGCGCAGCATAATAAAAGACACGGCACTGGTGGGACTCAAAGACATTGATACACGGTGCCTTTCTTCAAGCGTGAAAATCATAACAGTGTTTGACAAAAGACAGTATTTTCTAAACCGCCAACAGACCAAGGCTTTCGAAACGCACTGATTGGAAATATCAAGATGAAAGCTTCATGACATCTCAAAGAGATTCAAAAACAGACCTGCAGCTGTTCTTCAGTCTTCACAGAGCTCGTTTATACGCACCTGACCTTTAGATTTTCTTCACGATGGGTTAGATCACAAATATCTGATCAAAAATGCCTTCTAGTATGTGACAGTCTTGCCAACATGTTACAAGTAAGATTAATGAACTGAAAACCCACTACGAAAGGGTTTAATTGCCATGACAAAAAACACAGACTAACCTCTCATACCAATCTAATTCAACTAAAATGGAACATCATTTACAAAATGATCATCATGCTGGAATGAAGACTTCAAACCATAGATTGAGACCATGAACTCATGTTTCTGAGTTACCCCCTGATGGCCATTAAGAGAATGCAAGTGTAACACTTTTCAGGGTGCTGCTTGTGTTAACTCACAACCTACACGATCCAATAGATGATTAAAAAGTAATTTATTAGATAACATTTTGATATATATATATATAATATATATATATATATATATATATATATATATAATATATATATTTAAATATAATATATATACAAATAATCAGTGAGGGTTTAACAGATATAAGGCAATTTCTGCAGCCTGATGCGACACAATCGGACACATCACTCTGCAGACATCCCCTTGCTGTGGTATTACAAACAGGAACTTCTTCCCTTACTAAACACTGTTGGCAGAAAACAGACACAACTCCCAACAGCAGGTATGTTTAATATATTTTCGTCGTCAATTAGTCACTTAATGAGCGTTAATCAGCAACAGCTGACGGGACCAAACAAACGAGGCGACCCACCACCTGCAACGTTTGTCATTTAAAAGTGGTGAAAGTGGCAGCTAGTGCCTGCTGAACATCCAACGCTGCTATCTGGGAGTTTTGTACGGTATTCTTTGCAAATGACAAAGCTAATCCGACTTCTTTTCTGCACATTCAAGAGACGACTGCCTTTTAGGGCCCTGCTGGCTGTTGCGAGGGGGGAGGCAATCTCAGGCGGACAAAACCATCCACTTGTCTAACCGCCTTGGCAAAAGAGTTATTGTCAAAGAATGTGTAATAATGAATCGAAAGCCCTACAAGGATTGCAGGCCCCTGGCAGGCCGACACGAGGGCTGGTGGTGGCTGGGAGTCAACAGAAACGACCATTAAACCTACTGACTGTTCAACAGATGACGGAAACGCCGAATCTGTTTAGTCTGTTTGTGAAAACATGAGAAAAAACAAAAAGAGCTGGTTTCTCTCGGGTGAGGTGAGGAACAGGAAGAAGGGGGAGAAGAGGAGGAAACGTCAGCATATGTCTGCGCGAAAAAGCCTCAACACTCGCTCATCACCGTGAAGAACCGAAAGTGGTTCCCTCATTAGTTGCGTTTATGTTTTGTGTATACCAAGTGCTCCACAAAAACAACCCCACGCAGCAGTTATGTTCCTGACTAAACGCATGATCCCGAGGAAAACAAATCTCCGCCTGTCCATTCAGTGGCAGGAAATTGAATAAATAGCGGATGGAAATTGAAATTCCAGGCTGTTCCGCAATGAGGTCCGCCATGACATGAATGGATTGGCGGCGGACGAGTCGGTCCAAAAGATAGTTCCTGCGGGCTGGCAGAGAAATGTCTTCAGCTGAATGATAGACGATCTCCATCTACACACCTGGTCCGATACTGGGGGGGGGGGGGGAAGGGTGATTGTCTGCTCTTAAATAGATGGCGCCCGGGGTGGGGTGTAGTTTGATCTCATCCATGCAGGGTGAATACCAACAGCAGGTAAATACAGCGGTGCTTAAATTAGAGTTTAAAGTTTCTGGACATTAAAATAAATGAAGTGGGAATATTCTGATGAGGTTCTTGCTTAAACCTCTCGTCTCCTTAGTGATGCCATTTCATTGTTGCTTAGAGACATATGCTGTGGGTGTTTATTGTTGCAGCAAAGGAATTGATATTTATCCATCATCTGGTAGAGAACCACAAGTCACTGCATTTATACCACTTACGTCCACTTCCCATTCACCTTTCCTTACGCACACATTGGGCAACAAAGCAAGAATGTGTGTTCTTATTATATTTAAAAGCGTACCGATCAAAGCCTTTTACGTTGGTTCGGACGATACAGTGTTTGATCAGATGCAAAAATACTAACTTTATGTGTATCTGACACATTAGCCCCGATTTCATTCAAGTATGTTTTTTCCACATTGTAAAGTGTATATGAAAGGCATGAAAACGGGTCAGGGGTGACAAAGGTGAGAAGGATATTACCCCTCTAGGGGCTCCGGGGGCATGCTCCCCCGCAAGAGAAATGTTAATATTCCATATTTTAAAGCATCAATCTGATGCATTTTGAGATGTTTTTTTTGTTGCCAACCTGGGGAGAGCTGGAGAAACTTAACTTCAACGAGTCCAAAATTATTATGGCCTCCTTACCCTCATCAGTATGAGCAGCTGGAGTTACATAACTTTAATGATTGTCTGCATTGTAGACGAAGTACTTAAACATTTCACTTCTGGCATCTTTTTTTATTTTTTATTTTTAAAGCCGAAGACTCAAAAGCTTGCTAGCGCTGCGCAGCGCGTGCAGACATTTTGACGGCTCTGATCCTTTGCTCTCTTAAGGAAGTATTGATACAAAAAAATATGCTGAATCGTATCGTTTTTAAATGTACGGATATCTTGTTAGTATCATTACACCGTGCAGCATGACAGCAGTAGATGTAGCGGGCTGACATTCAAGCTAACCCGAACCCCCTGAAGACATCTTAACGCTGATTGGCCAAGAGGCGACACGTCCCATCAAAGATGTTTTATTGCGAAGAGCACCACATCACATTTTCTCTGTGGCCAGCTCAAATCTCATAAATGTCGGCCGGCCAGTTGACCCCCGCACCCCCACCCCAAATAAAAATCTTATCGAATCTACACGATTCACGTAGGTCACCACATTGGGTTTAAAAACAGCGAATTTCACCGAAGAGGTGAGGGATTTTCATGTCTGATATGAAATGTTTTCCCTCTGGCTTTTTGTCCAAAAAGAGTTGATGTGCCAACCGTTTGAACTTCTATCTCGCATGACTGATCTGCAGTTTGTGTCTTCTTGGTTATATATTTATATTATCTTCTTCTCCGTCTTGCATGCATCATGGCCAATACTAGCAGACATTGTCTGTCTACATAGCTAATTGTTGTTTGTTTCCATATTAATGCTCTGAATATCGTTTTGAGAAGCTTCAAAGACACACAGCATACATGTGGTGATACATGGTTGTTTTTCGTTTCCAATCAACCCTCAGGGTACCTTTAAACTCTTGCCTCATTGATCAACAACTTTTTGGCAAGCGTTCAAGAACATTAATTCTAATTTGTACTGTTCTGCTCCAGAACACAATATCCCATGCTCCCGCTCCGCCACCAGATTATCAATAAGCATGACTCAGCGCCCCGTGGCCCGCTCTCAGGAGGGTCTCATATGATATTGCAGAGCACAAGTCAGAACTTCTTTTCTTATATCCTGCTTTGGATTCTAGTAGAATCTAACAGAGGAAGTTCATTCCTTTATAAACAGGGCCGTTTGGCAAACAAATTTATACAAATGTCACAGATATTTTACTTCTTCCTCGACACATCTATTCCGTCAGCATTCTACTAGCTGTGCAACAGCAAGACTTAACCGTCAAATGCATCATTCAGGTGTCGCTTCAGTCTCAGGATGACGCAAAAGGGTCGACATTGGAGTAAGTTGGAAGCCTGATGCGTCATCGGCTTGCACGGCAGCGGGATTCTCTGGATGGGAAACGATCACGCAAGACTCGTCACATATCGTATGAAATTCCCACTGGTCAGGTTTCAAGGGTTGAAAATAATAATGCTTAACTATAGAGTAAATACCGTATAGATATGCATCCACGCTGCATTGGTGACGAATGCTTAAAGTGACAGGAGACTTTTTGTGGAGGTCCAACCATTGGTGCAGGAACACGCAACAGGACGCGCAGCTTGTGGTTATTGTCTTCATAGGAAAACATGCATTTTTAATTGGAAATCATATCAGACTGACCTTTTTAAAAACCCACAATGATGAAATTCTGCGAAGGAGCATGTTTTTGTGTTGAGGATAATTAACTTTCAATCTCCCATCAAGATCTCACCTCGGGGGGGGCACATTTGGATAACAATGCAATGGAAAAGAGTAAAGTTGGCCACGTCTGGAATAAGGAGTGCAAAAACTCAAAGGCGCCGTCCCTGTGGACGTCCCTGTGGACGTCCCTGTGGACGTCCCTGTGGACAAGTCTTTCCCAGCATTCAGATTCCCTTTGGAAAACCTCATTTCACTGCAGCAGAGCCCTGACAGCCCTGGTTCTGGTTCTTCACTCCAGCGGGTCGAGCAATGCGGCCTTTGTCTCCAATGGAGTCTGAAGAAATGGAGTTTCTGGTGAACCTGCACTATCCTGTCCGATTCCGTTAGAATTGAACCCTTTGTGCCGATGACAAGCGTGAAGACATAGCCTATCCTCTCCCCGATGACTGATGGAGGGCATTTAGAGGCTTCAGTATTAGACCGACAGTCTTATAACCGGTTCAAAGTTACTCAAAGCATCTTTAAAAGGAGACGCATGTACAGGATCTGTGTCATTCCGCTTTCATTCGATTCAGCCATGGAGTTTGTGTTTATGTCATCACTTTGGATTTGGCAATATGTCAATTTCTCATTAGCGTCCTGCCTTCAAACGCCATAAATCATCACATTCTTCACCTTCTTGTGTGCAGCTTTTAAGGGACTTCCTTGTAAGTTTCACCTCTTAACATATTTAATATACAGGAACAAGCAGCGTACAGGCAGTTACACATCGAGAATAAAATAACGTTGCAGATCTCTCTCTACCTCTTTCTTTCCTTTACCTCCAACAGCCTCCATGAATATTTTACTGGGAAATGTGTTCTCCTTTTGAAAGTTTATTTATTCGTCTCATCTTCTGCATTCATAAAAAGGCAGCCTGTCAAGACCACCCTCAGGCTTCAAAACATACAGCGTTCTCTTGTGTGAAATATATTTTGAGCTTTGGCTTTTAAATGCATCACAAACAATGCATTCTTCCTAGCTCGCCCGTAGAAACTGTGGCGCGTCCGCTTGCCGAAAGAGTCAAAACTTTTGTTATCGCCGTTTCTCAATCAGCGTACTTGTGCGTCCTTTCCTCTACTTGTGTCCTCGTGGACTCGTGAAACGTCAGTCTCAGCCCGGGTACATGTTCCAATTCAAAGTTTGCTTCTCGCAAAGCACGGTCAAAATGCCCGGATGTGACTTGATCCTCCCACTTTCCAGAGGATGCATCAGAGGAGACTTGTGCGTACTTTGACTAGCATATATCCCAGAATGCATTTCACCAGCAACCGGAAACAACAGCGAAGCAGAAAATAAACTACTGACGGTTGACTTTTTATGAACACTACTGTTGTTGAGTCACGGAATGTCATTTTAGGATGTTTTGTTTATTTGACTGTAAAAAATAATTTACAGTGAATAATTGGCGTAAATTCAGGAGCAAGAACAGCTGATGTGGTGACGTCATCAAGTCAGCTGCTGTTCCAATCGCAGAAAGACCGTCCTCCCGTTGTCCCGTCCTCCGGAGTCTGGACTCCCAAGATCAGACTCCGGAGTCCAGACTCCAGAAGAACACAAGTCTGCAGTCGTGTACTTTGAATTGAGAAACGCTGTACGTTTCCCGACCGATCTGGCGGCGTTGCCTTTTTTCACCCCTGAGTCGCTGCACGTTCTGAGCTGCTGACCAGCGCGCCGCTATCAGGATGAAGCCCTGGGCCCAGGCCTGAAATAAATATGTATCAGAGCAGCAGCTCTTGTTTTCGGTGTGTGACATATGGCGGTTGGTTCATCCTCTGTGTTTATCCATGTGTGATGTGATGACAGCTGCCCGAGCAAGGAGAGCGTCGTGCAGCTTTATTCAGTGCGACTTAAAATCAACATCTCCTCATCGTGTTCGTTTATTGTGCAATTTCCTACAAAATATCCAGCAACACAAGCGATCAGCGCGCCTGCACAAGTCCCTACAGTGATGAGGCAACAAGACTATTTGTTTAGCTTTTGAAATAGATTGCAGTTTTGATTAGAGTCAGTATACAAGTTACGCGGCAAATGCCTCAAAGTTTGGGTAGAGTGAATACAGAAGAGGCATCATTTAAGTACGGAAGTTACTCAACCAATAGGGAAGCTTTAGCAGGCACGACATGCACCTTATTAGTCTTCATAATATTCACAGGCTAGTCACTATTCCTAAATAGTGGCTTTGATGTAAACCCAGACACACAGAAGGTAATCAGTACTTGTTTTGACTTGCTATCAAACAACATAAACTATGACGTCTGATGGTACTCGATATTGTACGGTACAAATTCTCACACATCGGCAATTCATTGAATAATCCAGAACTAGTCGTCGAACAGTAAGCCTGAGATGTCCACTCCTTCAGTTCTCCTGGTTGGTAACCCAGCCTTGTATTTATGCAGCAGACAAGTAACCACGGAGGACTATTTGTGCCCTCAAAGGTTGTTTGACGTCCCCAAATTGGCTGGCTTACCAAAACATTTGACTGAGAAGTGGACACGACAAGGTGTCCGGCATCGTTTGCTATCCAGATGTCTTTGAGCAAAGCGTGTGAATAAAGTTTAACGTGACACAAACATAAAACTGAATCGCTATTTCAGTGTAGAACAAAAGTCCATTGTCATGCAGTCATAGTCCACAGAAACGTTTATCCTGGGCCTCCCTAAATAATTAATCCAGCCGGGCCTGAGTTTTGATTACATTGACCTCTGACCAGAAAGGTCAAGTTCAGCGTCGCTGCATGCAACTCCGTAATCCCGAACACTCTCGACGCAAATGTTCTCAGACCAAACTGTTACGTCCCGCTGTTCCAGGCCTCGAATCTCTCAGGGCACACATGACGCGCGGCCGCGATAAGAGCGCCGCAAGTTCTGTGAACTTCACCAGCCAAATGAAATGCACAGAGTAAACACGGAGCGGGCGGCCCCACCGCAGTGGATTAGCTGGTGGAGCCTCCGCTTGGAACGACGCGCTCCCACCTCCATCGAGGCAGAAACACTCCGCTCTGGAATCTGCTGAGAAACCTCCGAGAGGCCTTTCTCCCGCGCTCACTCATTACCTGGAGGGTGAGCCGTCTTAGAGAGCGGCCGTAATAAACCTGCATGTGGTATGTGTGTGTCAGTGTGTTTCTGTGTGTGTGTGTGTGTGTGTGTCCCGTGTTGGCCTGGGAGGAACAGAGCTCCCCCATTGGCCCTCCGGTCAAGGCCGGGGACTGTGTTGACTGCTGACTGTGGTCAACATGGAAAGAACAGCTGACGTGGCCCAAAACACAAGGGACAGGACTCCCTCTCAGATTAGTGAGTGAGAGAGAGAGTGAGTGAGTGAGCGAGTGAGCGTGCAGAGGAAGTGCTCTCCACTAAACAAAATATATATCTGCTCGATATTTAAAGCATGGATCAGAACCCCGTCGGGGTTAGGGGGATGGGATTCAAAATCAAAACCAGTCTGCTCAGGTGTTCGCACGATGGGCGGACAACTCCAGAGAGGGTTGAGCTCCCGGCCTCTGTTCTCCACAAATAACTATTTATAGTTCAAACCATGAGTGAGAAACTATGATAATGATGTCATTAGTTTCTTTTTATGTTTTCTTCTCAATTTTGAGGCCTCACAGTGAAAATTAAACAGAACCGGGTTGTAGGTGCAGGTTTGCCGAGCAGAAGGGCATTTATGTGAAAGCGGCGTTTTGGGCGGTTCATAAAAAAATAGATAATGGAGGAATAATGTTGTTTTCCTCTCTTATCTAGATACTCACAACACGCAAGTGATCATAACAAATAAAAAAATAACAAACCAAAAAAAGAAACAAGAAACAAGAGATCTGTAACATCTGTACTGTACCTTTAAGAGTCACGGGATGAATTATAACTAGCATATCTAGACAACCCTAGTCCTGGGGGGGCTTGGGGCTAATCGATATATACTGTGATACACATATTGGGATTTCATCCTGCTTGTCTGTCTACTGCTTAGCGATGTGGGACGAAAGTTCAACAAAACCTTTTTTAAATGACATTAATTGACCACGTCCAGAGCCATATAAGTGCTGTGAGTGTCTTGCGCGTGCCTTTAACAGCACGCAGTTTTGCTGTCGCTTATAAAAAAACATTACACAACCACGAGGAACCCACGTGATTCAAAAGCTTTGGAATATTCTGTTGACATGCAGGAAACCAGAACCGCGGATACTTCCGTTTGTTTAGTATTATTTTTCATTTAACATCGAATTGTGTGTCGTGCTTTCATGGAATTCATCTGGATGCACTGTGATATGGCGTCGGGCAGCTCTCCAAATAGAAATGAATACCTATATTTAAAAAAAAAGGTCGGGAGGGGAAATAAGTCAACATCCAGCTCTTCTCGTCGCCTGAGCAACCAGCAGCACCAACGATACGCGTAAAGCTGCGTTTTGACGACAAAACCGCAGCTGCTGCCTCTTGGGACACAATAACACAATAAACAACTAAGTCACACCCACCGACTCTTCATAGTGACGTTGTTGATCTACACTTTAAAGAAATCTGACGTTCGTGGTTTTTAAATGTATAGCCTTGGGGGATCCATATTACGCAATACGCGTGCGCTGCCTTGTGCGTGCGTGTATGTGCGCGCGAGAGAGAGACTGAAACGATCCCTGGCAATTCATGGGGGATTACACGGGTATTTAAGAGTGCATGACAAAGTAAAAGTGAAGTGTGCGTTCGACGCACGCAATGGACAAACAAGAGGCGGGTGCCAGTTTGGGCACATGTGGACACACTGGGAGGGATTTGGGGGGAGGGGGAGCGTTGAGAACTTACTTTTCCTGCGCCGCGTTCTCCTTGATGGCGACCAGGGCAGAGTGGTTGCCCTGCTGAAGTCTGCAGGTGGCCAGGTGCCGCTGGTGCTGGTCCTTCAGGCACACGTTCTCCTTGCAGAGGTCCGTCACCTGGAGCTCCAGCTCCTCGATCCGGACCCGCTGCTTCTCCAGCAGCCCCTGCTGCGTCTCGATGATCTTGTTCAGCTCCGCGAGGTACTCCACCGCCTTGCTGGGGTTCTCCGCCGGGCTCCCCATCTCGTAAAAAACCCGTTGACTGTCCATCGGGGAGGTGATATCCACTCACAAGCCAGAAGAAGAAAAGGGGGGGGGGAGCAGCCCTTTCCCCCTGTTTACTCGCGCGCGCGCTCAGTAGTAGCGAGACTGAGCGCTGTCAAATCCAGAGCTCCTCGTCCGCTGCGACATGGCTGCTATGTCCTTTATGTCAGGTAGTGCTGGTAGTGCTGCCAGCTTTCAACCGTGAACTTGTCCCCTAGTTCGGTGCGCTGCTGTCCACCGGTCGCCACCGCCGCCGCGTCCACACTACGCTCTGCACCGCAACAGCCCAACTAACCTCCAGTCAGCCGCTCAGTACACCGTGGTGGTGGTGGGGGGAGGGGGAAGGGGGGATTTAACTCTTTCGGCGCTGGAGGTTCAGCGCTCAGGCTGCTGCGCGTGCCGAGGAGGTCTGCGTGTGCGCCTGCAGAGGAGGTGTGTGTGTGTGTGTGTGTGTGTGTGTGTGTGTGTGTGTGTGTGTGTGTGTGTGTGTGTGTGTGTGTGTGTGTCTGTGTGTGTTGTGTTTGTTGGGGGGCGAGTTTGTTCGGAGCATCTAGTCAACAGGTGTTCGCCTTCAAATCACAGGAGCGCGCGCTCACCTCGACGCTCGTGCGCACTGGCGCGTGGGTCAGCTGTTTGTGTGTACTCGTGCAAGGGGTATTGGCAGATTGACCCCGCCCCCCTCCACCGACGTGCAAAAAAACCGGCAGGTGGATTAGCCTGTTGGGCTGTGAAAAGCCTGTTCACACAGGGTTGCTACTTGTATTAATCATTATAGAAAAGAGTTTGATGTAAAAAAATGATTTAACTAAAGATAATAACTTTTTTTAACAACCTTTCCGGAAACCCTTGTTCAAATAAAAAAATATGTTCTGGCCCTATCAAAAGCCCTTCATGGATGAGAGGAGCCGCAGGGTCACCATGAACACCCAAAGTGAATGTCGCTTTCAAGGAACGCCCACCTCAGCTGACGCTATGTGGTCACGTGGTGCTTGTAAGAGACGAGGGGGGCGTGGTAGGTGTGGCAGGATCAGGTGGCTACCTAACCCTGCGGAGAGGAGCCGACAGAGATGTCTTAAAACTGGCATCCTCTCTACTGACCAGCCCAACTCTTCTGGTTGGGGTTAGGGGACGTGTGTATAAGTATATGAGAACAATTACTCTCCTAAATTAATGTAACGCCTCAGTAAACATGGTATACGCAACCTGTTGGTCTCAATCTCTCATTTCAAAGTCTTCTTTAATGCAGCATCATGTTCATTCAGTAAATGATAGTACAGTTAGAGTTAGACAGACTATAAATAAGAGTAGGATTTAGGGCAAGCTTATTTTGATTGACAGGTCCGTATATGGCGTCTCTATCCTCACTACTCTGTATTCCAAATATGGTAACTTCTGTACATCGTTTATTTATTTTTTGTCATCCCATTTAGGGACAGATAGATAGAACGAGCCCCAAACACAACACTGACATATTATCCCCATAGGACAATACGAAGAAACATGTTAGCGAGCTTATTGACACACCCGCCAGAAACAGAGCCACATTAGCGTTCATTCAGAGTCCGATTTAGACTCTCCCCAACCTGTTAGTATAAAAGTATTGATCTGTACTAGCTGATATGATGCCCGGGACTCATCGTCAACATCTTCATCATACCGTTAGATGTTGTCACCGTTAGCAACGGCCTACCCCCAGGAAAACATCAAGTGTTCTTGTCTTCTTTCGTTAGTATTCTAGTTCTTTTGTTTCCAATTTTCTTAACTTTTGGGCCACTCCCTCTCACCTTTCCATAACCTTAAAGTGCCAATCCGTAATATTTCAGTTCTGGGTGCTCTAGAATTTCTATATCAGTAGAAACAAAGTAATTGTGCTGGCAGTTTATATTTTTGAATAGTCTCAAGTTTATGAATTGCCTGCATAGCTACATTTCTGTGTGTGTATTCAAAGCTGATGCCTTTTTTGTTTGTTTATTTCTCCCATGGAACGTCGTCCACAGCTTGTAATCCTGCTAATGAATGAATATTGCAATAGCGAGCCATGGGCTCAATCACCAATGTGTTACATAATACGGTGACTTAACGGATATTTATTTAAATTAAAGTCTTACAGATTGCCACTCTAACAAAGAACCCTCCTGCACCACTGTTTCACGCTCCATTAGACTTTATTAAAAGTAGGCTACAGCCTGCACATTAGGCTGGTATCAGCACTGGAATATTATGTTTTTTCACTTTGCAAATATACTTTTAGGGATGGCACTAAGCCATTTATTTCATGTCTGCTTTTATTTTGTCGGGGTGGATTGCGTGCAACAAAAGTACAGAGTTGGGACCAGGATCGTTTCAAGCTCATTGTATTCAACCCGAGGCCACCTGAGGCCCCTAACCCTTACCAGCACACATCCCATCATTACCTTCGCATTGAAAATGCAGAAGGTAATGTTTTGGCCGGCGTGTATTTATTTGTGAATATGTCCGTCCGTCCGTCTGTTTGTTATTCGTCTAAATCAGACAAAACTCAGCCGATTCTTGTGAAACTTGGTGGGATGATTGGTCATGACCCAAGGAACAATCGATTAGTTTTTGGAGTGATTGGGTCAAAGGTCAAGGTCAAGGTCACGAAAAGGTGAAAAACGTAAATTAGTTTGATATCTCGGTTAATTGGAATTCGATTTGCGTGAAACTAGTGCCAAATTGTTCATAATTCAATTTTGTGATATGCGAAGGTATGCGCTCTACCGAGTACCCATTCTAGTATCTATATGTATTTGACTGTAGATTAATTTCAAATACCCCTTCTATCATACTATTTTGGCATAAAGATTTACCATGTCCTCATACATATCAAGCCAAAAATACCAGAATGTTCTCCTGCATCCAGTCACGTTTTGCACTATTCTGGACCACAATCCTTTGCTCAGCACACATTTGAGCAAAAGGGTCAAAGATCAAGGGATGCATCCCAAGTCTCTTATTTTTCATTTCCTCACTCCTCGCTTGAACCAGAAGTTGAAGAGCGAGGATGCACGAGAGGAGCCTTCCAGGAAGCATTTTAGTGGCCGACACGCCCCCGCCTCATTGTTCATCCGTTATGTTTTTACTTTTCCATATTTGACTTTCGTTTCGAGGCCTTGCTCAACAAAAACCATAATTACTGAAATGTAAATACCATTTATGCTGTGTGTGCCTTGGTGAGGTTACAGGATGCATGCGTCTCTGCAAACAGATAAGAGGTTAGCCACAGTATGTCGAGGTGAGGTCCCATCCCATCCCATCTCACACACACACACACACACACACACACACACACCTTTGTCCAAGTTAAGATGCACATGCCTGTCCTGTTTTCTTTATTGAATTGTACTCCATGACTTACCTTCTCAGCGCAGAGATTTTAAAAACAAGTTCTGTTCCACGTTATTCTTCAGTAACACAAGACTCACTAGAAGTGGGTAAAAGATGTTGGGTCTGATCAATTATATAATTTCAATTTCCTCCAAAACATTGAGCCTAATAAATTAATTTCAGTGTTCAAGAGAAACCATAATCATAGTCTGGGTTATTTAATAATGAAGTCACAATCAGAATTTCAAAACACACAGATGTAAATCATTCATAAATAAGACAAACGCATTTCGCCGGTTAGATCCAGCACTTATAAGGAGGACAGAGAACACAGTATAAATACCACATACTGACTATAAATACTCAATGCAGTTTAATAGACAGGTAACAGACGACAGAGAGAAAACATCTCTACTCTACAGTGAGGATGATAACTGTGTCTTTATTAGTAGAGATGATGATAACTGTGTCTTTATTAGTATTAGTACAGTCATGATGATGATGATGATTGTGTCTTTGTTAGTTTTAGTAGAGTAATAATGATAACTGTGTCTTTATTAGTTTTAGTAGAGTAATAATGATAACTGTGTCTTTATTAGTATTAGTACAGTCATGATGATGATGATTGTGTCTTTATTAGTTTTAGTAGAGTAATAATGATAACTGTGTCTTTATTAGTATTAGTACAGTCATGATGATGATGATTGTGTCTTTATTAGTTTTAGTAGAGTAATAATGATAACTGTGTCTTTATTAGTATTAGTACAGTCATGATGATGATGATTGTGTCTTTATTAGTTTTAGTAGAGTAATAATGATAACTGTGTCTTTATTAGTTTTAGTAGAGTAATAATGATAACTGTGTCTTTATTAGTATTAGTAGTATCAGTTCATGTGTGCAGACACAAATTGTCAAAAGACAGTGTCAGTGTTTCTGATCCAGTCGGGATCAGAAACACTTCATAGGAAAGAACGTCTTCTTTCTCTTTAAACATGTATTTCCTTATTTCCTTATTTCCTCTCTCCTTGCATGGTCTCTCCACTCATCTCTAGTGGGAGGGAATAACACACAAGGAAAAGACGTAAGGGAGGGAAACGGTGATGCAACTGAGAGATTCAGAGTTTTAGTTGAGGGAGGAATGTGTCCGATTGAATGCATACTTCATGCAAAGAAGAAGTCATTGATTTGGAACGCATCTTACATGTTACATCATGGTGCGTCACAATCCATCTGCTGGACCCGACGTCCCCCCTTAATGCGTCAAACCCTGAACCCTCAGGGACTTCACTTCGCAAGACGAGAAAGTAAATGTCAAATTGATGTCATTAAGTCAAACTTATTTTTGTCAAAATGCTCCAATTGTTCAAATAAATGGTTGAAGTATAAACCAGAGACTAGGAATATCATCTCTTCTTGCATTCCTCTCACTTAATTCCTTCTGTGCCATCTTTAAATCCGTAATTATTTCCTTTAAAATCACCAAACCGGCTGAACTATGTACTCTATGTTCCGTCTCCAGGCTTCCAGGACTGCAACTCTGTGTTTTAACGTTACAACTCTATGAATTGTGATTTATTCCCCCTGAGGAAAGTTTGTAGAAATGCAAACGCGCGAAAAACAAAGGGCTTAAAATGTCTGTGAGAGCCCTGAACCCTTACAGACTTTTGTGGGAACTCGACTCAAAGTCCCTTTAAGCGTGGAGATTAGGGGCTCAGATTTGACCTTTGAACCCATGGACACATATTGAATAAGTGAACTGCCACTTGCAGCCACCCAGCATCGCCGGGCCTCCTTTCAGACATCGAAACGCTTCGTCTTGCAACGCAGAAAAAATGCGCTTGTGCTAAATGACAGAAACACAAAAACACACGTCCTCTTCCTACTCAGAAGGCGGCACGGGTTCTGGTCCAGGCTCTGGTCACTTCCCGCCTGACTCCGCCACTGCGAGCTAATCACTTGAATAAAATAAATCCAGACTGTTTCCTGTCCTGGCTCCTCAGTGGTGGGACGAGCTCCCCGCTCACATCTTTAACGACTATACCTTGAATAAAAACAGATTAGCACTCGAACGGCATTACTTATGGTATTTCTGTAGTTTGGCTTTCTTGAAGAAGCTTTAGTTTCCTGATTCTTGTTGTTCTGAGTTTGTACTCATGGTTGAATGTGCTTATTTTAAGTCGTTTTGGATAAAAGCGTCAGCTAAATGACGTGTAATGTAATGTACCGGTGTTCTCCTCACTGTGTTTAAGTTGCTGCTAAGGACTTCTCCAGGTTTCTGTGCTCTCTATTCTTTCTTTCTTTTACACACAGAGATGTATATATACACCCCGTAGAGGGGAAATAACCAGCCTTAGTTACCACATATGGAGCCTGTCATTATCCCTCACACTTCCATGTAGGATGGTTCTCTCACACGGCCGCCGCCCTCTAGTGGTCCGCCACGGTCAGGGCACACAGTCAAACACGGAAGGTGGCTGCTGGTGACAACTGGGGAGTCCATTCCCAAAGCTTAATGTCCGGCTTGTGGCATCGAGGCACTGAGCTCTTCCTGGTCCCGTCGGGTCAAATGTAGGGTTTCCCAACGGGAGGCTCGCCGCTCCACTGACGGACACAGGGCGTGCGGCCCGGCCTCCACCATCGATAATGCGCACAATTCACCAGAAAGACCACACAAACCTTCTCCCCTGGTAGAAATCTCCAAAAGGATGGAGAGGAGAGGAGAAGCGAGTCAAATCGTAGAGACATTTCTTTCCCCTCTTTCTTTAGGAGTTATATTTAGACGCTAAGGGTGTGCACATGTAGTTTCCAGTTGATCTGAGCTACATGGGAGATTTCCAGTTTGATCTGACAAAAGGCCAACGTATGAAAGGTTGCTACAGTAACCGTGACAGCAGTAGCAGCTGTAGCGCTACAATCTAAACGTCCCCCTGCTCCCCTCAAGATTAGAAACAGACTGAAGTGTGCAGCTCACACTCCGTCGCAGACGGAGAAAAGAAAAAGAAAGCCGGGCCAAGTGGCGGATTGGAAAACACACATGGGAGTGCCTGTCTAATGCCGCCCAGCTCACGGCTTGCGATTCAATTTGACTGCTGCGAGATGCTATCTTTTCTCCTGGCCTTTTTTCTTTCTTTCACAGAACCTCAGCAGACCGTTTCCTTCCCTCACCAAGTTGCTGCTGGAGAGGAGGCGGTTATATTTCTCCCATTGGCCGCCCTCAGCTAATTCCTTTTTGGTGGGGTTAGCATTTAATATCTAATCCTTCATCTGTTGTTTTGTGCACTTGTCCCGAAAAAATACGCCATGAACTGGAAAGATGGAGAGGGGGGAGGGGGGAGGGGGGAGGGGGGAGACAGAGTTTTGACTGATATTTGAATTTAACGACCTTGGTAAATCAACAGCCTTAAATACTAAACAAACGTGATTAAAGAATCGCATTATGTGCTAGATGAGAAAAAAATTAATAACGAAAAGCTCAATATTGGTTTGCTTATAGAATCTGTGTGCTAAAGATAAAGGGCTGACAATAAACTGACTAAACCCAAATAGTGTATGTTTGCAAAGATTACAAAGTGAACATGATATTGTGTTTGTGATTTGTCAGAAAAGCAAATATGTTGTGGTGATCTGCTCGAGGGAGATCTGGTATATTTAGCATTGACCGTTGAAACTGGGCGGCATGTTAATCCAGAGGATGAAGAAGAGACTTGATGATTTAGAAAATGAGTTTCCATTTTATTTTTATTTTGTCTTTCACGGCGCACAGCTGGATGCTTTGTTTCAAAGACAAAAGTGGACGCACAGAGATATGGGTGGCTGTTAACATGAGAAACATATCTATTAACCCGTCATCATTTTCCAGAATTTAAGAGAATGCCATCAAATATCTTGTTTTACTGGTTCATTACATCAAAATATAGACGCAGCAAAGACTAAACCTAGACATTTATTATACATTAACTGGCTTGGAAACAGCTTTGTGGATACCACCAATTCAATATTGCCATAATTCATAACTCCATTTGAAAGTTTACCATTATAACAGATATGGATGCACAGTGGATGTTGCTGCTTGTGGCACCAGACACTCAGTGCCATAACCTTCCATTGCATCATCATACCGTGGCAGTTTGCTGTAGATGCTGACTGACTCGTCAATTGTCACGTCACACAGCCCCTGGATGTTTAAATCAGAAATCAGCCATGGTTGAGTTCATGCCGTTCACAATGTGCTTCACTCGCGACGAGAAAATAAAAAGAGGCTGAGGACGATGGAATAGGAGGCACCAAATCAAAGAAAGAACCAAATTGAGTGCACTAAAGCAACTAATTAGTTTAGAAATTCCAATTTCATTAAAAAGAAGTGATTGTTGGTGTGGACTTCAAAAGAGAGATACATTCTAGGAAATTGGCAAACAATGTAAAATTAATCAGATTCTATTTCACTTTTTTTAATAATAACATTTTATTTTAATAATGATGTGTACACCTGGGTCTGAAGAGTGGGCAAGGATTTCCCTCTGTGTTTATTTAATATGAATGTCTGTAATGAGACTGTATGCGGCTGCACATTCATTAAGTATAGAGACGATGCACAGAACGAGGTCACACAGGCTGAATCAGATATTTATTTTCATATAAGTTATCGGCACATTATATAAATATGACGCTTCACAGCATTTTCTGCCTCCATCTTGTGCTCAGAGACGCTCATCATCTCGCTTATTCGCCATAAACGGTTTCAAAATAGCACAAATGCATTAAATGATCATCTACACCTCCCCGTAAAATTTCTTGAGGCTGTAAATCTCTTACCTTTTGTCTTTCCATAAACATAAATGTTGCTCCGCATAACACCATATTTAATACTAAACTGTCCAAACAAAACCAGAATATGAGCGACGGGGGCTCATTACCAAGGCTACCACAGTAACAGTATTAGTTCTGTGTCTCCCCAGTGACCGTTGATTGTTCATTCCCTACACCTGCCCTCAGCCACGCCTCTGTTTCCCTAATTGCTCACGTGTTTACGCCATAAGCGTCGAGAAGAAAAAAATCGCATCGCTTTTGGTGTGAACGCACCTTTAGTCTCTTGTCTGACGTCGCCATCAACCTGAGTTCCAATTTTTTAACCTTTTCCTCAATAAAGAGAGTTTTTGTTTCACTCTACCTGGAGCCCTGTCTATTTTCTCTGCGCCTGAGCTTTGCGCCACCCCACCCCGGGATAATCGCCCCGCGCTCATGCTAACGGCGTAGCACCAACTGCCAACTAGCTAAACAAATGCAGTGGCAAATAAAAACGAACAAAACCCAGAATTCCAATAAATTATTATATTTAATAAACTACACATAATAATAATTTTGATTTGTATAGCGCTTTTCTCAGTACTCAAAGACGCTTACAGGGAACAAGAGACGAACAGAACAAGCAAGAAGAAAGCAGACAAGACGAACAAAAAATAACAGGAAAATAAATATATAGAGGAAAACAACGGGGAAGCTGTGTGAGTCGTATCAACATGACTTGTTGTGCGGCATAGGTTATGTTTCTTTTTGCAAATCTGAATCCTTGGCTCTAAGCCTGCAGTACGAGGCAGGCTCTTGTGACTGAAGCATTGTTTCCCCTTGTGCCAGCAGCTCTTAGGATTCGGCTGGACAAATGGGCACACTGAAGGGACGCTGGAGCACAAGGCTGAGATTGTTTTAGCATTATAAATCAACAACAAAAGGAACAATAATAGTGTTTAATTGCACTTAAGCAAGTTTAATATTGCCTGTGCTAAAGTAATGTAAAACAAATGTGTGTTTGTAATTTAGTTGAGAAGAATGTTTCTATTTACCTTGAGATGAGATGAATTTCTTATTAAAACTACAAACAAAAAAGGTGTATTTTTTCAGTCAGCCAAGTTCTCATGAATTAGGAAGAAGAAAAAAAAACTTATTAAAAAAACTATTAAATAACACTTGCTTAAATAGCAGTCCGATGCATTCACAGACCTTCAGCAGGGGATATTAATGAGCAGTTTTGTGTTCCATATTATATTCTGAACAGTATTCTAGTCAGGATAACACGTTCTCAAGCCCAACTCAGTCTACGTGTCCTCACTGTGATGCTCTACAAAAACAAAGAAATGACTGTGAAGATCATGGTTTTGGTTACTTGACTTAACCTGCATATGTAACTTGAAATAAGTAATCTTTTACTTGTTGGTTTCAAAAATAATTTCTAATCGCCATCAGCTGGTGATGATGGTTAATCAGCCCCAGCTGGGGTTGATCTGTCTGTCTGTGTGTGTGTATCTTTTCCAAGTAAAGAGCAGTAGGAACCAAGAAGAGGAGCTTGAGGCGAGAGCTCTCATTCGGTCACCAGTATACTACATGTCCAATAAAATGTTTTATTAAACATAAAAATCTGTGTTGCTGCCTCTATATTCAGTCCGAGACTCACGGGATAATAGAGAAAGCTGTTACAGCCGCCAACCAACCTTCTGGATTTGGTGACTTGGGAGGAAGAACGGGCTGGAAAATCCACAACTGAAACTAGTGTCCATGAAGGGGGTTGATTATCATATCCTTGACATGACAGACCAGAATGAGTGAAGCAGAAGGAAGTTCTATTAAAATATTATATTTATTCAGGCACCAAAATGTCAAGAAATAGGCCCCATCTGCCCAAAAAGGAGCTCCTCTCAGTCATGACAAAGAACTCCGATCAGACACATTCTCCATATTGACCCGCCATCCTGTAATTTTCTCTATAGCGCCAAATTACAGCGGAAGTAATTTAAGGTCCCTTTTCTTAAAGAGCACGTCTATGTTATTTTATTAAACTGCCGTCTGTTATTGATCGTATCTACACAACAGCATGTTATTTCTGTCTCTACGTGTTAACACTCCCCCCCCCCCAGGTAGATCATATTGACTTGGTCATTTTATAAGTAGCTCGCATGCTGAAAAAGTGTGAGCACCCCTGACCTTGTGTGTCTATTATGTTTCTATAATGTTCTTAGGAGTAGGATATTTATCATACTTGAACATACACGTATAAAAGCATTCAGTTGGCTGAACTCTTTTGTTTTGTGTTCAAATGCAATTTTGAACACAGGGCGTGAGCTGACGCAAAGTGTTTGATCCGTCGGTCTTTGTCAGAGTTCTTTGATGCCAACCTGATGCGGAGAGATCCCATACGTGGTTTTTAATAGCAGGGCTTACAATACCACATGGTCTGCGGCGTAAGTATGATTGGAGCTGTGCATGTGATTCTCAACTGAACAGAGCATCAGTTGTGTTCTGTAATGGTACCAGGATACCAGACATGTAGTGCTCAATGCCAACCTCCAGTTCTGAAAAGTGTTGCAGTGCTTACCCTTGTATTCTATCTACTGACCAGCAGGGCGAGTCTCCTCTGGTCAGAATAATAAGTCTTATTGTATTGAAGTCTGCGGGTAGATTCCTCTTGATTTGTTATCTCAGAAAACATTGTAAATATGCGTTTATGTTCTCAATCTTTAGTTTCAAGTCTTGTTCAATACAGCATGATGTTCATTTAGTAAATGATGGCCCATTTAGATTCAGATAGACCATAAAGCAGGGTACGCTTTAGGGCAAGCCTTGTCGCTACCACGGTAAAGAGTTGTGCTGTTCATCTTACGATGACGTCTGAAGAGAAGAAATGACAAATAAAACCTCATAATTGATCTTTATCAATTAAAATCTAAAAGTGAAGAATTGCCATTGTTTGAATAAAAAAACAAATATGCAAATATATCATTAATCATCAAAAAAACTATTTGACTTGTCATCCCCCCCCCCCACACACACACACAAAGGGACTCAATTTCACAGTCAATGCTTTAAAGAAATTATCATATTGTCTACATGTGTTTGTTTACTAATAGAATGCAGCCAAAGGCAGCATCATCTACACCCCAGTCCGAAGATCAATATTTTTACACAAAAGAACAACACAATGCATTTCTAAAAGGCAACCATTTATGACCTTTTAACAGGAAAACTGAGCGGTTGGAGATCAGTTTTCCTCTCCCACAATATGTAGGTACTCACTAAGAGAGATCACATTACTACTGTATTAGCTGCTCTGCACTGGCTCACATTGGTGATGCTCCATCATATCTTAAGGAGCTTGTAGTACCATATTGCCCCACTAGAGAGCTGCGCTCACTAAATGCGGGGCTACTAGAGTCTTAAAAAGTAGGATGCGAGCCAGAGCCTTCAGTTATCAAGCTCCTCTTTTATGGAACCAGCTTCCACCTTCAGTCCGGGAGGCAGACACAGTCACCACATTCAAGAGTAGACTGAAGAAGTTCCTCTTCGATAGTCTTATAGTCAGGGCTGAATCAGGTTCACCTGGTCCAGCCCCTAGAGATGCTGCTATAGGCTTATAGCTGCTGGGGGACGTTTAGGATACACTGAGCACCTGTATCCTCTTCTCTCTCTCCTTATGGATGATTTTTCATCTCTCCATTGCACATTACTAACTCTGCTTCCTCCCCGGAGTCCTTGTGACTTCACGTCTTATAGGGTCCATTGGACCTGGCTGGGTCTGATGCCATGGCCCTGCTGATGCTCCGCCCATTCCTCCTCTCTACCTTCATCTGCCTGATGGACCATGGAGGTCTGGATCATGGTCCATGACTACTACCAACTATTAATACACTCTGTCATACTCATTGAATGTGTTGTTACTCTATAATAATTCCTTCTGTATACATGACATCGATTGCACCTGTCCATCCTGGAGAGGGATCCCCCTCTGTTGCTCTCCTGAAGGTTTTCTATTTCTTGGGTGTTTTTTCTGATCCGATGTGAGGTCCTGGGACCGGAATGTCGTTTGTGTACAGATCGTAAAGCCCTTTGGAGGCAAATTTGTAATTTGTGATATTGGGCTTGCAAAATAAACTGAATTAAATTGAACGACATGACATCCGTAGTTCCTGGAGTTTCCCGTGCCTTTTAGCTGCTGTGATGGCTCAGAAACCGTTTAGCAAACATTTCTGTGAGGTGAATGGGGTCACAAAACCCCGGTTTTATCCTTTTCGCACACTTGAGGACTTTATTGATCATTCGCGACTCCTGGGGTTTTCTTGCATTACACAGCGATGACATTTGGCATGTGTAACACTCCTGCTACATTCCAGCGTTCAGTAAATACAACTCTCTTCAAAACATTTTGAATAATTGCTGCAGAAATATCAACACTTGACACTTAGCAATTAGTCGTGTGCACCCAATTTCCTCATGAGAATCATTAAAGTGTCACGCAGTCTGAGCAAATGTAATAGTGTACAGAAAGTCGCTTCCCTCTGTGTGCGCGGCATACATGTTAAGGTGTCAAACTATCTGAGTTCACGTTTGTAAAAAGTACATTTGGATTTTAGAGGCAGACTCGTTGCCACGGAAATCAGGTCAGCTTCCTTTTTTTACGTTATCATGGAGACATTCTATTGGGGCTGAGATGTAAGCAAATAATGATTAGCGACGTGATGAAACCATTAACTTAATCATTGTACACCGTCTGGATATTGAGCCTGTCAAGGCTCTGTGTGATAATTTTCCAAAAGTGACCCAAATACAAAAGAGCTTTAATCAAGAGACTTAAACGGATTACACATTTTGTTCTTAATGGATTATGATTTGAAGGGCTTTCATCCTACTGTCATAGTACAAATGTGAGAGAGAGATGAATGGACGACTGGATGATAAATGGATGGATGCATGAATAGAGTATAGATGGATGGATTGAATCAACCTCATTCTTTGTAGTATTATTTCATGTAAATCACTGTGACCAAAATTATATTCATTTATATTACATTTAACTCTTTCCCAGTGTGTTTTTAGTACATGGAAGTTAATTGTAATGTTTTGGTCGCTTCTAGTTTATTTTGCACCACTTTCTCATTTCACTTCTAGTTTAAAAAACAAGATGGCGACGGCCAGAATGATAAAATGTAGGCTTTAAAACGTCCCAAATTTCCCAATTAGATACCACAGTAACACTTAGAGCTAACGTTTGGAAGTTAAACACTTCATAATTCCGTCTCTAATATATTGTCACATACATTTGTTCTTTATAATATAGCGTAATTATGGAGTATCGTCATGTTTTCAGAATGTTGTCTTTGACTTTGTACCGACTGTCCTGAAATCCTTTGTGTGCTAATAAACATTACCACCAATAGAACAATGAAAATATAATTAGCTACCTAATTGTTGTTCACCCGGCCACAATTATTTGAGCTGAAACTCAAAACATTATGCATAATTATAATACATGTAGATGAAATCAAGCATTCTGATTGGTTGAGAGTGAGTCATGAGGTGTACTTTATTCAGCCATAATGTCCGACAGCCGTTTACATTTATCTAAGCGTTCGATATCAGTGCGCACACAAAAAATAACAATAATGGTAAATTTTGCGTGTTGGTTGTCATTTCAATCTCGACAGTTACCAAACATGTTTTGTGTAAACTTTAATATTTTGGGGATATTACTTTTCATGAGTGGTTAGCCGAAGAGGATCCTTCAGGTGGATGTCATGCTACCAGAGATAAGAAAGAAAGTGAAACCTATGAAATGTTGCGCAATGAAAAAAAACACTGTCAGTTTAATGAAGTGGGCAATTAAATGCTTCCCCAACTAGTGCGAAGAGAGACCAGAAACTAGACCTGAAGACCATAACCAGAGAAGCTATTATTGAAATACTGCAGGATTTCCATTGCACTGTGCGCAATGGAAAGGATGACCACTAGGGGATCGGCAGTTACGTCTGAACCTCGAGTCGGTGCCGGTGTTTAATGAAGCGCGTTCACGTCCGCAAACAATGTTTTTTTTTTGCCGTTGTAAAAAAAAACGTAGACGAGACTCGAGGCAGTACTGTGGCGTCAATAATTCCCTGTTCAAGGGTGTTGTTAACAACGCCCTTGAAGCGGAAATTATTGACGATACAGTATTTCCTCTCGTACCTTATTGCTCAATTGTTGTGTTCCACAATCAACAGAATCTAAAGCGACAATTGGATGGACTAAGTGAAATAGGTACGTTTCCATCACGACGGTCTTGAAGCCGAGGCGGGAATGGTTAACATTGTCTTTGTGTTCCAACTTTGCAAATAAAATCAACCCTCCTTCTACATTAATCAATCGTCTTGGCCCCACTTATATCCCATAAGGTTGCCCCTTCACAATACTTTTAGAACAAGCTATTTACCACACACCTGCGTGCTGGTGTGTGTGCCGTATTGTCTCAGCAAAAAATACAAAGATTTATTGACACTCCTCTGCCAACAATCACATCATTGAAATTAACAAAACGGCCTTAGGGTTAGGGTTGTAATCCCGTACGTGCAGATTTCCACACAAAGAAAAATTTTGGATTCTCCGGTAAAGAGAAAGAAAGACCAATAGGACAAAAGGAGCAGTAAACAATCATTGTGGTTCAAAGGGCGTTTGAACTCAGAAAAGTTTTTGAATGACTGATTTAGGTCGATTACACTAGCATACAGGATACTTATCAATAGGATAGTTCTCTTCATTTTATTGATACAAAGAATATGAATACACATGATATAATATATGGTCCCCATGGCTAAAAAGCTCATTACTGCTGTCCTGCACCTGCATATGGACACATACTGTGCCGTAGACAGCTGTTAGTATAGATCCCGTTGGTCCACTCCATCAGCTCCGTCCCATCTCCCCCTGCTGGGTTCTTCTGTCGCTCAGATTGAAGGTTTGATAGATTGAAGTTTGAGTGGGGCCGACTTCAGAGCACCACTGCTGCACGTTCGATTGTGAATGATTGGGCAGAGCAGCATCCCGGCTTTTGTCCTTGAGCAATTACTAGAGGTAACCCTTTCTCTTCCGATTACACGAGAGACGGGTAGTTTAGACGTTCTATTCTTAGCTCAAAACAGGAACTCAAAAAGATGTTTCAGTGCCAGGGAATTCATTTAGATTCCTTTCTTCTTATTGCAATGCTCAGTGATATTTAGGCATTTATACATTTTGCAACTTATATCCATTGCATCACTTTGTGACTGCTGTCAATGGTGAGACATAATCCATAGCAGCATTGTATGCAAGGTTGGAATATGGATTTTTTTCAATAACACATTTTTAGATACACAATGGATAAACGGGCTTGGAGAATACAATGCATATTGGGAATGTCTGCATTGTCTGCTGCTTTGTTCGCCTGCAGAGCTCTGTGTCCTCAGCTAAATGCTCTGCATTTCAAACCATAATCATTTATGTTTTTATGATGCTAAAGCTGCTCTCACTGCTGTGTCTTTTCTCAGATGAATGTTGGTCCCCAATGGAATATATTTAGTTTTTTTTTAAAGGTGTGTTCAGGAGGAACAAGAGCCAAATTTGAGAGGAATTGTCATGGACTGTATATACAAAGGACATTATCCATTGTGGATTACTACGACATTGTGGACAACTACGATCTTCAAGCTTCAAGTTCAGCATTTTGGCCATCACAATCTTGTTTTTTTGTAACCTGAAGGGACACCAAAGGATGGAGCTTAGTGCAACCGAATGCTGAGTAAGACACTTATAGAAACTAAAATGTTACAATGAAGTCAAAGAACACTGAAACTATTAAAGTAGTGGGACAAAAACACTGACAACTCCCAGAACGTACAAGGGAGTGGTACTTTGTACTTTATGTAAATAATACCATCCGGCTATTTGATCCACCAAGGCCAATTGTGTTGTCTATTTGTTAGCCGCCAGGGGTTGGGGGTGGGTAGGGACTTATGTATAATGAAGGCCCTCTTCATATAGCTTTAAGGAATATGACACACACTCAGAGGGTTGCATGTTTTATTGGAATGTGTTAATGATTGGTTTCTGGTAGATGTTGCAGCCTCGGGTGGAATTGTTTGAAGGCGGGGCCTCTGAAGACAAATATATGATTAGTTTAGCTATTTTTGCTAAAATTAGGATTGAACGTATAAACTCTTGTTCCTTTGTGTAGTCAAATAATATTTCACGTGTATTGCGTTGTAGTCACTTACCTCGGTTGTGTCTCCTCTCCAGGGTTCTTGTGTACAGGAGTCTCGGGGTGCCAGAGCACCAACTTGTGGTTCCGGAAAGTAGTATGTACTAATTAGTAGAGGTACGTTAGTAAAGTTGAAATCCCCGTTCAGGCTTTATATGATCTCTATGGGGATGAGTAGCACACATCGAGATCATGCAGATGATTGGCATTTGGGGATTTTAATGTATGTGTTGTGGCGTGTAGGTAATTGCTTTGTCAGCGTTGTGGGGGTGGAGGGGCGGGCGGAGTTAGCTGTTCTGTTGAGGGGGTGAGGTCCTCATCAAGGGCCCGCTATAAAGCTGCCAGATTCAAGCCTCCTGCTTCTCCAATCAAGCTGCTACGTGACCATCCTAACATTGAGTATATGTTATATGTTTGTGTATTTTTCTGTTTCCCTCATTCGGAAAAAAAAAAATTATTGATTGAATGACAGAAAAAAAGAAGAGATTCTTACTAATATTGTATACATCGTGTTTAGTACACGCTATCCACATAGTATAGAGTTGGAACTCCCCAATGATCCATCACTATGAATAGTGTGTGAGTATGCGTTATTTTGAACAGAGCCATTGATTTAACCAGCCAAACGATAACCGCATCAACATCCACGACTTCAAGCAGCTCAATCAGGAAGAGCAGCTGCAGCTGTGCTCACAGCCAGCAGCTGTATACTGTCAGTAATGAGCAGAAATGCATCATGCGCAGTGTGTCACAGCATCCCTCCTTTCTGCACCGACACACTCACAAGATTATTGTGAGGGAACGCAAAAGTGATTCAGAAAATAACTTCCCAACTTGATGCTTCGGGGACTCTGTGTAATATAATGTGTCTAACTATCACCTACATCAGCGATTCCCAAAGTGAAGGTACTGCAGGTGGGCCGCAAGAGGTCATTTACAATAAATAAATAAATAAATAAAATGTTTTTAATTTTCAATTTTGAAAAGTTTGAAATTAATATAAAAATATTTATGATTTAAATTACGTGTTATTCTTTTATCTGACCTATTTTTGATCCGTGACGTGTCTTGTATCCCGTCAATAGCGGGAAATCGCTGGAGCGATGAAGGGAGAGGTGGAAGTGACGTCACTTGACATTATTGTTATGTTGGTCGCCCTGTGATGAGACGCGCTGGGGAGCCGCTGGTCTCCGAGACAACACGACGGTTAACGTCACCGCCCTCGCCCCGGACCGACGCCGCCCTCAGCACCAGCACCTCGCGTTGACCCGGTGTTTCACTGGTTTAAAACCTACTGGTTTAAAACTTCTGGTTTCCCTGCGCCGCGTTGTGTTCTCCTCAGTCTGCAGCTCTGTCTCGCTCACCAGACCGTCACACATTCACAAACATACTGCTGGAGGTCTTCAAGCCACAGTTCATCTCCATTTCGGGATTAAGATTGTATAAGTGAGCAGAGCATCACAGCCACTATGAAGAAATACATTTTAGAAAAAATAAAAATAAAAAGATCGCCCGACCTGGTTTCGATCCCTTTCACGCAAAATTAGACCACACTTCAGACGCGCAATTAGTGCACTGCGCCACCAGATATTAATCCAAATTCGAGTAATTCATGTATTTATCCATTAAGTCAAACTTCTTATGTTTTCATGGAAACAGTTTGATTGAAGGGATCTGAAACAACTGATTTAAATTGAGTGGATATTTACACTTTGAAACATGTTTAGCGATGCTTGTTCGCAACGTTTTTGCCACACAATACCGACGCACTTTGACAACACCCCCCCCCCTTTCGACGCAGCGGTACTGGGGACGTGGTGGGCCGCAGAAGATTTTCAGATTTCAAATTGGGCCGCGGCATTCTTGAGTTTGGGAACCGCTGACCTACATCATTCCACCAGTCATAACTCATAGTCCAATGTATCAGTAACTAGAACATATGAAATCCCCACGATTCGGTATATTGTTATAACATATAGTCATAACAATGTTATGACTATTTAGCGTTTAGAAGCTAAATAAGACATTTAAAAAAGGAGCGTGACTATTGGACTTACATTCATCAGGTGGCCAGAAACACGACTCAGAACGATCATATTGCTGCGTGTCCTCCGGATGTCTAAAAGGGCAATTGTTTATTAAGTTTGTATTTTCAGCTTCCTCCATGACCATCTTGCTCCTAACTGCAGCTTTAACGATAAATGTTCATTTTAAAAAGAACAAGAGGAGACTATTATAGATGCTTTGTGAATATAATTGCCGAAAAAGGCTTCGATAGACTGCAGAAGTTGCTCAGGTCTGGCTCTGCATCAAATTGGAAAGCACTTACACTTAAGCTCCCGCTATGATGTTGCAATGACTCTCTCTGACCCTGTTGTGAAGTTACAATTCTATAGAATAGCTGCTGGACTGAAACAATTAAAGGCTCAGTATATTCCATAAGTGAACCTGAGAAATCAATGAAATCACCCAGTGAAGTAGAATATTAATCATGAACTATGAAGGCTGCATTACCGGTTATAATTTCCCTGTAGTTTCCCCAACATTGGATTCTTGTACTCTCTCTTCTAATAATCTGTGTTTTTTATTCAGGTAATCGCCGACTTGTTGCATACCGTACAAATGATCAGTCTAATAAGTCTACTGTTTTTTTAAGATTATGTTGTTATAACTGCATGCATATCTTAATTGTTGGCAAACTATAGGCAGCAGGACGATCTGAAAATCTTACATTGATATATTGTCAAGTTGTAACACAAAGGAATTGCCTTGAATAGCTCTGCTTTGGTCAGTACCTACAGTATCTCTTCAGATGCTAAATGCTTTACTGTTTCCAGAATTTAGTAGCGATCTACGTTGTTAGTATTGGGCAGGTACTGTACAGTAGGGTTTACCCACTGTGTTTTTAAGGAAACTAAAGAAGAGCAACTGCTGCCTTCTTGTTCTCCAGCATTCTGACTAACATCACGTACTGCTGTGGTTCATGCACAGCCCAGGACTCTGCAGCAGGGCATCATTGGTACCCATCTAGAGAGCATGCTAAATGTAAAATAGACTACCCAGAGCACCTTTACACTACATGCCATCCACCCATTCATACCCATTCATACTCTGATGGCAGGGGCTACCATGCAAGGTGCCTGTTACAGGTGTGTGTCTGTCACCAGTAGGCTACTCCCCCAAGCATCAAGGGTGAACATATAGGAAGGATCTTTGGTAATATCTTTTATTAAGACGCAGACTGTGCCTCTGCTCTCCACTCTCCC
Organism: Liparis tanakae; assembly: GCA_036178185.1. Lineage (NCBI taxonomy): Eukaryota > Metazoa > Chordata > Actinopteri > Perciformes > Liparidae > Liparis > Liparis tanakae. The sequence continues at coordinate 17,947,743 of CM070109.1, read as the reverse complement.
TCTCCTTCTTCATTTTATTCTTTAAGGAGACAAACGCACACACACACACACACACACACACACTGATTGGCCCCAGCTGGTGCTGATTAACAATCAGCCAACGGCTGAGGCCAATTACACACATCCCTGAACCAGCCCCCCCCTCCACCCAATCTGCAGCTGAGCCTAACCACTAGTGAGAGGGCTAGTGAGAGGGTGCGTTAACACGTTATCTTTTACAGCACTAATATATATACATATATATGTATACATATATATGTATACATATATATATATATATATATTTATATATATACATATATATGTCCATATATATATATTTATATATATTTATTTATATATATGTATATATACACACCTATTTGTCTTGTTTCTCTGTTTTTTGTCACGCTCCTTTTATCTTGTGTAAGGAGATGAATAAACCACCAAATGAGACTAAAATAATACATAGTGCGTTTTTTTCTCTGGTTATTCATCCTGATGAAAGCTAATGTTACACTGGCTGAAAGCAACAGACATCGACATGTTTTTGCAAGCGCTTCACAATCAACCCGGGCAAAAGATATATTTTGCTGCTTTCAACCACAGCCCTCGCATTCTGAGATCCGTATAATAAGCGAGAAGAGAAATAAATGCAACATTTTCAAGCGAGTCAAAGTGATGGCACTTTACAGTTTTGTAAACATCTCTCCGTGGCGCAATATTAAAATGAATGAACAAGTAGCTCCTTCATCAAAATGACAGAAATTGAGAATCGAGGGTTAAGGTCGGTACCGCCGGATGTTTATTGCAAAGTGAATCCTCACGGATAAATCAAAGGACACAAATGGCGGTGCTCCATGGGGGGACTCTGAAGGGTGACATATGATACGCCGCGGCCCACACAGAGGGGATTCACCATCGATATATGGCCGTTCAGTCCTTACAGTCCCAGCGAGGGGTCGCCTGTTTGCTAAACCAGCTTCAGGTATCAGATTAAAGCGGAGACAATGATTGAACTCCGCTCATTCAGCACTCACGCATTCTCATTATCAGAAGGACTTTAAGAGCTTTAAAAAAAGAAAGAAGGCATCACCAGCCTGAAACTGCCACCTGCCGCCGCCTCGCTCCATCTTCACTGTCAGGACAGGTATGTTAGCTATCTCTCACAGCGGGGGGGAATGTGCACCGTGCCTATGTGTGCTATAAATCAGCTCTGTCCCCGGGCTGACAGTCGGGCGGCGGACTGATCGGACCAACGGGCTGGTGGTGGGGGGGGGGGGGGATCTGCAATCAACAACCCATCCTGGGTGGAAACACCAGGTGAAGCCCGCTGTGTCCATCTGTATATTTACTCTCCACATCACACCATAGAGTGTTTCCGATGGCCGCGGGGAATCACATCATCCTTAATCCTATTCCTCTGCCTGATGAACTGGTTTAGTTTACATCGGGCAACTCTCTCCCGTTGAGAGGTTACTGTCTTCACATGGATTCATATCAGACACACTCGTTGATGTTTTTTCCAGTCTTGGCAACCGTGTGAACATATCGACACGTAGCAACATTTCTTTGGAACCATGTTTTAGGGGACCCGGTTTATAGCTCCAACATTGCTCCATTATGTTTTCCTGCTAGTCGACAATTTTGTGTGTCTGTTGTTCTGGAGCTGGGCAGGTATCTATCGGCAAAAAAAGGTTACACTATGGTGCCTAATTTTGGACAATTCAACTGCAGGAGTGATGTACCAATGGCACAGATGTTAGCTGTAGCTAAAGACTTTTGAGTTTTTTTGAAACTATTGTATTATATATGTCAACTGTAAAGATCAGGCTAATATTATATAATATTAGTTAGTGTTCTACGATTGGTATAATTAGATTCCAGTGGTGGTTTCATGGACAATTCGACTGCTGGAGTCATGTACTAATGGCACAGATGTAAGCTGTAGTGAAAGACTTTTCAGTTTTTTCCCGGAACTATTGTATTATTTATATATGTCAACTTTAAAGATCAGGCTAATATTATATAATATTGTTAGTATTATACTATTGGTATAATTAGATTCCAGTGGTGGTTTCATGGATAAATAATACACTGCCTGCAGATGAGCTTACAGCTGAGGTCAATTGGCTGATTAGAGCTGCAGGTGGATGAGAGGCGGGCCCCCGGGGGCCCCGTGGGCCCCGTGGGCCCTGGAGCAGAGCATACGCCTTGTGTCGGTGCTGATGCCGTTCCAGCTAGTGAGTTAATGTGGTACCATTTATCTTTTTGTGTTATTGCTGTTGCTATATCGATCAATACCGTGAGTAGTGTCGCTTCCTCAATTTGAGGAAGTAGTTTTTGGTGAATAAAGCACCTTTTTGTTTATCCACTCGTTGCCCGAGAGTCATTATCCAGAGGCTACATCCATCGTTACTTCTCCTGGGCTTCAGTCGGGGAACATTACATGTCGTCTCCCACATGAAAAAGCATCACCGGCTGTATTGATGGGACGGTATAGCATTATAGTGTTACGTTTATATAACCACAATAACACTATATATATATATATATCATATTTTCACTTATGCGTGTCAGTTTATTGAGCCACATGTTTTCGTGCTTCTTACTACTTCTAGCATTGAGTTTGTGAATATCCCTCCGAATGATTCTTCACTTCACACTGATGTGTGATCCTGAGTGAGCAGTGGCCCTGACATCATTCAGTCAGAACATTATGAACGTCAACACACAAAAATCCCGTCTTAGTTCTTCATGGGAGAGCGTGGCCTATCCATACAAAGGTTGTGTATCCATCACTTAGAGATTTCTGAAAAGTCTCGAGGTCAATGCTATTGAGTTCCCGACACTGAAAGAACACAACCTTGTATTCAAGCACCAGACGAACCGCCGGTGGAGACGTTGACACTTTTTCCCCCTGAGAGCGAGTGTGCCAGCTACTGTTACAGCGCTTCCAGACGGTCATTAGTGGAACATGTGCTGAATGGAGAGGGTCATTTTATCGCAATGAAAGCTGAGAACAGACGTGAGCTGACGGAGCTGTGTACCATTACGCTTCTCTGGGATGATCCTAGCCCCGGACTGGCTTGATGCACATTGTTCAGAATTGGATAGTGACATAACATTTGAATCCCAGACCAGCACAACTAAAACATATTCATAGATATGATGTATGTGTAAATACAAATTCACAACAAGAACATCTTTTCTTTTTCCATCGGACAAATTTCTTTAAAAAGACACACTAGAAAAATCAACAACTGACATTTGATAAAGAGTGTCCAATAAAGAGTAACAAGGTTTTCCACTACAGGTTAAATTACTCAAGACTTTTTTAGGGTGCTACACATGTGACTAGCGTCAGTTACAGGAGTTCCCAAAGTGGCCAAGGGTGCCGAACATATATCATGTCATTGTTTGCTTAATGTGGTTAGGATAAGATAAGATAAGATCATCTTTAATTAGCCCCACAGTGGGGACATTTCAGGATCACAGTAACAGGTGCACATTAGAGCATTAATACAAATAAAAGATACAAATTTAAACACAATAACAATACTAAAATACTAAATCTACAGAGGAAACAAAATATATCCACAAGGCAGTGACCAAAATGAATTTCCAGGAGGTTAAAGTGTCCAGGAAAATAAAGCGTGTGCCAATATCTCCAGTGATCTACTGCAGTTTGTTGTTTCACAACATTAAAAGCATCACCAGCCAATTTAAATCGATAACATCTACATTACATTTTATTGAGCCCGCTTTTCATACAAACCACACATTGGTCTAGTCCGCCATCTCAAGGAGAGATTTCTGAGGATACAGAGCAGCCTTTACGAGAAGTCTTTTCACTGCCGACACCCATCAGCGACAGTGTCCGATCAATATACTGATATCGAATGTGGGGGTCATTGGAAATCAGTTATTGATCGGACGCTGTAGCTGATGGGACGGATCTGATTCATCTTAAAATTACCAGAGTTTAAAGTGTATTAATCCCTTTTTAGTATTTGATTTGATTTCTGATTGATCATTTGGTAAGAAATATATGAAACACAAAGGACCACCAATGACTAATTCAATATATTCTAAAGATGTTTATTTTCATAATCTGTTTTTCCATTAACTTTTATTATGGAAGTTGAAAGTCAGAGAGAGCGGGAGAGTCTATCAGCAAGAAATCCTTTTTACATTATTTATTTCATTTACTACCAGAGGCCTATAATTGACAATCTCCATTTCTTTCAAAACATTTGGGCTAATACATAATATCTAAAAGACACCATGATCATATTCTGTGTTATTAATAAATACATTCACACTCAGAATATCAGTAAATACTGATACAAATATGAAATAAATAATATAAACTCAATCTCCCATGTATGAATACAAATTGTAAGTTTGTTATTCATGTGCTGAGTTTCTCAGACGGTTAATGGACCCTAGTCTCCGGTAGGCGGTCCTGCCGATCCCTTTGGTGGACAGTCTGTGGAATCCAGTTCCCCTGAGCCCTCTTCCCCAGCGCCTGGTTTTCCAGGGCCCCGGTTCTGTCAGAGTCCTTGGTTTTGTTCAGAGTTTCTAGTTTTATTTTTGAAGTCCTCGTCTCTCGTGTCCTCGGTTTCCTTCCACTTCCTGCCCCTGTGATTGTCTGCCCTGTCCCTGGTTGTTTCCTCCTGTGTCTAATCACCAGGACCTTCCCAGAGTATTTAGACCCCGTTTGTCTCCTTCCCCAGTGTCGGGTCGTCTGTTTAGATCTCTGCATTTATCGATGCTTTGTTCTCCCTGATCTGTTAGAATAAATTACTTACACCGTGGCTTGGCATTTGGGTCCACACTGTTGCTGCACGCCCTGACAGTGTGAAGTATGAAGCACGAGCAGAGGTGAAGCAGTTTGTCTTCATGCTACGCTAATTGCTTCCCAGCTTTACTCGGTATCAACCTTTTCATCCAACTATTGGCGATTAAAGTAAATAAGTATATTTCCTAAAAACGCTTTATACTTGTTGTGGAAATCCCACAAACGTCGGAACATCTAAAGCCCTACTAACTTATTTCATGTCTAGGAAACAAAACGTGAACGTCTCTTCAGCTTGTGTTAACCACAGAGCTGAGTTAGGTATCTACCATAAAAAACACAACAAATAAACATTGACTACGAGACGAAGAAACCGGCACAAAGTTGTTTCTGGTTCCTTGTTACAGATAGACACTTGAGCCACACAGCTCCTAATATTAATTCCAATTAAAAAAAACTGCAGTGCATTGGTTCATACAGCACCATTTATGCCTCCTTAGAAAGTGCAGAAATTGGTGCTAATTAATCCCATTGTAATGATTTTCTCAACACCTTGGCAGGCTACGCTAAAGGGGATTAGATACGCTGATGGGAGGAAATCTCACAATATTGTGAGGCACCCTTCATAGACACTGATTCTCACCGAGTCAGGCAAATCTCAAAGTAAGAGAGACGGTTGGAAGAAGAAAAAGCAGCAGATAGAGACGGTTTGCTTTCTACTCTTAAGGCCTACACGCGTCCTCATGTTTGCCATCATCTCTGTAGAATATCAGATAAACTGCTGCACTGGATCTGTAACAGTTCAGCTCCACACTTTCCTTTTTTATTAGTTGTTTTCATCCTGTCTCACTATCACGTCGTTCCAGATCCTGCTTCCCATCTCGTTAGTCCAACTCCCTTCACCTGCGTCTGATCACCTCGTTAGTCCCTCATTCCCTTCACCTGGTCCTCACGCCCTTCTCACCTGCAGCCCATCCCCTCGTTAGTCCCTCACTATTTAGCTCCCTCACTTCCACTTGTCCTCTGCCAGATTGTTTTGTGTTCTTCTTGACCAAGCCCTCCAGTTTTACCAAGTGTATTTATCTGTTCCCGTCCGGAACTTTGAGTAAAGTGAATTATTTTCCAGTTCTGTCTCCTGAGTCGTGCATTTGGGTCCACCCTAATACTCCCGTGACAGGAGCTAATACTGTGAATGTTCTTTTAGGTGTTCATAACAAGTTCTACGCGGTTGTGTGTGATAAAGGAGGAACCTTCTGTTTTTTGAGGAATAACCTGACAGGCTAACTTAATGTGTGTGAATCACAGCCGGAGGAAACGGCAACATTACCATATGGAGCTGTCAGCAGAAAGCGCCTGTTTGAAAACACTCTGCGCTTACCAAATCACTCTCCCTTTCAAAGTGCTGCCTTGTTTCATAAAATATCTGTCGAACAGCTCGTGGTATAATTAGAACAATACGGGAAGTGATGCGTGACAAAAACAACTTGCTGTATAAAAGTTCATCGCAAAGTTTTGCGGCGGGACAACGAACAAGACAAATCTTATTGTGACATTCTTGATTATGTACACAAAGACGCCTATTTAGAGATCCCAAATATTGTCTGAGAATCATCCAAATCAAAGCTGCAGAAGCTGAGTTATTCTGATACATAATGCAGCTTGATAGCATCTTTTTCATTAGGTGCCTGTTTGGTAAACGGTCCACGTCTTTAAACTACACGTCTGAAACACAAGCTTACGCATTTGTAATCTCTTGGCTGTAAAGTATGACATCATAACTTGAAAGCTTCAACTGCTATTAAATGGATCCTCGACTGTCAAGTCAGAGATCTTAAGAATGAGCATATGCAAATGACTTGGTGACCATGGTAACAGGCATATGCGAGCCAGCAAGTGAGTGCAGAGAGTTGTTTGTGTCCTACTGTGTGCGTTGTCACGTCCACATCAAGTGAAACAAAAAGACAACACAGTACAGCAGCCGTCACCCCTATTTTATGCTAAGAGATGCCACTTTCTCTTTTGTTTTTACCAGTTTGTATCTATCATATGAAGAGAAGTTGAGTTTCAGGGTTGTGCTAATTATGCCTCAAATCTGTTATCAAGAGTATAGAAATAAACACATGAGGACTGCATAACTTCCATCCATCTAACTAACTAACACACCAACCTACAGGCTAATAAGCAAGTTATTCCAGACATACCCCCCCCCCCCCTTTCAAAAAAACTTTTCCAGCTGTGTCAGTGGAAGCCAGAGGCGTTCCACGGCCATACACTATATATATATATATATATATATATATATATATATATATATAATCCCTCATGTGGATTCTGGGTATACCCTGTGATATCACTATGGCTAAGCTCGACCACCGTATGATAGAAGCTCATTTCCAGCCGCTTGCATCAGCGATGTTCTTTCTTTCTTTCTTTCTTTCTTTCGGTCACAAACTAAAGTTCATAACCATGGGTGTCGGGATGTAGAGGGACTGGTACATTGAGAGCTTTGCCCTTTGGCTCAGCGTCGTGTTCGCCGCGATGGTCCGGTGCATCGCTGCTGCAGCACAACCCAGCTGTCCGTCAGCCTCACTCTCAACCGCGAGAGAGAGAGAGAACCATGTAGAGTCGTGCTGAAGAAAAGAAAACACAAACACAATGAGAGACGGACAGGAACGACACGGGTCTTTTTTTTCATTTCCAGATGTTTTGCCTCCTCGATTCCTTTCCTCACCTCAACTTTCTATATGGAAGCATGAAATACAGTGAATTAGAATAATAATAATGTTCTTATTAGCGATGATATTTGGGGTCAGAGGAGAAAGGGGAAAGGCCTTTGGAAAAACACGAGGAAAGTGCTAATTATGGTTTGACTTCAACAGTTTGGTCTAAGTCTGTGAAATGTTCCAGAACTCGAGAGCCACAATGTATTTATTTTTTCCCCGTGTCTGGACCAATTCAGCCAAACTACAGGTGTTAAAACTCTTTAAGAGAAAGGTTGTGCAAAACTCACCGTTACATTTGCCCTTTTTCTTCTAGTGTAATTCTAATAAAAAGTGTTTTTATTTACCTGGGAAAGGACTGCTTGAGCACCTGTGCACACTGTAACTCAGACGGTTAAACACAACCACTCAGCGCCTCCCACTGCGGACCACTGAGCTCTTATGGGCCAACTGGACACCTCGGTGCCTTGATAGAGGCAGAAAGGTGGTTCTTACTCCGGCTGACCACGTAGGTTAAGTATATAAAAACTATTCTGCATTGATGAAAGCAAATTAGTTTTTCTTTGAGCGACATTAGGGGACACCATTAGAGTCGGTGTAATCCAATAAAGTCAACAGCGGGCTTCCAGGGGAGAGCGGCAGCCAAAGTTGTTCTGATATGTCATTACATCCCCAGCTGATAGTCGCGCACACACACACACACACACACACACACACACACACACACACACACACACACACACACACACACACACACACAGGCTCATTTAATTCATTACTCGGCTCGACACAGAACAGGGTCTCACTCCGCATTTGCAAATACTGTGGTGTTGTTTAATGGTGTCGAACTGAAGCACGGCACAATGAGCAAACAGCTAATGGCTAAAGCAGCATGGCGTCCTCTACAATTTGATCACATAAAGAGATTGAATTCGTACCTCTGATTGCCGGATGCTCATTTCCTGGCAGACCTTCATTTGGAATTCTTTCTTTATTTCTCGTGCAGATTACCATCTAAATCGTAAAGTATATTCATCACGAGAAGATAAAGTCATGAAACAGAAAGCTTTGCTATTGACATGCCATTTCTTTTCCGCATTTTTACCTCACCGAGGGTAAAGGTGAGGATCGGCAGAGTCGTGTGGCAATATTTATCTGCTTGACGATCTCAAGTGTTTTCCTTGAGCGCATTTTTTCCCAATTTTCTTTTCATGTGGACTAGTTGCATACTCTAATTGTAGTATTTAGAGAGCAGCCTTCTGTCCACTACACACTACCAGTCCCAGCTGTGGAGACACTGGTACAGCTGTTTATTTATAAAGCATGTGTATTTCTTTGTTTTTTGTTTTTTACTTGTGATTGTGTATGTGAATTCTATTTTAATGTGTTGTACCATCTGGACCTTGAGTCTGTAATAAAAGCTTAATTGATTGATTGTCCCAAGCTTCTTCATCAATATAAGCAGTCAATCACCATCAATGATCACCGTGAGCAGTTTCAAACCAGTAGGTGGCACTCCGGCATGTTCATTCATAAAGACCTTCATATTAAAGCGTATACACTATGAATAGCAGTACAACCGGTACTGAGACCCCCTCCGGCCGTGACAGTTGCCTTGCGGTGTGAAGTTGCAGTCAACACTCCCGGCCCGGTGTTACTGCTGCTGACGTCCTGCGGAGGCTCCTCGCTCCAGCCCGGCCCCCTTGCGGCCCCGCCTCTCCATCCACGCGTACGTGCAGCACATCAGGCGTCTGATGAGCTGTGAGCCACCGCGAAGCAAAGCAATTATATCAATTAAGAGTCGGGATGGGTTGCACGGCAGGTGGATCTCACCAACGGTTTCAGGTTTGAGAGTCCATTTCACTCTCTGGTCAATGTATTCGACTCAGGCAGCACGAGTATGACTACAACCCGATACACTATTAGCATTAGTAAAATCTACATTAGGTGTATTGGCTAACACTGTTCTGGTCGCTGATTGACAAATACAAACTGGAAAATGTAATCCAATTCATAAAAATCCCTTTTAGGGATGAGATAAATCACATTTCCCTCTTAGAAAATAAGAAATCACTACTCATCAAATATCATAGCACCAAACTATTTATTTGTTAGGAGTGCTTGCAACAACCTCAATATTGCAATGTGTGCCTGCAGCACATTTATGAGGGCTGTGAAACTACAATATTTAGTTTATAAAACAGATCAAATGCGTCCTGTCTGTCTCCGCTACAACATAAAACAGAACACGGTATTGGGCAGGTTCCAAACTGCATGTTGAATAGTTCATTGGGACTATAACAACTATGTAAAATCCAATCTTGTGAATCTTTGTTGAAATCCAAACATTACAATTTTCGCGGAAATACATACGTTTTAGCGTCAAAATGCAAAGAAAACGTACTCTTTCAGCTTAGTTTATCGTGAATAGCGATGCAGACAATTTGTCAAAAAGATCGGCGAAGCAAATAAGAGCCGACTAAATGGACAAGTTGCTGCAAGTTTGTGAACAAAGTTTCAGTGCTCTGTGACAACACGTGTCCCATTCACACAACTTGAGGATGACACAACATCCATATTTACCCTCTTGTTTGTTTGTTTGCCCTGACTCCAGATGGCCGCTCGGCGGAGGTTAACGGCCTGTCAGTCGGCATGCGGGGGTTGGCGGTGATGAGCAAAGGTGATGACACATGACTGACTGCAGGAGCATGATAAACCAATAATACACATTAAAATACAAACTGTCAAAAATGAATGCAATCAAGAGAACATATCGGCCTTGATGTTATTTCCACACTGGTACATGTCGAAGTAGAGAGGAAGTATTACTTTACATCATTTACTGTTTGATCATTTATCTTTCTTCAGCCTTATAATGGATAGGACTCACTCCCTTACGGCCTGCTCTGCTGGTTGATCACCATTTCAAGGGTTTATACTCAATGCATCATTTTTTAATCACTGATATAAAGCTATAACACGTATTTCATTTCATGGGCTCGAGAGGCCAAGACATAAATCTGACATATGAGATGTGAGATGGAGCAGTGTGTGAATACTACTCATATTCAATCAGTCCATAAATCAATTTAAGATTTCTTTATATAGCATCTTTCAAAGAAATCAAATGCAAACCAAAGTTCTCACAAAGGATTGATACAAACAAACTGGAAATACAGACAATATTCACAAAATATGATGAATTAATTTCACCTATAAACCTTATATTAATAACTTGCTATGGTGACGCCTTACATGTAGCTCAGTTTTTTCTCATCATTCAGCCCCTCGTAACACAGTTCAGGCTTTACGCGTATTATTTTACACCCCTACCGTAAAATAGCGCCAGTTAGTAGTACTTAGTTAGGTTTCGGAAAAATATCGTGGTCCTGCATTTAATAAGTTCTTAAACTAAGTAAAACACAAATCACAACGTTGCTAATGCACGCTAAATTATTTGGGGAGTTCCTAATCAAAAAATAAACTGAAGCAAATAAATATTTGTGAGCTGAGCAAAAATCGAACCCACTGTGTTTTTGGTCTGCATCCCTTCTATAGGGCCTTCCCGAGGGATGTTACCCCCACACACGGCATTCTGGGATACGAGCTAACTCCACAGGGTCCTGTAAATACAGCGAGCGCGAAAATACTCAGTGGAGTCGGAGCCCACTTGTGGATAATGCAGGGGCACTCTAAATCACACCGAATGCCCCCGGCGTTTAATGATATTAAGAAGGGTCATTCAGTCACCATTAAACTGGAAAGAGGCATCTCGTTCCCAGTAAATGGCACCAGATGTAATATTTGCTTTGAAATAAACAAATAAATTGCAATAAAGTATTATGCTGAACAGTGTGAGAGGTCGATAGATATCAGCTCAGTGGGAGTCAGAGGCAGCAAGTGAAGACTGTGTAGGATTAATATACTGCATACATTTAGTTATAACATTAGTTACAGTTAGTTATAAACGATAAATAAACTTAACGGACAGTTGTATAATAATGAGAGAACGATCTACTGAGACACACGGGAAGACTCGGCGGCTAAAAGTCAGAAATAGGCTTTTTTGGGGTTAAAAAATCAAACATTCATAAATAAGGTAATAATTAATCAACAGTTCCCTCTTCAACATAAATGAAGGACAAATAAATAACAACGTTATTTATTGATACTTAGGCCTACTCTATTTGTGTGTATATTGTGTGGCAACCATTTTTATTTTCATTTTTATTTGTTAATGATTTCACGAAGAGGCCAGTATTTTATCGTAACCTGTATGTTTATTGCTTTTTATGATGTTACTGTGTTAACCTCCCTCTCCTTTAGTGAAGGCTGTAACATCTGGCCACAGGGACCAAAGCTGAAATTTAGCCTTAGCTAACGTTAACACATTTACCCATGGGTTGATTAATGCGTACGGTCCCTGTACAAATAAATAAATAAATGAAATGAAATGAAACCATTGACTTTGAGCACAGCGCATGTACCACGTAGAGATATGATCTGCTCATAATCGGCCCGTTTCACAACGTTCACAACGTTTTACCAAATTTCCCCTTGGGGATTAATAAAGTATATTTCATTTCATTTCAACATGTCATAGCAGAGGAAAGTCGCGTTACATCGGTGACATTCATTCATGGCGCCGTTCAATTTAGATGAACCAGGTCCCTGGACTCGTTGGGGGTTTGGATGTCATCCTGCATCAGCGGCAGTATGTGGATTATTCTTTTTCATGGTCTTTCACACCAGCCCAAACAAATCGCACATGGAATGGAATATACCAGAATTTGTTTGAACAAAAAAGTTCATAATTTTTTTTACTCAAAGTCCAATTAATAGTTAATTGTTAATTTGCTATATCTGCCTTATTGACTTAATGATACAGAGTTTTACCAAGACATAGTGAGGCTGTGTTAAATGTTCAGTATACTTCCCTGTATCTCCACATGCAGCAATTAGAAGCCGGAAAACATTCAATTCATTCTCACTGAGCACACAGCAGAATGAATTAATGAATATGTCGTTCCTGTCGCTGCTCATTAGTATTCTATTGTGCTGTTCTGGAGGCTCGCATATATTCACGAGGCCACAAACCTCACTTGAGCTGCACTGTTTACCAACGGTGGGTTATGTATTACTTTTGGCATTATAAGTTCTGTTCAGGTCTGTTAAATATAGAGTACCTGGATAATCCATCATGAATCGCTCTCTGAAACCGCACAAGGGGAATAATAACTTGAATTATTCTGCTTCCAATGCTTGCTTGCTTGTTTCTAAATCCAACATTTGAAGGTTTATACAGCTTAGTACAATCTGAGCGACTCGAAAAACAGACAAACTATAGTATCTAACCCCGTTGGGAATGAGTAGATTCTACTGGGAAAAAAACACAACATTAAATTCTAATGAATCTGAAGGGTATCGGGATGTGTGTACTAAAAAAATTCAATGCATGGAGCATTGGAAGGCAACCTATGCACAGAAAGTAATAGGGGGACTACGTACTGCAAAATTCACTTTCTCGGGCAGAATAAAGTTGTTGTCTAATACATAAGTTAAAAAGTTAAAAAACTTATGAAATCCGTCATTTCAAAGCCTCGTCAAGCTGTTTACTTTAGTTATGTATAGAGAAGAGAGAGAGGGAGAGATATACAGACAGGTATCTTCTACGTGTTGTTGTATAAAGGCTATTTAGACAATTTCGAAATTATGTTGAATTTATTAATTCATTTTATAATAATCACAAGAATTCACAGCTATGAAATAGCAGCTAAACTATGATGCTAAGCCAAATTGTTTTATGTGGTATGTTTCTCTTTGTTTGGTCTGTTCCAGTTTTACAAAGATCAAATCTTTTATTAAATGGCGACCAAAAAACAATTTGCCAAAACGTGCAGAGCTCGGCCCAAAAGAGACACGCAGCTCATACTGACCGCATTTGTAGCATAACTACGTGGCGCTCCCATTGCAAACAATTAATAAATGTCATTGCCCCGTGAAAATAATCCCTTGAGTTGAAGCTTACCAGTGACTTGTGCTATTTTGAGAATGTGCCTTGCGGGCGACTCATTGCCTCCCTGAGGGCGATCAGGCGCTCCCAAGCTCCGTACTGTTTACCTCTGGTATACAGTAATGCTTTGAGCTGGAAAGAGCCATGATGAACACACAGAGACCAGCGCTGTCGCGACTCAGGCAATAAATCATTAAAATAGAGCCTGGAAGTTTTGATTAGGACAAATGTTAAAGCTAAATGTGAAACGGAGTGTTTTTGTTCTGCTGTGCATTGGATCGTTCTGGAATGAGTGAAGGGCTGTGTGGGGAAATACTGAGCTCAAGATTGAACATGTTTTTTATACAACGCCTGTTTGACATTTAAAAAGACCTTGCATTGAACCAATACATCAACCTGTTCTAGAACACACTTTAAGAATCGCTTTTCTGTGACATTACCCACTGCAGGTCGTCGGGGGTCATCCCTCCTAACACCGAGAAGTGTGTTCAAACATTTCAGCAGCTACATTCTCCATTTCAAAAAGACTTGTAGATGAAAAGCTAAGTAAATATTAATGGGCCAATGACGGCTCCGTAAGGTTGATTAGCATTCAAGCCAAGCCGACATCGTAGTGCAACTGATGCTGATTAATCACCACATCTGGGGCTTTATTACCTTCGCATTGAAAATGCAGAAGGTAATGTTTTGGCCGGCGTGTATTTATTTGTGAATATGTCCGTCCGTCCGTCCGTTTGTTATTCGTCTAAATCAGACAAAACTCAGCCGATTCTTATGAAACTTGGTGGGATGATTGGTCATGACCCAAGGAACAATCGATTAGTTTTTGGGAGTGATTGGGTCAAAGGTCAAGGTCACGAAAAGGTGAAAAACGTAAATTTGCGATATCTTGGTTAATTGGCATCCGATTTGCGTGAAACTAGTGCCAAATTGTTCATAATTCAATCTTGTGATATGCGAAGGTATGCGCTCTACTGAGTGCCCATTCTAGTATTGCTTATGTTATTGATGTAGCTGATGTGGGAATAACAATTACGTTATTCGACAACTTGATCATTTTGTAAAAAAGAAAATATCTGCAGATTCCATTCGGTCTGGGAGTCATCCAGTACTTTATTTATGTTTTACGGTTATATTCCTTTTTAGAGCGTTCAGCAGCAGCTGCACTTGGAGGTATCCAGGGCGCCTCACATTAGCAATTTTACATATTTTTTTTGTCTGTGGGGCGAAGATTGATGTTTTGGTGTGAAGTAACATCTTGATCCTCAAAGAAAACAGAACAACCTCAGTCCCATTTCATCACGTGGAGTGTAAAACTACTTACTGCCCGTTTAATTCACAGGTTGGATGATCCCAAGGTTGCAGCGTGATTACGTTTCACTAACCTAAACTAAGCTGCTCACATTTGGCCATATTCAAATTGCTTCGGGACACTTTTTAATGTTTGCGGCTTTGTATTTTGGCACGACGTAACCATTTAGGACCGTTGGTCGCCCAGTGGTTACAGCACGTCACATATAACCGCTACATTTGGGGTTTAATTTTGACCTCGGGACTTATATCCATTTCCTCTCTCCCTCATTTACACAATGGCCTCTATAAAATTAAAATAAAAAGGTAAATTCCACAGAAAAAAAAGACAATAACATGTACACTTGTGCACTTGGAGCAAAGGGATGTAATGACCTGGTAAGCTTGTGTTAAGCAGCTCCTTGCAAATGTCTTTACCACATTGTTGTTGTTGGTGTTGTTGTTGTTGTTGTTGTTGTTTAGAGCTTCAGCACCTGTTGTCGCCTGCAGAGCGACTCTCTGTCAGCTGACATCTGACTGCCACTCACATGCCTGCTGTGGAGAGACGAAAATAATGTTTTAGTGTGAGGATATTCAGCAGTTATTTGGCAGCAGTTATGTGCTTCATGGTCTATTGGACTCTAAATGGACCATCATTTACTAAATAAACATCATGTTGTATTGAAGAAGACTTGAAACTATAGTTTCAGACCATAAACTCATGTTCACAATGTTTACTGAGGGAATAAATGAAAAGAGAGAAGAAGAGCTAAGTAGAGAGAATGTAAGTTTTAAGGCACTCGGTTGCCTCCTGGTTCACACAATGTGCAGATTTGAAATAGCTTACTTTGCACAAAAATGATAAGGCGGACTCAGTTGGACCTGAGTCCGCCATGAACACTACTTAATACACGTTGGCTGTCAGGAGAAAATAGTAGCTCGAGGTGTATGCAGTTGTGAGAAAAATGTATCTTATGACTGAACACAGCATAAACAGCAATTCATCGCTAAGCAATGCAAGGAGCTAATTTAACTATAAAATGTGTGATTGTTAGTTACAGCTGATGAGCAGGTGGAACCGTAGCCCCTCCCACCAGTGTATGAATGGTTGAATGAAATGGTAAGACCAGAAAATCACGATATATATATATATATTACCAGAATATTTTGCATTATAATATGTTCCTCAAGATGATTTTCACAAGACTGTCAATGACAAACACAAACAACTGCAAACGATTTCAAAGTAAAATATTTTTGAATGCCTGTGTTATATATTTTCAGTGGGCCCATGTTTCTTTTTCAAATGCCAAATTGAGTTTTTTTCCCCGACGCCAGCTCCATTAAGGGGTGCATTGTTTTCTTTGTGTGTGTCTGGCACAGTGCAGCCCCACCTCCTCGCCACGGAGTGAACAGAGTGTAGCGCCCGGTCCGCGGAACGTTACACAAACATTTCACTTCATCAGTCACACAGAGGGCTCAAAACATAAACACAATCAATCACGGCACAAAATGCTCAGTGAGTGATGAATGCAGGGGGCCGGGGGGGCAGCACTGAGCTATTATTATGATTTTTTTTTTTTGGAATAGCATGAACACTTTGCCTTGGAGGAAGGCTTCAGTCACCCCTTGTTGATTATTTCTTTGGTGTGATCGATTTTCATTGTGAAACATCCCTCAGGTTCACGTCACACTCAAAAACATACATTTCAACTGGAGTCCTCTAGGATCCAAATCTCACTCACACACACACACACACACACACACACACACACACACACACACACAATTTGAGAGGATCCAGCTTCATCACATTTAGTTTGTGATAGAGATTTAACTAAGAATGAACAATTGGATATAGAGAGCTTAACGCTTGAGTGTACGGCAATAATTAAATATGATATTTAATCTGAAACCTAATACATTTAACGTGTCTGAATATTTCAATGTAATAAAAGAGTAATTACATTGGACAGTAGGTATTGTCATCCTAAAGGATCAAGAGGAGGTTGCGCCTCCTCCCTTTTTTTCAGAGGGAAGAGTGAGATCGAAATGTAAAAAATTAACTGGTTCAAATAAACCATTAACCATTCAACGAGCACCCGCGCTGCATTATATAAAACCCGACGGTTCTTTTATCAGTACTTATTTATTATCACACAGCAGGGAGCGTCTCCTCCGCTCTCCTCCAGCTACACACGCGGGGTGGAGATGAAGGGAAGGAGGTGAAGATGACTACGACGGCTCCACTGGAAAGCAGCAACATCGCCGCTTCAACAAACGCTCAGGGAAACGTGGAGCGATTCATCCACAGCGAGCACAACGAGCTGACTCGGCAGATAGCAAATACAAAAACGAGCTCAAACGGAGGCTGCGGGTCTGTAGTCGAGCTGCTTGGCTCTGTTTGTTATTGTAAACTGGAATATGATAAAGACTTTGCCTCTTCTTATTCTAAACGTACCTCACCAGTCACACCCAACCAACGAAGGCAACAAGTAAAAGGAGGAAGAACGGTTGGTCGTGTCTTTCCAAGTCGGAAAATAAATATAAAAAGTGAGATGACATCATCCTGTGTAATAACTAGCCATTTTATTAAGGGAGTGGGCTTTTTCGCCGCAATGGTCCTTTAAAAAAAGGGGCGTTTCCTTTGAGGATAGCGGTCGTCGGACAAATGGTACTTTTGGGGGATTATTGGGGTTTTGGAATAGAGGGCCGTCGGAAATGTGGACCACCTTCTCCAAAAACTAAATGAGAATAAAACATTTAGTGGCATAAAAATAAATAGATTTAATGAGCTGTAAATATGTATCATCACCTCTATTGCCTGAAGTGAACACAATCAATATTTCCCTTAATTATAACTGATGTCATTATCAATATTTATTGAATTGAATTTATTGAATATTTATTTCCCTCTGACACGTTTTGGAGCCTTTACTGCATCACTTTGTTAGAAACTGACCCCTTTTGTGCCAGCGTATCCGGGAAAACGTTAGCTAGCTAAAAGAAACGTTAGCTAGCTACCAGAGGCGAGACACCTTTGTTTCTACCCGATGTTGTGACGAGTATTGTGGCGATAATGGAATGTAACTGGTCATTCACATTGATTTTTTTTAATTTAAATTTTAGGTTATTTATTTATGGGGATTCCTGAACACATGTAGACATGAATTTTAATCAAGATTTTTATGTTACCGACAATTCAGATGGTGCTCTGAGGCCCAGGGCTCCCCCCCCCCTTTCTTTTTGCTTTATGTGTTTATCGGTCATATGTGAAACATATAGCAGCAGCAGTACACACTTCCTGACCTGACTCATGAAAGAAAAGGCGTCTCATTCTATTGTAGTCCACTTCCACACACTCCTGTCAAGTGTTTGAGTGTCCTGGTGACGTGGGAGCAGCTGTCAGATGCACGGCTGGATAAGAGGAGTCGGGTGCAAGCTGTTGCAGCCCTCTGATGTCCGTGCTGTGTGGGCCCGCCGCTCCCTGCCAATGGCTGCATAGTGTATTCTCTTGGGGCCATTGTGTTGTGAGTGGCAGCGGTCGAGGCTCCCACGGGAGGCACGTTAGCATGCTGGGAACACGATTTAAACGGCATGATTTTGACAGTGTCTCACACTAAACGGCATGTTGTCAGTCTGTTATTTTAATTTCATTTGTGGTATTACATTAAAATTCAATGTCAGGGTTTTGTTTACAGGTGCTCTAAGCAAATTGACACATTGGTTAGCGTGAGTGCTGTGTGCTGAAAACATCCTGAAAATCTTCCTCTTAACTCAAGGTTTTATGTCTTATTTTTTATTTTTGGATTCAAGATACAATTGTGCGGAACCATGATCTTTAAATAATGATTTGCGGTGCCAAAGGAAAGATGTTAATGGCTGGTGTTGAGAATGAAGTCTTCTCTGGGAGCGATGAGGCCAAACGGAGTGGGACTCAAACGGCAATAAGGGAGCGTTCAGTCTGAGGGGAGCTGGACTCTGATGACCGAAGTCCTCCATCAGCGTTTGGTATATTGACACTGAATCCCTGGAGAACAGTTTATTAGTAACACTTATTGAATTCTGAAGGATGAAGTTCTTCAAAATTACAGTTAACAATGTGAAGACATTTTCTACGACAACATATTTTACAATACCTGATGTAATATGTAGCAATAGTTTTATTTTGTATTCCTGTTAAAGTATTAATAATCTTTACTTGATCATTAGAATAATGATGACGATGGTCCTGATGTTGATGTTATTGATGATGACGATGGTCCTGATGTTGATATTAATGATGATGATTGGTTCTGATGTTGATGTTATTGATGACGATGATCTGATGTTGATGTTATTGATGACGATGGTTCTGATGTTGATGTTATTGATGACGATGGTCCTGATGTTGATGTTATTGATGACGATGATCTGATGTTGATGTTACTGATGATGATGGTCTGACGTTTTTGTTATTGATGACGATGGTCCTGATGTTGATGTTATTGATGACGATGGTCCTGATGTTGATGTTACTGATGACGATGGTCCTGATGTTGATGTTATTGATGACGATGATCTGATGTTGATGTTATTGATGACGATGGTTCTGATGTTGATGTTATTGATGACGATGGTCCTGATGTTGATGTTATTGATGACGATGATCTGATGTTGATGTTACTGATGATGATGGTCTGACGTTTTTGTTATTGATGACGATGGTCCTGATGTTGATGTTATTGATGACGATGGTCCTGATGTTGATGTTATTGATGACGATGGTCCTGATGTTGATGTTATTGATGACGATGATCTGATGTTGATGTTACTGATGATGATGGTCTGACGTTTTTGTTATTGATGACGATGGTCCTGATGTTGATGTTATTGATGACGATGGTCCTGATGTTGATGTTATTGATGACGATGGTCCTGATGTTGATGTTACTGATGATGATGGTCTGACGTTTTTGTTATTGATGACGATGGTCCTGATGTTGATGTTATTGATGACGATGGTCCTGATGTTGATGTTACTGTCGGCGGTTGTCTTGATTTTGATGATGGTCCATCTGTTAATGTCTGAAAATGTATATAAAAACGTGTTTGTGCTTCTTTGAAAAGTGGTGTAACATTCCTGGAACCTTTAGAGCCACTTTGGGTAGGAATTTAGACTTTGGCTTTTCCCCCGTGGTAGTATTTTTAAAAAAGACTACATTTGCGATCTACAGCCTAAGAAAAGAGATCAGTCAGTACATAGGCTCTTATCCTGTATGGCTCTTATTCTGTATGGCTCCATGCGGTCGGGTTCGGTACTGAAAAGACACCACAACAAGGCTGAAAGGATGGCCGGGAAAAACAACCGTAAAGGCAATGTTTCATGAGATCACTGCCTGACTCTGAAATCAGGTGTTGTTTACATCAGCCCGAGCAGAGTGAAAACTGAGAGGCTTTGTTTGAGTGGAAATAAATTGTACTCCATCTCTCCTGGGTCTTCCAGCCAGCAGTCCACAAACCTGAAGCGCTAAAGGATTTAGATACGACTCCATTGTCTGTCAAAAATAATGCCAGCATAGTAAACACTTTCTCTTCTTCACAGTTTGAAATATGAATGTGTTATTCTGTACTGTGTTAATATAAACTTGATTTTTTTGAAGGGACCGTAATGTCTAGGTTCCGGCAAAACATCAGTTGAGAAGGCAATTTGCCTGTGAGGACAGAGAGATATTGAGTCTGCAGCTTAAGGCTAGCTACACGCCTAACAGTATTCAACATTCACACTTGTTATCGGTATTCACACATGCCAAGAGGGGCACGGACGACAGACAGCCCCCAACCGGGGGTAGGAGTGAATTCTCACGAGAAACTAGAGACAAGATGAGGTCAGGGGGTGGGATATGGATCTGTGACGACATCTGTGTATTAAAGATAGAATCTCGATTTGGGGGACAGTGTGTTTTTGGGTCTCGACTTGCATGTTGAGGAGAGCTCCCCGTGTGATTGCAATCGCTGGTGAGCGTTTATACTTTGCTTTTGATCAGTGAATATATGTCTCCCTAAAGGAGAGAACTATAGTAGACTGTGGATTGGATTATTGTAAAAGCTGATCACAGTAAAATAATACAAATTTAATGTGTTCCTTGTATAGAGAGGGTAGTGAGCCCCGTTCCTCGCATCTGGCTAACTGCATTAGCCGGATACTTTTCAGGATAAGATAAGTCGGTCTTTTTGGTTCCACAAAGAATTTTTTGCAAAATCACCAAAGCAACAAATCCATAAACACTTTAACCTGCTCCCCGCGCAGGCTAACTTACGTTAGCTGGATAAGCTCGCAGCGCTCTTCCTCAGAGATCCCATTGATGAAGAACCGATGTTAGTTAGATTAGCTTTTTATAGGGAGAGAGTTCTTCACGACCGCCACATTATCCGTTATCACGTCATGATGACTTCCTATAGGAGCGCTATCGATTCTTATCACATCATGATGACTTCCTATAGGAGCGCTATCGATTCTTGATTCTTATCACATCATGATGACTTCCTATAGGAGCGCTATCGATTCTGCCGACGAGGAATTATTTATTTACAGACCTTCTTGAGTTATACATTGAACACCACGTGCCACAGCCGGGCCTTGCCTGTCTCACAGACTGCATGCAGAGCCTCGCGGTACATCGTTGTACAGTGTCGGCGATGCGGAGAACAAGCCGCTGCATGCCGTGCTGTTCGTGAAGTGTATTTAGCACTTAGGAAACATACGGATGTGTTCATTACATTTCCCGGCCATGTCCGAGTAAATGCAATCAAAGAGGGCTTTTATGAAGAGGGCTGTTATGGAATTGTAGGTAATTGAGTTATTCAATATTTCACCATTTAATGAAAATCCATTCCTATCACTATTCATTATGGAGGTTATCATTATGCCCTAGTTGTACTGGAGTGCCAGCTCCTCAGCAGGAGTAACATCTGGAGTCTTAGGTACTCTCCCCTTCTAGACCATATGAACCTTTTTCTTTTTCTTTTCTAAAATATGAAGGATATGACACTGACAAGCTGTTTAATACATTAGCATGGCACATATTGTATTGTATTGACTGAGTATTGTTGTTGTACTTACTTCTTACTTGCTCCCATGTCCTCTGGATGGATAGGTTTCAACTGCATGGGGGTTGAAAGCACTCATAATTAAAGGACAGTGTTATTAGTACGCCATAGCATATCATTATTGTAGAATGTAGATCAATATTGGACTCATGATAAGAATTGAAAGAATCACACAGAATTTCTTTTTACTGCTTCAATTGATAGAATTTCTGATTATAAATAATATATACATACGTACCCATACACAGATTTGCACACACATATTCAAACTCCATACTGCGCTATTCTGTGTGAAGGATTTTAAATCGATTGGTGCTAGCTCACATAAGCTCACGTCATTTAATATTTTAAAGGAAGTAAGGATGATTAGATTTGCATATAAAAAAACTAATACTTTAAAAAAATATATATACACATAGCTAAATTGGTGCACAATACAACTGCGGATGTGATCTAATGCCTCGACTTTAAGGTAATTTAATCATCGTGCTGTAATCCTGTCTCCTATACCAAGGTGGATATGTTGTCTGAATCCTAAAGTATTATCATTGCGCGTGCTTTCAATACTCCTCATGATCTAACAATCATCCCATGAATCATGCATAAAGGATACATTCAATCCCCGCATGATGGAATCGCCCCTTCCGGCATTCGCCGTGCAGATGTTTTTCGATTTCTGAATACCTCCCAAAAGATTTGCTCAGTGGCTGCTTTCTCATCCATCTACAACACAGCTGAGGGTGCTCGGGTTGTTCAAATGGAGTTATATCCACCTCACCACATGCAGTCCCTTGAATGAGGATTTATGAAATCAGGTTATAGTTGTATTACTAGGTGTGATGGTCTGTTTGTACCATCCGCTGCTCTGCTTCAGCAGGAGGATCTTGATGTTGTTTGTTCTTGCTCATATCGACGAGAATGGCTGTCATATGTACTGTGACAGTCGCTATGGCAACAGATGCTCAGTATTGGTGGCGAGTCGTTTATTGCCCCAGCCGGCCATCTAATTCATGTCAAAAGTGCAACTTGCGCTGCCAATCACTTCTACTGAGGTAGAAAAACAACCTGTGTATCTGCATGTCTTTGATATGTAAAGGAGGTGTTGTGAGAAACATGGTATTATTCTAAGCTTTCTAAATGGTGGAATTATGAGACACTGCATCCTTGCTTTTTGCAGATCATGTGGATCAGATAATGACCTTCAGCACACATACTGGCGGTTTGCAACCAAGTGTGAATCGGTCGGGATGAGAGTCTTTTCTGCGGAATTTTTTTTGGATTGCACTCTCTCTAGGTTAGAAGTCAATATTGACCAAGTTTGGAATTTCAAGTATCTCTGGCGTTTTGTTCACGAGTGAGGGTAAAATGAAGCGTTGCTCTCTCTCTCTTCACAACTGTCAGGTAGAACTGAAGGATACATGGGGGGAAATACTGCAAACTTCCTGTTGGTACATAAACTGTAATATGTATAATACGTGCATAGTTGTGCGAAACTGTTGAACACTTCACTACCACTTCACTTTATTCTGACCCTCCTTATACCAATTATAGATCTAAATCCAGGGTTGTAACTGTGATGTATGTGTAACTGTGATGTATGTGTAAATATATGTATATGTATATATATATATATATATATATATATATATATATATATATATATATATATATACCAAACAATCAGCCCGTTCAAAAGGGACACTTAATACTTAAGTTCATGTTGTTAAAGTTCACTTATGTAGGCCTAACCATGTGTATAATCATACGGGTGTATAATTTTCATTAGGCCATACAGAACACATTTACATAAAGGCCGCTAATCTGCATGAAATAAGCAATCATACAACTCATAATATTTGTCCCTAATCAATTAACTTTCCCACATATTTCCCACCCGTTCATATTCGTATCACACGTTCTACAAAAATAGTCATATCAACAAAATCTTACATTGTGTTTCAGCCAGGGAAGAAAATATAAGCCTTTTTACTTTTATTTCAGCAACACACCAATTTACAGAGGGCGGAATAAAGTTTGATCTTGTCTGATCTCAGCATGTGTAATAATGTGGTCGTAACACTCCCCCTGAATGCTGTTTCTTTTGTGATGGAGCAATCTGAATTCCCACTGATGGGCAAAGTGTTGCCTGTAGATCCTGTGGATTGGGTTGCTCTGTAATCCTCCCTATATTGGCGGTTGAAGAGGGAGTCATCTATAAATAGTGTGTTATGATAATGCATGTGTAGAGAGGGTACACCTCTGAAGTGAGGCGAGGCATGAGCTCTCCGCTGCATGGGCTGGAAATCTGGAGAGAACTTCAGAAAAAACGTAATATAATTCTGTCTGTAGCATCTCTCATTGAAATGACCTGACGTTGGCATGTGGTATATGATGAGCTCATCTTTATCCCCCGTAATGTGTCTGTAGAATACCTCATATAGTTTATTGCTGTGATGTTAGTCTTCAGACATGTACTTTCATGGGCACATCTTTCCGTAATCACAGAGATTGAAGGACATAAACCGACAAAACAATGTATCAATAAACACTAAGTTTCAATATAACGTCCTGTTACAATAACTGTTACAACTTGCATTCTCTCTCCTGACCGGCAGGGGGCGACGCCTCTGGTTACAAAAATAAGTTTTTTATTTCGATTAAAATTGTAAACATGAGTTTATTGTCTCAATCTATAGTTGTAAGTCTTCTTCAATACAGTATGATTTAGTAAATGAGGATCCATTAAGAGTCAAATAGACCATAAAACAGTATCCTTAAAGGCGGGCTTTCTGTGATTGACAGGTCACTGCCTCTACCAGATCAGAATATGGTGTCACTACAACACTCCCCCGCATTCCAAATATAGTAACTTCTTTTTATTGGTTCCAAAAAACCACAACATGGCAACATGTATTAATGGGGAAAAAATAAGTGTTATAGTGTGCAATATTTTGATTTATGGTGCATGGTAGTTAATGTACAAATGAGAACCAAAAGGTCTGATTCATTTACAATCGAGTTTGATGACTTTCATAAATCCAAGCATGGCGCTGCCCAACTTCAATGTGAGCATATAGGTCACCACTTATTGACAAGCCAACTAAATGACCTGAAAGCAGAGCCATCAGGGAAACTACACGACAGGCTTTGCTTAGAGGAGACGTCATGAATTTATTCAATGTCAGTATAAATACATAGAAGTGGTATTGATGTTAGCACAAACAACTCTTTAAAAAGTAGTACAGTACAGCTCTCGAAGACTTCGGTGTTGATTTTGACAGAAAGGAGGCGATGAGCTGGAATCTGGGCTGGCATCGGCCCAGCGTACAATAAGTGATATATTCCTAGTCCTAATTATAAAGGTAGACATTTTCCACCGCATTCAAAAGCACCAGATCAAAAGGCTTGAGCTAATTAGCACTGACACCTAAAGTGCCCCCCCCCCATCATAGTTTTATTGTGAACGTGTCCAACCGACGTCCGAACGCTTTTCATGCTCTTCAAAGAAGAGCCTTTTAATCCTTTGAGTGATACTCCCACTCTTAGTCTTTTGCAGTGGAAGATAATCCGTTTTTTAAAATACATTAAAATACCATCATCACAGCGGCTCCTGCAACACACGGACGCCAACGGAGGACCTCCTTATTAAAACTTGGAACGGCAACATTAACGACTCATTTAGTCAAAAGCTTTGTCTCGTTTTACCATCGTCCTCGAGCTTTGCCGACGCGTAGTAAACCAATTCACAGCCATTATTACCGGGATAACTGACCTCCTGTAAAGAGCAACAAAGTCCTCGATTGGAGGGTGGGAGCTGAAGTTTAAACGGTCGAACAAACAAAGGACTTTCAGCTAGGAAACCGTTGTCCGCGTCAGGTGAGACTATATTTGCACTTTTCTTACAATAGGAACAAACACTTCAACCTTAACTCAACCAAGACAATCAAAAATACCTAAGTAAACCTACGTTTCACGTTTATTTTGAAAAGACTAGATCCTAGAAGAGCCCAGAGAACCTGGAGCGTCATAGTTTGACGGACGGCGTTTGTCGAATTGCTGGTGAGAATTTGTTTGTGTAACCTTCCGTCCCTCAACTACTAATGTACTCCCTAACATTGATTTATGGATGACTCGGCTATGTTGGATAAGACTATGATGTAGTGTCTTAGCTATGTTGGATAAGATTATGATGTAGTGTCTTAGCTATGTTGGATAAGATTATGATGTAGTGTCTCGGCTATGTTAGATACAATTATGATGTAGTGTCTTTGACGGGACATCACACAGAATGGCACAGTCGGAGTGTGTACCTTTATGAGAAGTTTTCTTTAAGTTGTCAAACACTTACATAAATTCACTTAGTTGAAGAGTTATTTTAGCCTGACAATCAGACTCTAAACATTTTGTGTCACTTCATTCACTCGAGAGTGACGTTCTGCGTCGTCTCATTTTCAGTCAACACAGACGGAGCGGGAGCGGGAGCGGTTTCAACAGAGATGAAAGAGGGATGTATAAACCAGGTGTGTGTGTGTGTGTGTGTGTGTGTGTGTGTGTGTGTGTGTGTGTGTCATCTAGGGGCATCTATTGGCAGAAATGGAATATAATGTGTGCAAGTATGTTTTCTTGAACTTGAAACTAACAAAATAGTAGAATTTTTGTAAGCTTCATATGAGCCGCTTTAAAGCAACATACGGACCGGGTCCTCTTCCTGGAGCCTGGCCGCCATGAAACTGGCAATATATATATATATATATATATATCCTCTGTTTCATGGATGCACCCATTGGTAGCTATGTAGGAAATAATCTGTGCTCCATTCTAAATCTTGCCTCCTATCTTTATGAGTAAAACAATCACAAATACCAATAACAACCAGAATACGCATTACATTAACAGTACCGGTACTTTCAGTTCTGAAACAAAGGGAACATGAATTGCGCTAATATCTTAATTCAATTAAATACGGGTAAAGACTTTTCGGTAGGATTATAAACTAAAATGTAATGTTGCAATAATCATATCGCTCCAACGTTTTTTTTAAAGCTCTATTTACTCTTCTCCAACACGATTTGCTGTGTGTGTAAACATTCGTCTGACTTTGGCAAATGAGACTTAAAACTCCAGTGTACAGGCCGGCTCATTATTAACTGAACACGTTCACCCGTTTAGACTTCGCTCTGCACACCGGAGCGTTTTAAGTCACGGTTTCACATTTGTTCACCCGTAAGAGACAAAAAAACTTGAGCACATTTCGTAAAAAAAATCTCATCGGCCTCCCTTTAACCATGAGCTGCAGACATTGAGTGGAGTCAAGCACAAAAACTCATCATTAGCGGGATCGATTTACGACACACTGTTAACTCTATTATGATTATAATATCATCGAGAGGAAAAACACCAATTTACACTTGAAGTTATAAAAGCGGGAGGAATGAGGAAGACGTCTTCTGGAGACGCGTTATATCACCATCAGATTAGTTTTCATGTGCAATCATCTTGTGTTTCACCAATTAGATTCATTAACTGAGAATATGAAGATAATTAACATGTTTTCCCATGTATCTGTAAGAACATCCTTCACAAATTATATTATGACATTTCCTGAGATGACAGAATACTTTCTGCCCAAACACCCATTAAACATAAAGCCCATTCTTCTCCAACTGATGAAAATATATTTTATCTTTAGTAGTGTCTTTAGACGCATTATTCCCTTTGAGTGATTCCCAAGATATACATACAACATGGAGACAGTCACCAAGGCTTTTGTTAGTTTAAATGTGCAGTCAAATGCTGGGTAATCCCACAAAACTAAAGTTACCCGAGTGCCCTTAAATGTCACCGTGCAGCAGCGTCCGTCGAGTCACCGGCTCCAGAACTGCGCATCAAGCTGGTCACCAGCGATGATGATGATGATGATGATGATGACCCCTCCCCCTCCAGGGCCTCTGCTCCAATCAGGCCCTGACGGTGCAAGTTGAGGATGGAGTCGGCGATGATGCGGGCGGTTCTCTTCTGGTACCCCCCAGACGTCACCATGAGGATGGGGATGCCGCGTCGCCGCGCCGCCCTGAACAAGATCTCGTCTCTCTTCACGATGCCCTGGCAAAGAGGGACAAGAGGAGAGCGGTCAGTCGATACGGGGGCCTTGGGAAGTACAGTTGGGTGTCTTGTCTGTTTTTTTCCGGTCGTTTGATTTTGAATGCAAACTGGCAGAACCATTTGTCATCATTCTGACGTATGCTGGCAACTTAAAAAAGTGGCCTTCATCAGCAACATGAGCCGATGTCACGGCTCTAAAGCCAGCTTGGTTTGCATTAGTAATATCGTTGAAAGTTGTATCTTATTTGTTTATCAGAAGGTGATCACATGTCAGTCGAGGTTGGCGGGGGAGATGGCGGACGTTGTGTTTGTTTACCAGAAGGTCCATGTGGGTTTTTTCGAGGGGTGACGAGAACAACGGGTGTCCTCCAGCCATTGTATTGCAAGACCAGCAGCCGACAAACCTACATTAAAATACTCCTATGGCATGACTAAACTAAATATATGTATATGTATATGTATGTATATATATATATATATTATATAATAAATATATATATATATATATATATATATATATATATATTATATATATATATTATATGTGTATATATATAATATTATTATTATATATATATATATATATATATATATATATATTATATATTATAATATTAATTGGTTAGGCTAAGAATCAGGGTTAGACAATCAGAAGCAGAGTAGGGTGGGTCACGCCTTCACAATAAAGGAAATCTGAATATTGTCGCCTCTTACGTTAGTGATTGCGTGTCTTGGTTGCCACCTGCTGATCAAAGGAACGGGGTTAGCCTCAATGTTATCAACATAAGGTGGACTGACCTTTAAGGTGGACCAGCCACTCATTTTAGTGAGCAGCTGATCCACGACTGGTCCTTTGATTGGCTTAATATCAAACTGGTTATGAAACGATTACCCCAGCCCAACCCTGTTGAATAGCCCCGGTGACTGCTCCCTCCTCACTGTCCATACATCATACCGCTCTACTGTGGAGCAGCAAACCTCTCGGGAAGAAACAAACATCCTTGTTTGTCGAGAGATTACAAGTGGAAACAGCTTGTGTCCAAAATCTCATTAATGAACACTTTGGAGCACAATGATGGATTTATAACATTATTTGGAATGACAGAAACACATGTTCATTCACAACTTTAAATAACAATTACTAAAACTGCACCAAGAGGTTTAAAAAAAAAAAAACGTTCTCATTTCAGTCCATATGCCAGGCCAAAACACAAATTAGCTCTGCAACACACATCAGCGTACCACTAACGCATTCCACAGATCTGCCTTCTGCCTTATTTGCTCCAATTATTCTCTGGAATTTGCGGGATCACTTGCAGGGTTTATCTGCAGTAATAAATCCAGATTTGAGTTTCCAGTTTGCTTTCAGATTTCCTGACAAATGAGCTGCACAAAGTGCTTCCGCATTCAGACGCCTCTCCCGCCACTGCACATAAAGAATCGGAAATGTTTCGTCAACATTTACTTTTACACAGGATTTATTCCTCCTTTCAATTCAATTCAGTTTATTTTGTATAGCCCAATATCACAAATTACAAAGTAAGCCTCAAAGGGCTTTACGATCTGTGCACATACGACATCCCTGTCCCACACTCAAAGAAATGGCTCATTGGATGAACTCAATTAAAGTGTTGGCAGGTTTTCCATTCAATAATTATATGCAACTCCAACTCAAATTTAGCACATCAGTGTAATACAATGTAATTGAGTTAGTCCAACTCATTCACTCACTCATCAAACACATCTAAAATAAAATAACGATATTCATTAAATTATATTCATTTGAGTTAGTCCAACTCATTTGTATCAAACACATCTAAAATAAAATAACAATATTCATTCAATCAAATTAATTTGTGTTTGTCCAACTCAAAATATAAATTTGAAATTAAATATTCTATTCGGTACTGCTTATCCTCATTCAATGGGCAATATAGAGATGCAGTAACCTGGCTGCAAGTCTTTGGACTGAGAGGAAGCTGGGGAACCCAGAGGGAACCCACACCGAGAACAAACTCCACACAACAGGACCGCCCTGTCTAGGAATCGAACACACAACCCTCTTGCTGTGAGGCGACAGTGCTACCCACTAGACCAGCTCTGAAAGCATGCTCACCTTGTGAAAACAACCGATTTTTAGCTGGCTCATGCGCAAAGGGTAGTCCCAAATTAAACACATTCATTTTGAGTTGATATGCACACCATGTAACCTAAATAAATCTAATAAATGAAAGAATTCCTATATTTTGTGTTACACACATTCAATATAAAAATCTTCATAACCTAAATAAATCTAATAAATGAAAGTATTCCTACATTTTTTGTTACACACATTCAATATAAAAATCTTTGTTTTGTAATTGATTTATTTCAATGTATCAAACAATATTTAATTGAGTCACCTCTAAGAAGACTTGAATTGTTTTTGTGAGTGCAACCTAAATAAATCTAATAAATGAAAGTATTCCTACATTTTGTGTTACACCCATGAAATATAAATATCTTCGTTTTGTAATTGATTTATTTCAATGTTTTAAATAATATTTAATTGAGTTACCTCTAAGAAGGGCTTGAATCGTTTTTTTGAGTGCAGGACCTCACATCGAATCAGGAAAAACTCCAAAGAAATAGAAAAGACCCTTTCTCAGGGAAGAAACCTTCAGGAGATCAACAGAGGAGGATCCCTCTCCAGGATGGACAGAAGCAACATATGTCATGTGACCAGAAGGAATTATTACAGAGTTACAACACATTCAATGAGTATAACAGAGTGTATGAATAGTTGGTAGTCGTCATGGACCACGATCCAGACCTCCATGGTCCATCAGGCAGATGGAGGTAGAGAGGAGCAGTGGGCGGAGCATCAGCAGGGCCGTGGCATCAGACCCAGCCAGGTCCGATGGAACCGAGGGAACGACGCACTCTACTCCGAGTGCCGTGTGACGACAGAGGGACGGTATTGTTCATCTGCAGGATTTCCGACCAGCTGAGCAACTCTATCCAGCAGCTGGGCTAACGTTAGCTAGGTGTGCAGATTAATTTAGACACCAGATTAATTTAAACACCGGTCAGACGGAAGTCTGTTTAAGGAAGATTGAACTAACCTATTTTGTACTCAATAATTTGTACTCGGTAATTTACCCTTCGAGGCTAATATACAGCCATTTTTACTCAAATTGACATTCAATGTCCGACTCATTTTCTCTCCATCGCACATTACTAACTCTGCTTCCTCCTTGGAGTCTTTGTGACTTCACGTCCCATAGGGTCCATTGGACCTGCCTATGTCTGATGCCTCTTGCCACGGCCCCGCTGCAGATTGTTTTAATCTTACGACTATTGGTTAAATACATTGTTTGACTTGGACATGCTGGGTGAAGTGTAATGGTGCAGCACCTGTGGTGATATGGAGAGTCCTCCGAGGGGGTCCCCATCCAAGATGTCCGTCCCGGCGTTGTAGACGAGGATGTCGGGGCGGACCTCGTTCAGCGCCCCTTCTGTGTGGAGCTCGACTTTCTGGAGGTACTCGGAGTCCTCGGTGCCCCAGTCCAGCTCCACCTTCCTGTTAATGGCTCCTGGAGATACGGAGACGTCACAAACACTTTAATATGCAAGAAAGGCTCCTAATATCTGCTATAATGCAACAGGAAGAGTAAAGGCTTACAATGCAGATGTCTGTGACGTGAATTATTATGTAATGTTCAGGTAGCTAATTGCGTTTCTCTCTCTATAGAACGTCCAGCTGTGTCAATCTGCAGCAGCACTTTACTTAATTAATGTGTGCGTTTTCAATAATGAATGGCAAATGATGAAACGGGTTAATTAGGAGACCAAATGTTTAACAATTCAAACAGCATTAAGCTGCCAAAGCAGGAGAGAGCAACGCAATGGCATGCAAAACAGATTTCTGGGTAGTTTTTCCATGAAGACTTGAAAGAAGTCTTAAGTGTCAAAAAAGTACAAGCTTTGTTCGTTGAAAGCACGAGGAAAAACATGTCTTGGAGGAAAAATATGAAGGATAATGGAGTTTTCAAACTTGTTTTAATCTTAAACAAACCAGGATGTACATTTTGTCACTTTAGGAGGAGGAGAGACACTTATAGAATGCAATTAGTTTTAGAGAGCCGAAGGACAGGGGAAAATGTTCTAAACTGTGACATTTTGTCCCCCAGAGTGTTGTTAAAATCGGGGCGTAATCGAAACATGTGGTTGCTGTCAGATCAGCTGTGATTTGTTCTTTAAAATAATCCACAGACCTTGTTGTGAGCCGTTTAGGAAATATTTTCTTTCTACCGAACTACAGAGGGAATCGTGCATCTACTCATCTACTCGCGGACAAGAGTCTTAAACCTGCATTCTTTCTAAAGTCTGGTTGCATAGAAGTCTAAGAGAAAATGACCCTACTTCTCACTTCATTGATATACTCAGTAAAATATAGCATGATGTTTGTTTAGTAAATTACGGACAAATCGCCGAACTTGAGGCCTCAAATTGCAGTTAAACCAATGAAGGACGTCACGATGACTACGCCCACTTCCTATAAACAGTCTATGCTCGTGACAGAGCGACACGTTTACATTGATGCCTTTCTTTAACATCAGCTAGCTCGCTTGTGCTAGGTGAGCTAGCTGTAGCGAGACGCATGCTTCCTTCTGCGGGGTGAAACGGTTGGCAGATGTAGAACGGCTGACAGAAAATAGATCCGAAATGAAGCTCCGCACAATGCGGTCTGTGGATTAACTTGAGTAAACGGTTGATTATTTAAATGTTTTTGCTTTGAGCAGCACCAGCTGTGTTCCTTTATTAGTACTATTATTCTTTTTTATTTTTTTTTTTATTTTTTTTATACTTTATTGATCCCACAATGGGGAAATTTGTGTCTGCATTTGACCCATCCTTATGAAGAAGCAGTGGGCTGCAGTGAAGCACCGCGCCCGGGGAGCAGCTGGGGGGTTCAGTGTCTTGCTCAATGACACTTTGGGCTGCAACTTATGGGGAGAGCGGGGATCGAACCTGCTACCTTGCGGTTACGGGACGACCACAAAATACACACAATGTGAAGCTACAGTACAGCACATTTAAAGTAAGTAATACACACTATTAAAAGTAAGTGACAAAAACCATTAAAAGTAATTAATACGAGTCATAATAACTTTGCTCAATGAGTACAGCGCTGACCAGCTTATATATTGAGAAGACAGACATCTCAACAACAGATAGGCCCAACACTCACCCCAAAAGAGAATGATGAATACAGGTAAAATATGTATTTTTTAAATAGGTTAATTGTAATAGATAAAATGTCCAGGAAAACCAAGGTTAGATAATATAGAAAAGAAGAAACTACCACACACCGTCTTGTACTTTGAAAGTATCCTGATGAAGGTTGATGTACTGAAACGTGGGCACTGAATATCTCTGAGTGCAAGAAGACCGTGAGCGTGAGCTTTTTTCCTTTCTATCTTGTCCTCCTATGCTATTCTCATACGCACCTGTCGACATCCTGGCGTGTAAAAGTTAGCCAATTTAAGGAATAGAAGGATTAAAAAGTATGAGAATAACCTGGTGGTGCAATCACTCACTTTTGGCAAACCCGTCCCTCGGATATATGTTGCGATTGTACACATCCATGATGTACACTCGCCCGTCGACCAAGAAATCGCGCTCGTGTCCATTTCCCTGCAACAGAGTGAAAACACAACAATCCTAATCCTAAGATCAGGGATAAATAGTCTCGTCGACTGGAGGTATTACACGTTAAAAATACTTGTAAAAGAAGTCCCCCCCCCCACAGCCCCCCCCCCCCATACTTTCGAATCTGTGCTTGACCTCCAGGATGCGAGCAGCTATCGCGAGCAACTATTTGGTATTGTTGTTTTTATATTATTACTTTTATTTTGTATTGTACTTTATTTTATTTTATTTTTATTTTTATTTATTAGATTTAGTTTAGTTTAGTAGTTTTACTTTAGTTCTGTTGTGTTTTGCTGTGTTTTGTTGTGTTTTGTGTAAAAAAAGAAATAGGTAAACGTATCACAATTGCACTTCCGTTGTATGCTTGCTTATTTACTTAAAATAAAAATATATATATAATAAAAAAAAATTTAAAAAAGAAGTCATGGCGACTCCATCATTGTCATCTCCTTTCCTCTTTTAGTCAGCCACAGTGTCGGCTGTCAGGAGGAGATTAGCCATCGTGCAAAGTCTTGTTGTATTATTGGATGGAAAGGAGGACCCATTTGGTTTGAGCTGAAGAAAAAGCCCAGGTGGCAGTATAATATATAGTTGATTGTTATTTGAAAAAGATAACTTACATTTTGAAGATAGATATGAAAATATTATTTTGGGGAATCTGCTTATTCGCTTTCTTGCCGAGAGTTAAGATGATAAGATTGAAGTATGGGTTCCGGAATCTTAAAAATGGTCATAAATACATATTACATGATCTACAAACAAAAAATATATTTCGCAAATGTGTGTTTTGGGTGCAAATACACAAAATGCGATCTTAATACATATTCATATTTTAGGTACACATTTTGAAATTCAACTTCACAGATCCAACCATGTTCTGCGTATGAAAAGCATCCTGTGGATAGAAACGTCAATACATATTTGCATTCCTCTATTTATTTACAGATTGTTAAATGTGTGCACACGGCCTGCAGCTCCACACTGATCCACAAATGTATTTAAGTGCTGGCAGAACAACCTGGGCTTGCAGGTGACATACCACATTACTGCCATTGTGAAGGTTTGGGCAATTAATTTAAAAGTAAACAAAACAAACATTCCCACACTGTAAGAGTAGTGATTCTCGGGTTGGTCGCGCAAAAAAAGAAGAAGATTAAAACAAAATATTGTGCTTCTATTTTGAGACTTTTAATGCAGCTAGACCAGTTGAGAACCACTGCTCTCCCAGACCTAATTACCGTGACATCGATACATCCTTTTTTTTCTATTTCCCAACGGATGTACCTGGAAGCACAACAACAAATCTAAACCTAAGGGAATTAGATCACAACCAGTTTGTTGTGATGGATCATTTCATATGTGGCTGCACATTTTTAAGAAGTGTAGAACCCGTGTGTCAATCTTTGTTGAGGGAACTGGGTTTCTTGATGTGTGGCCAAGGCCTCTTTACTGCTCACATGGTGCAATCCTGAAAAGTAAAGCCAATGGGGAAAGTACCGTAAACCTCATACCTGCAAACTCATAAGGGGTGAAAAAGGGGACCTATTCTTTTGTCGCCACACCACGTCCACGTTGTCTTCTGACACCTCAAAGCTTTTATAACTACGGTCTTTTGATTGTTCTGAAGGCAAATCTAAATAATAATAATGAACATTAAGAAAAAAGCCATGGATGGACTGGCAGCCTGTCCAGGGTGTCCCCTGCCTTCGCCCTATGTCAGCTGGGATCGGCTCCAGCGCCCCGCGACCCTAATGAGGATGAAGCGGTATTGATAATGGATGGATTAAGAAAAAAGGTCCTCTGAATAATTCAGTGATCGGGCCCTAATAATAGTAATAACGACTTTACATTGTCATTATATATAATATGGTTAAAGTCATTCATGAACCAACTTACTTTTTTCGACTCATGTGCTCTGCTGAGCTTTAAGTCTGTTCCATGATTCTGTTCCATGACTCTGTTCCATTATTCTGTTCCATGAGTCTGTTCCTTCCTCTACCTGGTTGTCACGATCCTAAAATAATAACTTCTATATGATACCTGCCATAAATATCATGATACCCGATACCAGAATTCAATACAATTCAATACCATGAATACGATATACCATAAATGCGATACCACATCACATTTTCTCAGTGTCTCACTCCAATCTCATAAACGCTGGCCGGACAGTTGAAAGAGGGAAGAAACCTTCTGGAGAGCAACAGAGGAGGATCCCTCTCCAGGATGGACAGTTGTAATAGATGCCGTGAATAAAGAAAGAATCATTATACGCTAATTAAAACACAGTAAAAACATAATCAATGAGTATGACAGAGTGTATGAATAGTTGGTAGTCGGCATGTTCCACGATCCAGACCTCCATGATCCATCAGGCAGATGGAGGTAGAGAGGAGCAGTGAGCGGAGTCTCAGCAGGGCCATGGCATAGTTGGTAGTAGGCATATTCCACGATCCAGACCTCGATGATCCATCAGGTAGATGGAGGTAGAGAGGAGCAGTGAGCGGAGTCTCAGCAGGGCCATGGCATAGTTGGTAGTAGGCATATTCCACGATCCAGACCTCGATGATCCATCAGGTAGATGGAGGTAGAGACAACATGCGCTCGTCAAGTTTTGGAGACGTCGAAGGGGGCTCTGTATGTCATTCTAAACAAATTAAGTGTATATGTATAGATTTCAAGCAAATACTAAGTGAAGATTATGTGGTCAAGAGTTATGAATAGCAGTATTTACCTGAAGCAAACATCGTGGATGGCCGTTGCCAATCTCTCCATGATTTTGGATCGGATTCTGAATCGTCTAAACTTTAGACCACTGGTATTTTGTTGGTTTTAGCGTACTGCATGGATAAACTAACAAGTTCATACTGCACTGATGGCTCGTACCGGCTTACTTGAGACAATGACTAAATCAACACACTCTGCCCCACCTCTAAAAGCCTGAGACGATAAATCAGCTCATATGCTGCCTGAGCTCCTGCTGTCTGCAGTCGTATTAGTCTTATCCTCTCCCCCATGCACATACTGAAAGATTGTTGGTTTAAAGCCATTTGTTAGTGTCAGCCAAAAGCCTTCAATGCTGGCTTCAAACAGGCCTTTCTCTCAGTTATTTACCAAATTTTAACATATGTAGGCTATTACATAATAGAACCATCTATCAGTACTTGGCAAAACAGAATAAAAAAGGGCAGGAGGACTGCAGCCTACCAACACATGTTTTATATTTTCTTTTTCATCTTAGAATAACAGAAAGGATGTTTGTGCAAAATGAACAGCTAGAGATGACCAACAGCTACAGATTCTTCCAAATTCTACGCAATTCCTTCTTTTACACTGACCATTATGCTGACAGATGATATGAGTGAGAAAAAAGCATTCATACCTACGTTTTTTTCGTTTTTTTCATTTGTCGGAGTGGATTTCAACTTAGTGTGGAGTGTTTAAGTGCGTCCATTTGTGTGGTGTGGCTGCATCCCGCTCTCACAACATCCAACGGGTGCACAAGACTGGATTGATCTGGCCCAACCTGAGCCAGGGTGGCTGTCCTTTACCCCTTTTTAATGAGTTTTCTCCACCTTGTGTGCCACGGTTTTACAGATTTTCTTCTTTTGCTGTCCTCTGATGCAGAGTATCTTCAGCCCCCTACCCAGGGATTGTCCAGGAAACCTGGTGCACCTATCCACCAGAGGTTAGTCCATATGGGACAATAAGCTCCCGCGTGAAGACGATCCTTATTGCATTGGACTAAACTCGCAGGTCTGGCCTCAGGGTTGTGGGAAGGTGAGACATGTGTGAGGTCTTACTTTGCTGACTTTAGCTGTTCCTAGGAAACCCTTGTTAAACGTCTGGGTGGCCTTCTTTTCAGTCCTGACGAATTCGATGTGCACTTGTCTTTGTTGAATCTTCTTGCATCTTTTCCCAGAAAATGACAATAGCGTTGTTAGAACTGCGCCATAGTTGCCACGGTATCTTGCATTGGACAGAACAAAGTATGTTCCAGGTTTCCACATTCCTCACGGCGCCAATCTTCTTTCAGGCAACATGTGATTTGTAGGTCTTGGAAAAACATCATAGATGCTGTCACCACTGGTGAAGTGATCTGCTTTCCTTTCCACTGCGTCCAGAAACTTTGCTGTCTAATTCCAACTGCCTTCCCCAATCTTCCTTTTTCGACATGTGTTGTATTTCTGATTGCATCAACTCTCTCCACTCCCTTGGTTGGGCTCTGCCCAGCTTGGCAACTGGATGTATCCAACATCAAATCGTCCAGTTGTTACAACCCCCACAATGTCCTTGTGTTGCAACCTGGACTTATCCTCTCACTGCCGTCTTAGTTTAACATTTAAATCATGTGTGCACCTCTATCCCAGCAGTTCTGACCGTGACGCCCTTCCAATCAGGGTAGAAGTAGCTCTTGTCTGGCTTTGATTACCTTAAATTACTCAATCGTGAGTTGGAACTTGGTCCCTGAGATATATGCCAAAGCTATTAAAGCTTTTTGGGATCCATCACCCATCTTCTCCCACTGATGTTCTTCTTCATTACCTCCACTGTTGTCATCGGAGACTCTTACACTAATATTGGGAAAATGTCCTCCTGGTACATCCAGGTTTTGC
This sequence comes from Liparis tanakae, assembly GCA_036178185.1. Classification (NCBI taxonomy): domain Eukaryota; kingdom Metazoa; phylum Chordata; class Actinopteri; order Perciformes; family Liparidae; genus Liparis; species Liparis tanakae. Next base: position 17,909,436 of record CM070109.1, on the reverse strand, counting down.
ATTTACCGGAGTCTGCTTTTCTCCACCCTTATCGTCCAGTCATATATTCCAAACCCTGCCAGTTCCATTCCACTTTTTATTCTCCCTGTACACTTGAAGATGACGTCAAACCACTTCCCAAAGCATCCAACTGGTTTGCCAACAATGTTGGGGTATCCTCTCCCGAGTCATTTTAGAATAGTTTTTCCGTATATAGGCGACAGATTCAAGGGAGAGCTTAAGGGCTCCAATTCCTGTGTTGGCAAACTGGTGTTCTCGAGGTACACTATATTTCCTCGCCTGTTCTGGTATCATGGTGACTCCTCGTGTGCCACAGTGGGCAGAGGATGAGGCGATGCCAATGCAGTGGCGCATTGCAGTTGTGGTGCCAGGAATGAAAATGCTTGCTCGGAGCAGTTTGACAGCTTAATGCACGCGTGTTCTGTAACATCTTTTTCACTTTAATTGGTGAAGGCACATTCTGTAAATCTCCTTTAATCACATAAACCCCATTATTCATGGTGTGCTTTTCTTTGCCACTCATCTGTTCTTCAACCAGCTGACGTGGGATCACAGAGTAATTTGTGAATTTTTTTCAACAGCCCTATCATCCAAGACACTAAGTAGCATTCACTGAATGGCTTTTTAAAAGAAAGGGAAATTTAGCATCTTTTATGTGGACGTCCAATCAGTGCTGGTGGTAAATGTAGTCAATTGAAGCATTCATTTCTCAGTGTATGCTATGTTGACTAAGAAAGCAAAGTCCTCCAACTCCTGGAGCTCTGCCAAGAGCACCGACATGTACCAGGATGCATTGCACAGAGGCTACCGCCACCCGGCCACAACACAGCGCCGCAGAGTTGCGGCAATCGAGGGGAACTCTCCACGGGATTCTCAAACTGTCCGTCACGGTGACAATTTGAACATACAGCTTAAAAGGGGACTAAATAATTCATTGACAATGGTTGTCATGGCATCCAACCAATCATCATCCAATATATTATTTCCCCGACAGTGTGAATGTGCATTGTAAGGTGTTGTTTCACTGCAACAGCTCCAGGTCCTCAAGAGCTCTTCTAAAAAAAAATGAATCCATCATTTGGTGTTTTAATGGACGAGAGGTGGAGAACGCTATCCCTCTGTCACATACATTAGCACCGCTTTTTAAAATGTCCCCAATGGTACCACACCACCAGGGTTCAACCTCTGGCAATGCCTTGCTTTCCATTCACGTATGTACAGACCCACATCCCTTCAAAATGACTCAAAATAACTTCATAAATGAGATGGAAGGATCTCCTCATTTTGTCCAATAAGCCTTCAAACTCATGGACCTATGTATGAACCATTCAATATCATATTTTATTGGCTCCCCTTGCCTGGAACTACAGAATATACACACCGCCAATGCATTGCGGCACGGTTTTCTAACACTTCAAACAATTCATTGAGTCTCTCTATTGAGCTACCTGCTATCGTTATGATTCTCCACTGATTATTCATCCATACATTAACATCAGAAATAGTTTATGATATCTATTATCTACCACCCTAGAATGTACCAGGCTCCAGCATAGCTTGTCATAAATTGAACCCAAAAATGTATCGTTATTGTTTTGTTGCTGACTGGTTGAATACGCTACACAGCTGTTGAGGACATAATCTTAATTCATATGAAGACAAGAGAACTTTAATTGTTATGTTTCAAGGCTGTAATTTGGATTTTACTGTATATGCCGAATATGTCTCGCGCCCCATTTATTTGCTGAGAGGGGCGCTTCAGGCTCATCTCTATGCATATTTGTTCTTGGTTCTTCATGAATTATTTACTCTTGCATCTGTATTGATCCTCTGCTTGTGTCAATACGTAAAGTCACATCATTACCAATGAGCCGTAGCTCAAAATGAAGACAGCTGCATATGTAGAATACTGACTCAAGGAACACTTTATCAATGGGTGTGTTAACATGGACATGAGCCCTCGTTATGAGCATCATCCCAGTTTAGTTATGCAGCAGTGTCAGAGGCTTTCTGCTAATACAACCCTCATCCCATTCTTTATATCCAACATGAGTCATAAAAACCAGCGAAAACATACTTTGTGACAATTCACAATCTATAATGTACAGTTGTTATTGGGCAAACTTTTTCAAAATGCTCAATTTACATTCCATCTTTTAATCCAGGCCTTGAAAGAAAACTAATTATTGTCTTGAATGGCATTACAGTTGCAAAACCTGATAATTGATTCTCAAATGAAGACAACAAACCTCAGTGTGGCTCTCAGTAAATCCTCAGTTTGCCCCTTCAATACAGCACGAAAAATGGCCCAAATTATTAGAGGAGTCAAGGACAGGACAATGAGGACATTTTAAGCTCCTAAACCGGTATATAACAGGGTGAAACGCTTTGTTTTGTATTTTGAGTTTTATCGTTTTGTATTGCAACACAGCTCAGCTGAGAAAGATTTCCATTTGTGTGAAAGGTTTTAATTCAGAAGTGTCTTATGGCTATGGATGAAAAATAAAAAAATAAATTGATTGATCATTGGTAAAACAGGGAATGTATCTAGACATCTTTTATTAATTAAAGTCAATGGGAGATATAAACTATAAACTATAAATCCCTGCACACTGAATGATAAAATGTGATGTTAAATGTGAAGGATGTACAGGCTATACTGAAAAATGAATTAAAAATAATAAAAGTAGTACTGCAATCTCTTTTTGAAAAACACCTCACAGTGTAAACAAGCCCAGACATACAGTAGCTGATATGACTGCAGATACCTGTCAGAGTCCAATGTTATCCAAAGCTGGCAAGCACTTAGCGGTTTGCCAGGAGGTCTTTTCAGATACGTTCCATGACAGTAAAGGCAAGGGAGCCTCATTGATTGTCGTGGTGATAAAAAAAAAGGGGGGGGGGGGGTTATCTTGTCATCATGTTGTCAGCTCCTGAGCAGCGATGCACATAGAGACGGAGAGAAAGAGGCAATGTTATCGGCTCACCTGATGAGCATCCAGATCGATGATGGTAGCCCTTGAGATGCCTTCCACTCTCTCGAACAGAAACTGAAAGACAAATGAGAAAATGTCTCCCATGTCTTTGAAAGAATCGGAGCTGCGAGTATCATTTTCAAAGGAATCCAGAGTCAAAACCCACACTTTACGTATTAAATTACATTTGAGCAGAAATGTCCACAATAACCTGGTTGAGCTCACATCTACCCATTGGTTAGCGGCCTTGTGACACTCATCTTGGAACACGGTATAGAGAACAGTATATATATTTGTTTGCATCAAACTACCTTTGGGGCCAATGGCACCAAAATGTGGGCAGAACGATTGTTCTACTAGACTTTTCAGCCTGGCTCATCAATATTTCACCTGACTGAATTAGCCAGTCAAATCACGGAAGCAGGCTTTACTACTTCACCGCTGACTTTCGGTAGATGTGGTTTGAGCAGACATTGATATTTTATTCCTTCAGAACAACATAAGTGTTCCCTTCTTTCTCATTCAACAGCAAGAGCTCCATCTCAGCATGAAATAAAAAGGTTCCCGCGTCATTCACATGTGAAGACCTCCGCGCTCCACCAGCTCATCAGCTGCTTTGCCATTAAGGCATGTTTTAAAACCCTTTGAGTGTTTTTTGCATTTTCATACTCTGAGTGGAACTCGAGGCGTTCGGGGTGCTGAAAAACACGAAGTGCGTAGAGTGGAAAAAAAACGTGCAACACTCACTATAAAAACATGCTGCCAACGTGGTCTGTCTGATCAGATGACGTGAAATACCCTTATGTTTGCTACCATTAGCTACCATTACCCACCATAAGCTACGGGTCATACCAGACCAAGTGATGCTGGAGCTGCATAACTATGTATCCTTTTCATAAGAGGAAGACTGTTATTTTTTCTTTCAATAGTAACTTAGACTGACTTTATTCAGATAAGACCTCTAATCGAAGTCTTACCTTGATGGCCAGAGTGATGTCGGCGTAGGCGCAAAAGCCCCCTCCTTTGTCGCTGGAGCAGTGATGGAAACCTCCTCCTGGGAAACAGGAAATCCACCGGCTCAATGTCAGGGTCATTACACGAGCCGAGCAAGTCACTGCACATCTAAAAAGGGAGTCTATTATTCCAAAACGACCATAATTGGTCCCGGGGCTGTTATTGAGTTTATGAAAATTGCCTCTGTTCTGCTGTGGTACGACAATGGGTCCATTCACACCAGAATGGTGTCGATCAAATGCGACTAAAAAGCTTGAAGAGAGGCGATGTCCAGAAAAAGGGACAAAGAAAAAAAGACTGTGAAGAGACTTTTTCAAATTGGGATGATAACCATTCATTCAGGTTAGGAGTTATAATCCCCTCTGCCCTGCTATGCTCGTGCTCATTAAACCAGAGAAAAGAGGAGAATACTAATAAAGGCCAGGAAGGCGACGGGTGAAGTATGATTACCACTCATTTGCTGGCCTTCATAAACAGCCTCAACCTCCACGTCCGCGTCCTTTTGAGGCACACAATATGCCGATGTCAGAGCCATTTGAATAGCCCTTCTATAACTTTATAGTTTATTGATGCACGACAAACTCCCCCCCCCCCCATCAACAGAAGGTGCGAAGAAGCTGAGTAAGCAGGAGGTGCAAAGTGAAAGTCTGATGCAGCTTCCCCCCCCCCCCCCCCCCCTGCTTGGCACAAATAATAAAAGGTTGATGCTCGCTGTTTTTCTTTCTTTTTTTTTAGCCAAAGACCTTCTACTCGATCAGCCCGGCCACCGATGACAGTGGAAATGTGTTAGAAGTGTCAAACTCCAGAGTGAAATTTGGTGACGTTGCGGGATGGGGATGAAAAGGTTGCAGCCTTGCGTAATGTACCCAGACAGTAAAATAATACTGGTTGAGTCCAGAGGGATTGGTTATCCATTTATGTATTCAGTGCGTCTGTATAGGAACTCACTTACCTACATTTACAGCCCATCCTCGGTCGACAGCCAGTTTTGCGGCCTGTGGAAGACGGAATATTTCCGTAAAATTCTCAAAAACAACATAGAGAGGACCTTTTGAGTGAAACAGAATATGAATTTGACAGACAATGACCATTCCAAATTAAGCATAAAATTCCACAATAATCATTAAGTACAAAAGTGTACTGAAATGCAGGGCACTGAGCCTGATAAATAAATGTCCACTTCTGTTTGTATTTCCCACAGCATCTGTTTTCCCCCATTCGCTGGTCTGCCCTCCAACCATATAGAGAACCAGAGCTTCTAAATCTACACACCAACAACAGGAGACTTACGAGTGCCTGTATCACAGTCACTTTTCTCATTAGAAGGCATTGTTAATATCACAAGCAACATTAAAGCAGCGGTTATATGAATGGGAGAGCGCAAAATGGCCTACATTAAAATAAATGGCTCCCTGAGACGAGCCAGCATGCTTTTTAACAGAGTTTAGCAGACACATTGGCCAATCACAATCATCCTGTTCTGTTTCTGCCCAAAGGCTGCTAAATCACTTGTTGCTATGGTGACATTAAGTTCACGTCTCAATGTTCTGCTCATAAGCCAAAGACTGACTCCTATCGCAGGGCTTGAACTACCACGTGCATATGTGCAGTAGAGCGTGTTGAATGCATTTTACTCTGCGTGTAATTCCCCACACGCCCGTGATTTTACAACACAAATTTACAACTGATGACAATGCGTCGAGAGAAGAGGACACTGATTGTACGCAACAAATTGAAAATGTCCTCATTTTCAAACTCTCCGAGTGCCGACATGTTTACATTCTGAGGTTAGTTGAAATGTTTTATCTTTCAAAGGTTTTTGCATACGGGGACGCAACACTGACCAGGTCCGTCTTTTAATCAGGGGGTTGGTGGTTCAATCCCCATCCTAGTCCAACCCTGAACCTGAATTGCTCCCCGTAGCTGTGTCTACGGTGTATGAATGCAAGTATCTATGGATAAAAGTATCAGCTAAATGACATGTAAGGTAAGGTAAAAATGGGAAGGAACAGTTTCAAGGGACCTCCCTCGTTTGACTTACCAATAATTTAATCAAAAAATTGATACTAAACTCAAATAACATTCATCTGCCAGTGCTATGTTCTTATTTGAGCTCTGGTAATAGTCGCCGGATCTTGTTATTTAGCCTTCCTAAGGACTAGATGCATCTTTACCGGCCAAGTATGTGAGAAAATGACTCATTTGATGTATTAACTCAGTTTCAAGTCTTCCTCAATATAGGATGATGTTCCTTCCATAAATGATGGCTCATTTAGAGCCTATTAGACCTTAAAGCAGAGTAGGCTTCAGGGTGGGGCCACCTTATGATTGACAGGTCTCTACCACAGTCCGAGAGTTGTCGGAATTTTCATCTGAGAACTAAAGTTGTTTAACTCCAAGGATTTTGGGACAATTAAAGTGAAAGTTAGCTCAATGCACATGAATGTAAATGGACGTGGTGGAGCACACCATTACCGGTAGAAGAACAGTGTACGGTAACTTCTCTCACAGGAGAAAAGAGAAGCAGTGTTTGTTTCACAGGTTGGCCAGCCCACTACTAATGTGCATGGCTAAGCATGAGGAAGAGGTCATTTTTGGCCATCTGGGCTTACACCTCACAAATAAAATAAAAAAAGACAATCTTGGGAATTGTGGCCAAAATGTAATCAGATATGGTGTTAGTTTTTTTCACAAATCTAAATGATGTTACATGCAGAGTGTCAGCAGCTCCTTGCACAGGGGGGTTAAAGGTTTATTCTCTCAGATAAAAAAAAAGTGTATAGGATGCCTGGGGAAGGGGAGGTGGATGTGTGTTAACAAATTTCAGCATTACGGCCTTTGCTCTCAGTGTAAGCAGAGACAGCACCAGGCATATTTTACATTAGCCATCTAATTGCATCCACACGGCTCACCTCTAGTGGGGTGAAAAGACCATTGATATCATTTGAAATACATCAAATATACACACAGAATACCATACAAGGTGCCTTATTTGCATAACACTGATGAGCCAGTGCACATTCAAGTCAGTAGCCGTGAATATCACATTAGCTTCCCGTCTATTTTCCTTGTTCCTTATTCATACTTTTTGCATAACAAGATTTTCCGAGAAGGCTCTTAGTTTTCCGTCGTACTCCGCTGAAAACGGAGTAAACCAAACAAAGAGCCAAGATTTCCAGTGGGAGAAAGCTCAGAAACTAACCCTCGACAAAAACTCAACCAACCCATTCGAATCATTTGAGATATCACATTGGAAGAGAGGCTCTGATTGAATCAAGACAATACAATCACTTTCTGTTTTCTAGGCACTGCACTTAGTTGGTTTAAATCCTATTTATCAGATCGATCTCGGTTTGTATTTGTAAACGATGAAGCCTCGATGACCACCAACGTTATTCATGGAGTTCCACAAGGTTCTGTGCTTGGACCAATTTTATTTACCTTATATATGCTTCCTTTTGGCATTATTATCAGAAAACACTCCATAAACTTACATTGTTATGCAGATGATACTCAATTATATCTGTCGATCAAACCAGAGGAGTCCCACCAGCTCACTAAAATTCAAGCATGTCTTAAAGACATAAAAACACGAATAACCTGCAACTTCCCGATAAACAGAGGACTGATCTCTGAGGTGTTCAAGGCCGAGTAAAATTACTTCAATTATCTGCTGATGTGGTTTCTGTAGATGGCATTGCACTGGCATCCAACACCACTGTAAAGAATATTGACATGATCTCTGATCAGGACTTGTCCTTTAACTCCCACGTGAAGCAAATCTCAAGGACTGCATTTTTTCATTGACGTAATATAAAAGAAAAAATCAGGCACATCTTGTCTCAAAACGATGAAGAAAAATTGGTTCAATCGTTCATTACTTCTGGACTAGATTACTGCAACTCCTTATTACCAAGCTGCTCTAATAAGTCTCTTATGTCCCTCCAGGGATAAATTTGTAATATTTGGCTATACCAAATAAACTGAATTAAATAAAGAAAATGTACGCGACTGGATGACCTCTACAAGCGCATGTCGTCTCACCGCTGCACGTCGAGTATGGTTGCATTGCCGTCAGTGGAAAATAGCCCATTAAATCTCTTGCTTACCACTTTTGAAAAGCAAACTCATAACTGCTAAATTTCTCCCAAAAAGAAACAACGTTGGGGTGATCCTCACATCCATTTGCTTTAGTTTCATGTCATTTCTTAGCAGCAATCTTCGAAGGTCCTGGTCCTACTTGTTAATTTCTAGTCAAAATATGTTGTGGAGCTCTATCAAAAGGAACAATTTACAGTTTTTCAATGGAAGTTTTTCAGAGGAATGTCGCCATGTAACTAGGACTAAATGTCATCTCTAGATACAAGCAACTTAATAATGTGTGCCCTTCTAAGAAGAGTTCTCCTGAAAGATAAAGCAGTGTTTAGTGGACAAAACCCGATGGAGCTCTACACTTCACTACAAGCGGAGTGAACCACGATTCCGCCGAGCGCTAACGAACGCTACACTCTCTGCTCGACCTCTGTAAACTCACGCAGGTAGACAACTCTGATTTTGATTTTGGCTCGTTTGTATGAAGAGTTTCATAGAATGACTTCGAGCTGGTTGCCTTCATACATCACCTTTTGTTTTTGAGTTAGAAAGAAGTGTCAGATCACGTTGGTTTCGGAAGATGAGTTTGTCGACCAGCTAACAGAACTATCAATACACACACGGCTGTAACTATCGGCAACAAAGCCGCTGCAAAGTGGGTAAACTAATTTATTTTGTTTTTGGCAAGACTCTATTAAATGACTTGCACGCCTAGCCAAATACCTTCATTCATCTACGCTTACATTTTTTATTGGGAATGAAGTGTGGATTGCCATAAAGGCCTTGCATCACACAAAACGGTAGTAATTGATTACAAAAAGGAAGTTAAAGAGTATGATGACATATTGAGTTATCGTTCTTTTCTAAATATTTAAGAAATTAAAAGCTGTGGTAAGGCTTTCAAATCTTGTATTGGATAGGAACTCATCTAATTGTATGATGGTGTTTTGGTGCTTCACATGTGATATTTGAAGGCCCTGCAGAAGCTTTGAGTATGTATTGAAGGTAACAGACTATATTAGATCCCGGCTGTATTTTAATAGTGGTACACTACAGAACATCATCTCTATGTCTTCCTATGACAAATGAGAAATGGGTTAAAATATCTTCATAATTCCCGCTACAGACATGAAGAGACATTAGAAGGAAATGAGGCTTTCAGAAACCTACCATTATTGTTCCTCCAGTCTGTGTCCGCAAAGGCCTCAACACTTTCCGCTGCACCAGAAAATTAGGTAGACACATAAGAGGTGGGATTTCCGTGATCGTTGCCACCGCCAAAGACCACTGAAAAAGAACAAAATTCGACACAGTATATACACAGACCTTTTTAAAAATCTGTGCTATGAATCCATTGTAAGGCAAACAAAACCACACATGGACTTTGGTTGACTGAAAAACCCAGAGAGCCCAATAGAGGGTTTCAATGTGTGCCCACCAGGGTTTGGATATAAAAGGTGTACCGAGCCGACTAAAGAGACTCAACAATACTGCCGGTGGGCTTAGTCTTGAGCCTCGACTCTCACGTGAAAACAGAAAAGCACAGAAGAATGCTAATTCACCGCACAGTACAGAACAGGTCCCTCTCTTGAGCCCTCCGAGATTTACCAAGATATCTTGGAACTGAATTGAATTGAATCTTCACGCCTCCTGCAGCAGACACTCCTTTCTGAGATGGAGCTGATCAATTAAAAAGGTGCAGTGTGTAGGATCTGGCAGCGAGGTTGCAACCAAATGAAACTCCTGTGTGCCAAGAGAGTACTACAGTGGACGATCCGAAAAATAGGCACATCCCTAGAGCCAGTGGGTTGTCCATTTTTTGTCTACTGTAGAAACATGGTGGACCTCGCGAAGAGGATCCGCTCCCTATGCAGATATAAGCTGATCCTTCTTCGGCAACAAAAACAGGATTTTTATTTTATTACACACACCAATTCATATTATATTCCAAATATACCAATGGATGCCCCTAAAGGCTAGACACTGTTCCTTTTTAAAAGTGCAAATGTTATTGTTGACTCAAATGACCCAGATAGGTGCCCGTCTGAATACGCTTATCATGTTTGATTTTAATGAGAACCAACTCCTTGTGTTTTTTCCGATGCATTTCTGATGAGCACCCTCTGCTCTCTTATGTATTGCAAAGTATAAAGAGAAAATAAGTTAAAGAGAGATGTTCAGCAGAGAAAAAAACAGACAACAAACTTTTTTAAATCACATCAATGCCATAAAAACAGTAGCAGATGGATCCCTCAGCTCTTTAGTACCAACTACAGAGCGATGCATGCAATACAGACGGGATGTACATAAAGAGCTGCTCTGGAGTGAGCACGCCGCGCTGCCGTAATGAGAGGTGAACCTAAGGTTGGCGGTGTTGAGGGAAACAAAGCTACCTTTAATCTGTTGAGGTAGCGTTTGGTATGAACCACCAGCAGATCCTCTTCAGTCGCCTCACGGGCTTCCACAATGTTCCCGTCGGTGACGAACTGCTCCTCTGAGACAAAAGGCATTGTTTGATTAGGAGTCAAGTAGGTGGAGCGGAAGTGGTTACAACTTTTCCTGGAAAACAATTTTCACAAGGCTAATGTTGCGATTCGAGAGAGGTTGGAAGACTGTGGGAGGAAGCCGGGGGTCCCGGAGGAAACATGCGCACGCACAAACGAAGGCTACGTGCACAAATTGGAATTATTAGTAATTATTTGCACATTACTCTTTTCATAACAAGTGTGACCACCACAATTCACATGGAAGCTGATCCTTAACGACTCTCGAGTCGGGCCCTTTTCATTTGCCCTCTGAATATCCACATTGGAATTAATGAGACTAGTACGTCACTCTGTTTGACCTTCGTCACAATTCTACGCTGCGAAGCCATTCGCGTCTCGTGGCTCTTTCTGCACATATACGCTAAAAAAAAATCATCCTTAAAAATGTGTCTCTCTTGTTTTCCTCCGCTCAAATTAAATTAAAAAATGTATGAACCTAACCAGTTCACACTGGGATCTGGTATTTGTCAAATTTATAAAATAATGTTTCCAGAAGACAAAACAAATTGGATCTGAACAATAAATCTGAATTAATACTTGCAGTGTGAATGTACCCAAGGATTTTGTACTTGTATTATTATGCAGTATGACTATTGTAGTTAGTTAGCATACTCAGCAACATTATAATACTTTTACTTATTTATTTGTAGTATTTATTTATTTCTCTCTCCTCTTCCTCCTTCTCCGCCCCCCCCCTTTTATCACAGTTTTTATCTATGAATACAGGACACACTTACATGTAAAAAACTAGCAATCAGACCCATATTCAAACCATAACATCAGTTCCACACGGCTTGTGTTGTCTGTATATTTTGTCACATCTTTTCTTTCTAATCTGTTTCACAATAACCATTTTATTACCATTACACCAGGGGGCACTGAAACGTATATTGTCAACTGTGAAATGTGCTTAAATAGCCACATTTAAGGAATATTGATCAAAAACCTTCTTTAAAAAAAGAATGAAAACATAAATAGGCCAATAATAATGTTATAATCATTGAGAAACAACCATATATGAAAGCAGAGCAAGCACTGATCATACATTGGTCCTACGCTTAGCGCTGGATGACAGATCCATATAGTTACATATCTACTATTTACATATTGCCGTAATAACAAAATCAACTGATTGAAATCTTGCGATTCAAGTCTTTACGTCTGGTAACGCGTTTACCAACATCAAGATACAGTACGTCACACAACCTCACTGCACACATTACTAGAGAGCCATTTCCTTTTATTTTCTGGCATTTTCTGTCAATTGAAATACAGAACAAACCATTTAGATCAATGTGCATGGAGGAAGAGTCGTTATAATGGTGTTTAATGTACGTCAGTATAAATGGCAATATATTGATGGAGATAATGGTGCAATAACTAACAACAATAATAGGTATGTTTTAAAAAAAAGGTTTTTAGCATCAGAATTTTGCTCTACTTGATTATTATTTATTAACATTAGGTTTTGTGGATTTTCTAAGTGTGCCTGGTCTCATATGTAAAAATCGTCCTCTCCTTTTGGTAACTTAAATCCTGTGATGGGCCTCATCCACACTGTAGTGTAGACGGACATGAACTCAGAAAAGGAGCGTTCTCTAATCATCTGTGCTCTATTGCTTTGCCTTTCCCCTTCCCAAGCAGCTACATATCACCTCTTCACTCTCTCTCTCTGCTTTGTTCTCTATCTCTTACGAGTCACTCAGAATAATTCCCAGATGCATCAGCCTCGAGGGGCTCTGTCTCTCGATACCTTTCAAGAAGTGAATGACTTTCCCCCACTTTCCCGCATCAAACGGATGGAGCTTTTCAAGGCCCATGAAGGTGATGTTGTAGTCTGGGTGGTACACAATGGGCAGGCGTGTTCGAGGGATGCTGGCGTGCAATTCAGTGCGGTGGGAGCTGCAAATACAATGTTAAAGAAAGTAAATACACAAAAATAAGAAGGAACAAAAACACACTTTACATGGAGTGTTTTCCCCTGTGGCTTAATAAGCATGGAACTGTCACTGTTGGCGAGTGCTTCTCACCTCCCTTTCCCGTCGTTATCTTCTTTGTGGGCCATGTTTTTCAGGCATTGCTATTGTCATCAATCTGGAGGGGAAAGTAAAAAAAAAAAAGATTAAATTCATGCACATGTAACTACTAGAAATATTCGCTGCAACTCTCAGGACACTGCTTATTCTGTTTAGAAATAAGATGTTTTCAATGATTTACTGTAGCTACATTTTGCATTTCAGCAACGTCACTGCACAAGCAAGAATAGGGGACAGTAAACTCTGCACTTTACTTTACTCAGCACTTTACTTTATTCCCCCCTGTATATTCAGTATTAGTATTTAGTTTTTAGTATTTTTCTTTGTGTTTAATATTTATTTTCTTTGATGCTCTGATGTGCACCGCAGCTGTGGATTTTGAAATAAACTATCAAAAATCAAGAGTCCAATCTCTCGCGCATGCGCAGGTGGTATGTGTACGTTTTCACAGACGCAACTGCACAAGGAAGTATGTGAGCTGACACGCTCACGCACGCACGCACGCACGCACGCAGTCACGCGCACAAACAAACAGTCTCTAAACGCGTGTGTTGTGATTTGGCCCGGGACATTTCAGCGTCAAAGACAGAAGCGTCACCACGGCTAATGTTTTGAGACGGTCTGGATCCGTTTTAGAGGACAGGAACTAGCCACAGCCGACGTGTCTCACCTGTCAATATGGAATATGTCTGTGCACCGAGCAGCTGCACGAGACTAGAGACGGTCAGTGAATGTCCTCCCCGAAAGGTTAAACGCGCGGGTGGTTTGTCGTTAGCAGACCAACAGAAAGAAAACGTTGTGGTGTTTTTTTCTTGGTGTTTCTTCTCACGGTATCCGCGAGCGTTCCGCGCTGCTCCGCTGCCGCGGAAGAGACGTACGTAAAATGCGCAGGAGCTTCGTCCACTTACGCCGCTAGCGCACACGCACATTTAAAGCGGAAGAAACATGGACTGCGGTTTAAAAGTCCATTCCGAACTACTTTTCATTGACCTCGATGGAAAACCTCATGAATGTCAAGGAAAGGTGTCGAGGAGAATTCATGAGGAGTTAGAAAAAGACAACTAGCGATTTTATTCCTTGTACACTTTCAATAATCTACGTAAATACTACGTACACACTAAAGTAGGTCTGTCATGGTGAAACTACAACGAGGAAGTACTACACGAAGCGCACCTGAAACATGACGTGTATTATTCTGTTTCATGCAGGTTGTATAAAGAGTTCCTTATTTAAAAGGCTGGCTCACTCAATATCTATGAAACCCTTCGATACCAATATTTCCTTTGAGCATTAATGTATACTTAATTGTTGGGTTATATTTATATAATTATAGACCTATAGCTTGTTGTTTTACTGATGCTTTTTGTTATTGAGAAATATACTTTGTTTGACAGTTTGCCATATTTAGTGTTATTTATTTAGTTTTTTTACTGATATTACATGTGTGATGTAAATAAAAACATATAATTAATGAAACAATATCTTTATCTATGAATATTCATCAACATGAATTGCATTTGTTTGTTTATATCAAATAATAATTAAAGCTGTTCAAGAGAAGCATATCGTTTGTTTTAATGGACGACTGGATGGCAGCACCTTAATTTGCAGCCGCAAGAGATTGTAGGTTGACATTATTGTCCTTCCTTTGGTGAGTGTGTCCTATGTTGAAGGAGCTAAGAAAGGAAACATCAAAGGCCCTTTCCTCAACATTTAGATAACTTGAAAATCTCTTATGATGGCCGCCACTTGGATATTGTACTTCTTGTTAATTTTACCGTGTCAACCTTCCGAAGCAAAAAATGATTTTTATACCGCAGCCTCCAACTCCAAAAAAGATTTAACTTTCAAATCTTATCCGGTTCTCCAAAGCGTTTACTGGAACATCATGAGGAGTTAGAAAAAGACAACTTCCGATTTTATTCCTTGTACACTTTTAATAATCTATGTAAATCACTGACGTAGATCTGTCATGGCGAAACTACAACGAGGAAGTATTACAAAAAGCACACCCAAAACACGACTCAACATACGGTTTCAATGGAGATTAAAAAACAGTCACGCGTCATAAAGGATCCTTTGAAAGACCATTCGTCCTCACAGTTGCTGACAGGAATGTCGGTCACCGTAACAGTTTTTTGTGCTGAAAATATTGAAATGGAAGGGATTTGATGTACCACAACGACATCTATAGCTGCTTTTATTATTTACATTCATCCCCGACAATCTAGGCGCTTACTCCTCCACGTTCTTAAGCAAGATTGACCTTTGGCTTATGGCTCTACGACCTTATGACAAATTAAATTTAATCAATCAGCTAATTTACTAAACATTTTAATTATTTAACAACACTTATAATACATTATGAATTATTACTATACATTTATAGTACACACTTTAATTACTTAACATTCTATTTTGAAGATCTTATCATACATATAATCGTACTATTGTGATTATATTCAATGCTTGTGTTTTCAAAAAATCTATACAGACTGATCTTTCTTCTTTTCCTATGTCTTTAACTCTCTTCATACTCTTTCATGGATCATCTAATATCCTTAATAATTAATGTCGGTCTGAACACCCATTTGCCGTGCTCTTTGTTAACCTCTGGGTTAATCATGTGTATAACGTTGCTAAGGATTGTGGGTAATTCCCTTGGCAAAATCTGGAGAAATGTTGACATAAAGGGCACAAAAATGTCTGCCAACGCTCTGTCATAATAAATGACTCAAAAACAATTATACTAATAAGCTAGTAATTATCCTTGGTGTATTATATGCTACATATTTAAGGAACGTCATATTGGTCTTCCCACATAACACAATGGTGACATTAATATGAACTTTGGAGGTTATTAAGCTCCAAAAATGTAGTCAGGGGCGAATATGTGGATTCACCATGGGATTGTTATATTCCCAGAATGTGTCCACCCACCCACAGGCAGACAGAACCGTCATGACAACATAATTCCATCGAGACCATGTGCTGTAGTGGTGGACACCTTGCGGTGAGCTTCATAAAACATGATTCCCTGGCGGTGTGCCATGCTGCTGGACGCCGTCTCATTCTGAATAAATGAACCGTTTCATACGGAGGGAGAGACCGTCTCACGCCCGTCGTCTGGCTGCTTCAATTGGGCCGTGCGGTCGTCTCCAGGCAACCGTAGCGAGGTACAAACAGTCCACGATCGGCAGCTCTGAACGAAGCGGGTATGAAAATAGCATTACGACAAGTTACACACACAAAACAACGTGACCATGAAAGGGTTTTATGGCTGGAATAACAAGCCGTTCCACTGATTTTACACCTCATATTTAGTTTACTTGTCAGCCAGAGGCAGTTATAACATGGTAACAACCTGTCAATCACAACGTAGTCCCGCCCTAAAGCATACTCTGCTATATGATGGGGTTTGTAGTATAGGATCCCTTTAATCTGTTATTTGTGTAAGCTACTTTAGCAATAAGGGGGTTTGTCTGGCTAACTAGCTCCTCTACTCTAAAAAGGTATGCATCACACAAAACGAAACACAAAACACAATCCGGAATACAGTTTTGTTCAGTCAACAGAAGCACTGGAATTTGCTCCATACACTATCCTCTAACCAAATGTGGGACTCAAATAGAGTCTGGAGATAACATAAAATGTCTCTGGGGGGGGGGACAGAACAGAGAGGTCGGGCCTGGAGATTAGGGTTTATAGGAATTTATCTCAAGGGTCCACTGCCGGGAAGAAGATTCTCTCTGGTATCCAGGGTCCGGTCTTTATTTCCACTTTGTTCCCGACAGTCTGCTCCCGGGATCTGTCCTCCTTCCTCAGGGTATCCAGGATTAGGTCGTAGTTCAGCCGGTTCCGTTGTTTTTGTACTTTAACTATTGAAAGATTAGTACTTCAGTGGCAATTAAATAGCTCTTATTATGTTACTTTTGTGGTTCGACTATGTTGAGGAAATGTTACTTTCTGTATTCTTGTTGTTCTTAGTTTGTACTCTAGGTTGTAAGTCGCTTTGGATAAAAGCGTCTGCTAAATGACATGTAATGTAATGTAATGAAAGCTTTACTAATCGCCTACGGGAGCTGAATCCTAACTAAGACCCCGTTTACACGATGGGAAAACATATAATTTCATGCGTTTTGGCCTTTCATTTACACAAAAACTGAGGTTTTATCACGGAAAACGATCATTTCTAAAAACTCCGGCCAAAGTGGAGATTTCTGAAAAGTTTTTGTGTTTGCGTGTGAACGAGGTCAAACAGAGTTGTAGGTGGTCAAATGTCACAATATGCGACTAAAAATGCTTCACGTCATGTGAGCGTCCTATGCGGACGTATGCGGACGGCGTATTTATGCGAACAGAAACTTTTTTGAAAATGACCTTGTGTGTACAACGTTATTTTTAAAAACAGAGGGGCAGAAATATTCATTTCTGTAAATACCCTTCTATGTGTAAATGTGGCCTAAGACGTGTTTTTCTTCCTTCTTTAGCCACTCTCGCTCCTCTCTCTGATCCCCATGCTGCTTTTCTTAATTGTTTGTTCCCCCCCCCCCTTTTCCTGCTCACAGGTGTGCTCATTTATAACCTTTTAGGCTGGTTATAGGTTGGACTTGAGATGTATCTACCGGGGAGGTTGAGACGGCAATCTGGAGAGGAATAGTCGAGGGAAGAGCTACTGTCAGCTGATGAGCAGCAGGTGATCTGAGTGAGAGAAGTGATGAGCTGATTGCAGACAGGTGTGCATGATTAGCAGAGCCAGGAGAACAAGAAAAGGAGATTACTGCGATTTAATTGGATTCATATAACATATAGAAATCTTCAGGAATACTGCAATGCTTATCTGATATAATACAGCTGCATTTGATTATCTCT
Source organism: Liparis tanakae (assembly GCA_036178185.1). Classification (NCBI taxonomy): domain Eukaryota; kingdom Metazoa; phylum Chordata; class Actinopteri; order Perciformes; family Liparidae; genus Liparis; species Liparis tanakae. Next base: position 17,891,901 of record CM070109.1, on the reverse strand, counting down.
AACCCAATGGACATCTGATGTAGCTGTGACACTCATCATATCCAGTAGCCTTTGATTTATGACGTCTGATAGTATCTCTCCTGGGCGGGACTATGAAGCGTGGAGAGGAGGCAAGAAAAGGAAGTGAGGAGACACGTTATAGCATTGAAAAGCACCCACAAACCATCTCCCAGCTTGCACATATTCGATTCCTTTACTTTACTTGCCTCCTCTCCTCTTGTCTTAGTCCCTCCCTGGGATGCAGGTGGAGAAGGTGAGGAGGAGACAACAGGCATTTAACGAAATGAGGCATCGTTGCCTCGAAGCCATCACTTTACATCTACATCTGATAAATATGACATGCGGCACAGCGGCACCAGCTGTTACACCGTTATATCTGATCATATCTGATCATATCTGTCAGATGAGCCAGATTTCAATTCAATACACAAAGTGGCATGATGTGACGAGAATGTAACATTTGTGTGCAACATTACATGTTTTAAAAACTATAATTGACTATCAAAATAAAGAGTGACATGTATTATATGTTTCATTGATTTGATATATATCAGATGCCCTCTTGCGACAACTTGAAATAAAATAATTTAGTGAGGAATGCTGTTAAAAAAGAGTCAACGCTAACACCGAAGGGCAGGAAGTTTGATCATCCTAAATAACTACAACTTGTGAATACAAAAGGAACCGTTATTGAGTCCTGTCTTGGTTTGAGATTATGAATATTCCCATATATATATATATATATATATATATATATATATATATATATATATATATATATAAAACCTCCTCTCCTGGGAAAAAAAACAATAGACCAAAAAAATACAGGATCTAATGGAATCTTCCAGCTCAAAGACCCCCATCAGTAAATAGACCATTTCCACTGCGGGCTCAGAGTAAATGGTCCAATCCTATCGAATGGGGAGGCGGTCCTATCTGGATGAAAATGTGATCAGACAGTTGCATTTGAATTTGCATCAGTTGTGTAAACGAACTCATCAATTACCGGCACACTTAGCATAAAGCAAGGTCTGGATTTGGTTTCTATCCTCGGCTGTATATGGGTAATGTATTCACTGGCAGATTGTTTCAAAGCGTTGCTGTTTATGCCCATTTGTCATGAGGAAATTCACAATACAACAGTCAGGTCTTGTTATTGTCTTCCAAAACCACTCGCGCTGACCTCGCCAGTGGCAAGGAAATCTGATCTATAAAGAAAACACAGAGCTGATGGTATTGACTCCGGTTACTCAGGCAAATAACTGAGTCCTCAAGCTGGAAATCAAAGGGCTTTTAAAACAAATTCTACATGGGAAAGGCCTTTTTTTTAAGGGTTATCACCCGATGTTGACTAAACGTTGTAAAACCGTAGAGCTTTCGGTCTTTGGTCAAGCTGGATGTGAGAGAGATGTTAGAGATTAAAAGTGATTCATTAAAGATATACTTATGTCAGACTGGTGATGTTTAAATGTGTTATTTTCTGTGTTTTTTCTAATTATTTTGTATCTATTTTTTTGTTTTTTGTTGTTCTTTACCCTTTAATTTCTCCTTTCCCTTTGTATTGTATCCTTAAAGTCCTGTCTTGTTAATATTTTTTTTTTAAATGACTCATAGATAGATAGAGATAGATATATACTTTATTAATCCCCAAGGGGAAATTTGTTGTTACAGTAGCAGCACCAATTAACTAAACACACAAGAATAAAATAAAATATCCATATACGAAACAGAAACAGTGACTGTGCACAAAGTGAAATATAAAATACAAATAAAATAAAATATATATATATATATATATATATATATATTTATATATATATATATATACACAACATATGTGCAAATACGCAAATATAATACTGGTGACTCATGCTCACTCAGTCACTTAAAAGCGGGAATTAAAGCAGCCTCTCTCAACGCGGCCCTCCTGCATGTGCAGAATGTGTGGAATAACTCAGATGTAAGCAGCGCTGTGTTTGTGCTGTTATGACAGCTCGAACCAATGTCTTAGGAGACAGAAACTAACAGCAGTTTTGCCAAAGGGGTGTTTGAGCAGTACTCTGCTTCTTCTTTAGATACATTAAACTATATTCACCCTGAAGGTTCTGGAGCTTGTGAAGTCAAGTGGAGACAACCTTCTTTTTTTTTTACTGTAGATGAATATTGTCAGTGATATGAGATAAGTAAAGCAAAATAGTTTATCAAAAGTCACCCCTCAATTTCTTTGATTTTGGTGTAGATGGTTAAGCAGCGTTATGTTATGTTTTTTGATAATGTTTTTTTGATAATGTTTTTTTATAATGTGTTTGAAAAGAACAGAAAAAAAGCAACGTTAGCTTTCATTTGGAGTAATGTGTCTGGCCACCTTTATGAATATACAATATATCGTGTATATAAGAAGTGTACAGAGCCACTGTGACGTCACTCAGTGGTTTGTGAACAAGAAGTGACACAAGAGGGTGGAGCCTTGTACAACCAAATGCTTATTAACACTGATTTATCGTCTATTTGACTCTAAATAGACCATCATTTAAAAAAGGAACTACCGGTACATGCTGTTTTTGAAGACTTGACAACTATAGATTGAGTTCATAAACTCATGTTTACAATGTTTACTGAGGGAATAAGAGAGAACTAGAGTCATTCGCTCATAGACTTCTATCCAAACAGAGGAGTCGTCCCCAGATGAACGAAGAATACAGTTTTAAGACACTTCCACATTGACTTCACATTTCAGAACAGGGGTTGCTGCCTGGAGTATGATTCCAGTATCCTCTGTTCTCTAGCTCTCTACAAACTGAAAGAATATCTGTTTTATAAGCCGTTGAAACACATAAAATGCTGATGGCTGTAGAACCAAAAAGAGGCTGAGCGAGGTAAGAGAAGTGCTCCGTAGAGCTGAGCTGCAGATTTGTGAAATAACTACATGTGTATTTGTCCCTACAAGTGACTTCTTTCCCATCACACATATTCGACCAGGTTAATGTTAATCGAGCCAACACAACTGCATCTTATTAAACCCTGAACGGACGTATTTGTTTATCGAGTGAAACATATTTGTTTTCAAGTTTGACATCGCTGTCAGTGGCAGAGTGACAGGCTTGGTTTATGTTTTCACAGCTCTGAAAAAGTACATCTGACAGCAAAATCTTGAAATTTGAGTTTTCCATAACAACCCCCTGCCCTCCATGCTAATACGCATTGTGTGACTCTGAACGTGGTGCCCGGTGACACTGAGATATTCCTATGCTTGCATACAGACCTCCTGGGGTGACCAAAGGGGATTTATTTCTTTATTGTCTTTATTGTTTTCCTCCATTTCAGCAAATGCCTCCCACTGAAATTGTTTACAACCCAATGTATGATAGATTATGCAATTTCTCCCCTGCAATGCAGCTGGAATATTAAGTTGTTTTACCCACCTTGTTAGATTCATTTTTGCAAGAAGGCTGACTACACACTGCTGGGTATCGTTTTTATTTGTTCCTCTCAGTGGGTTGAATACAATCAGAGGGACTTAGCGACATCCTTCAAGATACATTAGGTGGATCATTTCTTTCTATTAAAGCACAGGGAGTCTATTGGTCTTTCAGCGGGTAGTTTATTATGCTTCATGCAACCAATCTCACCTCCAGGAGACCTACTGGTGTAAGAAGGCGTTGTGATCTGTGTGGGTTGAATGGATGGATGCATAATGACACTAATAGCATCATCTGCACCCCGTCTTTGTAAAGAAAACTATAATTGGTCCAATGTTTGGTTCGCATCCGCTTTCAACATAGACACCCCACTGTAGTAGGGCTCCTGTACGAGAATGGCGGAAATAATTAATTCAGCATATTATCCATCTTCACGGGACTGATTGAACGAGTACAAGAGAGTCACGACACACCTACCACTGTCATATTAGTTCTTTCTTTTTAATAGAAAGGCTGTTTTCACCGTATTTCCACTTACGTTACTGTCGTCAAAGTACTGTCAGGGTCCCTGACTCTTCCCGCAAGGCAAGTGTATCTGTATAGCACATTTCAACAAGGCATTTTAAAGTGCTTCACATAAAACCATTTAAAGCATCAAAACATAATGCAAAAGAAAACAATTAAGATAAATCATTAAAACATTTATAACAGTCAAAAAGCAAGAAATAGAATACAAGTTGTAATGCAGTTAAAGGATGAGATGCAGAAATTGATTGATATCGCTGAATCTGGTTCAATGAAAGGCAACAAATGAAAAAGTCTTCAATCTGTATTTAAAGGAGCTGAGGGTCTCTGAGGGTCTCTGAGGGTCTCTGAGTGTCTCTGTTTTCAGGGACTTCGTTCCAGATATGTGGAGCAGCAAAAAACTGAATGCTGCTTCTCCATGTTTAGTTCTGCCTCTTGGAACAGAAAGTAGACCAGTCCCAGACACATCACACCACTCTACAGGCTTCTCATTAGTTCTAATATTGTGGAGGAGTCTCATGAAAATGAGATTCCTTAACTTTAAGATATGTAAAGCATTCTGATCTACAGGCATGTATGAAGGTATGAATATTGGATTACGTTCCCATAACACAAACACTACATATCAATCAGGCGTCCTCGCTCCGGCTAACTGTTTAAACCGCCAGTTATTGACAGTGATCATTAAACACACTTTCTCTGGATGATGTCATACTGTCACAAAAAGTCTTGGAGATGAATGAGCTACAAGGCCATACACGGTTCTCTTTACCGTTGTCTTTGAAGTAGAGAAACCATGAAGACATACAAGAAAGCAGACTGCCACTGTACCAGACCGTACGACATTGGCATTTATTATTCAAATAGGTGACTGACGTGATAACCCCCCCTTCACACATCTGTGAGCTGAACAGCATTTACATTGTAAGTCACACTTTCCCTGTACCATGATGTCTTGTCAGTCAAAGAAAATGACGACAAGCAACATATATGTAAACAGCAGAAGTAATGAACTAGAAAGTTACTACAATATGACTTATTTAAAGGATTACCTCATCGCGCTTCTTTTGTAACGTTACTTCGTTATTATTGAGACACAAACCAGTAATGTGTCCAAGTACGCGTCATACATTTTAAACATCGTCATTCATACGGTTACTTGTATGAGTATTAGTTATTCATTTTATACATTGACCTTCATACAGTGACCTGCACTAATCCTAATTATTCATTTCATAGATCGTCCTTCATGTGTTGGGGAAAATCATATAACCTCAATTGAACTCCTTAGAGTTAGCCAGCATAAATAATGATGTACCTTGCTATGATACTCGGTTATCCAACAGATGTTTCCTGAATGCGGACTACGATCCATTATTATTGTTGGGTCACCATCACCTTGATCCATCCAGTAAATCATGTGCTCAGTCATCTCTTCAAAAAATTGATGTGATTGGTTAAAAGGTCTGATGGGAGGGGCTGAATATACATTACAAATATGTGCTAAATATTCTAGAAAGACGGATTTGTTCAACTTGTTGAAAGTTGCCTTGTGCTCATTAAAAAACGTCCCGCTGGGTTGCTTACCCAGTCAATGTTTCTCTGCTCTTCATTTTTAGCCACAACACATGCAGTAACCTGTACATGTATTAGTTATTCATTTCATACATTGTCCTTCATACAGTCACCTGGAGAAGTATTAGTTATTTCATACATCGTTCTTCAAACAGTAACCTGCACTAGTCCTAGTAATTATTGTAAACTGGACTAATACTACTCATACATTTCATACATCATCCTTAATACAGTTATTTTTACTAGTACTACTTATTAATTTCATATTTTCCTTCATACACTTACTTGTATTCGTCCTTCATTTCATACATTGTCCTTCATACAGTAACCTGTACTAGTACTCGTTACTAATTTCATACAATAACCTCTACTAGTACTAGTTATTGATGTCATATAGCAACCTATATTCTAGTACTAGTTACTAATGTCATACAATAACCTGTACTAGTACTAGTTATTGATTTCATACAGTAACCTGTACTAGTACTAGTCATCAATGTAGTCTAACTTCTTTTTACTGTGTGCAGTAGTAATGCTTTGTATGTTTTGTTTTCCACCTGCATTAGGAAAAAACTCTTTTGCCAGCCACAGTCTTCATTTTTCTAAAACATGAAAACGGAGCTAAGAGGAAGTTCAAAATTACAACATGCTGGAATGCTATTATAGAATTTTTGCCCAATGGCGCAGAAAAACCTGCCCATCAGCATTAAGGGATCATTTAAGATACATTACAATTCCTCAGGGGGGCATGAATGGCAATGCCATCCTTATAATAGTTGCCATCAGAAACATGCCAACACATACATTTATTTTGTATAACAATCTAGTTGTTAAGGCTATACTGGTTGAAAAGTCCTTGGTTTGGTAACAGTGTGATCCAAACAGACTACTGTCGGATAGTGAAAAGAGAAAGATACTGTTAGGTTGTAATAGTTTATTTTGATAACATCTGCAGAGGTCTTACGTTTTAAATTAATACATATAGAAGGATATTATAATAGAAAATATTAGGGAGAATATTGCTATCGTTATTAATGTATTATCAAGCATAGGGGTAATGTTTACTCTATGCAAATGTAAATGGCAAGAATTAATGTATGTATGTTAGTATTATAGATCGACGAAGCCGGTTGAAATCTGTGACGTGACTTACAATAACAAGGGACTTTTATTGTGAAGGTGACTTTAATGCAGACCATAATAGTCTGGACTTTTATTGTGAAAATACTTGACAGGAAATACTTGACCGGAAATGACATTTTGAACAGAGTGACAAAACTTCCGGAAAAAGAGGGATGGGCCTCTTCTTTTTTTGTACAGGTAACATGGAGGTGGCACGATTGGGGCAGATGGAGCGCCTCGAGAAGAGCACAGCCTTGATTGTTTGTTTTACACTTCTTGCCATTAAATGTTGATAACTTAATATATGCGCGTCCGGAAGCCTGTTTTCCACCATCTGCGGAGTGCCCAGTTTCAGAATACCTTACAATACTCATGGAATGATGTTTTTTCTCGAGTCCAGTTCACAGCTGGATCACAAGTTTTCTTTCGGGCTCAGATGATCGTACTGCAAACGTCAGGAGTTATATCCAAACATTCCTTGATCCCCTCCTGTGATTATTGGCGCTGGTGCACAGTGAGTGGCCTGCGTTCCAAGGCTACAAATTAAAGAGAGACAACATATTGCAAAAGTATTCCAATAAGTGTCTGGAATTCAACCCTTGTCCCAAATACCCTTGTGCACCATTACTGTTTCGTATTCCCACCCTTTTTCTTTTCAAAATAAAGTTTGGACTTCAGGAAGATGTTCAGTATCGTTACTTCATGGAGGAGACTGCCACAGCGGAGGCCTCTGGAACTGTCGGGCCACACGGGGCTCAAGACTGAGCTTTCATCCTTCAAACCACCAACAGCCGCAGAGACGTGGCCCGGTGCCTGGTTGCAAACCGAACGATAATCAATCAAGCCGCAGAGTGCCAAGACACTGCAGTCTTCTGCTGTTTTGAGAAAGTAATAATGATGTGTCTTTGTTGCGCCAATGTTATCAGTGAATCTGTTTTGTTTCAGAGTTTGTCAAAGTTTATTACTCTAAACAGTGGTGAGAAGTCCTCTAAACATCAGTACCCAGAATTCATGTCATGTGAGGATGTTATTCAAAAGCGTTAAAAGCCACAAGAGACACTGTCAAGTCCAGTTTTCTTTGGCTGGAGCACTAACGGCTGTTTGGGAAACATATTTTACTCTTAGGAATGCGCCAACATTTTGTAGACTTTGTAGAGTTGCTTGTTCTTGGAGCGAGTAAAAGAGAAGATCAATGTCAACTCCATGTATGTGGGTTAAATGAGATGGCTCCTTGATTAGTTTGTACCATTAGTTTATTATTCACGGCACAATCACTAGAAGCAGGGGGAGACAGCTAGCTTGCGCCAGTCCCCCCCCCCCCCCCACTAAAAAAGGCATTTAAAAAAACTGTTAGGCTACTTTATGTTCTATCTTCTTCGAAAATGTGTTTCAAAAGATGGCACTCAGGGACCGAACTTGTGCAATAAATTGACACTGCTTATTGTGGCTGTAAGCTAAGCTAACCCCGGCTAAACGTGTATTTTCTACATGCTAAGCCACCGGGTTCAGGGCATGTGCATGAACGTGAAGTCAGGCTTCTGAACACAAAGTTGCGTTCTTCAGTTAACAGGTTTATTTGTAAGAATAGGACACACACACACAGCTCAGTTAAACCACGTTCACACAATGTGTGTGAGTGTGTTTCATCAATAGTTGTTATATTTCCGCTGAGGCATGATGGTAGGACGCTAACGTCAGGGCGTTTACATCTATAAATCAAAAGTGCGAGACCACACTGTTCCCAATTTAGGACAACAAGGTTGACGCAACCTCAATCCCTCACATATAGAGGCAGTTACGCACAAATAATCAGAACACATGTTAACCATTCCTGCTTCAGCTTCAATACTGAAGTCTGAAAGCACAGGGGAGACTTGGTTTTGCTTCCACAGCCAAAGTTGAGGGTCAGATCAGGGCTAACCCCATTTTACTTTACACAGCTGTTGAGGAACAAGAGACAGGAACTTTAAATGTATCTTAAGAAGCTGTTTATGCATGGACCAACTGAAACCTGCACCTTGCTTTCAGCATCACTTAACGACTTTACTGCTAATTTCTTCTCTGCTCCAGTCTGCAACATCTGTTGGCTCTGAGCGCATCCACTTCCATCCATTTGTCAAGTTGTTCATCTAAAATTGACGACTGCAAAAGGCAACTCGTCTGACCAATGAGGGGGTTTAAAAAGCCCATGGCCTTTTCCTCTGTATGGTTTTCTGTTGCTGCAATGCAACACTGTGCATCCTATTAGTTCGGGAGCATTTTTAACCATGAGAGGTCAACGCTTAACCCTAACTATTCATTATCAATGCCTAAACATAACCATTTGAGGTAAATTATTAATCTCAATGATTAATCTTAACTATTCAAGGTCAATGTCTAACCTTAACTATCTTGTGAGGACATTTTCACAAATGTCACATGTCAATTTCAAGTTAGTTTTTTCTTTAAAAAAATTGTTTTCTGTAACTTTTCCTGACGCTGATTCCTGAATCATGTTAGAATGACCATAGTCAGAGATTTAGTTTGATATGCATGTCTAAATGTCTAGTACTTCACAAAACTGCAGAACAGAAGACAGCATGTAGCAACGTGAGGATGTTGTTGTCTATGTTCAGGAGACAAGTCTTCTCCGGGGAACCAGTTGCTCTTGCTGTGCGGATGCCAAAGAAGTCATGTTCCAGTGCTCATTTGAACAGCCTTTGAGGTGGCCCTAGGGGGGAGAGCCAGACGTTTTCAAATCTGCCTCAGAAAAATATGTCAGGGAAACCACCACGAGCCAGTGGAGAAACCGCTGTTCAGATCCAACCTGCCACAGTCAATAAGGACCAACGAATTAGGAAAACAATAGGTCTTAAAAGAACAAGGCAAAAAGTCTTCAACATTTCCAATGGGCTCCAAATACTCTGTTACTGTTGGACGGCATGAACCCACAGCTTGGATGACAGTGCTGTGTTGTCACAATGTCCTTCAGCTAAAGGTACTTTGTATATAAAGATTTTGCCGATAAATGACCACCATCACATTTGCACATTGAAATATATATATTTTGTTATCAATGCAGCACTTCAGAGTGAGGAGCAAAATTGAGTTAAATTCATATTCACACATTGTAATCTTCCAGAGTTGATTCATGGACATAAATGAAACACGTAATGTTATATCTGCAACAGTCCTTGATTGATGAATATTCTAACCCCATTTTTCTAAGGTTCTTCTTCAAGGCAGATAGTGTGTGTTTAACTTTCATCATTGTCTGCATTCGGAATAGCTGTCTGCTCGAACACTTCTAGGACTTTAGTTTGATTGAGTCACATATTGGGATGAAAGAAAAATAATCAGATGTTATTCGTACAGTATCAGATTCTTTTAGATAATGACATCCAAATGGCGCCGCCTGGGGTCCCATCGACACTCTGCTTACCTGAGTGAGAAAAACCCTGTGGTAAATTCAAGCAACACAACATCAAGATTTTTTTCAATTGATTGTATTTTTACGTTTACAGTTAAAAACATACTGCCGATTAGGGGATTATTTAAATCTGTCAAGAATTTGTATGAAACCGCATGCCTTAGACTGATTCAAAATGTTAACATGCTTACTAGAGTTTGATGACTAGGATGAAGTTGGCTAGTATTCCAAGTCACAACATCTAAAAGTCCATCTGGAGTCATTGTAAAGAGCTCAGAGGATGTGTAATCAAGCACTGCAGGGATTAGGTATTTGTGTAGGCCTTTCCCAGAAATGTAGCGCTGCCCTTGTACCCCTCAAAAAGTAAAAAAAGCCAAATGCCGACCCATTTCTCAGTTTTACAACTCAGCCCTTGCAGCACTTTTTCTTTTAGTTCTGAGATAAGTTGAAAGACTTTACACATTGTAGGAATGCTAAGAGAGAAATAAACGGGACAACTGTCAACACACTTTTCTTTAAACCCAGACCCAAGTCCTCAAAATGAAACAAAGTTCACTAATTCTAACTTATCTCCATAATTACCTATTTAATTGTCTGTTCTGCTACAATCAGAGCAACATCATGTGTTTAGATACAAAAACAACTTGGATTGTGGAGAGAATTAAAAGCACTACTTGATTAAGATTGGGGAACTATTGGGGACACGGTTAAAAGAAACTAACCCAGGAGGTTGAGGCTGACCATGCACCGCGACGTCCTAAGGGGTCCAGTCGGCATGTTCCCGTCTCTTTTTTTACCTCATTTACAATCATGGCTCCATTGTCTATTGTCTAAGTAAATGTACACATGTCCCAAAAAAGCGGAGTTCACTTATTTCCTTCTTTTCCCCCGAAGTACAAGAATATTTAATTACCAATTAACTGACTCTTTTTATCCTTTGTGTAGATGAATGCCAGTCTGACCAACCTTGATGAATAGTGACTATTAAATGCAACGTTGATGTAAGTGTATGTTTATATCAAAAAGATATACAGGAAGCCATTGCATGTCCACATGCTTTGACACGTGAAGAAATTGGACAATGACATTTAAGATCATTAATCCGAAACATAATTATACTGTTGAAATTAATATATCAAAGTAGTCCTCAATTATTTGAATCGAATGTTGCTGAACTATTTCATATGATATTGTATTATACTACACTACATACAGAAATATAATGGAATATTGGAGGGAATTGCAAAAGAAAATCTAATATCCAGGAATTTACCTTACAGACGGAATTTACACTAGTCCCAGCCATATACTCGATTTCCACACGGTCTTGTTAGTTTCTACTGGAATGTGTCAGTGTTGCTTACTCCACAGTTATTAATGATGAACGAATACCGAGTGTGTCATTTTTAAGTGAAGAAAATGAGTTCCCTGTCATTCCTGTCGTCATGGAAATACATAACTCTTCCTTCATCTACCTTCAAGGTGATATTGAGAACAGGATTAAACAACAGAAGCGATGTTCTGCTGACTCAGATGCCACACTGTCTCTCCCATCATGCAGCACGTGCACCCTGCTGTGCGTGCCATATTTGACAAATCCCTTATATTGGCTTGAATAAAGGGAACGCCAGAGACTTTATCAAGGGTTATCAGAGTCACTGCTGATGCCGCAATACATAAGAGGAAGAGATCAAGAAAACAAATACTTCAAGCACTTTTGTCCCTCTCTTGAGTGTTTGAACTTCCCTTTGTGCATCGCTTCTTCCTCGACGCATCACAGTTTGTTCTTTTGGAAAGAAGAGAGGTTGAAGATCGATAGAGTTTGAGATGTATAAAGGGTTGCAGATGGCCCGAGTATTGTCGTATAAGAAGCAGATGTCATCCGTGAGAAAAAAAGGCTTTTCTGTCGGGATGATAGCACAGCGGGAAGAGAAAAGCCTGACTTCAGACTCCAGACTTCCTGCATATTTCTGCTTTCAACAATACAGTAAATGGTGGAAAAGAAAGCACCCGGTCTATGGAGACTACAGGACGATGTGGGATGCTGATTAGCTGCTGCGACAGATGGAGTTAGCTTTTGTTTCCAGGGAAATTCTGCAAACTGCCCACTTCACATCCCAGGGGCCCTGAATAACATATGATGCACCCTGAGAACATGCAACAAGGCTCCCTCACGTCCACAACTGGTCCTGGAACAGCTTCAGAGCCCATTCGAACATTTCTCCTATTACAGACTCTGGAATTTGAGAGAATGTATTTCAATCATCCAAAATGTTTTTTCTACAGTTTCTCATTTTTTGTACTGGACCAAATCGAATCCAGCATATACCGTCTCATACTGGATTCCTTCTACATATGTCTTGACGCTGTTAATCAGTGCATGGAACCTTATCCATTGTTGAATCAGCCCTGTGCAGGGAAAGATATTTTCTGGCAGCCGAGCCGGTGCAGAGGAGGAAAGGCGCCTCACCCAGATGGCATCCAGGCATGGGTGCTTAAGCTCTGCGCCATGGGGCTCAATTAGGATTGCCTCGGTAAGAAAAGGTCTTGTGGAAGCACAAGTTACCTGCATCCAAATCCTCAAGAGGATGAGATTCACCCTGATGGGATTACATATTCAAACTGGTCAGGGAGAAGAACATCTGAGCTGCCTGCTTCCACTGTAACCGGGACATATGCTGTAAGCTTAGAAGATGGATGGATGGAATTAATCTGTAAGAAACCCTTCGATTGTTAGAGTCTTGAAATGGGTATGGCAACAGTTTTGAAATCACATTTACGTTAAACAGGCGTTGAATGTACTTGTGATAGGATGACTAAGAGATCATTGAAGCAGAAGCGTAGACTGTTTGTAAGCGGTGGATGTCGTCATCTTGACGTCACCCTTTGGTTTGAAAGCCTTGTGTTTGGCATTTTGGCCGTAGCCATCTTTTTGTGCTACTAGTGAACAGAAGTGACGTAGAGACGCCGCATAGGGTTCTGGTAGCTACATCCTCCTAAAGCACACTCTGCTTTATAGTTTATTTCAGGGGTTCTCAAATGGAGGTACGTGAAGGCCCTCTGGGGGGTAGGTAAGATTTGTTTTAAATATATTTAAAATGAGCATGCATAAAAAAAAACTTTGAAAATAGATATTTCATAAATATTCAATAAAATATAAGTTTAAGTTCATAAACTGCATTGTAGATATTAGATATTATATGCAAAATGCTGCGTATTATATCTTATTTTCCAACCCAGAATGCTTCGCACTGGTCATGGGGGTACAACAAATATTTCACAGGGGGGTACATAACTGTAAAAAGGTTGAGAACCATCAGTCTATTTGACTCTAAATGGACTATATAAATGAAAGTCATTGAAGAAGACTTGAAACTAGAGATTGAGACCATTAACTCATGTTTATAATTTTTACTGAGGTAATTAATCAAGACAGACGTAGAGTTATTTTCTCATTGAGCTTATTCTGAGGATTCGCCCACTTTGAGGTTGAGAGAATGTAGATTTCATTCACTTCCTCATTGGTTTCTCTTTTCAGAACATGAAGTTTACACCTGGGCGGGAACACATCTTGGCCCGTCGGGTTTCCTGTTAAGACTCCAGTCTTTACACCATCTATTCCAAAACGGATTGGAACGAGAAGAACACATTACTTTTGGGGCTTGATGTTGTGCTGCCTGGAAAAGAGTGGCGCAGAATGATCACCACATGCTGATTCTTGACGGTAACGGCAGCCTCTCCCTGTAGTTCGTGCTGGATGCTGTCTGGCAGACAGAAGTATACGCTCGGGGACGGCTCACGTGAATCTGCTGGCCATATGGGAGGAGATCCTTTGTTTCAAACAAAATCACTGCTGTTTTTCAGCTGGCCTTTAGAGGCTGCATAAGACAATAGTGCATTGTCGACATACATCATGACTGCTGATTGGGTTGACATTTGTAGAGTTCAAGGGCTACTCATTTGAATAACTGTTATAAAGAAATGATTTGAGAGAGAATTACAGGTAAAAGAAAACAGTTTCTTTCAAAAAATGAACCCAAATGGCACAGCTAGTACAAGAGGGTTTTAAAATCAAATAAATATTACAACTCAATGTTATCACCTATAAAGTATAAAAGGAGATTTTCAGGTTCATACTTGTATTTGTTGGTACATGTTTTTATATGTATACATATATATATTTTTACTAGCATATGTTTACATCTTATATTTTAATATATATATATATATATTTTAATATATATATATATATATATATATATTATTTGTTTTTATATGTTTGGGTATTGTATTTTTACTTTTTTACATTTTATATATGTTTACATCTTTTATTGAAAAAAAGCATTATCTTTTCTCGTAATGTTTTTTCTGAATATGCCTGTATTCCTCTTTTAGTCTTCAATTTAGCACCTGTCTCTTTAAGACCCCCATTGTCTATGAACCAGCATGAGACGGTGGCTTATTTGCATCACATGTTTTCTGATCCAGACAGCATATAAAAACTGTCTGGTATGGCTTATTTCACAACTTCATATTTGCCCATGGACTGATAAATTAGTTGCGCCCCCCATAGTTGCCCTTTAAATAATTGGATAAGGTTTTTTGAAAACTGTGGGGAGGAATTTTCCAAAACTATCGGGGCAATATCTGACATTTACATGACTTGCTCGACAGCAATAATTATTTTGACTGATCTTTATGTTAATTCAAGGTAATACAATATTCTGACACTGCAGTAGTGTTGTTTTTCACTCACTAAGGGAAGGAACAGCTGAGTACCTCTAATACAAATCTAGGTGTTGGTTTTATTTTTACTTTCGTTTCAAGGCTGGCATTGGTGATGGCTTCCATAAAGGGAGATGAGAACAGGCCGTGGATTTTCACTTTACTTAAGTTCCATTCATCAGCTGGCGGCGGGAATGTGTCTTCCTGTCACCAAAGGGTTGTGAATCGGCACAGCTGCAGCCGCAGGGTTCAAAGGGCGTTGGTATCATTTGAGTTGGTGCCTGGGTCTTGATTTATAAGTTTCACAGTCTGAAACTTTTGATCTGTGATGCCACGACGGAGAGTTTTACTGCAGCGTGGAGTGCTGGAGACACGGGGAGCCAATTTGTAACAATGCATAATCTGGATGCCTCCTCCGTATCGAGCAACATCCCAATGAAACCAAAAGCACCCTGCCGAGCGCCTCCTGGTATTCCATGCATATTTCATGAAATCAGAAGCTGATTATCTGAATGGGTGCGAATAGACACTAAATAATCACCATTATGAAGAAACATTTTTTTAAACATTTAAAAAAATGTAAAATCTAGGTGGAAGTCCTACAGCTAACACGTCACCATATGTAACAGAGATAATGATTCCACTTGCCATTATATGCCATTATTTCTGTTATTACTAATATATATAATTTATATATTATTTCCTCTGGTGTCATTTTGTTTACACGTAAGACCCGCGCTGTGAGAAAAAGGATGCCTGAATTATCACCCTCTATTAGAGTCTATTTTGAAATCTAGGGAAAGAGCTGCGATGTAATGTCAATGATTGCATCATGCAGAAATGATATCTGCAACTGCAGGTCAAAGAGATGTATCTTTAATTTAGGATCATGTAAAAACTCAAACACATATACCTAAACATCTAGTGCAAATGCCAAATAATGCATGCATGCATTACTAATTAAAGCCATGCCCGCTTTTCTAACTATTCCAACAACTTGAACCATCTGCTTACATATTTAAAGGGCCAGTGTAGCATTTCGGGAATATATTATCACCATGCTTTAGTTAGTATAGAATCACCTGAAGCCGTTCCCCTATAAAGTCTGCCTTGTTTCCACAGTAGCCCAGAGAGGACAAACCAGATGCTCAAAGCACTCCACAGAAGGAATATTTATGTTTCCATAAGGTCGCCGTAGATCTCCGACACGCGTGGAAAAGGAGGAGTGAGGGGAGGGGTGTTAGTGCGTCGCCATCTGCAACCTTAAATCTCAGTGGATCAAGTGTGTGATGGGAGAGGGGTCACAGATGGAAAGAAAAGACCAACTAATGCACCTTCAAAATAGCACTGATCTCTTTTTTATTGGCCACGTCTGGAGAAGAAGTCCACCACAAGACGTTATGTAACTGCCTATGCACAGGTCCAGAAGCCAAGCACAGTCACATTTCTATCAAATTCAGTTTTAATTTGGGCCTCAAACGCTGAGTTCTCCTCTCACTTAGTCGTCGATAACAAGCTGTTAGTCTCAATCAGAGCCCGGGGGATACAAGTCTCCAGCATCCTGTTAAATGGCTCAGGCAGCAGTGAGGGCACCCGTCTGTCAATGCCCCGCTCTTTGCTCACTCATTCCGTTTAAACACACTGTGCCGGCAAACAAGACCAGTTCTGCCATTAACTGTGAGGATCTGACACTCACCGGTGAACACAGAAGAGGCTTTATTACCCTCGTTTGTCCAATTTGTTTCATTCAATTCCAACTAGATCGGGATTTTGTTTGTGATTCTGTGTTTCTGGTTAAAGTTTCTCTCAGTCATTCTTAAATAAATACTGATGCCTCTTTATGACCTACAAAAAAAAATAAGATCATGAGCGAGAAGATTGCCCTTTTTCTATTTTGTTATTCTTAAAAGCTTGTCACATGAGCCATCTTGTCATTCTTGTTCACCAGAACCTTCTTCAGCTCAGACTCCAGCGGGACCGTTGTTCGGGCACTGCTGGAGGGAAAGGGAGGCCCGGGGGAACCAGAACCAGGATTGAGCGTCTGAAGACTGTCGGATGCCTGCAGCGATAAAATGACAAAAGCCACTCTGGTGCACCGGGAGCGCACACAGTCAACACAAAATGAAGGTTCCTTGTAACCGCTTTAACATCAGTGGACAGGTTCACTCCACACAAAACCACAGACTGACGGGGAAAGGGTGATTAAGACATTAAGCTTAATTTGTTTTTTACATTTATACCGTAATGCTGGTATAATCTAATTCTCAAATAGAGCTAAAAAACATGTAAAGTAAATACAGCTGGAACACAGCGTGGGTTCGGTCCACGTAAAGTCTTGATTTCAGCACAAATTATTCTTATAAATGAGTTCGCTGAGTGAGAATCAGTGGCGCGGGGCAGGGCCGCTCCGTCCCCTACAGCGCCTCGCTAATGGAGATTCCAGAGTACGCCACCACTCTCTCTCTCTCTCTCTCTCTCTCTCTCTCTCTCTCTCTCTCTCTCTCTCTCTCTCTCTCTCTCTCTCTCTCTCTCTCTCTCTCTCTCTCTCTCTCCGGAGTTCACGTTTGCCATGCAAAGCACGGCCTCGTATCCTTCCGATAACCCGTCAGACTGAGGCTCGACTAAGTGGAGGTCACTCCTCACCATGGAGCAGGAGGAATGTCTCTGTGCTGCCGTCAGGTTTTCGTATCTCCTGAAAATCATTAACAACAGACCTCGGCGCGCTGCGGTGGGCAGGGATTAAGATTTGAGCCGGTGCCAAAAGTTTATCGCAACATGCTGCACGTATCATCGTCGTTCATTGAGAGGCAGATATTTCTCAAACTTTTCATTCACTAATAAAAAAAAAACAATAACCAAGTATTCTATTTATACTTTCAATACAAATTGCCATCTGAATATAGTTAACCTGGAAGTAATTTCATGTATTTATTCTCCGAAAGGTTTGAGCCAGCAGCACACACTGAATGAATCAAGAAAATTCCAGGATTTAAATATGTCCCTTGTGTTTCCCTGTAGTTTATCCTCTCAACTCCACCTCCACAATTCAATAGTGCCATTCAAGGACAGACCACCGGAGTTGTGTTACATTTTGTTACTTAACACAGCACTTCATAAAAAGTTTGCTATTTCTAAAAGGCATATTTGTGATACATATGGAAAGGTCTGGATGTGGAGATTATTTGCGTGATAATTGTTAGTTGCAGCCAACAGGCTGTGGGTGACCTGTGGGTGAACTGGTCAGCAGATGGACGTGGTACTGTACGTTGTATGTCAGGCTGTTCTCATCTGTTCACAAACAGTAATGCACTATCATTTATATGTACTCAATTTGTATTCAAGCAATACGGTCTGCGTGGGGAGGAGATCAGAGTGCATGGGTATTTCTAAAAACACAGATGTTTTCCATGTGAAGCCAAGAAGACTGCCACAGTTTAGTAACGTTGAATTCGTAATTATTCTAACACCAATATACAGACTTGTTCTGGTTCTCAAGTAATGTCACTTCCTTAGTTATTTTAGATTAAACAATGAATTATTTGTTTAGTAGCGTTTATACTTTGGTGACGCCGTATCCGTAGTTAAATTAACCCTAACGTTGACTAAAGTATTAAGTAACTTCCATACTTAAGTCACGGCACTTGCATAGCTATTTAAAGCCGAACCATGATCTTTTTCTAAACTTAGACAAGTAGTTCTGTCAAAACAAGTACACCTGTGTTTTGTGTTCTTTTGTTGCAAAAAAAGAAAAAAAGAATCGTAGGAGGCCGAAAGACACAAATTACAGAACCGGTCAGATAGATTCCAAACCAATGTGTTACAGATATAATGTTTTTTTTTTTTTTACCAACCGGCATTTTAGAATATATCAGAAGCATTTCAGAAAATAGTATTAGTAGTATATAGTAATTCAATTCAATTCAGTTTATTTGTATAGCCCATTTTTTACAAATTACAAATTTGTCTCAGAGTGCTTTACAATCTGCACACATAGACATCCCTGTCCCAAAACCTCACATCGGACCAGGAAAAACTCCCAAACAATCCTTCACGGGTCAATAGATGTCATGTGTACAGAAGGACAGATTACAGTTAAAACACATTCAATGAATATGACAGTGTATGAATAGTTGGTAGTAGGCATATTCCACGATGGAAACCTCCACGATCCATCAGGCAGCTGGAGGTAGAGGAGGAGTGGGTGGAGTCTCAACAGTGGGCGGAGTCTCAACAGGGCAATGGCGCAGTTGGTAGTAGGCATATTCCACGATCCAGACCTCGATGAACCATGTATGCAACATGTCCGCATCTCTGAAATGCCTTCGCCCAAAGCTGTGTAACAGCTTGTGTACTTCCACAACGTTATATTTGGGATATAATATTCATTGCAGCACCTCAAATGACACAAGGTAATAATCTTCAACTCCATATAGCACATAATGTACATAACATGATCTCACTTTCCTCAAACTCCAACTGTTTTGTAGAAAACAACGATAGCCATCTAAGCACCCAGCCAAACTGGAAACAATAGTTCTCTTAATGTCGTTCAATTTTCTTTTGGACTTGACTTTTCCCATAATGTATGTGTTTTGATTCCCCAAATTGAGACAGAACCCGCAGCCAATATCGAAGTGGAACTCATTTGTTTGAGGGTTCTGCCAAGCCTCTCTTCAATAAACGAGACAAATGGCAAACCAGTGAGTCTTGAGCCCGATGCCCCCCGGTGACCCCACACACGAAGCGTCTGGCAGCTCTCCCCGGAGATATCACACTGGGATTCGACAATCCTCACCCATGCGTCGCCGAGTCCCACTCTGTGTTTTACAGCAGAGCGAAGCCTGATCCTGTTATGTGTACGCCAAGAAAAAGAAGTTTGTTCACTCCATGGCAACCCCTCTGTGATCTTGTTATCCTACACAGTGTCATCTGTGCGACTTCAGACCCAAAAAAACACATTTAACTCTAGGGAGCCCATCTGTCACAGCCCAGTCTATTCTTGTTCTTGTGTGGGGAAAGAATAAGGCAGTTGGCATCCGTAAAGACGAATACAAAATGTCAGGCTAAAAGCAAGTTTGGACTTGTCCTTCAACTGCCCTAGCCCTTTACACTCTGCATGCGAGTCCTCTCTATTGTTTTATCTCATCTCTCATCTCTAGTTGAAAGCCGGCCCACTCCCCTTGGCGGTGGTCTTATCTGCAATCAGAGCCGATCTGTTTATCACAGCAGCGACCACCACTTCACCCCGGGCCCTGACAGCGCCTCATTAAGGCCCTCACACAAGCTGTTCGGAGGGGTCCAGACTGACGATCAAGTCGACACAATGATCGACTCATCCCAGAACATTCGCTCTCAATCCCTACACTCTTTGAACTCGGACGTCTTTCGGAGGTGCCGGATTTACGTCGAGGGAGTTTCGGAAAAAGCGCGGCGCAAGAACAGCCTCGAGTCGTAAAGATACTTACCCTCCTGGCGTTGGCTGTTGCGGGGTCATGCCCCCCTCCAATATAAATGATAGAATGGGATGAATTATTTCTTTACAGGGTGCGAATTCAGGGACGTGCTCAGTTGAATTACGTGCTGCAGCTGGGCTCAACAGGTAATCAGAAACAGGTCGTTTTTTGGAAGGAGATTGGTTCTTTTGTGCATGGTTGCGATAGCCTATGGCCCTGCATCATACATGATCTGGCAGGAGACCGACAGCAGCATGAGTAACGGTGCGAGTGTGCGGGCCGAGGTTACGACCTTCCTTTTAAGAGGTACATGCGAGTTCCTTGAAAACGCAGCCGTGAACAGCGCCTGAAGTTTACTCTGGGGGCCAACAACAAGGCTCGAAAGGAAATATAAGAGAGTAGCAGCACAGTAACTCTGGCCGTGCAGCGTGACTTCATGCTGGAAGCTAAATAAGATACGGACAAATAGAGTGGAGTTATAACTTCAAGCAGCTTATTTTTTGGCTGACAACTGATGTGAGTTCAAAGTCGTTGGCCAGACTGCCACGTGTGTGGATTTTATGAAGGTTTTTACACATGGAAGTCAGACATTATGCTAGCCTCTGTCTTGAAATGAATGGTTCCACATTTTAGGGAAGGAAGCTTATTTATTTGTCTGCGCTGAAGTTAGAAGTTTGTTGTTTCTTGTGCGGAGCTAGAGCTGGCAATTGACTATCTTAAAATAAAGATTGAGAACGGGGTGGAACAAAAATACGCTAACAAGAAACTCTTGATCAGGACCGGAGGGCGGACTCTACGCGAAAACGCCGTGGGTCGCAGCAGTGTGAGGTGTAACCGCTACACGAGACCACAGCAGCACAACAAAGAAGGGAAACAAAGCTAAACAACTTATGTACAAACCAAACTGTTGGCTTGTTAAACTATTGCATTAAATCCAGACGTGCTAAATGTTGGATAACATGCCAAAAGATTATCGAAGGCAATTATCTGAACATATACTTGACCATTAACTATGTCATGTGTAAAATCTGTGTTATGTTATATAAGAATATCAAATCAATAAAAAAAGGAATGTGTTTCTTCTCCCGATTGGGCAACATTTTATTAAATTCAGTCTAATTTGTATGTCCCGAAATCACAAATTACAAATTAGCCTCAGTGGGCTTGTTAAACCGTTCCTCTTATGTGTCTTTACATTGGAAATAGTTGTTTGCTGCTCTAGTTATGGTCTGGATTGCATATATAAAAGGTTTAGGTCTAAGGTCCAGGTATAGGCATATTTTGAAGACATATACAGGCTAACTTTTAGCCTATAAGCGAATCACTTTGTGGGAGCAGCTCCGATATACATCATTTTGGGAGTGACTGTATCAAATCTGGTTAATAACTTTACTTATTCTCTCCATATACTCCGAAAGA
The DNA here is from genome assembly GCA_036178185.1 of Liparis tanakae. Lineage (NCBI taxonomy): Eukaryota > Metazoa > Chordata > Actinopteri > Perciformes > Liparidae > Liparis > Liparis tanakae. The sequence continues at coordinate 17,870,254 of CM070109.1, read as the reverse complement.
CACTGACTGTAATTCCTTATTCATAAACAACTAATTTCTCACTATCCTTCGACTCCTCTTATGGACTCGGTTTCGCAGCCTTTGCAGGACTGTTTTGTATTGTTTTAGCTATCTTTCTTATTTTATGTCGCCCTAACAGCTTTTTCACATTTATGCATTTGATATTTCATAAGCCTACATGTCACATCTATTAACTTAACTCTCCATTGCCAAGTCAAATAAATGTCCCCCCTCTGTATAGTATAACAGAACGTGCTGTGTGTGTGTGTGTGTGCGTGCGTGCGTGTGAGCGTGTGTGTGTGTGTGTGTGTGCGCGTGTGTGTGTGTGAGTGGGCCGGCCCAGCTAGAGCAGAGAGCCTGCTCTTCATTACCGAGTCGTGATGGGATCTCCTCGGGACTCTCCAGAAGTGTGTGCGTGCGTGCGCGCGCGCGCGCGTGTACTTTTCGTCCCTCCCCCTCCGCCTGCTCCTGTCCCAGCAGCGCTGCAATGGTCAAACGATTCCCACTCGCGGTGCTCAGGAGGACCGGCAGCCGGCGGCTCTCTCAGCCCATCAGTCCGCACGCGACCAGGTAACGCAAACCGCGGTTTTACCGGCTGGAACCGTTTTTGAAGGCGTCGCCGAACTTCGTGCCGAGGCTCGGTTCGCCCCGTAACATCACACACGTGGACCCACTGCACACAGTTTATGAGTCGCTCAACACGCTACTTTCTTAAAGTGTGATTGAGGAATTGTACTTATTGTTGACTGCAACAATTTAAAAAGTGTTTCAGTCGGGTGAGTTTTTTATGTTTGTATTTTTTTTATTACAGTTATGGAAAAAGACGACAGGTTGCCAGGTTTGCGCACACGTCTATGAAGCCTCTATTTAGTGTTTATGGTCGAAATATTAGTTATTATTTGCACGTGGCACCACTTTATATACTTTATGTTGTTACTGATGGTCTGCCTTACATTTAAAGTGATTATCACTCACTTCATTGTGACTTTAATGTATACATGAATCTCCCTGTGTGTATTACACAATGAGATACAAAGTCGTTTGTGTTCTTTTTCAATAGTGAAGCTTACTTTTTTTCTGTTGATGTTGGCAGAGCTGCATGCCATCAGGGATTGTTCAGGGATAAGCCTGAGTGTGTCTGTCTGTGCTTGTGCTTGTGTGTGTTTGTGTGCGTGTGCGTGTGCGTGTGCGTGTGCGTGTGTGTGCGTGTGTGTGTGTGTGTGTGTGTGTGTGTGTGTCTGCATGATTGTGTGCAGGCAGACAGAAAAAAGAGGAATCCCCCATCCTGCACCACTCAGGGAAACCCCAGGGCTGCGTAGGCTACTCGGTTTGCTTTTACTCTGGCAGACTTTCCAACTCCTATTATGTCCGGTACAGTAAGGCGCCATGTCACTTCCACTGACGGGACTGCAGTGATCCTAATTTCTCAGCCTCAGTTTGGCAACAGAAGGCCCCAGCTGGGGGACAAAGAATAAAACAACCTCTTGATGAATTTAAGCAAATAGGGGGGCCTTGTTAAACAACAGCAACACTATTTAAAACATCTGTTTACTCATTCATCCAGTGTTATATCCACTACTTCCCAAACAAATGCATCTTTTCGTTACCTGGATATTCCGATAGTTTTTCTGTTGTTACACATTTACTAAAGTTTTCTTTGTTTTCCGCAGAGGCACGCGAGAAAAACAAAGTTTTCTTCAGGAATACAAGGTAACTTGGGGAGTGGTCATCTTGGCAGCGAAGATTTCCTTTGATGGCTAAACTCAATTGTTTTACAGTCCAGTTTGCAGCTTTTAAGAACCTAGTACTTGAAACAAACAAAGCCATGCTTTAAAATACAAGTTAAAGCTACATTAATAGAACAATCTAGCTACACTTCCTCTGTGTCACGAGGTCCTCTATTGTTGAGTCGTTGTTTGAATCCCTCTGTGTAAAATAAACCTTGTCCAAACTATTAAATGCAGTTTTAAATTCTTCTGAGTAAAACGTGCAAACTGTCCCAGAGTAGATTAACTCTGACGGGCACCATTTGTAACAAATCAGTGTTAAATTCAGCAAGACATAGATACATCATGAATATGAGCGCTGCAGTAGAGCGGTTTGAGTTTGTAGTGGGGGGGGGGGGGGGGGGAGTTACTTGGGGAGATGGCCCGTGGGCTGGCCAGCATCAATTGCCATGGGAAAGTATGCAGAGTGTCTTTGATGATGTATTTGATCTGCCTTAAAAAAAAATTGTTAAAAGAGGATGATCGGTTGTTTTTGTGTCAGATTTCAGGGTTTTTGTTTCATTAGTTGATTCTATTTCACGAGATCAGGATTTCTTATAATAAGCTTTGATTTCTGTACTTTACAGAAATGCACTTAAGAACTGACTCCAGAGTGGTCTAAGCTGTGTGAAACCCCTCACTTTGAGTTTGCAGTTGCAACTCTTATTTAACACATCATTTGGAACACAAATCATTAGTTTAAGGAGGCTATGCCCTTCGGTCTTTACTCACAAACTAAACTGCTTCTGAAGTGTGCAGGAGTTAAACTGTAGGGTTGATTGCAACCTTGATTGTTGGGGCAATCGTCCCTATGGAGATAAACACAAACGCGGTAGAAATGAAAGTACTTGGGCAGGTTCCAAGTTGACATCCTGCGTAATGATTTAAAACATTGTACTGCAGCTGGTGTTAATGAAGAGGGTGTATTCTTTATGTTAAGACAACTAGTATGGCGTAATAATGGGACTCTTGTTATCTCAACTACCGAGCCAGATTACGGTTTGCTTTTATTTTGTGGAATAAGTATTTGTCTATCTGTCTCCTTCTACTGTTTCCTGCAGAGTAGAGATGGTTCACTGGTGCGGAATGCGGCAGAATCCTTGAAGATAATCTAAAGGCCTTGGGCGATACCTGATCTCTTTGGATTTTCGTTCGTACACCTGGTGCCATGTCTGGTCTACACGTTGAAGTAACGCTGCTGAGGTGTGTGTTCCTCTTTCTCTATGCCAGTGTCTGTCTGTGCCAGCGCGACTGCACCGGAGCAGAATGTCCTCAGCTGGACAACTGCATCGAAGAAGTGCTGGAGTTTGGCGGCTGTTGCGCTTCGTGCCTACAAAAGGGATGCACGTGCGAGGGTTACCAGTACTACGATTGCGTCAACGCAGGATTTAAGAACGGCAAAGTGGCCGAGGGGGAGTCGTATTTCGTCGACTACGGCAGCACCGAGTGCTCCTGCCCCGTAGGAGGGGGCCGGATCATCTGCCACTTCATGAGCTGCCCCGATATGCCGCCAAACTGCATCGAGGTTTCGGAGCCGGTGGACGGTTGCATGCAGTGCGAGCGTGTCGGGTGCGTCAATGACGAGCAAAAGTACGAGGCTGGGCACTCCTTCCACGTTGACCCCTGCCGGGTCTGCCACTGCCCCAGCAAGGGAGGGAAGCTAATGTGCTACCCTGTGCCAGACTGTGACCCGCAACAGGTCCATAATCCAATGTTAGCTGCACCACCAGGGAAGGACGCAGCCAACAGGCGCAACAGTTACCCCTCCAGGTTTGACCAATTGGATCAATTCCCCCCACCGCAACTCCTCCCTCCCAATGGGAACCTTCCTCTATTCAAACCATTCCCTATGGATAAGGACGAGTCAGAAGAGTATGATTACAGTCCGACAGACCTCCCAGAGGCCAACCCTCAATCTCTAGTTTTCCCCACCCAGTCGTCCCCCTCCATCAAGGTCATCTCTTTGTCCCGAGGCTCTGACAGACCCGACCGAACCTCCGCCCTCCAGAACTTCGAAAGACAAAGCAAGCTGGAGCTAAGAGAACGACACGGAGTTCAAGTCCATCCTGCAGACGGACAGGACGTGACAGAAGGACCCCTGAGGGCAGAGCAGAGTACCATCAGACCACCTGTGGACATGGACGCCACGACTTCTTGGCAGCCCCCGCAGGATCCTACAAGTGTGCAAAGTACCTCCTTCAGGGATCTGACAACACAGACAGCTTTGGAGAATCCATTGCACGAACTCAAGAGTTCAGATAGTACCATATTTACTCTGAATCGAGGATCAGGGAGTGAAAAACAACACAAGTCTCCACATACAAGTCTACAGAGCGCAGTTCATCATCAGAGAAGCTTTGAGACGAAGATACACCACCGAAATGTATCAGATAGTGTTGAAACCAGCGGTTCAAAGAGTCTGATCAACGTTATTCATCCAGTGAGAGGTACAGACAGTCAAACCAATCATCAGAGAGGATCAGATACAGTGAGTTTTCCTTTGTACATGCCGGAAAGCCCAGAGAGCAGAATCCATCCCGAGGCAAGTTCAAACGCTCAAAGAGATCTACAGGGGACGGTCGCAGCGCACAGTGAGGAAGGGATGGAGGCAGAAGTGATGGAAGAGGAGAAGGAAGACATAATAACATTTCATGGCGTTACTGAGCCCGAAAGAAGGGATGTTTTCTACGAGACTAAGTCAGCACAACAGGAGAGAGGCCATGCGGAATTAGAGAACGGCGATCCGACGAGCAGCTACCAAAAGACCACACCTCAGCCTAGCACTAGTTCCCCCAGGAGGCCAGAGTATCTGACAAGTGCCACGGTCTACCACATTACCACCTCCCAGCCGCCAGCGATGGTCAAGCTGAGTGAGAGCGAGCCCAGCAGAAGACCAGTTCAGAGGCTGTTCGACCACCGCGGTGAAGACCAGGTGGAGGTGACGGAGACAGAGAAGGAGAGGAATGACCGACCTGTTCTGCTCGTCAAGCCTGATGACGGTAAGTGAGTTTTATTTTTTGTAAGACTGTGATTTTTATTTGTTATCTTATATAAACTGACCACATATTTGTTAGAGTATTGTCAATTTAACATTGGCATATCAAAGATTTTTTTTTATATACACTACCTGCTTCTGCTTAAAAAAGTAGGAATAACAATATTATTCATAAACATTTCAAGCAATTTCAATGTGTTGGGACAGTTATGTTGATTGACATTTAAGTATTAAAATGCCAAACTACAATGTAAAATATCTCACTCACTACATATCTTGGTCACAATAAAAATGGGTTAATATGATTATGATTGGTGGTAAGGATATGTTTTTATAGTTGATGTTCTGCCTGGGATGCCTCATTTTGTCAAGGTGTAGGACGTTAGGTAACTAAGGTAGTTCTGCAGTAAACAATATATGTGGTGTGCTCATTGGTATGGGTGGGTGCCCATGGATCGAGATGTCAGCAGTAACTTTGAGATCTTGCATTACTGGGTTGTTAATTATTTTGTGTGAATTTGGATGCTTGCTCTGTTTAGCTTTCCGTATACTTACCTGGGCAGGAAGTAGGTCCAGTTAGGTGATGCTGAGAAGATGAAATGCCATTTCTTTTTTTATAAAACTATAATTGACAGCATACACACACATATTTGTGTTACTTTACGTTCATGGATAATTGAAATTCAAAAGTTTTACTCTCCCAGAATAAAACAGGTGCAACGTATCTTTTTAACAACACACCTAATGTAAATTACTGTACATCTAAACTTACACAATTGGAGGGTAAGAACCCCAATCTCCATCGCCCAATCTGCAAAAGTATGCATAATCCGCCACCTTTAAACTAACCCGCACACAAGAAACTTGGATTATAGCAGCACGGTCATGGCTGATTAGCTGATTAGCATCTCTATTTAGTTTTCTTTTTGCTTGTAATTTAGTTTACTGCTACACCTTCCCATTGCAATATAAGTAACGGTTAATGCTATAATATTGGGATTGTAAAATGGGTAAAAAAGGTCTCTTAAACAGCACATACCTGTGTGGATGCTTTAGCACTTAATTCATCTTATTTATATCGCTTAGAATGATAAATGATGTATCTCTTTGTGAATTCTTCATAAATCATTTATAACGTGGTCCTCCTAATGTTTAGCTATACAGAATGTTGCTCACAGAACAATGCTCCCTTTCTCTGTCTGGGTTCTAAATACAATGCCAGGCTATACGTCATGTACGCATTAAGTGGTCCCACGGTATCTGACCCGGAACATAAATAGCGAGGCCAGGGTCTGCCTGGGTCAGGGAGTCTCCTACCATGTCAAACATCCTCTCACCACCATCCCTCACTCAGCACACACGCTGCTGTTTTACTGCACGGTGCCTCAATCCTCCCCCGAGGAGAAAGACACGGGACCTTGAGGATCTGGATCCAGTTGTAAATCCTCTCCGGCCTCCGGCTTTATAGATGGTTTTATTTCAGAAACGAGTCGTAGATTTCAACTTTATCATTTGGGAGATTTAGATTTGACTGTCTGCTCGCATCCTGATGTCAGAGGTGTCCATTAAATGCTCGGGGCGGTACCCTGACGTCCGCTTCTTGGACTCTGTTGGAAAATAATAAACTCCAGTTTCCATCGATGCCGCCTTTTTGTCAGCCATACGGTATAAGAGCCGTCCCTGCTCATGCCAAACACATAGTTATTCTATTTACTTCAAAGCTGGTGGAAAGGGGAAACGCATCTGTTCCTGCGCATTCAGACTCACAGATGTGTTAAACTGATGCTGTTGTGGAACATAAAGGACATTTATTCAGTTGAAAACGTCATGGACTGCTATTTAAACGTTTGGTCGTGGGATACGAGGGTTATTTGATCTGTTTTTGATGCGTATGAAATGGCTTTTAAAAGGCTTAGTGTGCAACACAAGGCATAGCAGATCCAGATGTTGGTGCCCTGGAGGGTGTATGTACAGAGGTAGACTACAGTACACTGTGTAGACTAAAACGCCGGGCACAATAACGGCAATACCTGTACGGTGGGAAGTGATGCAGTACAACAATCATTCAACAGCCACTGCATATGTACATGTACTGTATATATTTTATACATATTTCCATTCAAACTCTGGTTGTTGTTGTTTTTGTGTGGGGATGGGAGGTATACTATTAAAGGTGTTTCTAGTGGAAATAATTTGTTGATTAATTGACTTGAAAACCAACGGAAAACAATATAACTTTTAAAGGAATTCTTGAAATGTACACATCTGTTCCAGTTTTAGATAGGAGGACTATCTGCTTTTCTCCGTTTCATATTTTATGGCCCTGTGCTCATTGAGATCTATTTATCAGGCTTTCTCTCCGGCCGGTCCAGTTTCGCGGACCCGATATCTCAGGAACGACTGGTGGGAATTTCAGAGGTCACTGTTACCTCACGAAACACGTTCTGGGCCATAAATCAAGAATTCATACGCCAATTGTTACAATCTCACTCAAATGTCGAATAGGATAAAATGAAGAAGTGATGACATTTTTTACAAACTAGGATGTACATTGTGACTTGACTGGTTGCCAGAGGGATGTATAAAAGTGACTACGGAGTTGCATCCTCTGTGCGATCCAAATAATGACTTAAAGGGATAGTTCCGGTCTTTGGACGTAGGGATGTATGAGGCAATTATCCACACTGTATTACCTATCACACCCCTACTTTGGAACAACAGCTACACTTACTAAAAGAAAGGCTGGCCGTAACATATATATCATTTTAAGAGTACACTATATTTAGAATGCATAAGCAGGTTTACTTTGCCATGAGACAGCTAAACAATCTTTGTTCCCTATGGGGAACTTAGGACATTATTTATGCTCTTGCCAAAGCCGAGAACGTCAGGCCTGTTGTACTACACTCGATTATACAGCTGTTGCTTTGCTTTGTGTAAAGCTCTCCATTTAAATGACATCATGTGATACACTCAACACATTTATTAATCAAACCACTCTTTAAATAGAACACGTAGATAATATAATGATATAGTTATTCATCCATTAGCGGACTGGTATTAATTGATTCATCTTTTGATGAGATAATGTAATTATATAATCACATTGTGTCATGTTGGATTTATACTAAGGCTATTTGCACATTGATTTATAGTAAAAAGGAGGCCATGGGACTGGCTGGAGGCTCACGACCTGGGGCCTCATTACAGAAACCGCCAAAGTCTAAAATCCTCTTTTTTTGTATTCAGGGTGTCATATTTTATGTTTTACATTAACATGTTTCCAAATTGCATACAGAAATAAATCCTCAGACAGGATTGGACTATTACAGAACCATCCTAAATTGGTACGCTTCCCAGTTAGGAATCCAATGTTTGGATGGCATAGACCCGGTTCCATTGGAACAATAACTGCCAAAATGGCAGCAGGACTGTTGTTAGGCCTGAATGACAATGACAAGGAAGATGGGGAACAACATGAACCCTGTAATACACTCATTAAAAAGTCTGCTCAAACTATATGATGGGAAAAAGTCTCGATGCACCTCAAAATTCCACCGTTTGGCCTCTATCTCAAATGGCTTTAAAGGCCACAATATATAAGTTTCCCACAACTCAAATGGATACAGCCTGACTTTTAAAGTGCTGATTAAATAATGAAATTGATATTTATCGTTTATGCCCAGAATGAACAGCGTTACAGAGTTACAACACATTCAATGAATATGACAGACCTTTATGAATAATGGGAAGTAGGCATGGACCACGATACAGATTTCCACAATTCACGAAAAGGAAGGAGAAAGAGAGGAGAGGGGGTGAGGGGCGCATCAGCAGGGCCATGGAGGCAGGAGGCCGGCCCATCAGGTATGAAGCATCGCGAAACAGGCCGGACCAATGAGGTCGGACTTTGAGGCAGGAGGCACCGAGAAGGAGGCCAGGTCCAGGCCAGGGGCTGGATGCAGGAAGCAGGGGCCAGGAGTCAGGACCAGCTTCAGACACAGGCGGGTCCAATGGACCCTATGAGACGTGAAGTCAGAAGGACTCTGGGGGAGGAAGCAGAGTTAGTAATGTGCAATAGAGGGATGTAAATTCATCCACAAGGAGAGAGAGAAGAGGATACAGGTGCTCAGTGTATCCTGAAACGCCCCCCAGCAGCCTATAAGCCTCTAGCAGTGAACCTGATTCAGCCCTAACTATAAGCGCTATCGAAGAGGAAAGTATTTAGTCTCTTTTTAATCAAAAATGTCTTCAGATTCGTGGCAAACACAGAAAACACTTCCACCAAAGAAAATTAAAAATGTTGGTTGCGGCCACAAATGTGTTAAGATACAATTGGAGGTCTGAGATTTAGGAATCACATCTTTACACATTACTTTACAACTTAAATTTACATAGGACAAGTAGTTGGGATATGTTCCTGTAATGTTGCCCCTGATCCCAAAGTTTCTTCACTAAGAAATATGCAACATATGCAGCAGGACAAGCTGAGGAGGCGTTATCTTCTGGGGGCAGGGTGCTGCTTCTCCTCCAGATAGCGTAGAGTGCCGCCAGGTGGCTCCTCACTATCTTAGAGTGGAGATAGAGGGGAGGGCCGGTTAGGGCCTCACTCTGGGCTGGTGATGATGAAGTTTATCTGTTCTGATGACACATTACCAAGTATATATTATGGTAATCTGTTTGAATATTAGCAACGGTTGGTCTCAATTATTATCTGCTAGGAATATATCTGGTTATGTTTTGGCATGCTTAGTGTATTATTCAATACAATTCTTTGACATCAATTCAAATTTCATTATTTTAACATATTGAAAACTGTGAAATCATTAGTGCTGACATGGATACAAATTGAACTCTACAAGTCCCAGTTAAACCAGACACCTCCATTCCACCTGTGAGTTTCTCTGCCTGAGTGATGTCAAATTGATTTAAACTAAAGCTGCGATGAATAGTCAATTCATTTGATTTGCAGTTTATTGTTAAAGTAATATTTTAGACAAAAGCGCCAACCATTTGACAGTTCCAGCTCCTCAGATGGGATAATTTCCTTAACTTACATTATAACGATTAGTTTTCTGATTATTAAGTATTAGGTTATTTGGAGCCCTACTGTACCTTTGTTTCAGGTATCAAATTAAGGAAGCAACGTGTAGGGGTACATGCACAATATAGCTCACAGCTTGTTTTAAAAACAGGAAGTCATGAGCTTTCGGAGTATGTCAAAAACGCAATTTGAGTTAAAATAATTTGTTACTTAAAGCGACACTATGTAACTTTTCCCCTGTAGCTTCCCCTTCAGGTATTTAACGTCTGGCTCTCGAGCCATATATGGCTCTTCCGGCTCGTGAGCTCCCAGCTGATCGATGCGCGCTACCGGCAGCGCGTCTCGGTAGCCGCAGCGAGCCGTTCAGCCGCGGCATGTTATTCTGTCTGTACACGTCGCGTAGCGGAGCAAATAAAAAGTCACCTGCGAGCGTGGACTGGCACTATATGACGTTGCGTAATCACTACCAGACAGCAAGTTGACGTACTTCCGCCGGAAGCACTGGGCGGCTCCCAACATCTTACATTCAGCAGTATTCTGGCCACAGACCCCTGATGGCAGTGGCGGAGGTGCAAATCAACATATTAAAAGCCATTGTAGCGGCACAATTTTTTTCAAGCTGTTATTTTAAGGTGGAAAAGTTACATAGTGGGGCTTTAAAATAACTGCACTTGTATAAATTACATACAAAACTACAGTAAAATAGCCGACTACTGCATCCACAAGGAATCCGGCAGATAGTAGACTACAAACAGACGTCTACCATTACCGTTGTTGGTATTTTCTGCCGGCCTCACCTTATTTTACCATCCTGCTCTTGTCCTGTAACATGATAAACAGTTTGCCGTCTACAGTCTCAGATTCCTGGTGAGAATAGCTTAACTCGGCGTTGTTTCACGCACAGACAGTTTGTGAAAGTCCTGTGTTTAAGTGTAGCTCGGATAATTCTCACTTTTTTAACACAACGCTCTGTTCCAGCTCTCTTACCACTTTTCTTTTTAGTAATGTCTTTATAACATCGGTAAATCAAATTTATTAACAGGCTACAGGGTTCAATTCTGAGCTATGTGGCAGCACGCTTAGTCTTCAGTATGCAGACAAGAGAGTACAAAACAAGGAACCTCAATTCCCATACTCAACCTTCAATTATAAATCGAAAGCTTCTCACCAATTTCCTCTAGATTAACAAATACACAAAATTCACTCATTGGAGGGTATTCCTTCACTTTGAAGTGAATTACCTGTCCCCTGCCTCAAAGTTATATAACAATGTTCAGCCAGTCAGATATGTTTGAGGAGTTTGTCAAAGTGGCTGATCAATCAAACAAGGATGATTTATTTGCCAGTAAGCTGCCTCTCACTTTCCGTCCCGGCACTCATGTGAAGTGGCTTTTCAAAGGTGACTGACATAATAAATCAGACATGATGACAACTGCTGCCTGAGTATGAGGAATAGATTTCCATCTCTTACATCCTCCTGCTTTTGGAACTGTTTGATAGACAGTTTTACAAAAGAAAACAATTGCTGTGTTGATTGCATTTGCTTGAAAAAGATCAGGCACATAAAATAATGAGAGTACACTTAATGCGCTTGCCAATCCAGCACTACAGTGTCACTACTGTAATAATGGAGGCAGATGTATCACTCAAAACATGATTTTTTCTTTAAAACATTGGTCTTTGATTCCAGATGGGAGGTATATACAAGCAAGCTCTTATAGACCTTTAATATTTCTGGCTGAAATTACAGTGGTCACCACCAGATCTGATCAGCTTTGGCTAGATGAATGTTGCTCGCTCTAAAAGTTGGTTAATATCAACTTCTTTTGAGGTCTATCCCAAAAAAAACCCAAGTAGCGACGTATTCAACTAAGTCGCCAAAATCCTACGTATTCGTTCAAATGCTTAACTCTGAATCCTGAATCAGTACACAAAAGATTTTATTTAAATAATCTCTCCAAACTTTTCTCACCATCAGTAAGAGAGTTTTAACTGTATTTTTTCAGTAATTTACTGTCATGCTAGTTTTTCTCCTATCGATCTCTGCTTTTCAACAAAAGTTGGTTGTATACAAGCAACAGTCAAACATTCGGCCGCCCACTAACTTGTTGCTCTTGCAACAATAGAAAAATATAATGACTTAAATCTCCAGAAGAAAAAAAACAAGCAGCCGAAGTCCTACCTTCATTATTCGCCCAAACGCCTGACCCTAAATCCTCCAGTACACGAATAAGGCTTTATCTAACATAACCACACAATAAGGCAGTGCATCAATTATGCTTTAACACTACTCCTATAGGGAGTAAGTCAATTATAGAACACCAGTTGATCTTCTAGTCCTTAAACGAATGTCATTGGATATGGAAAGTCACCACCCTCCAAACTATCTGTATGAAATGCATTGCTGTTTATGGATAATGCATTGCGTTGTGCAATGCATGCAAGTATAACACTATGAATAGTCAAATATAAAGATGAATATATTAACCCCCGCATCCTTTCAGAATTTATTTTTTGCTAAATGGATAGCTGCTGGTTGGGTTTTGAAACATTTATAGCTGGGGACTATTTGTTTCAATACACAGTGCAGCGTGGAAAATGTGCAAAAAGGACCGAAGTAATTGTAAGGTCACTGGTGGTATCAATAAAAACCCAATCAACAGCCCTCCGATTTATCAAGGCCATCTGCTCCAGTGCTATAAAACATTATTTATTGCACCTAGAAGAGTAGAATACACAACTGAAGGAATACCCGACTGTAATTCCCCGTAGCAGAAAACATGCGTCTACTCCTCTCTCCTCGCTGGATCCGGTGTGCGATCCAGATTCAAAGGCCCCAGACAAATCCCTCTCGAGAAAATAGCTGCAATCAAAATGCCAGTCACACTCCCGAGCCCCGACACCTAGGATGGTCACGGGATATGCCTCGCACAATCTGGACGGCTCGTGGCTGTCCCGCGCCGCTGCACCTTATAAGAGACGGAAAGAAAAAAGAGCTCTTGCATCATCCTTCCGACCGAATCTCTCTGCTAGATTAGCTCTGTTCAAAGAGCTCAGAGTCTCTTTGTCGAGGCGCCGCGCACGCCAGACAAAAGTTTCCATCTGTTCACCTATAATCACGCTGCTTCCTCTGGGATATACAATAGCAAACACTTTGATCAGGAATCTGGAACGTGTCCAAACAGGAGAGTATGTCCACAAAGCTTAAAAGACGCATGTCTTTGTGTCTGGATTCGTGGCATGGATGATTTAACGCTTCTAAAGAATTACCGTACGAGCTACGACTCACATATGCTGCTGGCTGAAGTGACGGCGTGGATTTTCCTGTCTGACTGGACATTTATCTCACCGGCGTCCCAGTTGTGTCACGTTACGGCCCTTATTTGACACGTTAAAGTAACACTGTGTAACATTTAGGCGGATCTGTTGGCATGAATCAAATAAACTGTTGATAAGTATGTTTTCTTCACTGTATAACTGCCTTGAAAAGAGGAATCGTTGTGTTTCCAATCGCATAGAATGAGCCATTCATATCTTAGGTCTCCCCGAACAGCATCAAAGAAACGTCTGACAAAGTTTAACTCGAGGCGATTAGACAACGACTCGTACAGATTTAAAACCAGGACGTCACGCGGTACATTGTATGTATTGTACGTGGGTTGTTTATCAGAGTTCCTTCAGCTGTGCTTTATCTCTTAACACATTTGACACGGTGAAACTAAAGTTAACAGTTAATTAGCGTGAGTTTTCTTTTGGCTCGGCTCCATGTCATCAAGAGGAACTCATGCCGTCTGTAACTGTCCTGTCCCAGCACGTCCCTGCCACCTGGATCCGTGCGCCTCCCATCCAGTTTTTTAATGATATAGAGATTCTAATTATAACATGAAGGTCACCCTTTAAAATCCTGCAATGGATTATTTTTACATTATAAAATAAACAGTTGAACTAAAGCTTTTTGTGGTTTGTCCTTGGTTCTGCTGCCTGCGATTAAATCCAAAGCTGCTTTTATCATCCAAACGCTTCCTTCAAAACCGGTGCTGATTAAGGGCCTTTGCATTTGATTATTCATAATAGCTTCTTCAAAATGGCAAATGAATTAGAGTTGAAGGTTGAAAGGGAGAATGGTGATTTTGGTACAGGGGCAGTATTTTCATAGTTTATAAGACTCAATTAAAGAATTTTCTTCTACACCCGTAGGTCAGTTTTCTATAATTTATTTCATTATTCATGTGAAACGATCGTGATTCAACCAATGTTTTCTATTCTGAACACTCGCTGTGAGTGGGGTCTTCTTGGACTGAGCTTCTATCGCACAGAAGGTGATGATGACGTTCTTGTTTACAAGTTATTTGGAATCATTGCGTGGCGTTTAGGGCTGCAACTAGCGACGATTTTAATAATCGATTAAACTTTCTATTATTTTTTGATTCTGGGTTTACAACTTCATCTGTATGCTCACACAGCTCGCTGACATTCACCGACTCCGTCTGAATAACCACTTGCAGCTCTACTAGAGCAGCAGCAAGCAGTTAGATTCACAGAGGGCACGATGTCTGTGATGACGGCCGGAGCGTCTCAACTCTGATTGGCTTTTGCAACACAGCATTATGGTCTTTCTTCCACCTCCGATCTGCGCTCAACTTTATTTTCTTTTTTTATACTCAAACATCTCTGCGACTTATCGAGAGGCGTAATAATCGTGTCACACAACAAATCGATAACGAAACGCTTATAATAATAAATTTTTATCGATTCATTGTTGCAGCCCTACTGGCATTACCTGCTATGGCTGAAAATACAAAGACTAACATTTCTTGTGTGTGTGTGTGTGTGTGTGTGTACGTGTATATACAACGCTTCTAAGTAGTGGCACATGGCTTAATGTTCGTTGGTTTTAAGGCGCTTGGTACTTTATGTCCCCGAAAGTGTTTAAAAATGAACTTGACAGTCAAAAATTGTAATATGAGGAATATTGTTGAAGAAGGCATCTTGTCATCTGAGGTTGCGGTGAGGTTTATAGTCACTGCAGGTCTCAAAGATTCCAGTACAACAGACTCAGGGTCAGTATTCATCATTCAAAGACAGTTTACAATCAAAGAACTACATTTTTACCCAGAAGTTTATTTTCATCTGGATGGAAAAAAATTACCCAATAACAGAACGAAAAATAAGGGAATACATAGTTAAATGAAGTATATTGAAGTATATTGAAACCAACCAAGAAGAGTCACTTACTGCAATACATAATAAACTCGGCCGAAAACATACCATCAGTTTCTTACAAATGGTCCTGGATTTGTCTCTCTTTATGTGAAATGATTCCAATGCAGCATTTTATTTTGCACTTTCTGATCATTTCAGCCTTCTGCACTTTCAAGCGAGGCATTTTTCTTATTTTTTCAACCTAATTGGACCTATTTATCTTGAGTTGACTTTATTGGTTTTCAGTTGCAGGATTGCCTGCTTTTTGAGGTTCAAATGGATTTTCAAACAAATAATCATAGAAAGCTGAAATCGTGAAATCACATCTGACCTCGTAACTTTTAGCAGTCTTTTAGATAAGCACTAGTGGGTTTTACCATGCATTACAGGTCTAAAAGTACATCTATTCCAACCAAACTGTTTGGTATGTGAACCAGACATGTCAGTGAGACAGTGTTTGCTACACCGTGTGAGTCAGGTTAACCCTGGGTGTAGTGTTGTCAGTATGGCAAATGAAAAACCAGAGCTGGAAGAGCCTCCGATGTCTTTCAGATCCATTGTTTGGGAGCATCATGGTTTTCCAGTAGGTTACAGCATCACTAGACAAAGAGTGGTAAAAATAAAGTCCTCACCTTTCCATCCATTTCATTCATCCATGCACGCAAAACAAGTTCAATAGGCTGCTAAAAACAGAAATGTTTAATGTGTATCATCCCCCTCCCCCTCTAGCCAAAAAGAATGAACCACATGACGTACTGTGATTAAGGTTGTAGTCTAGGATTATAAGAAATGTACATCATTGTAAATATCACTGTGCTTTAAGAAAGAGTTCCTGCTTCTGAAACATTGAAGAACTGAGGAGGATGAAGGTGAAAAAGGCCACGGGTCCAGACGGCATCACCTCAAGGCTTCTCAAATCCTGCGCAGACCAGCTGTGCGGGATAGTGGAGCACGTCTTCAACTTGAGCTGGAGGCTGGGGAAAGTATCACAGCTTTGGAAGACATCCTGCGTGGTACTTGTACAAAAGACCCAAAGACTTCAACAACTTCAGGGCGGTGGCTTCAACATCCCACCTGATGAAGATCGTGGAGAGGTTGGTCCTTGTCCGTCTCCGCCTCCTGGTGAGCTCATCTCTGGACCCACTTCAGTTCTCTTACCAGTCTGGCATCGGGGTGGATGACGCCTTCATCTTCCTCCTTCACAGTTGCCTTTCTCACCTGGAAAAGGCTGGAAGCACCGTGAGAGTCTTGTTTTTTTACTTCTCCAGTGCCTTTAAACACCATCCAGCACTTGCTTCTGAGGGACCACCAGGGTGGACCACCGCCTCACTGTATGGATCCTGGACTACCTCACAAACCGTCCACAGCATGTGAGGATACGGAAGTGCGAGTCAGACCGGGTGTCCTGCAGCACAGAGGCCCCACAAGGAACAGTTAAGGCACCATTCCTTTTCACCATACACACCTCCGACTTCAAATTCAACTCAGATAACGGTCACATACAGAAGTTCTCTGATGACTCTGCAATCGTCTGCTTCATTTCCGCCGAAGATGACAGGGAATACAGGGGATTTAACCAGGACTTTATTGGATGGTCCCAGAGGAACCGCCTCCAGATCAACTAAAACCAAAGAACTGGTGGTAGACTTCCGCCAGGGTAAACACTCCCCTGGAACCAGTGAACGTCCGGGGAATAGACAAATTATTTAACAATCACAATATGAACCTGGGTGTTCACTTGAGCAAAACACTGGACTGGTCTGACCACACACATGCCCTCTATGAAAAGGGACAGAGCAGACTCTATCTGCTGAGGAGACAGGTCTTTAGGAGTGGAGGGAGCATTCCTAAAAACCTTCTTTGACTCTGTGGTAGCATCAGCCATCTTCTACGGAGTGGTCTTTTTGAGCGGCAGCATCTCGACACCTGACAGGAAGAGACTAAACAAACGTATCAAGAAGGCCAACGGTGCACTGGGGTGTCCACTGGATACGGTGGAGGTGGGAGACAGGAGGATGATGGCTAAGCTATCATCCCTGATGAACAACACCTTCCACCCCATGCAGGACACCCTGGCAGCTCTGCACAGCTCCTTCAGCCACCGCCTGCTTCCCCCCAGGGTGTGGAGGGGAGCTACCGCAAGTCCTTCCTTCCTGCTGCTGTCAGGCTGCACAACCAGCTGACTTAAAAATACTTAAAACACCAATCACCTCATTTAATCAAACCTGCACAATATTAATTACCAATAAACTGTGTAAATAGCCATATTTCTTCTGCCTGTGTGTATATATTAGTGTATATTGTATTTATTATTCAGCTACTGTAGGCTGTTAACTGTTTTATTTATTGTAGTTATATCTGATCCTACTATGTCTTGTATGCACTTTACCCCTTTGCTGCTGTAATTCCCCCACTGCGGGACTAATACAGGATTATCTTATCTTAACTACTGGAAGTTTTAGATGTTTTGTGGGTTATCTTTCTGCCATTTGTAACTATGCTGTTGTCGTTCAAAAGGAGTCCATACAGGCCGCCGCGGGGTCTACTCCTGGTAGATCGACCATAGACAGATCAAGCTATTGAGTGAAAAGAAACACCTTCAAATGATGTCAGCCAGACTCGGCAGCGGGCACAAATCATCAGGCTCTCTATTAGTGTTGCCGACTGTATTGACTTGACCGAGTTAAACGGACCAAAGGGACACAATCCCAGTTATTTACGATGTCAATGTGAGCTCCGTCTCATTATCGGCTCGAAGATGGACGACCCTCAGGTGTCCTACAACCACGCCAGATACAATCCTCCAAATTAACTTCTCCATGTGCCCTGAGGTCTTTTTTGCTTGTTTCTTATTTGAAGTCGGTGACGTTACATGTGATGGATGGGAGGGTTGTGTTATTGCCTTGGGGAGTCAGTACGAACCCCTCGAGCCACGACACCTCCTGCCAAGCACTGTCTCTGGTTCATCCCGACCCGCCCTTTGACCCCAGCCACCAAAACAATGCTGCATCTCCTGCAGCTAAGCATATTGACTGCACAGATAATATCTGGTATATATGTGGGCTCCCAGAAGTGTCACATCGCAGGATGCAGGTGCTCGGGTGCACAAGACAAAAAGGTTGTGCCATTGTTGTCATAGTGGGCCAGAAAAACAACAACACTGATCCTGACTTTATCTTATTCTGTATCGAACTGTCTGAGCAAAATCTAAGACAAACACATATTTGCTTTACTTCCTCTGGCAATTATTCCTCGGCTCTTCATGGAATAAAGCTCAGCCCTGGTTGAAAAATCACAGATAGTTTTTTTCATGGCTATTGTTATTCCCAGAGTGTGTCAGCATTTAGAGCAACTGGCATAGCTATTGTGAATAATGGATGATATTGATTCCCTTCTCCTGTTATATTTCTTGCATATAACTTGCTTCATGGCTTTTTTTTCCATATCTTAAGTGGATCTCCGAAAAACTCTTGCGCTTTATTCCCCAAATCTGCTCGCTGGGGTCGGCGGTGGGAGGCATATGGCGGATGACGACGTCGAGCAGGGGTCCATCGTCTGTCACGGGGGCATACTCCGTATCTCTGAACGCGGAGGAAACGGCTGGGTCGCGATTGCAGGCGGCCGTGATGTGGAACATCAAACAGCTGTGTTCATGCAAAAACTGCACTTGTTTTAATTTTGTTTGGAGGAAAGGCAGAGGCAACAAACACTTGAATCTGCTAATCAGGGGAACAGAAAATAATCAAGCCTAGTTTTGCGATGGGGAGCATTTGGAGAGATTGTGCTGCCAACGGAAGAGGGAACCGATACGAGCATCCTGAAGTTACCATGACCTGTTAACGATGCATTACGTAACACACGGAATGCCAAAGGAAAGTAAATCAACTATTATTAATAGTCAAACATAATGTTTGAGAGCTGAACTGTAGGCACTGTAATCAAATAATGTTTTTATTGCAAGTCAGATTCATTTGTGATTTAAAAAGCATTCTACTGAAACAAAAGCTTTTTTGTTTCATGTTTGATGCAAGACACAAATGTTATGTGCTTTTTGCTTTTAAAGACTTTATGTAACAGAGTTGTTTTAACCCGAACCGGGATCTTTTCCCTTCCTAATCCGAACATTAAATTGATTTCATTTGATAAGATGCTCCGAGGTTTCGCTAATTTCACGTATTTATGTGCGATCACGTTTGTATAAGACATCCCGTGTTTTTTTCTTAACAATCTCTTGTATTGCATCTCTAAAGGGTCAATTCTCCCAAATGAACCAACAATTCTCCCAACGGGACATCTAGTGATCTGTAGTCATGCAAGTAGGATTTGGATATGTTCATGTTATTCTGAATAATCCAGTGACGAGTTAATAGTGAGAAAAGTATTTATTTAGTATAACCTAGTTACAATGGGTACAATAAGGTGGTCTGTGGATTTTGTAAAGGCCTTTTATTCACTCCACTATATGCCACTAAATTGAGGCTGTGGAAATCTCAGGCTTACTCGCAACAATACGATTTAACAGCATTTCTATTTTCTTCGTTAATGGTTTCCTTGTGAACTTTACAACAGTTTGGCTAGCATAGATAACAAAATGATGTGTACCTGAACAGCATGAAGTTGAAGTATATGCCTTAATTGTGTAGAAAGCTCAGTTTACAGATTAGAGTGGCTGTTCTGCCCGTTTTAAGCCATGTGTTGATTTGTTGTTACCTCTGGACGGCCTCCTTTGCATTCACATAGGTCTGTAATAAACTGTTGGGAATGCAGTTTTGAAAAGCGATCTGGATCTCCGTTGGGTTAAAGCAGGGGTCGGCAACCCAAAATGTTAAAAGAGCCATATTGGAACTAAAATTGGTCTGGAGCCGCAACAAATTAAAAGCCTTATATAAGCCTTATAATGAAGACAACACATGCTGTATGTATCTATATTAGCCTACTATCAAAATGACTAAGTTGGCTACAAATACATAATGAGCCTTCATGATTAAACGTTTATTTTTCCTGCGGTGCATCCTGTAGAATAACGCACCACGTGACTACTCTGCGATGCCTCCTCCAGTTAAAGCATGCCACATGTTAAGTGACCAGATTCACATTAAGCGGGAACTACGGAGCAACTACCACATTGATTAGTGTTTCTACACTGTCAAGCTATATTGACGCAGAATGCCTTGATTACCAAAAAATAGGCTTATTTGTGAATAGTTGTTTCCTTTTATAATTTATGTTAATAACTAAAAATAATATTCAAAACCTTGGTAGCAGCCAGTTTCCCCAAACAAGTCTTTCTCCTTTCATCGTGTCTTCTTTTTTTCTCACCTCCTTTAACGCTTCTAAAGGTAGACACTATTACCAGTTTGAGAACAGGATATTAGGACTAGAGTCTTGCTATAATTCTTATTTCGGAACCAAACGATAGCGGGGCTGCTCTCACTGGCAGATGTGAAGGGTTGATTTGAAAGAGTCTTGCTTTTTTCGCTGCCTGGAGGGCAGCTCTTTCAAACTCTGATGTCAAGGCCATGTCTGGTCCACAGCTCAAATGGAATCCAGACTTCTGCTCTGCTGGATACGAGGATGATCCAGCCTGGTGCTGGCAGCATTGAGCGTAAAACAAACTGTGGCAGAGAGAGCATATCCCAGAATATCAAGGAAATAACTAATTTACTCTCTTTTGGTGTGAATACATTTCTACATTTCTTGGAGCCAATCCATTATGTTCAGGAACACGTTAGTTGAAGCTAAATCAGGTGCTGAACTTAGCAACCTTATTAAAATGTTTTAATAAAGTTTGGTTGACATTTTTTCATTCGACTTCGACATTATTATTTTTTTGCCACCCTGCTGTCTGATATTTGGAAGAAAACAGCGGCCAACATTTCCCACGAGGCAGCTGGAGCCGGGCCCAGCGCTCCGCTGTGGACCGGCTGCTGTTGACGGCTGTCTACGGCGGATAGATTGCGAGGCATGAAAAGGGCCTGATTGGTAGTGGGAAGCCGGATGGGCAATCGCAGGAGATTAGCTTTTCTAGGAAAATAGCAAGACTTGTTGAGAGCAACAGGTAGCTCTTTTGTTTCAGGGAACCTCGCAAAGGGGTTGAGCGGAGGACGCATTAGTTCTGGCTTTGCCTCTGATGAGCGTGAGACGAAAGAGAAGCCAGCACTGTACTGTACAGGCCTTTCTTTATTTTAGTGGAGTAACATATTCCAGGGGACGGCCCTGGGCTCAGGGTGAAGACGGTGCTTTCAAGCCCAAAGTCCATTATGTGACCATCTGCTTTACAGACGAGACCGCGGGGGCCTCAATGAAGAGGCGATGTCAGTCGCATACCGCTTTGCTTGGGTGAGAACCTTGTATGAATTCGGATGGACTGACCTTAAAAAGTGACTAAAAACAAGGCTGTTGTTTACTAGGCGACATTGTAGAGATTGGAATTTGCACCTGAGACTACAATGCACTCACTGACTGGATATTTGAAGTTCTTCCTTTGAAAATACACCTGTCCGTCTGGCCTGAATTAAAAAGTTGCCGGTCTGCCAACTTGAAACGGTGACAATGGGTGTGATCTCTGGCTGGAAATGTTCTCCCCGCACAGGCAACCGCAAATTAAACGTTACAGAGGGAAATGCATGTTGTGTGTGAACATACAGCTGTGTTTATTTAGTCTTGTGGTCTTTGGGATGAAGAAAAACATTCAAATTGCATCCATGCTCTTATGTGGCCAACTATTAGCATCCCAGGCTAAAGCAGAGTATCGGCTACACTGCACGCCACTCCCGTCGCACGGCATGAATGGACTTCGACTAAAGTTACAAACAGACAGAGAAATGTGTTAGAGCCTTGAAAGTGCTGCTCTATAATATGAAATATTATTGAGTATTATCTGCATAAAAGTGAAAGTTTATGCATTGTTTCCTGATAATATTGCCTAAAGGAAGCATATATAAGGTAAATAAAATTGGTCCAAGCACAGACCCTTGTGGAATCCCGTGATTACATCAACTTCTTCTCTACAGTTATATAGAAGTATAACAAATATAACAATATTCTTATATATATAAACCATTATTACTATTTAAACATGTTTTTAACTGTCCGAGACATTATTTTGCCTCCTTACCATGAAACTAATTTGACGATTTCTATAATTTACAATGCATGAGGAACATTTTGGCCATTCATGGGACTGAGTTGCCATTTTATTTCACGTAGTTGATTTAAGATGATGAAACCGAGCGGAAAAAATGCTGGTCCTTTACATTTAGATGAGTCTTATAATCGCAGAGCTTTAGAGCAAAGATTGAAATAGGAAACCAGTTTCAACTTCGCCGTAATAAACTGAAATGGCCTTTTGGTTGCGTTGGTTATCGTTTCACACCCTGTGTTGAGCTAAGCCAGTGAGGAGGGGCTCCAGAACCCATGTGGGGTGGAAACAGAGACATTCCTGCCAAGCCGCTGCGTTGTAAGCGCCGTATCATTTCCACAGCCTTCTCCTCCAGCTCGTCGGCACCATTCCACCTGGCGCATCTGGTCAGGAAGCGTGTTGATGAACGGCTGCATTTCTGTGTGTCGGCGAGAGGAAAGCTGGTGGGCCGTGCCGGAGCAGCCGAGCCAAGGCAGTCGGCATCCTCTCATTGTACTAAATCATTACTCTCCCCCCGCCTGTTCGTATTGTTACGACACTCCCAGAATGCCTTTAATGCCCCATTAGTCCACTCATACTGGCTACACAAATATTCGGAGAGCACCCAGATACATTGTGTTCTACGTCTGGGAAAAGCTCAACAGGAAAGAAGGCTTGCGTAACGGAGACGCCATTGTTTTGTTTTAGTCCGGCTGGTACGTTCATCAGGGTTGTAACAACATCTACTCCAACAGTACCGAGCTGATGTTACCTGTCTCTATGTCGGTCCAAGTTTGTCTGGCCCATAACTTTGCATTTCTGAATTTTAAGCATTAGAACTGTGCCCTAAAATCAAACATATTATATTCTGTAGGGTTTGCAGATTATAGCTTTAAAGCTGCACCGATCCATATTTTTACATTATTCTGGTTTTACGCACTTGTTTTCCAGCAGCAGCAGGCGGCCGTTGTCAGGGGAAACGGCATAGTAGACTGGCTGAAAGTTAACTTAACATTTTTATTCATAAAGTTCAGTGATTTAACCAATAATATAGTCCAATAATGTCTAAATAACAACAACATACTATGTCACAATCAAATAATACATTTATTAATCAGTGCATTTACATAACAATGTAGCACTAATACTTTGTGCCGTATACAAACAGCTGTCTGTAGCGTTTAAAAAACAGCTGTTTACAGCCTATAGAAACATTTGTTTGTATCCTGTAAAAACGTCTCTTTGAGGCGCATACAAACAGCTGTTTGTGGCTTGCATCACTCTTACCTGGGCCAATCATAAGGGAGTCGGTCAGTACGAACAGCTGTTTTTACATTACATTGTTAAAATATGAAAGATGGATTTTTACCGCTTTACAGCCTTTTCAACCCCATTTAATATTTGGAAAACACAAATATAGATATGTACGTAAGTTTACACATATATACTGTATTTAAAGGGGACATATTATGCCCATTTTTCCACAAGTTGATATGGTTCCTTGGGGTCTTAATGTAATGTTTGTTGATCAAAATACCACAAGAATCATTCCAAACAGCCTTTTTACCCTGTCAAAAACACCTCCCCACAGGTTGACCTGTTTTGAGTGCCTGTTCCTTTAAATGCTCATGAGCCAGCCCTGTTTTTTTCCAGCGTTTTTGTGTCGGGAGACATGCCAGATACCCAAATGAGCATATAGAAACACTAAAAAAGTGGAATTTTCATAATATGTCCCCTTTAAGTGAAGAATTCATAATACAATACAGGTTATGGGATACTTTAATACATCCTGTAAATACATTTAGCAAAGGTGACACAATGTAAATGCAGTTTCTGATATTTCATCCAGAGAAGAGCCTCCATCACATCAGCAATGCTCAACACTAATCGACTCGTACTTCTGCATGAGCGTTAAGAATCAATCAGTTCCCACGCTGTCAGATCATCTGCATTCATATGGTGAGACATTAGTGGCTGCTGACGTCTCGCTGTGTCGTCGTTGTGCGCTCTCAGGCGGCGCAGATGTGTCTGACTCATGTGTCGTCGTGGCGTGAGACGGGTGTGTGTTTGTCCAGACGGAGTAATGAGTAATGGGCTAACCCGTCCACACAAACCCCACGGGAGCTCCGTAAGTGGACGGATGTCTCCAGCGATGGTCCGTCTGCTACGTAATAAGGGAAAAGAATCACTGCCACAGTGTCCATTCTTTTTTTAACAAATGCTACACAAATAAGTGTATACTATAAATACAGGTGCCTGTTTCCATTGTTTCTCAGGTAATTAGTGGGCTGCTCCTGGGTGTCCACCGACCCCCTTATGGCTGCACCTCGTGTTCGGGAATCGTTGCTTTGCATAACGGTGGGGTATCACACTGTTTTACAGTTTTCCCACCTAGTGTGAAATAATGAACCTGCGCAGGTTATAACTTCAAAAACGCAGTTTCCTTTTTCTTTTCTCTCTCTGGAGAAAAAAAAAAGAGAGAAAAGGAACAGGGACGATGTTTTTACTGCTTGGCAACATGCAGAAGAACTAGGGAGAGGAAACCGGCAGCTGTGTGAACAACCGTTTCCTGACTCATCTTTTCTTCATTCATCCGTCCCAAAATGAAAGGACGCATACCTCGATGCGATACTCAGCAAAGCTGAAAGACAGATCCCGCAGCTTGCAGGGGGACTCATCAACCTCACGCATTACTGTGTCTGGGATGAAAGTCTTCCAGAATTCTAGAAAAAACATTTTTTAAGGAGTGAAACACCAATGTTTTTCTTGGTGGTTAAAATAAAAAAAGTTGCCTTTTGGGTTTTTTTCTCGCATGTCGACTTGACACTGTTTCCCAAAGACGCTGCTTTTGAATTATTCACAGACAGCCTTTCCTTTAAACGATTGTTTGCTGAGCGCTAAAAGGAGCCGGGATCGAGATGAAATCCGATGCAGTGAAATGAAAGAACTTTCAAAGTAAAGCTCAAAGCGCAGCTATTTAAGGCATTCCCAGCTCCATGGTACTTTTTTCGTGTTTCATTTTTTATGTGAACGGGATTAGCATAGTTGAGACGTATTACACTTGTAGGTGAACACAATGGATATTACATGCAGGAGCCGGCTTAATCTGATCACAGTGCTTTATGCGGCCCCCTGCGGGACAATCCTCTGATGTAGCTGTTTCTAATTGCTTGAAATAAGCTTCATGCTTAGCAGGAATTTTCACAATGAAGTGCGACGCACTCTGTTAGGCATGTGTCTAAATTATTATTTGATACATTTTTTTATAGACATAAATCAGATCCGTGTTTTTAAAGTTACAAAACTTAATTTCACGGCAATATGCATATGAATACCATGCAAATTGTTCTGTACAGCGAAGCCGACGGAGGTCGGTTGAAAGGAAAAAACAACGCTCTTTCTTAATGTGTTTATTTTGTAAGAAAGGGCACAGAGAGAAGTGTTGTAATGTGTGGATAAAAGCGGCAGGAGGATGTGTGTGTGTGTTTGGCGGGGGGGGGGGGGGGGGCACTCTGAAGGATGCCACGTCATCGGCCTGTTGACGCAGTTATGCTTTGTTGCAAGTATTTTAGTATTTAGTAATTTAGTATTTTAGTAGTAGTATTTAGTTTTGTGTTTTTTATTTGTATCTTTTATTTTTATTAATGCTCTAATGTACATCCACTGCTGTGATCCTGAAATTTCCCCACTGTGGGACTAATACATGAATATCTTATCTTATCTTAATACATCTATACAGCTATTTAGAAGCAAGTAATTTAAGGGCAGATTTTCTTGGAGGGTTTCTCCTGGTTCAGAAATATGAAATGCATTCATTCAATTATGGGGATTTAATGGCTCGAACATGTGTTTTATGCTCCTTCCCCTCAGTTGGTGACATTGAAGCGATGCCATTTCTCCGGATTAAGTGGGTGGCAAAGTGGAGACGGAGCCCTTTCTGGCATTTTATTTTGGGGTTTTCTTTCATTGAATGACATAAATGGCGAGTTAAAAGGACAGCTGATTGAATTTACAGAGCAATTCATAATGTTTTGCAATGTAAGCTTTATTGAGGCAGGACAATGCAGGAAAAAAAACCTGTAAGCTATTTTTGCTTTCATAACTTCTTCTTTAGGACTTCACTTTTTATCAAGTGTCACCTGCAGCTTAAAGTTAAAATGTTCCCAGTGGCACAAAGCAACATTCACACCGGGCTCAGGATCGACTGTGACAACTGTAGGAATCCCTCTGTAATAGTAATTATGGAAACACTGCATTCAAAATGCGACCAGTATTATACCGGCTTAACCACGGACTGTTTCACGGACGTCGTCATCGTCACATCACCCATTGATTTGTGGACTTTCGCTTCGAAAGCCTGTGTTAGGCGATTATTTCATCGTCGCCATCCCGGAAAAACAAACTGGACTTTGCCTCCTGGCTTGTGAGGTTGTGGGACAAGGATGTCGTTTGTGTACAGATCGCTATACAACATAAAATGTAATTGTAATGAATTGAATTAGTAGCCTCTAGGTAAAAAAATGCTGACTCTGCTAATCTTCGAACTCGTTGTTCACAACCCGACATGTGGACTGACGTCCTACTTCTGAAAAGTACTTATTGAAGAAAAATGTAACTTCCTTCTGACCTGAGCGAGGTTTCCAATCCTATAAAATAGGGGCTACTGTGTTCCGCTAACGTAACTGCTCCTCTTTAGTCAGCTGTAGAAATATTAAGGGCGCCTTTGAGGCCCGTGCAGTCTACCATATGTTTCTGTACGATTGCTCGCCATATTCACTTCCCTTCCTCTGGGCTTCTGCCAGTTCCTTTCAGTCGAGCTGTGTAGACACCGGGGGGATTTACTGCTCCGCTGCTTCTTATTCCATCAGTCTTCTGTGTGCGCTACTGATGTACTATGCATATCCGCATGTCTCTGGGCTGCAGGTCCAGGGGCCTCTGCTGAAGAACTGCTGCAGAGCTGCTGTGCCGCTGGCCAGAAATGGGCCGCGGACAACCTCCACTGCGACCACATGCGCCTGCTGAACAACGACAGGCACTCCATCTGCAGGTACGTTGGCTTAAGTTAGCTTCACGGTTTTTATGTTTGGGATCAAACTACAAAACTACAAGTACATTTTTTTTTTTTTTTAAATAGAACGGGCACTAGGTAGAGCGCATACCTTCGTATATCACAAGATTGAGCATTGAATTATGAACATTTTGGCATTAGTTGCATGCCAATTGGATATAAATTGGCCGCGCTATAGTAAAAGAAGATGTTGACCTTTTCATGACCTTGACCTTTGACCCGATCGATCCCAAAATCTAATCAAATGGTCCCCGGATAATAACCAATCATCCCACCAAATGTCATGCGATTCGGTTTAAGCCTTTTTGACTTATGCGAATAACACGCACGCGCGCATACAAATACGCGGCGATAAAAATGTGGGCGCGCGCCTAAGCCTTTTTGCCGAGCGCCTATGACAAATCACGAGCGCCTAAGGCAAAAAAAAAAAAAAGGGCGCTCTGAAAAAAAAAAAAAAAAGGTGCGCGAATGGACGGATTGGCCAGCTATGTTGGTGATGCGAGCGCCGACATAGGAGTTCACTCGTGCAGCGCGCACGGGTGAGTTCATGCTCACTAGCACACCCAGTCTGGACGGAGAAAAAAAAAATCCCCCCGTTGTCTGCATAATTTGGTCTCAACACAACTCTCAATAACTGTAGTTAATGAGTGTGTGTGTGTGTGTGTCAAGTGTTGCATGGAAGCAGTGCTGCCTCAGCTCTGTAAAGGAGAGCCAGTGTGAATCGGGCATGACTTCAGCCAGAGGAGGCGCCGCCTGTGAAGTGGAGGAGGACCAGTGCACAGACGACTCCTACCAGGTACATCAGCATCACACACACACACACACACACACACACACACACACACACACACACACACACACACACACACACACACACACACACACACACACACACACACACACACACACACACACACACACTACCCTCTCAATGGATAGTGACAAGAGAGGAAACGAGAGGAAGACTTTTGAGGCGTGACTGAAAGACCAGAGTTATGGGACGACCGCAAATACATTTTCTAGACTAGACCCGAGGTTCTCCATTAAAACAAACACTGAATTGATTAGAATTAAAATATTTGATATTTTTTTGTCACGTCATGTCTGGTATAATTTAATATTTCAAACCGCTCAGGATGACATAACAGTTATAGTTATTTAGTGGGCAGCGATCAATTACGGAATTCCTTGGAACTGCCACAATAAATTGGTGAATACTGAGTTTCAATTTATTTCAACATCCCCTGGAATGCACTATTATTTTTGCCTGATTGAGATTTAAATTACAAAATATTTCAGCAGAGACGCTTTTGTAACAGGTCAGACAGTTCATTTGTCTTCGTTGGCTAACAGGTTGAATATATTCATAAATAACTGCCAAAACCTCCCGTTTCTGCACTCGGCGAGCCCCGTGAACACTTCCATATGAGAAATGGGAGTCGTGCCTTCGCTCCGAGTCAGCTCCGACCGCATTCCCCACTCCTCCGAGAGGAAACCCAGCGGTTTGGCCCTGGAGCCAGCCGTTTCTCATGTCGAGGCAGCCGAGCCAAAAACGCCGTGCCAGGTCATTGTTTTTGAGGAAAGTGTAATAAAAAAGGTGAACGTCTGGTTTTCTTTGCACGACACGCGGTGGAGTTGAGACGGCGGTCGACGCCCTCGCGTTCACAGAGATGAACCGGCCTGATTGGCCCCGTTCCGTCTGCCCCCCCTCCGGCCGCTTGACGAAAGCAGCTCTAATGGCGGCGGCGGCGGCGTGAAGAGAGGCGGTGATTAGAGATGAGAGCGGCATCCCGGCGGCACGCTAATGGGCTCTGCCGCTGTGTCCGGATGTGGGCAGGTGTGCTGCAGCTGCTGCGCCCTCGGCTTGCGCGTGCGCAGTGAAGGACGGGGATGCGATGCCCACCAGTACCTGGGCTACCCGTGCGGGCACGTCTTCCTCACCTGCTGCGAGGAGGAGGAGGAGGGTACGAGGCAGATTCCACTGACGAGGAAGCAGAAGCCCAGGCCGACGTCTCGGCCGAGAAAAGGTACCCGACTCCCGCCGCACAGCAGAGTTTCACAGACATGGGAAGCACAACTCCTCGTGCTCATTGGTGTTGCATGTTAAAAACAGCCCCTTGGAGTCAGCGCTAGTCGAAGAGGCAAGAGAAGAACAAACTAATAAACACGCGTGAGAATAGTTACAATAATTAGATATCAGGTCTCTTATTACATCTGGAATATTTTAAATGCATTCATCAAATTCACTCTTTTAACCCTCCTGTTACCTTCAAATGTACTAAGATATTTTACCAATGGGGCCAATTTGACCCCAGCAGTTAAAACCTCTAGAAAATGATTAGAATTAATATTGTTTCCCAAGTTTAAGTGTCAGGTACTTTATGTTTGTTCGTTGATACCTAAATATCCCTTTAAATAAATAAAAAAGTTGATATTTCTTATATGTTTTACACAGTGAAAAACAGCCTGGGGTCAAATTGACCCCAAAGAACACTGATGCGTACAAGTTGTGTTCAGGACAGTGAAAACATAACATCATGTGAATTGTAGGTTTTCCCAGCTGTCCCCAATAAATCAGGAAAAGTCATGAAATATGAAGTAAAGATGACAATGGCCAAAGTACTAAACTAAAGGCTTCAAAAGTGTCCACAAACCGATGGCTGACTGTGACTACGTCCACTTCTGATACATTCTCTGGTAGAGAGCAGAATAAAAGGACTTGATCTTGTGACGCTGTCATTGTTTTATTCAACATGTTTGGAACAAGTCAAACATAAATCGTTCCTCTACGTCTTGCGCTGCCGTTGCCAATGATTGATTCGGCACAGTCCATCTCCAGACAAAATATATTAATTACAGTTGGCAATGATGCCATACATCAATGGATGTCAGTCCAACGGCGACTTTGGCATGCTTCTGCAACAAGAAAGTCAAATCTCCTCAAATTAAAACCATAAAAAAGAAAATATATGATACTGTTTTCCTCTCTTTCTTTTCTGAAGCTTTAAAAACAATGTTTTTATTACAATTGGCCATCTGTCTAATGTTTTGCAGCTGTGAAAAGCTTTCCCATTTCCTTCCTGCATTTAACAGTGGGACAATATTTTGACCATACTTCATTTAGACTATGAAACTTTTAGTTTTAGATTGCAACAGAACACCCAAATCCTGTTTACTGTGTAGTCTGGATTGGGAATAGATGGACTATTGTACTGCTTTTAGGGTAAAAGGCTGCTTAATTTCCAATTTTCAAATTTTAGACCCTCGTCATACCACTTTTAGTTTTTTACAACCCTTTCTCACTCCCAACTTGTCAAATGGCCTTGCTCTTTAAACTATAACTTCAAACTAATTGTCAGTTTTGGACGTGTCATGGAAAGCGCGTCAGTTTCTGCTCGTCCATCATAGGTTCATTTTGTTTTTAGGTTTACTTATGCAACACAAATTTGTGGTTATGTGTAGGCATCGAACATACTCAACACAAACACTATGGTCAAATAAATCAGTTGACTTGGTTTCACATGGGACATAAACAACAGTCCTCTGGGTGATAGTCCTGTGGTATTTGACCGTTCCAACCTCTGGACTTCTCTTTACATCAGTTGCTCTTAATGTCAAATAATGACGCAGATAGGGTCACATTGGAGTTAGCTGAACCCGCCGCTGTATCTCATAGATGCTAAACGCCGCCTCGGTACATCGGTATCAGTCGTTGAGGCACACTGACCAAGTGGTGGTGTGTGACGAGTTGGGAGTGAGAACTAGGTGCTTTTCATTTGTTATCTTTATTTTTATTTATTTAACCAGGAAAAGCCTCATTAGGATTAAAATTCTCCTTTACAAGAGTCCTGGCAAAGACAGCAGTAGCACATAAAAAAGAAGTTTCAGACATACAACATAAAACAGTACAATAAAAAGAAGAAAAAAAAGTTTTAGATTACAGCATGCCTTAAACACGTTCCCAGTTCACACAGGTGCAAAAAAAACATCTACAACCAGACAAACCTTCCTCCAACTCTGTCAATCTATTTTTAAAAACAGCTAAAGAGACCGGTCTGCAGCAACTTGGAAGCCGCAGGAGCAGCAAACCTAATTACTTTCTTTAATACTTGGACAAGCAAAACCTTTTTCTCTAATTCTGCTTCCTCAACAGATCTGACGGCAAAGTGTATTTACTGTAACTCCCTTCTGGAATATGAAACGCCTGTTGGGTTGAGCCATCGCTATATCATCCTCATTGAAGTTAACTTCAGACGTCGGCTATTGGCCGAGTTTGATCTCCCGCTCCCAAAAAAGGCCTGGATGGATGCTCTCGCTTGATTGGCCAGGAGTCCCATTACCATTCAGAGAAATGGGAATAGATGTGTCCGAGCTGCGACGAATCAGGAACCGGCTGCTGTCTCAGCAAAGTCTTCCTCATTTGCCGACGCATCAATCACGGAACGCCAGTGACATTTCCATCAATGAGCTTTCAAGCAGAATATACACAGCTCAGTGCAAACATATCCCAACAGCCATTAGAATCTGTATCCAGGGGCGGCCCTAGTGGGTAGAGGTGCCTGCTTGGTGAACAAAAGTTCCTGGGGTTCAAGACCCGGCAGGGATAAAAAAAAAAACTTGAACAAATATTATTTTTTGATGGGCGCATTTTTTAGCGGGGGTGCCCTCGACGGCCGCCTAGTCCACCTGTAGGAAAAACCGCCACTGTCTGTATCTCTCTGTTGGCCTCCGAATACGTCAGCTGTGGGAACTTTTGGAAGGAATTTGCATGTTTTTCATCAATGACATCCAAGGTGTGAAAGGAGAGTTTAGAAAGATTACAGGATGACAACACATCTGTTTCTCTCTTGGTCTTTCCGTATTCGTACTGTACTGCAGATTATCGGAGAAAAGTCTGAAAGCTGAGAGCTCTGTTCAGCTGCTTAGTTTACATATTGGGACCAGACACGCAGCGTGCGGCTCGTCATTAGTCGGCCTTCGCGGCCGTCCTTTTAACGAGAATAGTTGCGTGATGGTGAGGTACGGCCAGTCTCGTCTCCTCATCGCCCTAGCCTGTGATTTCATTCACAACATCAATGGAATTACCCCTCGTCCCGGCCTTTAATGGGCCCTCGCTCTTAACTAGCGACTGCTGCTAATTTCCTTCAGCTTTAAAAGGGAAATGTGAATGATGTCATTCTGAAGTGGGAATCAAATAACCCGCTGAAAGCTGCGAGAGGTTTAGGAGCAGCAGAAACTCTTCACACTCTGTCAGTGTGTGTGTGTGTATAGCTCTCTCTCTCTCTGACACACACACACACACACACACACGCATACACACTCTGAATGCCTTTACTTTGCGAGTGTTTTAGGGATGAAAATATGGATGAGATGCACTGTAATTATTTCCATGGGGGGGGAGGATATGTTTTCAGACTTATGACTCACTGCCTTTTAATTAAAACAGGAAATATTTAATCGCCTTGCTCCTCCGGATTTAAACCCAAGGTAATGACTGTGAGAAATGTTGACTGAAAAACCCAGATCTGGGTCCATCACTGCTGCAGTAAACTGTTTCCCTTGGCTCTTGATGTGGGTGGCTATGATGTGTGCACAGCACTGTTTGTTCTCATAGCTAAGGCACAAAGCTCACCTTTCCACTATAACTGGCGGTTTAGGCATCGCAGCCCAAAGCATCAGTCAATGTAAATGTAAAGGAGTTGTATGTGGTGTGGTGTTTCTTTAGGTCGGTTTCATGAGGCTAAAGTGACATGTTCCAATCCCAACCATAGGCTGTGGATGCAGAGTGGACGGAGTTGTGGGGGTGTCACCTCTCGGTTTGGGGACTGACGTTTTGCCTCGACTTGAAACTAGAGATTGAAACCAGAAACTCATAATAATTCATTTTATATAGCGCTTCTCTAGACACCCAAAGTCGCTTTACAGAGTCCTGAGTCCAGTAGTCAGCCACACACACAGTCATACCGGTGGTGGTGAGCTACATCAGTAGCCACAGCTGCACTGGGGCAGACTGACGGAAGCGTGGCAGCCAATCAGCACCTACGAACCCTCCGACCACCACCAACATTCATTCACATCCATATGCACAATGTTTACTTAGGGAATAAACCAAGTGAGAAGTAGAGACATTTTCTCCGAGGCTTCTATACAATCATTATTTTTTGCAATCAGAGAAGTCCCCGAGGTCATTAGAGAGAATGCGCTTAAAGCGATTCTGCGTTGACTTCACTTTTTGGAACCAGAGGCTGCCGCCTGGTCTAAACACACAGAAGTGTCTAGCCCTGACAGCTCTTTCTCTAACTTCACCTATACTTCCACATACGACAGCTAACGAACGAACATGCCACTTGTCTTTAGAAGTCAACTATTGTCGGTGGTTTAGTAGTTTTGTAGAGACGGCCTCCAGATACAAAAATGAAGACCCAATATAACCAGAGCTGCCGTCCTAGGGTTTCTGCGCAGTAGAGGCACTTGTTGATCCAGGTTGCGTCCACTGGCGCTTACATGGAAGGAAGTTCCAGGAGCACAAGTACCAGGGGCCTCACAGTAAGTGCCTTAAAGTGTTTCCTTAACTAAGGAAACCTTTTAAGGGACCCTATATGAAAGAGACTTCCTCGGCAAAGGAGAAAGTACTTAAGAAGGCGAACATTGGACCACTGACTTTTGAGCTTGTTCCTTGTAATGTAAGGAATGTAGGAATTGAAACATTCTAAAGGAGTAGTAGATGTTCAGTTTCATGAGGTCAAGTGCGTGGAGATGAACCGTTCGCTCCTCTCACTCCTTCCAGTCTCCGACAGAACGTTCCCCAAGGAGGCCTTCTCCATCGGCGCCACGGATGAAGCCGCTAATGCAGTGCAGGAGGAGCAGGAGGAGCAGGAGGAGCAGGAGGACGTAGACGAGGACGAGTGTCGGCTCCACCCGGGCCAGCTGTGCCAGCACACATGCACCAACAGCTGGGGCTCCTACCGCTGCGGCTGCCACCGCGGCTACGTCCTGCAGCAGGACGGACACTCCTGCGCACCAGGTGGCGTGACTCACCTGGGAAGCTCGACACTCACACGGGGAAAGCGAGCAGAACTCGTCTCCATTGATTTTCTTTTTTAAGATCTAGCGAGTCCAGATGGATGCATATTTGAAATGTTTCACTCATGAATAAGTTACGGTTTACCCCAGGGATTTAGTGTGGGAGACTCCCAAGAGACAATGCTATTAATCGTGTCAAAAATGAAGCGGTAGAGATACCCTCATCCAAAAACACTGCATGCTCGACTTCCCTTAATGGGACTCAATAGAATTTCATTAAACGCGTCTTGCTCGTTCAACGCCCATGTGTCTCAAAACTCCCAAGCAATATAACCCATAACCATGATGATTTTCTTAAACTGGCCAAAGTTCCTTGGGAGTTACTTAAAAAGTAGCCTACAAATGCCCCCCCCCCCCCAAGCAAAACAACAAAAACTGTTGTTCTGTTATAGCTGTGTTAGTACTGTATTATACTCACTTTTTAATATGACCTCCTGTTCAACCTCGTGTTGCTTAGGCACATGTGTGTATCGTGGTAAAATCCGACAGGAATCCACAGATGACGATGAGGGCATGAACAATAAAAAGTGACAGATTTTTTACTTCCATTAAAAGCTTAAAGACAGGAATCTGGACTTTACTGGTATGTTTATCTACGGTCGTTATTACGCCGTGGTTAAACCAGCAACAGATCTCCTCATCATACTTATGGCACTTGTGCAAAAGCCGCTAAACAGGCTCATCAAAATACCCCAAGAACCTTGGATGCAAGATAATTAATTTTCAGACCTCTCCTCTCCGTGTGCTCTATAAAAGAGTTTAATGGTAAAGACGTACAGCCCGGGTCAATTTATGTCCTGTCATTAGGAAATAGACATGTGGAATATTACCCCTTTTTAAAAATTGGTTTTGTGTATCACGAACGTGCAAGTCTTCATTCATTCTGCAATTCAAATGTATTCGAAGGCACGGAATAATTTCCCTTGTGTGGTTTTAAAGGGGACATATTATGAAAATTCCACTTTTTTAGTGCTTCTATACATTGATTTGGGTATCTGGCATGTCTCCCAACACAAAAACGCTGGAAAAAAACAACTCACGCGGCTTGTTGTGGTTCCTCTGTCAGAAACGATATGCTTGAGTACGTCGAATGGGATCACCACCAACGTCTACGTAGATTTTGGCATTGGAACCCCCCCCCCACACACACACACACCACCGCTCGACCCACCCACTTTAGAGACGGTTCAGTGACCTGGCGCCATAAGTTAGGGTGACCAGACGTCCTCTTTTCCCCGGACATGTCCTGTTTTTGAGACCTAAAAAATGCGTCCGACAGGGATTCCAAAAACGTCCAGGATTTTGCTTCATCGGATATTTGTGTTTCTCTGGGTTTTCACAAACTAGTATTTACCCCTGACACGTTTTGGAAATGGTATCTCCCTTACGTTCCATCTTCTGGAGCAAGCTCTGACGGTATAGAGAACAGTCATTGGTCAACCGATCTCAGGGTTGCCAGATACACGATAATTATCCTACAAATAATCCAACCATTTTGAGCCTTTGGTACGATACTTCACCATTTCCAATCTGGCAACTCGGAGCACCTCGCCCACTCAGAACATGTCAATCTGTGGGGAGGTGTTTTTGACAGGGTAAAAAGATGATTCTTGTGGTATTTTGACCAAAATATGTTACAAACATTACATTAAGACCCCAAGGAACCATATCAACTTGTGGAAAGATGGGCATAATATGTCCCCTTTAACCCGCGGCTGTTCTGCCCGGTCTCTGTTTCCATGTGCAGTGAGTCCCGACGAGGACAACGGGGTCCAAGAGTACGCTCCGGCTGTGGTCCCAACGCAAGCCGTCACATCCGCTGCGACCACGCCCGCCCACCTGGACCCGTGTGCAGGTAAAGGTGACCTTACACAATCGAGTCATTTCAGCATGTTGTGTTTTCAGGTAACAAACACTATTTACCGTGTGAGCGTTTAGTGAGCGCAGCTCTCTAGTGGGGCAATATGGTACTGCAAGCTCCTTACGATATGATGGAGCATCACCAATCAAGGCGTTGTAGGTGAAGAGAAGAATTTTGAAAATGTGATTCTTGATTTCACGGGGAGCCAGTGCAGAGCAGCTAGTGCAGGAGTAATGTGATCTCTTTTCTTAGTGTTCATGAGTCCACAAGCTGCAGCGTTCTGGATCAACTGGAGGGACTTAAGAGACTTTACTCTTCCTATTTATTCAGTCTGGCTTCGGAGAGTGTTTCATATGAGGCGATGAAATGCTCATGCAGCCGCTGGTGTCTCCAGCCTCTAACCTTGTGTCCAGAGCCGAGTGAGCAGGACGCATCTGCTCAACGAATCAGCTTTTTATTAAACGAGGCGGGCTGACGTGTATCTCAAGTGTTGCCCCCCTCCCCCCCCCATTCCCCGTTCTCTTTCCCGAGGCCAAAACCTCCCTCATGAACAGAAGTGAAAAAGAACGGGGTTCACTTGCCTCGCTGCGTGCATCACTTACACACCCCTGGTAAAGTACTCAGTCACAGTTGATCTGACGCGGCCATGCCACCGCGTCTTCACGAGCCCAATCTAGATCGAGTCGGGAGGGGGTTAGCGGGGAAAAATACTCAAGTCTGCCAACAAAAAACCCCACTTCTCCTTCAAAGTGTCTCTGGCTGTTAGAAGATGCTCGTCGTTGTATCGAGCCTTCTGACTGCTCAGCAGGGAACGTGTCGCGAGGAATCGTCGGTTCCTTGCCTCGCAGAGTGAGAATTGATTCTGTCGGTGTTGAACGCCGGATCTCACGAGATTCCTTCAGGGAGAGGCGAGGGTGTGAATGCGGGGTCCGCGTGAACCTCGTGAGAGCAACGAGTTACAAAGACGGCGGTGGAACAGCTCGACGCGAGTCGACCGACAGTCCTACGTGTAGATCTGTCTATATTTTATTTTATTTAATTTTACACGGCTGTCATTAGTATTATATTTGTGTATGCATATATATATATATATATATATATATATATATATTGTGAATAAAATATATATTTTATATTTTACTTTGCGCAGTCATTATTACCTTCGCATTGAAAATGCAGAAGGTAATGTTTTGGCCGGCGTGTATTTATTTGTGAATATGTCCGTCCGTTTGTCCGTTTGTTATTCGTCTAAATCAGACAAAACTGAGCCAATTCTTATGAAATTTGGTGGGATGATTGGTCATGACCCAAGGAACAATCGATAGGTTTTGGCAGTGATTGGGTCAAAGGTCAAAAACGTAAATTTGTTTATCTCGGTTAATTGGCATCCGATTTGCGTGAAACCAGTGCCAAATTGTTCATAATTCAATCTTGTGATATGCGAAGGTATTATATGTGTGTGTGTGTGTGTGTGTGTGTGTGTGTGTGTGTGTGTGTGTGTGTGTGTGTGTGTGTGTATACACACACGTTTCATTTTATATACATATATACTTAATTTTGTATTTTATATTTTACTTGTATACATCTATATCTTTCATCCCTGTTTTTTATATTTTCACGTGTGTTTAGTTTATTGGTGCTGCTACTGTGACGACAAATTTCCCCTTGGGGATTAATAAAGTATCTATCTATCTATCTATCTATCTATCTATCTAGCCCAGAGAGATGACTGCAGCATAATCACCCAGCTCGCATGTTCTCCCCTCGTGTCTTGCAGATAACGGGCCCTGCAGACAGCAGTGCACGGCGGAGGCGGGCCGGGCCCGCTGCTCCTGCTTCCCAGGGTTCTCGCTGAAGACGGACGGACACACGTGTGAAGGTAAAGGGGCGCCACTCCGTCTCAGCGATTCAACAATGCTTGTGTGTGTGTGTGTGTGTGTGTGTGTGTGTGTCCCTTTAAGCTGTAGTTTGTTGCCTTGTGCGAATCCTGCTTGAGGGGTGGAGCGAACAAACCCAACACCGTGAACAGCTCCGCTCACTGTTGTGTGAATGAACCACACGTACGGCAGTGACGGCAGGTGCAGTTGAGCGTTTGGTCCAGACACCTTTTGATAGGATGCCGTCCCAGATGAAGGAGGAGAATGAAGGTGCCGTGATTCTAAATAATGCGTCGACATCCTGGTGGTGGAAGATCTTTTCCTTGTAGCATTTTGTAACCTGGGCCAATTACTCTGTAGCAGCTACACATTGTAAAGGGTGAGCAAGGTGTGAACCCAAAAGCATAACAAGGAGTTCTTTCAAAACAAAAAGGTTTCTTTAATGCAGCGCTGAGCAGAATCAAAGTCTGGCAACAGGAGACAAAACAAAAACGATCCAACAACATGCAGAGGTAAGACCTCAGTCTAAATAGGGAGAGTCCTAATTGGTGATCCGTCTCAGCTGCTCCGGCAATCACCGCCCAGGGGAGGGAAAAACAGGAACAGAAAATACAGGGAAAACTCTGGATTGTTTTGAGGAAAACATAACACACATAGCATCTGTTTACCTACTCGAATTCACAGCTGCAATTTGTTGTAGTTTAAATGACAAATAATCCAGCGTGCACAAGTCAAGGCACCAGAGTTATTTGTTTTAATATGTTCTCATTCTATTCTACAAATGACCTACACTACTCTTCAAACATTGATTCTCTGTGCTTTGATTCCCCACTGGGAAACACCATATATATATATATATATATATATATATATATATATATATATATATATATATATATTAATGGTGGGGGAATGGAATCTGTGTTTATTTGGGTGAGTAATCAGTAACCCATTACTCTACACAGACGGTATAGTTAATTGAGTTACGTTACAATGAAAATAACTTTCTCAACACTGACAGAATGCCTATTTGGGAAACACATGAACAGCACTACTAATCTTGAAAGTCACCTTAACTTTTTTCAACTGATGAACGTAAGGAACCATATTTGGAAGGAGTGATGCAAAGACACTGGTAGTGGCACCGACCGGTCCATCACCGTGAGCCCGCCTTGAGGCATATTCTGGTTTATGCTCTATTTGACCCTAAATGGACCATCATTTACTAAATGACCATCATGCTGTATTTAAGTAGAATTGAACATAGAGTTTGAGACCATAAACTCATGTTTACAATGTTAACTGAGGGACTAAAATCAAGTCATTTTCTCATAGACTTCAATACAACTGTAAACTCGCCCCCTGCTGTTCAGTGTAGAGGATGCACGTTGTAAGACATCAAAACGTTGGCTTCACTCGGCAGCACCGCCTGCTATGGACATCAAACCTCCCTCCAAAAGAGAATATATGTTTCCATGTTTGGTCTTACATGCACTGCAGCCGTTAGTGAGTTGAAAACTTGAGAGCAATTTTTCTTTTTGCAAGAATAATAATTAAGGATATATGTTCTACCTCTGGATATC
The DNA here is from genome assembly GCA_036178185.1 of Liparis tanakae. Taxonomy (NCBI): domain Eukaryota; kingdom Metazoa; phylum Chordata; class Actinopteri; order Perciformes; family Liparidae; genus Liparis; species Liparis tanakae. Next base: position 17,830,655 of record CM070109.1, on the reverse strand, counting down.
TATACACACCAGCTCAATAAGTTGCTTCCATTTTACACCAAAAATGTGCATGTAGGAGCTGAGTAATATTTAGATGAAAATAGTTTGCGTGAATACTATCGTATGGTGCTTAAATACCGAATGCCTGCTATAGAAACTTGATTTCCCCGCCGGTGAATGTATACAGTGGAATCGCAGCCGTTGCAGAGTTTATTTAATCTGTCAGTCAGTCAGCAGATGGGACCGTACCTCTAGATGTATGAGCTCCACATGAGCGCCGCCCCCTCCGATTTCACTCCATGCAGCCACCGGAGTGAGGGACAAAATCGTTCCCACATGGTGAAGATGTGGGTGGGCAACCTCTCGGTTTAGGCTGGAGTGGAACAAAGCAAGTACTATGACCGCGAGCCGCGAGACAGTAAAGTGGAAGTAAACTGTGAGTACATTGTGGTACTTGTTTAAGTTTGGAAACACTGTGAGGAATTAACACCGAGGATGTTTGCGATAGAGCAATATGACATACAGAACCAATCAAAGGTGTGGAACCCCCCCCCCCCCTCTCTCTCTCTGTATTTTCCATGCTTCTAGGTTGTAGAAAGTACTCTTTACAAATATATGTAATTTAGTATGAAAGGGTTTGGGGGGAAAAGGAGAACAAAACGTTTGGACCAGACTGACCATTGAAAGGGCAGAAAGATAAAACAGATCCCTCTATGCAACCGTTGAATAAGAATAGAAGGAAACACAAGTTATTGGTCAAATTAATTGGAAGCTTAGCATCAAAAAGTGCAGATTTAAAATCAATAAGTTCCCTTTTCTGTGCCAAGTGCACACTAATGCCTGTCAAATTGATGGAATAGGTGTGCTTAATATCAAGAAGCTATTCTTATAACTTCACAATATAAATAGAAAGTTAGTAGTATTGGAATTTGACCAATGCATATCGAATAAACAAAATAGTTCATATTGTTGATGAAGCCTGAAAATGTATTGCACAAATGTAGGCTGGGTATTGTTTCGAAAATGACAATAGCAGTTCCCTTAGACTAGAGTGATACCGATACCAATAGAGTACTTCACTTGCTACCTTTTAAAAGAAAATGCCACCACCTCTGTATTTATGTTTATCAGAGGCCAAAGGCGCGTTGTAAATGCTTGTTAACGTGTCGGTGGCATCCTGGCACGCTGAACTGCCGTCAACCACACAGAGCTCACCGCTCCACAAGCTGTATGGATTAGAGCTGCGGAGGAGGAGAGACGATCGTACGTCACATTCATTATAGCAATAACCGATTTGACTCCTTCAGTCCTGATATGATAGAAATGCTTGTGTCCCTACAGCTCCTATCTGATACCGGTGTGTGGAAGAGAATGGGATCGTTCTTTTTTGTCGGAAAATATCAGACTCGACTTAAATTGCGATTTGAATCTGTAATAGTTCAGCTCCACACCTTCCTTTTTTATTAGTTGTTTTCATCCTGTCTCACTATCACGTCGTTCCAGATCCTGCTTCCCATCTCGTTAGTCCAACTCCCTTCACCTGCCTCTGACCACCTCGTTAGTCCCTCATTACCTTCACCTGGTCCTCACGTCATTCTCACCTGCAGCCCATTCCCTCGTTAGTCCCTCACTATTTTGCTCCCTCACTTCCACTTGTCCTCTGCCAGATTGTTTTGTGTTCTTCTTGACCAAGCCCTCCAGTTTTACCAAGTGTATTTATCTGTTCCTGTCTGTTTTGCCGGAACTTTGAGTAAAGTGAATAATTTTCCAGTCTGTCTCCTGAGTCGTGCATTTGGGGCGACCCTAATACGTCTGTGACAAAATCTGACTTGCCTATTGTCATAAATACCCCATCCAGCTACTATATATGATAAAGCATTGAAATAGTTTTGAGTACCAAAGCCCTCTGAGGCAAATTTGTGATATTGGGCTATATTAAATAAACTGAATTGAAACTGAAAATGATTCGCAGGTATAGTGCGACTGGAGAAGTTTCAACCCCACTTGGCACCGTATTATCTCGGTCAATACCGTAAAGGTTTCGCGTACCGACACCCAATATATACACACACCCACACCCACAAATACGTGTTCGCTGTTTGTGTGATTGGGGTGAACCAAGGCACACAGCTCGTGCTCCTCCCCCTCCCAACAGGCTGCATGTGTGTAACCGTAACCCTCCTCTCTCAAACTAGATCTGCAAACAAGCCAAGGCTGACTTCATCCACCTCAGATTGAACTCTGAAAAAAAAAAAAATGTGTGTCTCTTAATAGACTTGCCTCTCAGACGTCTCCCTCGGCCCAGCCTCCTCTGGTCTCACCCTTGATGGAATCCTTCTTGAACTACCATCCCCACGCTCCGTTCAATTTAGCATTTGCGTTTCTCCGAAGAAAGTAGTCCTTTCTTTCCACCTTCGTATTGGATCACTTCATCCCTCGCAACTGTGTGACATGGCTGTCCACGGGGACACGTCGGGGGAAGGTAAGGGACCTTGAGGCAATAGGCACTTTTTTTCCTTTTACCCCCCCGCCCTCTTTTTCGAATGACGCACTGGAAATAAAGCTGGCCACCAGAGTGGAAGGAGACGTCGCCTTTCGGCACCGCTGGCAATGCGCAAACATTCGAAAACGGTCCCCTCCCGCCCCCGAGGCGAGCGAGGCCCGGAGGACCAGGCGCTCAGTGCGATTCGCAAACCGAAATACCCCTCCCGACAACGGGGGACCGCAGATGTTTCCCCCGGTTGGGAACATTTTGTGCAGGCAGGAGCTTGACGCCACAGCGCCGCTTGGAACGCCCTGTGGACTCCACGGGGAGCCCACGATGTCAAAAGGGGACATTGTTCATTTGGGTGGGTGAAGATGAATATGCTGGCTGCAGCTCCACAGAGGCTTCATGTAATCCAGTAAACCATGCGTTCTTTGGCGTGAGGGATGGCGTGCAGTCGATCTAAAGGCTGAGTAACCTTCAGGGACACGAGCGGCTGCTGGAAACCTCAGATCAGTGTTCCTCCTCCCGCTCCCTCGTGGGGAAGGTGTTGCAAGGCGCCGGGGTTCATTTGCATCCCCCGTGGCAAAAGCTGTGAAAGGCGACAAAAGGCGCTCAGCGAAGGGCTGCCAACAGATCACAGGCGACACGGGAGAATGTGTTCCCCCTCTCGTTCCCGCCTTTTGTGTTCGCGCCCCGGTGTTCGCCATTTTGCCAGGTTCCCTGCGGAATGCAACATATTTCAGGGGGTTTGGTAATCAAAATCTGGATGACTGCCACACTCCCCCCCCGCGAACGAGCATAGACCCACACACAATAAATCCCAGCCTCTATGCTATCAGTGCAGTCAGCCAATCGGCCGCGCACTGCGATGCGCGATAAGAGGAGGCGGCGGTTGGTGAGCCGCGGCCGCCGCCTCGACTCGGGTCCGCCGCGGTCGTAAATCAACTGTTCGTTGGCTCCTCTGCTGTTTGACTGATAAAGATCCAAAAAGGTTTCTGTGATGGTGTGTTTTTCTTATTTCACAAGTACAAGCATAACAAGCAACGTGGCGCTTTGATTTACAGCAACTTGATACAACAGAACGGCCAATAGTACGGCAGCACCGACTCTGTGAGCGCGGTGTTGTTCAATCGGACTGAAAACAGATATTCAGAATCAGAATCAGCTTTTTACCTTCGCATTGAAAATGTGGAAGGTGATGTTTTGATCGGCGTGTATTTATATGCGCGTGTGCGTGCGTGTTATTCGCATAAGTCAAAAAGTAAATTAAACAGAATTGCATGAAATTTGGCGGGATGATTGTTTATTATCCAGGGACCATTTGATTGGATTTTGGGATTGATCGGGTCAAAGGTCAAGGTCATGAAAGGTCAACATAATATTTTGACCATAGCACGGTCAATTTGTATCCAATTTGCATTCAACTAATGCAAACAAATTCATAAGTCAATGCCCAATCTTATGTAGAATATAAAAAACAACAGTGAGAATTAATTTGGGGATGTTGGTGTACTTTCACTTGGAAATTGTCTTTTTTCCTTTTTTCTAACGCCTGCAAGTCAGCTTTTTGAAACCACGCCCTGTGCTCTGTGTATTTACATTGTGTTCGCCTCCCGCCTGTGGATTCACCAGCTAGAAGGCTCTTGTGTTTTTGCCCATGTGCCAATCAAATCATTTCATTTGAAACACATCCCTGCAAAGTGGTAATTGTCCCTGTTGTTGTTATTATTATCATTGAGCCATACGATGCAACAAGGGCTTGACAAATGCAGGTGGAATTAGGCGGTGGCCGGTCACGCAGTGAAGCTTCAGGGTGGCTGAAACATTTAGATCTGTACTAGAGAAAAAAAATGATATATAATTGTGTTTTCAGTTCAATCTTAAAGTGTTTCAGTCTGACACTCGCATGGCAGCTTCCCAGCGAGGGATTACCGCGCGGGCAAACATGTAATGGCTATGCCTCATACTCCTAGACGTAAGAATGACTTCCTTTGTTGGAGTATTTCGCCGACGCCCGTCTGCTGCTGACTCATCGAGCTCCATCGTGGTCGCGGTCAGGCTGGCGGAGGGTGATGATGTGCGGTGCCCCGTCCATCAGGGGTCCTCTGAGCGTCGGCCTCGCGATCACACGCCCTCTCCCCACCTCGTCGCATCACACACACACACACACACACTGTTTTTCTTTTTCCGCAGACGTGGACGAGTGTGCGACGGGCACCCACGGTTGCCGGCGCGGCGAGCGCTGCGTGAACACGGTGGGCTCGTTCGTGTGCGAGCCGCGGGTCACCTGCCCCGCGGGCTACCAGCTGAGGAACGGCGTTTGCGAGGGTGAGTTCTCATTGGTCCTGGTGCATTTCATTCAGATAATTAAGCTGTCGCTTTCAGAGCGGTCTGGGGAAACGTTGATGACGTCTAGATGATATGCGGCACAGGGTTGTTTCCCTTTATTTCAAAAGATGGCAGAAATAAGACGAGGACAGTAAAGCAGAACCACAATCTTGTCATATATTAAATTTGAGACAATTCTGCAAAAGCCGAGGTAGCTTTTTGTGACAAAAGGGTATTTTTCATCCCATTACTATGTTTTTTTGTGTGTTTTAATATGTGTTATAATAAGATTCATATTCCTCACATTTATTTTGCACATGAAGCTGGAGCCAGCAGCAGGATATGAAGAATGACTAAACTTCACTATTTTATAAGTTACATCTCATTGGTTTAATCCGAACCAAAACCCTCGCAACCGATGTGGTTTTCTGAGCCCCGTTGTGCTGGACTATGTCCTGGCTGAGCACATGTACTTGCTGGAGTCTCTGCCTGTTGCCTGGCAACCGTTGCACGGATGATGCCATGTTATTATTGAGCTCAGGAGACAGGTTGACATTCTAAGATAATGTTATTAAGTTACTGTTTCACACGTTTAACAAATCAAATGAAACATTAGCAATGTGAGTCGTGCATGAGCATGCAAAGTGCAAAAGTTCCTCACTCATATGAATATATGCAATTTGAGAGGAGAACATATGGGCGATGGGATGCTGACACTATCTGTGAGTAAGCAGTGCTAAGTGTTAATTTATTCCTCTAAACACTAGCTCTCTTCACTATCTCTATTCAGCCAGCAATTTAGAAAAATTTAGAACTGACATTATCAACAGAATGTGAAAAGGTCCTCAGTCCAGCATGACAGGATGTTGTGATAAATGTGTTTATTGGATTATGTCCAAAGTGGCAGCAGGTGGAGAGCAGATTTGTCGCCACTGGAATCCAGCGAGCGCTTAAACCCCAACACCGGGGGTCTGATCCCCAGGGGCCGCACGCCAGAGGAGCCAGGCGGCCGCAGTCCGCTGTGCCTGCAGGCGCCGAGTCGCTCCGTCTCCCGGAGCTGCCTCCCTCATCTCCCGATGGCGAAATAAGGACAAAATAAAATTACTATTCGGGAAAAAAACAAAACAACTGATGAAACCCATAATACTGATGTTATCTGTAGCGACGGCTCTCGTATTGTGAGGTTCTACGTTACCTTTTGGTTTGTTTCCACTTCATAACTTGGCACTTAGTCTGGCTCGGTGCTCGTGTTTGGGTTGGCGCTTGTTACTCGGTGTTGCCTCAGACATTTAAACAACCAGCGGCACACAGGTCCAACAATCCTGACTTTTACTAATCGTATCTCTGAAAACAAGTGATAATCTGTCCTCAAAGAGCCTCGCGCACACATCGCCGAATAGACCGCGGAATATGTAGTGCAACATGAACAGATGCATGCTCACACCCCCACCCCCACACACACCCATCCCCATCCCTGTTTAGTGGATTATTCCTCATTCTCATTCAGGCCACACTGTGACAATTGCATGTGTGTGGTCATGAATCGGTTGAGTCAGCAGGGCTTCATTGAGTTTTATGCAACAGTTCTTTGGCCCCGGTGGTGTCTGTGCCGCCGTGTGACCGAACAATCAACCGGAGAGGAAGCGCTTTGAAGGGAGGGAGAGTGAATCAATGTCGCTACATAATAAGGGGAATATTTAGTCGGCCCTCCAACAGGGGGGGCGACAACTAATTAGCTCCATGAAAGCAACGCCGTTGGAAATATATCCTTCTCTGGTGAGAGGGGGTAAACATCCGAGCCCCGCCACGTGCCTCAGAGGACCCCGGCGTGTTGGGAGCTACTGGGAAAGCGGCTCGCGGCGCACAGGAACAAATCTCCCATTTAAACTCAAGTTCATCGCTCATGAGAATCAATAACTGTCATTTCAGAAGTTTTGCTCAACTTCTGCTAATTGCAGAGTTTTGATACAGTGTTTTTCTCCGTGGGTTTCTGGGGGCGCGCTGCACATGTTCGGCCCGTGCTTAAGCCCACAGTGCCACCTGCTGTCCTGATGACACGCCGAGAGAGAGAGAGAGAGAGCCGCCGGCGCATTTCCACCCCTCAACGTTTACGTGAAGCGTGCGCGTCGTCCGCTCTTTCTTTCAGACGCTGATGAATGCGCTCTGCGGACCCATAAGTGCGGTACGGGCTTCGCCTGCCAGAACACCGCGGGGTCCTTCCTGTGCAGCCCCACACACAAGTGCATCAGCGGCTTCACACACGACTCCTATGGCAACTGTGTCGGTAAGAGTCACATGTGGCAGCAATCATGTCTTACTATTGAAAGGCAGAATAGGAAATCCATGTTCTACTGTTTATTTTTGAGAGTTGGATAACTATAATTGATCACTTAACATGGCCATAACAATCCTGTTTGCACTTTTTTCCATGGACATGTGACTCTGAGACGGTCGGGAACTGAGGGTTCCCAAAGTGAACTCGTTGTTCAATATTTATACAAGATATTATTCAAAATATTAAACAAATAAGTTGTCATTAAAACCAGTTTAGATGTAATACTTTAATACATCTTGATCTTCATTTATTAAATGATGGTGCATTTCGAGTCAGGTAGACCATACAGCAGGGTATGCTTTAGGGCGGGGCCACCTTGTGATGGACAGGAAATGTCTGGAAATGTTCTCATGTTTTTGTCTCGGTACTTTAACCTTTTCACTTTTAAATGTAACATTTTTGACGCCTAAAAATGTTGTATTCAGCCTGCAGTTGTACTTATCTCCACCCTCTTTGTCACATATGGTACCAAAAAACAGAGGAAAAACAAACAAACTCGGGGCTTTAAAACCGTAGTCCACAAACCAACGGGTGATGTCACGCTGAATACTTCAACTTCTTAATTACATACAGTTTATAGTACAAATAAACAAAATCCTGCTCTCTTTTAAAGATCTTTTACAGTGTGTAGGGAAACTTGATCCATTTGGAGCGGGGGAATATCAGGAGGTCGCGTTGTGTTTACCCCTGGGTGCTCCGGTGTCGTGTACACCCGCGGAGCAAAGTAATCATCAAGCCTAATGACGTACAGCAAATGCATTACAGATCCATCATTGATGCTCGGGGGCTTCCTCCAGCTCTCTCAAATATAAACAGCTCATCGGGATATTTCAGGCTTCATCTGGTTTTTACAGTTTTGTCGAAATCTGTGGCTTATCCACCTGCTAGTCAAGCACAATGTGCTCCCTTTGAGGTACTGGATCAAGTTACGTGTAACGGACATGACTAATTACAGTTCAACTTGGTTGTCTTTTTTGATTCTCATTCAGTCAAAATACTATTCCATGTCTATTATTTTGTCCACCCACCCACATCCACCTGACTACATGCATTGCATCTACAATCCATAACCTGCACCATCAACACTGCTCCCCGAGTATTGTATCACTAGATAATAAGAAAACATGATTAACGTCACCGAGTAAATACACTGTCACATAATCATTGTGTTCAAATTACTGGAAGGAATTAGACATCACGAGGTCTGTCAATCAGGAATATCGGTCTCAAATCGTGTGTGTGTGTGTGTGTGTGTGTGTGTGTGTGTGTGTGTTTCTGCAGACGTAAATGAGTGCAGCAGCCTGAGTGAGCCGTGCAGCTCAGGCTTTAACTGTATCAACAGCGTGGGCTCCTACTCGTGCCAGCAGAAGGTCATAATGTGCAGCCACGGCTACGTCAGCCCCGACGGAGGCGCGTGTGTCGGTGAGTTTCTCCTCTGAAACACAACAGCATCGATTCAGGAAAGCGTCGACGCTGCAAGACACAAGCGCTCAATTGCGTTGTTGTCAAAATGCTATAATAGAAAAAAACCCGCCAGCCAGGTAAGGTCAGTAATACGGAGGACATCAATGGGACAAAAGTAATAATAATAAAAGAAAAAGCCTTTCAAGGCACTCAAGGTCGGCGTACAACACATTAAAAACAGTTCAAGGATGGACACAGTTAAGAAAAGCAGAACAATCTGCAGCAGAGCAACCATCACGGGGAACAAATTAGGCATAGGCCTGCCTGAAAAGGTGAGTTTTGAAGTGAGTTTTTAATAAAATTAAACAAATAATAAACTAACCGGGGCAGAGAGAAGAGAATGAAGAGAACTCTGTTGGCTCAATGTGCAGCCTCACTGAGTCACTACATGCAGTAGACTCTAAGTCATGTTTAGGTTGATCAACCAATTGTTTAGTTGATATAATGTCTAAAATATCCGTCACAATTTCCCCAAAAATACTGAAATTGATTGTTTTTCCTACACCCAAAATACGTCCCGAGGGCTGATAGCTGTTCAGTTTGATGAATGACAGACACAATTAACCGAAGATCCAAAGTGTTTAAGTTGGACCCCAGTCAGAGTCGTGGCTGACGCACTTTATCTCCCTCTCTGCCCGTTCAGACGTTGATGAGTGTCAGATGGGGACGCACCGCTGCCGACTGGACCAGATCTGTCACAACCTCCCTGGCAGCTACCGCTGCGACTGTCAGACGGGCTACAAGTACGACGCCCTCCTCAAAACCTGCACAGGTGGGTTTGGCTTTCTCGGGTCTGTGAGATGACGACGGGCAGATTGGAGATGTGGCCGTCCAAACGTTTTTTGATGCAAGAAAAAAACGTCACCGGATTATTTAGATCTCATTGTGCAGATCGACACACAAAGCTACGGCTCTGTGAAAATACGAGGCGTCAGATCTGTCAGGCGGGCGCAGGAACAAGAACGTGAACATGCATAAACATAAGGAGCGGTGCAGGCGGGCAGGTACAATAATGAGTACAGGAACAAGAACAGACGTGCAGGTGCAGGAGGGAAAAAATGGGAACAGAAACAAGAACAGGAAAATGTATATAAAAAAGAACAGGAACAAGGAAGCAGGTACAAGTACATAAACAGGTACAAGAACAGGGAAGCAGGTACAAGTACATAAACAGGTTCAAGAACAGGGAAGCAGGTACAAGTACATAAACAGGTACAAGAACAGAAACACGCAGGGAGCGCAACAAAAGAACAGGCAGATGGGGGGGAAAATAACAGGAATATAAATTTAAAAAAGAACAGGAAGAAGGAAGCAGGGAGAAGTACAAGTACATAAACAGGTTCAAGAACAGGGAAGCAGGTACAAGTACAGAAACAGGTACAAGGACAGCTTTGCATGCAGGTACAAGAACAGAAACTAAAACAGAAACATGCAGGGAGAGGAACAAAAGAACAGGCAGATGGGGGACAAGAACAGGAATATAAATTTAAAAAAGAACAGGAAGAGGGACAGGAGCACGGCAACAAAGTGTGTCTGTGATCCCAATTTACCGCTAAGAGCCGTTAACAACCGGTGGTTAGATGAGTAGGTAGTTCAGAGCGAGTAAATGGTGGGTTCGCATTTTGGACACGGTTCAGGTGACCGAGAAAGGTGGGACCACACCGAGGACGTGATGGAGCGCTCGGTGTTGACGGGGTTCGGAAAGATCAGAGACAATGCTCGCTTATCAGGTGACCTACTTTAATGTGTATTATACCAAATTGGGAGCGTTGCCTCTCAGCGGCTTTTAACACGGTCGTATCTGACACCACCAACAGCACCAACTACAGCAGGTGGGTGGCCTGAGGGGGAACCGGGGGTGGGTGTCGTCGTATATTGATTTTTTTTAATTTTTTTTAAATGACCCAATGTCGTTTTTAAGACCAGAGTCGGCTACTGTCATGAGTGTTTACAGCTTTTGATCATATTTAAATCAAAGGATTTGATTTTGGATTCTATTATTTCCGCTCAGGTTTGCTTCAGTATTGAGCCAAATGTGTGGCTCTTTAAATGATTTAAGCAAGTGATTTTAATTAAAAAGTTTCACTGGGGCTAAGATCCCTCTCCCCAGTAACCCCCCCAGGGCACAATAAATGGGTCGAAAGCAATAAAAAGTCCTATTTTGCTCTCAATTCGCTATAAGATAAGCTTTAACACAAACTGTCTGGAGATGTTGAAGAGGATGAACACTGGCATATCACTAGACCGGGGAAGACTGAAATGTTATCGCAGCCTAAATAAAACCGGATCAAACTAACCAGACAGGACACAGGCTTTCATGAAATTGAGCTTTTAAGTAAATGAAAGCATCATCTCCAGCTTCAGAAGTTGCTAGATTCAGCCAGCAGATCGACAACACTTGGCAGCCCCCCCATTCAGACTTCACTCTACAGTCACTCCCCAAAGAGTATCAGACGTAAACAACAAACATGGCTACTGATAGTACCCACGCTAGCAGCCTGTGCTTCTCACAGCATTTACTGTAATTCATTGATTGCTGTCATGAGCTATTGAGAATTAAGTTATTTTTGACTTGAAAAACGGAGCAATTTATGTGTATTTCTCAAGTGAATACATCCTGCTTCTGTAAGTTCCCACTGCCTGAAAGAGATAACAAAACTAACCCGATGGAGCTTCTCTGAACTGGAGAGATGGAGTTTCATGTGAAAAGCGTCAGCACACGCGCATTGCCGGGGCGTCTGTCTGAAGGAGACCCGTTGAGTCCTCGGTGGCCCGGAGGTATCTGTCTGCTGCCTAACAGCTGCTGTGCTCCTACATGACAGATGTAAATGAGTGCTGGCGCTACCCCGGCAGGATCTGCGCCCAGACCTGTGAAAACACCCGAGGCTCCTACCGCTGCTCCTGCACAGCCGGCTTCTCCCTGGCATCTGATGGCAAGAACTGTGAAGGTAAGCAAGATTGTTTCTCTCTAACACATGGAGAATTTAAATGCCACCGTGTCATTTTTCCCCTGAAGAAGTGGAGGCGTGGCGGTAGAAGCTTCTGGGGAGAACGCCCAATGCAGCCTTCGCTGCAGACTTCGTAGATTATGGATTGAGAACCGTTTACGAGTCCTTTTGAAAGTCTCCGTTATTAGCAGGGGTCGTACGGTCATGGAAAACCTGGAAAAATCATGGAATTTTAAAATGGTCATTTCCACACCTGGAAAAGTCATGGAAAAAACTTAAATCATAAAAGTTTGGGAAAAGTCATGGACATTTGTTATAATCACATGTTCATTTACGCCGAGTTTGAAATAATTAATATGTTTTTTAAAGAAAGACGCTCAAAATATAAGCCGGCGTACGCTCTCAATACACAAAATGTTAAAAAATGTTCATATTTTTACAGAAATTTCAGTTTGGTCATGAACATTTGGTATAAAGTCATGGAAAAGTCATGAAAAAGTCATGGAAAAGTCATGGAAATCCACTGGTCCAAACGTGTAAGAACCCTGTATTAGTGAAATAGGGTGACCAGACGTCCGGTTTTCCCCGGACATGTCCTCTTTTTGAGACAAAAAAAAAGCGTCTGGCAGGGTTTCCAAAAACGTCCGGAATTTTGCTTCGTCAGATATTTCCGTTTCTCTGGGATCCGTCTGAGCCCGCGCGCGCCTCGCCCTCAACTGTGATGTGCGCACACGGGTGGGCAGACTTTCACTAGCACCCCCCCCCCCTTCAGACACATTTTTTTCCAGATACTAGAAGTCTTTCTTTGGTAAGCAGTTAAATTAAGACTTTAAAATGCACCTCCCCAGGAATCACCACAGGCATTCGTAACTTCCTTCTGATGCAGCTTCTGTAGGTGGAGCTCATTTAATTGCTTGTTGAAGTGTTATTTATTTATTACATTTTAGGATGAGGCTATTATTTTCATTGTAGTCGATAAATCCCACAAAAAGACCTTAAACCAATCGTTAGACAAAACGATGAATGTTTTTCGACTCACGAGTGTTGTGTGTGTATCGAAGCCGGATAGATCTTCTTCAGACCTGACTTGTAGCCCGAAAGCTTTTAAAAACACATCAATGAGCCACACTGTCATTCATTTTGGCGTAATCCCTCTACGTCATGTACTTGTATCGCGTATATCCCGTCCTGCTAGCTGTACTATCCGTATTAATCCTCATCTGAAAAAAGGCCGAACAAATGCACCATTTTCTCCTGTCTGAGTAACATTTGCTAAAAACTACTGCGACCTGGAGTTTTAGAAAATTATGTGGGACTTTAAAACAAATGAAACTCAACATTTGTTTTTTTCATTTACAGATTTAGGTTTTCTGTAATCAACGGGGTCGGAGCGATCAGAGAGTATAACGAGGGCTTTTTCATTTAAAATGAATCATTTTCAAATCTTTTCTTAAAATGAGTTGACGTTAAGAAAAACCCACAACGAGATCAGCCATATCCTTTGAGAATTTAAAAAAAAAGGACGAATTCTAACCTTGTCTTTTCTTCTCTGCTTAGATAAAAACGAGTGTGACCAAAACCCTTGTAGCCAGGAATGCGCCAATATCTACGGCTCATACCAATGCTACTGTCGCCAAGGCTACCACCTGAAAGAGGACGGACACACCTGTGAAGGTAGAGACTGGTCCAGGTGGCGGATACATCTCGTGCATACAACAACTCGGCCTTCAAATTCTATGATTACTGTTGAAGAGGTTTTCATTAACCAAAGCCTGAACATGGACGTCATCCTTTTGCTGTTGGACTAGCCTACGGTTTGGTAGCAGTGTGGCATTTCGGCTGTCGCCATCTCTGAAGCATAAGTGACCATGTTTGGATGAAAAAGGTGACGCCGTAGTACCGTTAGCAGCTAACACTAGCGTTAGCTTGGCTAGCAAAGTGTAATTCACATTTACTGTGCAATTAACCGACACTGAACAACACCGTGGTAGCAAGCGGTCACTCAAAATGGCCACGTCCTTTTTATGCCTCACTCTTAGCCTTGATGTTATTTCAACAGGTGAGTTATATATAAAATGTAAACCCCTTATAGGTTCCCTGAACGGGTAGATAAGCTAAATTGAGTGAAAAAGCTGTATACATGCCTATATATGCTACAAAATTTGACATTTAATTATCAAGGGGTCTATAGAGATTAACACATTTTTATAGTCAGCCTCAAGTGGATTACATCTTATATCTGATATCGGACGTCGCCATGTTGTTGTTTTTTTGCAATCACTGAACGGAAGTGACTGTATTTGGAATGAGGAGGAGTGACTTAGTGACATCGTATACGGCGACCTGTTAATCACAGTAAGCACGCTCTAAAGCATTCTCCTCTTTATGGTCTAGGACCATCATTTACTAAATATGCATCGAGCTGTATTGAAGAAGACTTGCAACTAGAGCCTGAGACCATAAACTCATGTTTACTGAGGGAATAAAGTGGAGTAATATTCTCATAAACCTCTATACAATCAGAGGTCACCTGTCAGCTTTCCACACAGAGCTCTGATCTGACTAATGAGACGTGTGTGTCTTCTTTATTTTTCTCAGATATCGATGAGTGCTCCCAGAGCATCGGTAACCTCTGTACCTTCAAGTGTGTTAACGTCGCCGGCAGCTACCAGTGCGCCTGTCCTCCTCGTGGATACGTCTTGTCCGCCAACGGACGCACCTGCCGAGGTGAGGCCTCAGTGAACTGCATCCTGGTCCGCCTCCAAGACCTCATGGAGGGAGGGAGGGAGGGAGGGAGGCGAGGGGTTAATTCGATAAAAGGAATACTTATTGAACAGGATTTTAATTAGTTGAACAAATGTAATAAAATATGAAAAAAGCCACTACAGGTGAATTTATATTGCTCATAAATCAGAAAAAAAAACTCACAAAAGCAACAACATATATATTTTATTTTTAGGAATAAAATATTTTTATGGAAATATATTCTTCGCCCTAATATTATGACTTTGTTATGTTTGCGTAGAGGTTGTTCTTCAATAAATTACCAGTGTATGCTGTAATGGACCAGATCAGCATGTTGGAAATACATTGAGGTGAGAAGGTTGATGCCATTCTTCTTCTGAGAGTGCAATCAATCTTCTATTCTAAGTCTCAGCCGAGTGAGCATGAGAGGAAGTAATATATCATTACAGCTATCTGTTATGATGAAGACCATGTTTTGCTTATTACCTTCGCATTGAAAATGCGGACGGTAATGTTTTGATCGCCGCGTATGCGTGCGTGTGTGTTATTCACATAAGTCAAAAAGAATTGAACCGAATCGCATGAAATTTGGTGGGATGATTGATTATTATCCGGGGACCATTTGATTAGATTTTGGGATCGATCAGGTCAAAGGCGAAGGTCATGAAAAGGTTACAATCTTATTTGTATCCAATTGGCATGCAACTAATGCCAAAATGTTCATAATTTAATGCCCAATCTTGTGATATGCGAATGTATGCGCTCTACCGAGTGCTAGTTTATTGTAATTTCTTATGATAATTGTGTAGTTTGTATAGTCTGCAGTGATGCCAATTTAGCACTTCAAATGAAATCCCTGAATAGATTCTAGCAGGACCCTGAGTTGGGATTGTTTCGGCAACCTACGCCACGTTACCTTCAAAATGATATAATTGAGTTTGAACCAAAAAAAGGATACTCTTCAAACTCAAACTGCTAATCTCAGTCACGGAGGTTATCCCTTTTTACTGATTCTCTTTTTCAGATATCGACGAATGCGCTACTGGCACCCATAACTGTTCATTCGGACAGACGTGCTATAACCTCCAGGGGGGTTTCAGATGCCTCTCCTTTAACTGCCCTCACAACTACAAGAAGGTGGCGGACACGTGAGTCTCATTCCTTTCTCTCAGCGTCTATAGAATCTTTAAATTGTCACTTTCATACGCCCTCCAGTGAGCTATTTCCGTTTATGAATCACAAATCGACCTGTAAACGTGCGCATTTGGTTCATCCTCACATCCCACCCACAATGAATGCTCATCATCAGTCATTATTCATGGTTTCTGTCATATTCATTGATCCAAATATGTCCACATGACATCTATTATTGCTTCTGTCCATCCGGGAGACTGATCCTCCTCTGTTGCTCTCCTCAAGGTTTCTTCACTTTTTTTCCCTCTGAAAGGGTTTTTCCTTTTTTTTTTATCCCGATCCAATTCAGTTTATTTTGTATCGCCCGATATCATAAATTACACATTTGCCTCAGAGAGCTTTACAATCTGTACGCATACGACATCCCCGTCCCCGAACCTCACATCTGATCAGGAAAAACTCCAGAGAAATAGAATTGATTGATTGATTTTGGGCTGTACAAAATAAACTGAATTGGATCAATGCAAAGCAACTGATGAGTGATGAGCTGCTGATCAGTTGTTCTTTCTGGTGAATCAAGGAGATTACTGAGAGGAGCAACGCTCATTCACTGCTATTTCTTCCATGTATTCACACGTGTCCTTAGTCCTCACAGTCCTTAGTCCTCACAGTCCTTAGTCCTCACAGTCTTCACAGTCCTCACAGTCCTTAGTCCTCACAGTCCTTAGTCCTCACAGTCTTCACAGTCCTCACAGTCCTTAGTCCTCACAGTCCTCAGTCCTCACAGTCCTTAATCCTCACGGTCTCCACAGTCTTCATAGTGTCAGAGTATCTGTCGTGCAACATAACACAATTTTCACCGTAGTATCTATTTTTATGTTTACAAGAATCCGACGGTTTGCTTCCAAAATGATGGTGACAATCTGAGGCATCATTAAAATAAAAAGGGAATGTGATAGTTTAACACCATTTACTCTTTACGATGATTCTGACTGATAATGAGGAGATGGTGTGATCGTGCCAGAGCTGTTACTGGCTTTATTTCCACTAGATGCTAATGTACACAATCCATATGTGCAGGTAATGAAGATGAAGGTAAAGTGAGTGGAGAAGGTGTGCGACAGTCACCATGGTAACTCCTCTGCTCCAGTGAGCTCTGATACTCACATCGGAGAGCTGTTTACATCTTGTCTGTGTACAGTATTCTCTATCTGTCCCTGTGGAATAAACCATGAATACTTCAATGAAGTTGTGTTCACAGTATTAGAAGACGGTGGCTCTGTTCTGCAGTTTTTTTACTGCTTGTTGACGTAATCTTACAGCTGATGATAATTTCATCAGCTGCTCTACAGATGAACTTGAGTGTCTGTGGTTCGGTCCAGCGCTGATTAAATATTAGAGACATTTGATTTGAGGTATTAGTTGGTTTACATCTTTTATAATTGAAATGTGCTCATAGTTATGGCTCACTAGTATCACTAGTACCGAATATATTTGTTTGACCAATAAAACACACAGAACATTTCCTGTTCCCAATTTTCCATTTCCCAAACACGGTCATCATTCTCTCTCTCTCTCTCTCTCTCTCTCTCTCTCTCTCTCTCTCTCTCTCTCTCTCTCTCTCTCTCTCTCTCTCTCTCTCTCTCCTCAGCCGCTGCGAGCGGAACATCTGCCCCAGCAGCTCCTCCGACTGCAAGAAGTCCCCCGTCCGCATCACGTACTACCAGCTCAGCTTCCAGACCAACATCATCATCCCCGCCCAGATCTTCCGGATCGGACCGTCCCCCGCTTACTCCAGCGACCACATCGTCATCAGCGTCGTCAAGGGCAACGAGGAGGGCTACTTCGGCACCCGGAAGATGAACAGCTTCACGGGCGTCGTCTTCCTGCAGAAGCAAGTCCGCGTGCCCAAAGACTTCCTGATAGATGTGGAGATGAAGCTGCTGAGGCAGGGGACAATCACCTCCTTCCTCACCAGGATCTACGTCTTCATCACGGCCAGCAGCATGTAACACCGGGGCGACGCGGGCGGGGAGATGGACTGACTTTTTTACGTGCGCCCACACTTTTCGTCAAGCATATTCAAATGTCTTGTCAATCAATGCCAAAGACCTTACTGTTTGCTTGTCTTGTCTTTCGAAGGTTAACTTCATCGTTTATTCAGATTTTTAATGACATTCATCCCGAGATTCGTGTATTTACCAAAGTGTTTTTCAGATGGACTCTTGCCCGTGTAGTTTTGCATTAATGCTCCACCATTGTTGGGTTCTACTCAAGCGGTTGGGTCACTGCACACGTCTGGGTTGGTGTTAAGTAAGCTGCTCTACTTTGTGCTCTTCAGCCTCCTTATGTAAATGTTAATTATGATAAGAGTTATTCATGAAAGTCAGAAGAAATTAATAAACCTTTGCAGCACGAGAATAAAGGCACTAGTCGGTTGTGGAGGCCCAGAAGCTGACTTTTGAGACCAATCATAAACCTGAATAAATGATACATAAAAATGAAGCGTAAAACAAATAATACATTATGTTTGTATATTCAGTTCTCCCTGTCTATTCAATTGGTAAGAAAAAGAAAAAATCCTATTTTGGTTCCTAATTTTTAAAATTAATTAATTAAAACTTAAATATTATACAATAATTCACTTGCTATTTTTCAACTCCATACTTTTTCTATTTCTTTATTCTTGGCAGATGTTCTTATCATTTATATTTGTTTATATTGTCCTCACAACATTTTTTTCTCACACTTATATGAAAATCAAATGGATTTATTCAGAAAGTGTGTGTGTGCGTGCGTGCATGTGTGTTACATACAGGGTAAAGTAAAATATACAACTAAATTATGTTTAGATTTGTTTCAAATTAAATAAATTAAGTTTTGATTTTATTTATTTGACCAGCGGATTGGTTTCGTTTTTCACAACATGTAAAATAATCAACAAGTCATATCATTTATTGATGTATTCAGTTATATTTTGTATTTACTTTTGTCCCTTTTGGGCCTCTGTAGCCAACACCCAAATGTGTTAATGTGGTTTTACAAACAGTAGCACGTCCATCAAATAGTGTTAGTTCAGCTTTTGGTGTATATTATTATTTTTTTAAGATGAAATCTTAATAAAATGGAAGTGCAATTCAGTGCAATCCACATGAGAAAACCCCATAAACCATAAACCAGTCATGAGAATATTAATGTAGCGTAACTGTTGACAGATTTATTGCCAGGTGTCATATTGTTCCCTTTATTTCTGGATGTATCTCTCTACATTACCGTGTTAGAATGATCTCAGGGTTAATATCATGCAGTCATGTATACACTAGACACATATCTGTGCAGCCTGCAGGAACTATTCAACATCTGTATATCTAAACCAATCAATAAATGATGATCACACTGTTGTCATTTGCTCAATAACAGCACAGATCAAATAACAAAGTGCCAGCATCACTTTTTTAAACCGACTTCGTTGATGTTTATTACTTTTTTAAACCGACTTCATTGATGTTTATTTTCATCGTGAGCCAACATCCCCATCTGTTGGTGAAAGATCAGTGGACAGAGGAACGTTTATTACTACTCAACAACGAGGCAATACAAAGATAACAGCTTCCCGGTTTCTGTCACCGATTCCACAAGGAACATTTAGTGCCACACCTTAACATCCCCACCCGGAAAATGTGTGTGTGTGTGTGTGTGTGTGTGTGTGTGTGTGTGTGTGTGTGTGTGTGTGTGTGTGTGTGTGTGTGCTTTGCTAACACCCAACAGATAGCCTTTCAAATGGAAAGTAGGGAGGGTGAACACCAATACAAAGGTTTTAGAAGTTAGCAGTAATGTACATCACAGATGTTTTTTGGACTGACGCTATTGGCTGAAAAATGAAGGGACACAACTACACAATAAGTCCTGTTCTCCCAGCATGAGCCTCCTGAGCAGCTACAATAAAGGATACATTATTATTATTAATACACCTCGACGAGATGGAGAGATGATCAGCATTTGTCCAGAAGATACCACATTTTAGAAATAAGTGTTTCAGGTTAACGGCCCTTCTGCTGTCACTTTACAGGTAATGTGTGCAAAGATTTAAAACTTTATTCACAACGCATCAGTTTTGGGTGCTTTGTTTTCTCTGCTTTTATTCCAGAGACTCTCTTGTGTTGCCTGATGTTCCCCCTGCACACATGTCTGGTGTTAGTCTCCTTTGCCCTGGTGTGTTCAGACTCACCAATCACGGTGTGTCCCCTCATGCCAGTCCCTCCCTACTCAAGCTGGGTCTAGTACTTGTGATTATATATTACGTATATATAAATATAAATATATGTAATGTGTTTTTCCTCATTGTTTCTTCTCAGTTTCTCAGTTGTGCTCCTTTCGGTTGCTTCTGGGTCCACCTGCCTTCATAACCATGGCAACGAGCAGTGTCCTGGCTGTTTCATCTTCCCTGTGGTTTACTGCGCAGCGCAATGATTGAATATGTTAAATAAAGTGTTGATTGTATAATTGTATTGGAGCTCTCAACCAGACTGAACTGCCTTTTTTTAAAAGCTACTCAACAAAAGAAAAGCAGCGAGTCCAAACCACAGTGACGGCCTGATTTGCTCCGATGTTGCTTTTTGCGTTACATGATCATCCATTGTCGTCTTTAAGACTCGTACCGGTGTGACTTCTCCCGTGGATCCTCCCTGTCGGTGCTCCTCTAAGGAGAAGCGATGCACATCTGTGTCCTCAGGGTGCATGTTGGTCCACAGAAGAGCCTCGTTAGCTGGGCAGCCCCTGGCAGCTGTGGAGGCCGGACTGGTAACCCACCATGACTCTGAGTCAGAAAGCTCTCATGAGCTCGGTGCTTCCCGGCGCCGTCTCTGCAGCTTCTCCCTGCTCTGCGCTCCAGTGGACAGAAACCAAACACACACACACACACACTCTCTCCGTCCATTCAAGGAGCCTTATCAATGTTCTCTAGAGACGCCTTATTAACTTCCGTGGGATGTGGCCCGGCTTGGCATTGGTGAGACACTATATTTGTTGGCAGCCACGGACACAACGAAGATTAAAACGTCTCCTCGCTCTTCTCTTTGCCGCCACCCTGTGATTTATTGGAGCAGGTTTCCATCACGTCCTTGTTTTGGCTTGAGCTGTGCTAATTTAGCAGCACAATACATCAACCTCTGTCTCCAGGCTGTAAATGCTGATGTGTGATGGATCAGCAGTTAGGGAGCGCCAAATACATAATTGGGAAAGCTCTGAGAGGGCCACTGTGCTGTTCTTTGCCCACTTCTATTTTTATTGAATTTTATTTATTTTTATTTTTGATACATACTATCCGTCCTCGAACCAAAGAAATTCGAAGTCGACTAACGATCGTTGCTATTTTATCGATTAATCAACACAATTAATTAATCTAATTGACAGATCAGTAAAGATAATCATTTATTAGTCCCACAGTGGGGAATTTTCAGGATCACAGCAGTGGATGTACATTAGAGCATTAATACAAATAAAAGATACAAATAAAAAACACAAAACACAATACTAAAATACTAAATACTAAATACTCAATACTAATACTAAAATACTAAAAATAAAGTTTCTTCCCAAAATATCCCACCTCAACACCAACTTAAATATTGTCTTTAAAGAAGATGTTGGTCAAATGTGCTCATAAGCATAAGTTATACTGAGTGAAAAAAGAAAATCATTGCAGAAATGCCCAGTTATGAAACAGTTGATCAGGTTTAAGCGACAAAGTTGCTTGAGGTCAGAAAAAATAACATCAGGGTCACGATCTGCACTCCCCATCATCATAAAAAACACTGAATGAGGAATCTGAGAAGTATTGAAGCTGCTCAGGAAGCTCCCGGTGATGAAACAACACTTTATGTTGCTTTGTCGAATAATTTACAGAGCACCACCCGATACTTCCAACCTAAATATATCTATGATTATTCTTATCTGTGACCCTTTGTATCAGTCAGACTGGATTGTTTATTCATTTGATGACCTGTAAGAGATCCACCCTACTTTCCATTTGAAAGGCTATCTGTTGGAAAGCAGAGACGCACACACACACTTTCCGGGTGGGAATGTTGGGAGGGTGTAACGCACACTAAATGTAGCAATAGCATAGGTGATAAAAACTGTTCAGATAAGGGCCGTTCATTCTTACCATGAAGGAAAAACAATGTTTAAACAAAATGATGCTAGAGTAATATAAAAGGGTATTCATAGATATTCATATTTTATATATAACATGTTCTCAATAGTGTTTAGTCTAATGTAAAGCACATGTGATTGGCTTTTTGTTGAATGGTGCTAAGGAAATAAAAACTTTCACCAACAGATGGGGATGTTGACTGGCTGTTCACACACAGGGGAAACGATAGCACACCACCAGTGAACTGATGGGACCCTGACACTGGAGTTTGATCTGTGCTATTCTAAGCAAATTATGAATTAATACTAGGAAAATAAAAAGAGTTAATAAGTGTAGCATTTAAATTTTCCTCATTTGATGTATGTACAGGTTCACATTTACCTGTGCGAGGTTAAAGAGAAATTCTTAAGAGAGTTGAGCTGAGTTTTTTTGTTTATTTAAGTTTATTAATCCCCGTTAGCTGACACCTTAGCGACCGCTAATCTTCCTGAGGTCCACAGAAAGAACAATATGTAATACATACAAACATGCAAAACATGACGTGAAACAAACAGTTAAAAAATAGATCAAACAGAATAATAAAAAATAAATAAAGTGCAGTTGAGGAGGACAATGTATATTGTGCAGTACATCAGTAATGTATACAAAGAAAGATCGGATGGATACAAAAGGGATGGAAGTGACCTGTGTAACGCCTTGCCACCTTCTGTAAGAACCAACAGCTTCAGGAGACCCAACATGGTGGAGCATCAACTAACAATAAATTACAGGAGCATCAAACTGACATTTTTTTTTTAAAATACCGTCAAAACAGGAAAAATGCTTGTTATAGGAAGTCAAGAAACATTTTTCAAGATGGAGACTGCTCTTCATGTCAATGTGTATTTACACCCAAAACAATGTTTCACAAAATCTAACTAAGTATTACAATTTAGTTTTTTTTTTCAAATTTACAAAGTTAACCACATAAAAAAATACATTTCCCTTAATAAGTTATTGAGAATGCAGTTTAGTATTACAATAACATTTTGTAGGAGACGCAGGTCCAACATCCACTCTCCTTTTAGCTCTATTGTGGTCTCCCAAGATGTAATAAAATGGTCCACTGTGTTTTATGTGATTGCATAGTTTGTTCAGTAAGCCACTAAACCAGTATAGACGTGACACTGGTCTGCACTGGGTGGCCTCTTTCCTCTCTGCTGAAGTCCAAACACATCCGGCTATTGAGATGGCATCCCACACATGTCAGGGCGTGATCTCTGCTTATCTGTCTCCACTTCAAAGGGTTATCAAGACACCTAAATACAGGAGATGAGGTCCCACTGTGTTACTAAAACATGACAACAGCCAGAGCTCTCGTCACATCGTTGTGCTCACGCCTAAATGTGAACAGGTTTTGACCTCATCTTATATTACTTGAGTTGTACAAACACTTGCCACCTTAGGATATCTTTAAACAGTGATATACAATGTCGTTCAAAAGTTTGGGGTCATTTAGACAATTTTGTGTCTTCCATGAAAATTCACACTTTTATTTATTAAATGAATACAAGATTAATACAAAATATAGTCAAGACATTGACAAGGTTAGAAATAATGATTTTCATTTGAAATATGAATGTTGTTCTTCAGACTTGTCGCTCAAAGGAAGACCAGTTTTAGAGCTTCTCTCACCAGCATAACTGTTTTCAGCTGCGCTCACTTAAAAAGGGTTTCAATGTCAAGGAATAATCTGCTTGTGAAAAATGCAAAATAAAAAGTTATTAAAAAAAGAAGGGTTTCAAGGGGGTTATAACCCTCTGCTAGTCTTCTAAGGCAATAACACAATGTACCACTAGACAACTGGAAATGGGCCTCTATACATATATGAAGAGATTTCATTAACAAACAGAGAATAGTCATTTACACATTAACTATGTAGAGAGTGTATTTCTGATTAATTTAATGTCATTTTCATTGGAAAAAACTGTGCTTTTTTTCCTTTTTCTAAGTGACCCCAAACTTTTGAACGGTAGTGTATAACGAGAATTTCTCCAAAATGAAAGAGGCACACCTCCAGTTTGAAGCTTTTGGTGTAACTGTCATCAGGAGCAAGTAAAAAGGTGTCAAGGTACCGACGGGTAATGAACACCAGGCGCTGATCGCTTATCATTTTATAAGATCTACACATAGCTTCCACAGCCAATACTTTCAACATCATGGAAGCTATTGTTCTTGTAGTAGCATTTTAAACCATTGGTCAAATATGGGGTTCCATGTGTGCCAACATTTCAAATGGATAAATTATTAATGGACCACATACTCTTCCTTGGTTCTGAACTGTTTGTGCTGGATCGCCGTCACTGTTACTGGGACAATTAATGGAGTCTTTGATCACAACATCTGTTTTACCTATGCTTGTCCTGCTAGTCTAGTCCCCATTTACCACAATCAAATGTGGAATTCTTACTTGTAATTGAAGTTTTTTATGCTCTTAAATTGCTGAAATTGTCCCGTTGCCTTCAGATCCTGCTTACAGAGATTACTGCAAGGGTCAACATTTAATTTGGTTTATTTATTGCAAACTTATCAAGACAGCCTTAAAAAAAGAAGAAGCATAAATAAGTAAAACTCCAATCTGAGCACATCAGAGCCAAGACAATGAAATGAAAGTGATCAGTGACCCGGACATTGAGCACTCAGGCTGACCGGCTTTGATCTTAAATAGAGATATGAAGAAAGTGGAGCCTGAGCCCTACTAGCAGTACTAGTCGGTGAAGAGGCTTGTGGCTTGAGCGCTGTGTTGTGGAGATATTCGAAGGATTTTATTCCAAAAAGCTCCAGGATGCGAGACCCAGATGCACATAAACTAGACGCTTCACGTCTTCAGGCTGTAGCTAACCAATACCTGCTGCAGTTGGTACTACATGATGGGATGGCTCTCAATAGTATGTTGGTTACAACAGGTTGTGTGTCAAATGAAGCGTGTTGTTATCGTGCTCGTTCACAGTCTGGTGCCTCCATGGCTCGGCGAGAGCTGCTGACAACGTGCTAACTGTGTAAGACAGAATCCTCTCAAAAGACTACAGCTCAGGACACGCTGCTGTTGGCTCGTATGTGACTGAGGGCATTACAGAAGCTCGTTCGATGACGTCATACGATATGTGATATATTCAGACTCTCCTTATTGAGAGAGATATTGGGCATGACTTTGTATTAATTTCCTCGATTAGCCTGAGATATTTAGAAACGTTGCCATCTCCTCTAGGATTGAAATATGCCTACAACGTTCTGTGGTGTTTGGATGCACTGCATATGTCTGTAATGACTGGTCTACTGGCAAGTTCAAAGGTTTTACATAGGAAGAGGGTTGCCTCATTGGTATTTAAACACAAATGGAAAATAATCGATAAATTTGTATTTATATTTCCTATTTACAATATTAGACTCTTCACTCTGGATGTTTTCCCCCTCTTTATAACTGTTTGCAAATGTTTTACCACTTAATCTGCACACATTTTTAATGGGAGCAAATACTTCTAAATTACATAGCAGGACAGGTGTGAATGGAGCAAATAACGCAGGCAAGGTGGCAACAGACTCTTCAAGTTTTCAACCGCATCGCTCTCCATTACCCTCAGAGGTCCCAACAAAACGGGACCCTCATTTCCAAATAAACTCTGCAACACTGATATGGAATATCCAAACTATCCGTGCCCGTTGATTTCCTTCTAAACAAGAAGAACGATCGACTTGGTTAGCTACGTGAATACCGCTAGCAGCATCTCTACTTTCCAAAGCAAGAGAACTAGAAACCCTGATGTCACGGCTACGAGGTAGCTACACACGCCTTAGTAAGTATTAATAAGATCGAGCTTCGAAGAAAGAACCGATGCTGGGTAGAGTCACCCCGGTTCACGTTAACGTTAACATTACTCTGCGCGTCGCTAGTGTGAGCTACTAAACATCTTAGCGAAAGGTTCTCTGGTGATGTAACGTTTATGTAAGAACAAAAATAATGTAATCATCCTTTAGTGTTGACAATGTGGGATCAATAAGAAGTGTGCTCCAATTTAATGGAAAACTCTGCAAGTGGAAAGACTATGCATGCATGAAGACATTCTTAAATATTCAGCTGCGGGATCAGATAATACCGGTGCCCTGATACACTGGCGGTAACCTCAGTGAGCCGCAGGTTGACAACAGAGGGCAGCAGACTGTACCCGTCCAACAGCCACGCACTATGTTGTCGAAAGAATGTTCACTTGCACAACACGCTTGCGTAACTTGTCTGAGCGTCAGCACATCAAATGCATGCCTACGTTTTCCATTCCTGCACATGTGAGCGCAGACACATTCCCATCCCTCTCTGGCGGGGCGGCGTCCTCACCAACGCGCCACTGGGTCCATGTCACTGCTGTGTGTTCCATCGCATTCCCAACGCACCGATGGGTCCGTCGGAGCTGTCGGTGGGTGGTTATCGTGAAGGATCTGCGTGAAATCACTCGTCAGCGTGTCAGAGTGATGGGTTTCTTCCAAAAGTCCTTTTTTTACTTTGCTGTACCAGCCTGAGAGGCCTGCGAGTACCGAACAGAAACGAAACCGGCGATCCGTTTGCGTGAGATCCTCGTCTTCTTCACTCCCCTGAGGATGTTGCTAATGTCGGTACACTCACCATTAGTCATACTTACCTGAATCTTCCCGGGTTTAATGTGTTTTTTCTTGGCGTGACACGCAGAGTGTCTCGTTTTGATTCATTTGTCTTTGTCATAACTGCAATCGTGATGAAATGCTATTTCAGGCGATAGAATATTTTTCTTGGATGGACGCCATTATGGAACATTTCTCATAATTGCTCTGGCTGCTTGTCTTTATTGTACAGTATAAGTGGAAAGGTACACAGATCGGAAAAATGCAGTAGTACAAAAAGAATAACATGGAAGATAAGAGTTTCATTTGTGTTGGAAAAGCAAACACCAAACTGCTGCATGTGGAATATTCACTTATTAAAAAAACTGATGAGTCAGATTCATCAGGTTGAATATAGGACAGGGCGTGGATTTTTTTTGGGCAAAAGCCCGATGTGGTTTACTTTAGAGGAATATACACTCAGCTAGCAGAAGCAACAGTGCAACAGTGCAAACGTTGTCAGGTGATTCATGCGTCGCCATGGAAAACTGAAGTTACCCCCCCCCCTATCACTGAGGTTAATCTACTTGGTTAGATTTAGATTTAGGTTGAAACCCTGAGTTATTTTAACTTGGCATGCACGTCCACGTAACTGTCACCCATATTTCACTAATAAAAACACTGTTTACATGTCTACACCAATTATTTTTGTAAATGCTTTAGAAACAGGAGATTGTAAAAAAATACATTTGAGTAAATATTTTGTGGCCAAATCCAATAGTTTACAGATTATTCACCCTTTGTTTCTCTACGGTACATGAACTACTCGATGTGTTTCTTCAGGGCTTGTACAAAAACAATACAATAGTTTAAATATATGAGATATGAGTTTGCAGATAATTACAATCCCTCTAGTGTAATTATGCTGTTAACACGTTAACCCAGGTAGCGTTTAGCATGTTTACTCTGGTCATTTATACAGTTATCTAGAGTTCGGAGCGTTCACTGAAAATCTCAAAAAAGTAAGAAAGGAAAAATAAGAACATGTATAGTTTTTTTTTTGAGGCCTCGTGGGATAAGCGTTGTGGCCTCTTGGGTGACAGAGAATTACCAGCTGAATATGCAGCTCCCCTCTCACTCTACATCTGTCTTAACCCCCACAGATGCCAGTAGTCCTTGTTGGGCAAACTTCTTTTTTTTAAACAATTTTTTGTCAATTCTCTCATTGTTTCGGACGTTTTCTTTCACGCTAACATTAGCGTCATCATTTGTCGCATTAGCATGACAACTGGACTCCAGACACCAAGGAGGGACGGATTCTGTTCACGCAGATTGGAATCACGGCAGAAATTGAGAAAAGAGTGATAAGAACAGCAACACTTGAAAAGTCTTGCAGTCTATACAAACGAGAGTCTTGTTGCCAACTAAATGTAACAGAATGCTTCCAAATATTATTTTTTTCAAGGCTTTGTGCTCCATGAACTTTCCATGCTAAAACAAGACAGACATGTGAAACCCTGTGAACTCGTTTGCTATCATGTGAACCTCAAAGAGTGCCAGTAGGTGATGTACATGGATATATGACTAGAGGAAGAGGGAGACTTTCTCTGACATCCCAAGCCCCGACTCTCCCTACGG
Organism: Liparis tanakae; assembly: GCA_036178185.1. NCBI lineage: Eukaryota > Metazoa > Chordata > Actinopteri > Perciformes > Liparidae > Liparis > Liparis tanakae. The sequence goes on along the minus strand of CM070109.1, from coordinate 17,802,834 downwards.
CACTGACAGTAAAAACAGGGCAAAAGACTTGAAAGATCACTTCATCATTCCTTAACATACTTGTTTCCGGCCTTCGGGGAACGTGACTGACACATGAAGCTTCTCACTGTTCGGTTCTCCTGCTTTTTTTCTGTCCATGAGCAAGAGTGTTGAAAGGGACTGTCTATCATAAAACTATATATTCATACAGTGTTGTAAAAGAGAGACAAATACAACTCATAAATAGGTAGAATACACATCTTAATCCTAATAATGATGTGTATGATTCATTCAGGGCTTGATTTGATTCTTAAGGCTTATTAACAGAGGCTCAACTGGAAAGCTTGTAGTTTAATTTCCCTTGAAAAGATGCTTCCAATCTATAACTTTATACATGAGAAATTCAGTTATTATGTAAATGACTATGTGTAGTATGGAGGACTTAAGTATAATTTGAATTTGAATTTGAATGTACAGACACATAAATGTCACACATAAATAAATGAAGAAATACATGTGGACACATAAATAGAGATATAAATAAATGAAGAAATACAGAAATGTATAACTACATGTATTTAATTATGTCCTGTTGAGTTATAACATATATGTATTAATTTCTGTATTTATACATGTATTCTTGTATTTATTTAAGTATTTATTTATTTATTCCTGTATTTATTTATTTATACATTTATTTAAGCATTTATTTATTTATTCTTGTATTTATTCATGCATTCATTTATTTATTTATGTTTACTTAAGTCGTTTTAAGTCCTCCATAGTGTAGTGGGTTACAGGGAGTTAATTTTTATATAAATTACCATCCAACTCGCAGCTCCACAGAGTATTGTAGCATCTCTCAGCTCATTGTTTTGGATTGACAGCTAAGAGTCCGATATTTCTTGTGGAGACTAAAACAGATGAATACACCTGGTACACATGGTCTGGAAATTCTGACTTAGCATGGGATCTACTCTACGCTTTTGGTGTGAACGCAGCATCAGAGTTTGACTCGTGGCATCGCAGAGTCACAGCAGTGAACCCCAATTCAATTTTTTATACATATGTGTTTTTGAGTCCACCAGGCTCCCAACTTGATTCCAGACGGGGTTAGCCGTTCCTCCGCTGGTGAAGGATCCATCTCTTCTCGTCAGGCCTGACCTGTGCGGTGCCAATACAGCCGTCTGCTGCGGTGTCCAAAGTGGTTATGACGTTGTGCAAGGTGACTTGTTGCCTGGTCCTCTCCACAGGAACAATTAGCAGTAAAACTTTAAGATGTTCTCTCCATTTCCGTCCATGGAAGTCAAATGTCACGGCTCCCCACAACTAGAGGCCGTTAAACACTTGAACACTGAAATGACCCTTTAATGAACACGTCAGCATTTTGACAACAGAGAATGAAAGAAAACAGCATCAAGAGTCTGGTTAGAATGAAATCATTTATTTAACATGACCGTATCAGCAGGTCAGCCCACACACAAAGCCTCAGGCTCACGTTACAGCGTCCACTGTAGGTCCACTGCCTCTCGAGTCCAACAAATCATTTAAAGAACTGAAGACAAAAAATGCATCTACCAGGTTAAACAGGGTCTCCAGGGCTGTTTTCAAAAGGTTTTGGGGCTGATCCAGTGTCAGAAATCTAGATCAAAATCTTCCTGAAATATTATATTTCACTTCCAGACGAGTGGACACAATAACAGAAACAACTGATCTTTAGATAAAATTGTTTACTCTGATGTCATTGTAAGGCGATGCCTGGTACATTTTTACATCAATAATATTTTTCCTATTTGAATGAAAAGGAATATTTGGAGAAAGAAAAGAAACAACTCAAAATATTCTTTTAATTGATTTTACACTTAATCCACATGTTTTGGAACATTCAGAAATTCAAATAAAACATATAAAATAAAATTATAAAAAATAAAAATACCATAGAAATAAACAATGAATAGTATAAAACGAAACAAAAAATGTGACGTAGCTCCACAGACTCTGCTCCTCCACCCGGCTCCACAGGGAGCAGAAAATAACAGTGTGTGTGTGTGTGGGGGGGGGGGGGGGGATTTGAGATGCTCTCTCTCTTTGTACTGGTTAATGACTTCTTTCTGAAGACTTTTAATGACAGGCTTCTGGGTACCATAATACAAATTTCTTCAAACTCTAACATTTTTGGACAAAACTAACCAAATCCGCACTAAAACTTTAGACCTCTAGCATCAGAAATAAAATTAACACTAGTGGACCAATCTGAACTTATATTGTATTTTGCATGTCAAAATCCCCCTGCAATAGAGGACTGAGAAAGGTGTATTCCACTGGTATATTTTGGATATGCAGCCCTGTGCTGCTCCCCTTGGTTAAGTGAGAAAAATCCCCTTCCTCCAACTCTGAAATGTTTTGCTTCCCAGGCTCGATGAAGAGTAACCGCCTCGTACGAGCTGCTGTAGAAGAAGCATCAGGAAGTGAGCTCCCCGATTTCTGTCGACAGTGGTTCTGTAATGCTTCCTGTTGCTTCTCTCCATCCTGGAGAGGGATCCTCCTCTGTAGCTCTCCTGAAAGTGTATTCCCTTTTTTTCCCATGAAAGGTTTTTTTCTATGTTTTTTTAGTTTTTCCTGATCCGATGTGAGGTTCTGGGACAGGGATGTCGTATGTGTACGGATTGTAAAGCCCTCTGATGCAAATTTGTAATTTATGATATTGTGTTATATAAAATAAACTGAATTGAATTGATGAGGATATTTTCAAACTAAACTAAAGCCAAAGAGATCCCCTTGGAAAGAGACATGCCTTTTTATACAGATCTCATTGGGATTGTTTCATACTGTCCACACGCTGTAGTGATGTAATGTGACAGACCGAAGCCGGACCGCAAAGAATCAAACCTGCACCGTGCCCACACAGGTCAATGCATTGCATCAAACGGAAAGAGTCTGGCTCAGAAGAGAAGACGGACCTCTCTCTTTCATGTGAGGTAATGAAGTTCAGAGCCGAGTGGCGGCGTTTGAAGTCGTCCAGCAGTGTGTCTTGTCGAGGCCGGGTGGGTTCACGTCTCAGTCGGCTCGGGTGCTGCAGGTCAGCCACACTGAGGGTCAGCCTGACAGCACGGGCCTTTGTACTTTCACAAGGGATGCTCGCACAGGTAGGCAGCGCCGCTTTGATCCTCGGGTCAGCTGAATCACTCCCCGGGTCACATCCGGAGCTGTGATTATGGAGCTCGAAGACCCAGTAGAACTACGGAGGAGACACGTCTATGGAGTGTCTTTTATTCACCCTCATCTATAAAAGTTGATGTGAAATCTTCCGAAAAAGGTTTCTACTTCAGCAACTTATGCTCGTTGCATGTGGAAAGTCATTTCAGAATAAACTTCTGTCTTCACAGGAAACAACTTTAGTTTAGGGAACAAAACTACTTAGTTACTTAGATTTTTGGTTTGTTAAGTAAGGAAGTTACTTGTCAAGTATTTACTTGACAAGTAACATTAAGAAATATAATAATTATATTATAATATATAAATAAATAATATTATATATATTATAATATTATATATTATATATATATATATATTATATTATATATTTTGATATTATTATGATATTATATTATTATATAATATAATATAAGAAATATAATAATTATATTATAATATATAAATAAATAAATATAAATAAAGTTTTCCCACGTGGCACAAACCATAGTCTCCTCAGGGGTGGGGGGAAGGGTCATTTTCATTCGACCCATGAGTATGGATTTTTGTGGTCATTGTACTTCAAATTGATTTTGAAGTCAATCTGTGAGGTACGCCGCATACTTTTTCGTATCTACGAATGCTGAATGAGAACAACCTGGAAGATTTCATAATTTTATTGTTCTAGCGAATAAGGATCGCTCCAAATTTCCGGGGTAACATATACAGGCAATACACCTAGCCTCACAGAGAAGCAACACGCCCTGCTGTCTTATGTGAGGATACCTTAATTCACTCACGTTTGTAAACATATATTACTCATTCATAATCTGAAATGTATGACAACATTGTGTATAAAAAGCATGTTTAATGTCCCTAACTGATACATCGACTTCATGGATCTATGTTTACTGGCCACAAGGGGGCAGAAGGATTCCACAACACGCTGAAAAACACACCTTGGACATATTATTGCCAAATAAAGATGTTTGGGGCTTTTGTTCTAGCAATAAGTGCTGACTCATGCCTTCGGCAGGGAAACAACTCATTTCAAGTACAACCAAAACAATGAGCTATCAAAAGCTGAAATGTTGCCTGTTCAATCCGGGGTTTGTCCCTGTGAGTGACAATTACACTAAGTCATCTGATCCACCGCTTTAAGGCTTTTAATCTCAGTTGCGTAGCCAGAGCGGTGCAACCTCTCTGTAAATAGCAGTTTTCCGTTTATTTATCTGTTATGAGGTAACCAATCTACAGCGCTCGATTTTATGATGGAAGGTGGAAAAATAGTTCCTCCCTTGACCTTCAGAGCCAGCCACATTTTTTTTCATGGCAGCAAGAAACTACAGGTAGCTTTTTAATTACTCACTGCATGCCATGATGAGTGCAGTGCAGCTATTATCAGCTCTGTCTCAGCCCCCCGAGGCTCTGTGGTAATTCCTCCTGCTCTCCTTCCAAAAGCTCTTAGTTTACAGGACGTGCACATGATGAGTTTGCCATGACGATAACTGCAGGGATTTTCTTTATCTGTACCTCTTTGTCAATCCTTCAAGGTTTCCGTGTGATTATCACCGGTGGCGTTTACTTGGCACAGATGCAAAACCGTACAATGAAAATACAATTACACAATGTCCATGTGGTATAATCTAACCCAAAATTCGACACTTCAGATGCATGCAACACAGTTCAGCAAGTTTAACACTGAATGATTGATCTCAAGATTCTGTGCAGATGTTAGTGAACACAAATGCAACATGCAGTTGGAGAAACTCTGTTGTTACACAAGACTATTGTTTTCCTGCTGAAGAACCCATTTAGTCTGTGTCCTTATGGTTAGTAAATATCAATAGATGTCCATCAATGAGCAGCGGTATCAAATATGTGGTGCATGCATGAGATAATTGAGATTGACAGGCTATTAACATACTGCTTAGTAAAGTGACAGCTTTCTATCGGCCGTGCCACAGTGCTTTATGTGCACACCGGGCCTCATGAATTGTTTATTCAGTCGATCTAGTTGGCAGATTAATAAAAAAGTTTCCCTGGTTTCTTCAGAGCGGCTGCCACTTCTGATAAATGAGGTTTGAAAAAATAAGTATTGCAGAAAGAAGAGCAACACGTGTTGGTTATCTCTGTTGGGAGGTAGTTTAGTTTCAAGTCTTCTTCAATACAACAGGATGTTCATTTACTAAATGAAGGTACTATCTCCAGTTAAATGGACCATAAAGCAGGGTACGCAGTAGGGCGTGGCTACCTTGTGATTGACAGGATCTGTCTGTGTTTTTGTCTCACTATTTGAACTTGTTCACAGTCTGTGACTTTATATAAGTTACATTGTAGCCGCCTACAAAGTACTACTTGTTCAGCATTCAATTGTACTTAGCTCCGCCCTCTCGTGTCTTCATATGTTCCATAACACAAGATGCAACGGCCAAAATATTACATTACATTACATGTCATTTAGCAGACACTTTTATCCAAAGCGACTTACAATAAGTGCATCAACCTAGAGTACAAACTAAGAACAACAAGAATACAAAAAGTAACATTTCCTCAACATAGTCAAACTACAAAAGTACCATAATAAGAGCTATTTAAGTGCCACTGAAGCACCTGTGTTTTAATCCAGATGTAGTCGAAAATACCAAACTTGAGGCTTCAAAGTTGCGCACAAATCATGGATGACGTCATATTGACTACGTCCAATACACAGTTTATAATCATCAATAATGTGGAGTCACGTGTGTGTCCACCTGATGAATATAAGTCCAGTCTTTGTTTTAAGAACAATAGATGGGTATCCAGCTGCTGAACACTTCTCTGTGTCCACCAGCTATGGCTGCCTTTGTCCGTCCGCCGTTTGGCGCTAAGAGGGGAAGTGTACTTTGGATTTATCGGTGGTCGACTGCTGAACCGTGTGCGTGCTTAGGCTGGAAAGAGTTGATGTGAGTGAGACTGAACCAAAACAGTTCTGGAGGCCAGGAAACCAAAACCAAGACCTGAAAAGAGGCTCATTAAAATACCAGATCTCAGGATTGAGAGAGATTTTTGCCGCAGATATTTAAAATGTCTTTGCATTTGAAACAATCCCTGCACTAGAAAATACATTGAGCATAACTCAGGAGAGGTGCAGAGGATATTCTGCTGTGTGTTGACTGTACACTGAGAAAAAATACATGGAATGCACACATTACATCCAGATACTTTACCTGGCTTTTGTTGTGCACTCATTCGTATCAGACGATTACATCTTATCTCTCTCACTTGTCTGGAATAGAGTTGTGTAACAGGCATGAATGTCCGTGTGTGTGTGTGTGTGTGTGTGTGTGTGTGTTTGTACATGTGGGTCCTAGCTTGCACCTTTTTTCCATTTATAATATGTGGAGAAATACTTAATTTGCAAGTAACCTGCTGTATTTAAGTTCTTAGCAAAACCTTGTTTGCAGCCCGTATAAAAAGTAATTTCCATCTTTATTCAAGAGCGTGGTGTTTCAATTTGAGAGCTTGAGTCATTGATTTCACGTTCAGATTTGAATGTTATTTAATGTAATACTTTCCCTCAGAACTCTGCCCTATAGCACTTAAATAGTCCTGCTTAAGCACTGATTTACTCCGGCAAGGAACCCTTTTTTTTTTTGAGGCAGGAATAAATTACAGGTAGTAAAAAGGTTTGGACTAGCAGTTCTTTGTGTCTGAAAGATGTCAAGGAAGAAGATGAAAGGTGGATGGTTATGCGCTTCGTTGTAACACGAGTTTGTGCAAACAGTTAAAGCCAATAAAATGGTAATTCATCAGGTCGGCGATTCCATCCAACGGGCTGATTTGTTATCATTCTGCATTCTTAAGTGGTTGTGAAATACTGTACGAGAGAGTCGCCTTGAGACACGGAGATCGTGAAAGTAACTCTGCTGTGCGATAAACAGTTTTTAAGCGGCAGACCAAAGAGAAACTTTGCTTGATGTTGATTCTTATACTAAGCTTGGTGCAGTGGTGAAGCATAAGGGAATTCCCGGCGCTCATGGTTGCGTTGATGTGAAGCACTCACTGCTGTAGATCGCTATCTTAAGGTTCAAGAAAGATGATTTATGTCAGCCTGCACTCGTGCTTGTGCATGTTGGTGTCAGTATGAAATAGGATCTCGCTCAGATATGGAACTATTTATCATGGAAAAGCAATTTGGAACTGTTGTGTGTTGTAAATAAACTTAATTTAATTTTAAAATGTATAACCTAAAATGCCTGGAGGGTTGCATCAAAAAAAGTCACCTGCTTTTTGTTGACTGTACCTAGAAAAATGTTTGGTCTGCAGATGGCACTGGAAGACAGACATTTCTATTTCAATTTAAAAGGTTTAATCCTGTAATATCACTCTTGTAAACGTGTCCGGCTCAGGTCTATATTGTCACAATAGGTATTACTTTGATTTGACAAAGTAAAACTTTGTTAGCCGCAACTGTACCATAGTATATATGTAATAAATGAACGTAGTCATCGTGATATAATGACGTTATATATACAGCTCTGGTAGCAGCAGCAACCTGTCAATCCCTGTAAGCCCGCCCTAAAGCATAGTCCGCTTTATGTTCTATTTGACCCTAAATTGGATCATAATTTACTAAATTAACTTCATGCTGTATTGGAGAAGACTTGAAACTAGAGATTAAGAACATAAACTCATGTTTACAATTTTTACTGAGGGAATAAAGTGGAGTAATATTCTCATAAACCTCTATACAATCAGATTTTCTTTGCAAACCGGAACAGCCTCCTCCTACTGGTCAGTAGAGAGAATGCATGTATTAAATCACACATGGCTTCATTCGGCAGATCTGGAGAGTGTTGCCTATCTAATGCTAATATTAGAATAACAATTAATGCTACCATTAACATGAGCATTCATGTTGGAATTCATTTTTAGTACATAATGAATGTAGGTGCTAAAATAACATGCTCACTGCTGTCATATTACATTATCATGTGGGCTAATCATCAGCATATTACCATGCTGTCTGTATTACATTGTGATTAATGGGGGTGGTACCACGATGATATTATCACAGTTAGCATATAATGCTGCATCTACAAAATGCTTAGCAGAATGAGAAGAACATAAAACTCCTATTATTCCAAGTTGTGAGTATTCACACATTTCTTAAAGATGGTTTCTTCATGCTAACCTTGGCGTCACCACAATTAAATATCCTAAATTAGCTTTTAATTAGTTGTATTTGTTGACCAGGTAGGCTACAAACAAACGAGGCATATCTCCTTGTGGAAGAGGGTGATATAATACAATTAAAGACATCAATAATAAGTTCTCAGAGTAATATGTTAATGTTGCTCAGACTACCATCTTTACATTAGCATGTCAGCATGCTGTGTTAGCATTAATCTGAAAATACATTTCAGAGTCATGGGAATTCAGATTGAATTGCATCAAGTGGAAATGTTGACCAGTTGGGTGGCGCTGGATGAAACGTCTCTCGACGGCAATAACTTTACCTTTTTGAGGCAATAAATGTCTTAAAGGAAATTATGTCAATTCATCAAGTGTTGAACCCACATACAGAGTGCACTATGGGTAAAAACTGTATCCGAAGAGTCATGTAGCCTTCCCTACAGACACATCCAAAAGGATATTCAGTGACTGCAGACGTTTTGTCACTAAATATCCTTTTTTGAATTTACATTTCATTTGACCGTTCTGTCACTTGACTAGAGACAAAGCATGAAGGAGCAGTAATCGCTCACATTATGTTGGAAACAGCTCATTTTCTGGGTGTATGCGATCATCATTTGCTTTTATGAGCCATTATGAAACATCACAGGGAGAGTTCTTCAGCACCAGCAGCGCTTCAGGAAATCCCCACTTCCCTCATTTGCAACACTTCAGCCTGCTGGTCATGCAGCGTTCGTCTGATCCTGCACATTCTCCGCAGGTGAGGCTGTAACAGCGCTATTAAGCTCCAGTCCTCCGGCAATGCAAAGATAATCACTGTGTGGGAATACGCAGACAGAAGTCAAGAGTGACAATTGCCACAGGAGACAGCACTGTCAGAGTTAAAGAAATACATGTACAGTGTACATCGTCATCAGAATACTAGAGCAAGAGCAGTCTTGTGTTCTATGCTCTTCTATATGTGACCAATTCTCTCGCTTGTTTATTGGGGTAATTTTTGTTTTTGTTTGTGTTTTTTTTATTCTCTGCATTTGACCCATCCTTAGTTAAGGAACAGTGGGCTGCAATGAAGCACCCGGGGAACAACTGGGGGCTCAGTGTCTTGCTCAAGGACATTTTGGCATGCAGACTATGGGGGTCGAACCAGCTACCTTGTGGTTACAGGACGACCACTCTCCTCCATGAGTTACATCCGCCAAATAATTATTCAATTCAATTCAGTTTATTTTGGATCTCTTTGGCTTTTGACAAAGAAATTATCCTCATCAATTAAATTCAGTTTATTTTATATAGCACAATATCACAAATTACAAATTTGCCTCAAAGGGTTTTACAATCCGTACACATACGACATCCCTGACCTTTGACCTCACATCGGATCCGGAAAAACTCCCAAGAAATAGAAAAAAAACTTTCACAGGGAAAAAAAGGGAAGAAACCTTCAGGAGAGCAACAGAGAAGGATCCCTCTCCAGGATGGACAGATGCAATAGATGTCATGTGTACAGAAGGAATTATTACAGAGTTACAACACATTCAATGAGTTTAACAGAGTGTATGAATAAATGATTCTCTTTTCCATATCTTGTATTGTTGGTTTGATTTAGCAACAACGGGTCATGCCCTCTTCTGGGACTGTAGGTGTTTCAGCAACATGGGAGGGTGTTACATGATACAACTAGAACGGGCACTCGGTAGGCATACCTTCGCATATCACAAGATTGGGCATTGAATTATGAAAATGTTGGCATTAGTTTCATGCCAATTGGATAGAAATTTAGCGCACTATGGTAAAAAGAGGAGTTTAACCTTTTCATGACCTTGACCTTTGACCCAATCAGGCCCAAAATCTAATCAAATGGTCCCCGGATAATAACCAATCATCCCACCAAATGTCATGCGATTTGGTTTAATACCTTTTGAGTTATTCGAGTAACATGCATACAAATAAATAAATAAAATTAATAAAATTAATAAAAATTAATAAAATTAATAAATACATAAACAAATAAATAAAGAAATAAATAGACGGCGATCAAAACATAACCTTCCCCATTTTCAATGCAAAGGTAATTAGAATATGTATACATGAGGGGTATTTTATACACTGTCTGCAGCTCCATCATTTCAACACATTATACAATTGTGTCATACACCAGAACACATTTAGATTTAGGAGGATTAGGAGTTTTTGCCGAAACACCATAAAAGGGCGTAAGTGTGGCCATGCACCGTCTCTGGAAAGCTGTGACGCCACTCCGAGGTCAGCGAGCAGCGAGCATCAGTCGGTTTGATGCTGCGACGAAGCGCGGCCAAACTAAAAGTTGAACTTTCAGTGCAGCCAGAGATTACCCACAGGCAATTAGTTACGCTGTGACATGTTGGTGTATGTCAAACACAAGTTCTGTGTTGAAATTGCTATGTAACTCACGTTAACGTGAGCCGATACATGCAGGGCCAAAAGGAAGTGGCTGAGGAAGTGAGGTGACGTGGAATAAAGTCTAAGAAGGGAGGTCAAACAAACACAGGACTTTCACCCAGGAGACCATTGTTTGTGTGCTGTGTAAAACCAAAAGTCAACACCGACTTTTCCTTTTGTTACAAAGGTTAAGTACTTGGTCGTCCTTCTAGGCAACAAACATGTATTATACTGAAGACAGGTGCACCAATGGCATAGAGCGCACAACAAAATGAGAAGAGAGATAACAAACTATTGCGGATAAGTCTCGAGTTTGTTACCTTTCATAAAACAGGGCGGATTTTTAACAATTCATATCTATGTTTGCTTATTTGCACATTGTTGCTGTATCTCTACCAACAACTGTTGCTTGGCAGAATTGTTTGTACAAACAGCCGGACGTTAATTATTCCGCCCCCATCTTGTGTGTGGACGTGAGTAACAGACAACAGGGACCCACTCCCTAAGGCAGGGGTCGGGAACCTATGGCTCTTCCGGTGACGGCATATGGCTCTTTTGAGTTTGAGTTAAAAAAATAATAATCTCCGCCCACCACTGTAATTTTATCTATCACGCCAGATTACAGCAGAAGTAAGTTAAGCATCATGCAGCACCAGAAGTCGCATTAAAAAGCAAGAAATATTTAATTTATTATAAGTTAAAAATATTATATAGCTCTCAATGAAATATATTAATTATTACTATTATTTATTATTTACTATTATGGCTCTCCCAGTCAAAAAGGTTCCTAACCCCTGCCATAAGGTCAGCAACTTTTAAACGAGCAATTTACTAAAGCTTACAAAACAAAGATAAAACCCTCTTGTTCACTATGTTGTTGTGCAGATAAAATGACATAAGTTGCACAACTTTGAGAGATATGTCTTGATATTTCGGCTCCCCAAATGTAATGCATGGGATTTTGCTCCCACTCAACACACACGTCACCGTCAAAGGTTTTCAGAATCTGTCCATTCAAAGTAGCTCCAATAAAAACTGTTCACGAAAAGAGGAAAACAATTTAACTCAATTAAAGATTAAAATACTCAATTAATAATAATATTATAATAATAATAATAATGTGTGCAGAATAAAACTGGTTTTCAAAATGTGAAGTTGCTATAGTAAAATGCCCGAAGGAGTCAAAACTAAAATAATGAAATATTTGAATTTCTCTAGCTGTTCCAAATGTGTGTGTGTGCGTGTGTGCGTGTGTGTGTGTGTGTGTGTGTGTGTGTGTGTGTGTGTGTGTGTGTGTGTGTGTGTGTGAAAGCTCACAGCTGGGGTCAGGGGAGAGACGACACCTGACCGGCCAACAAAGCGCAGCTCTGCTTCCGTTCCATCAGTTGTCTTTCGACACGCGACTCAGTGTTTCCCGTTAATTCCCCTTTCAAGAACGGCCAGACGGTTTCTCCCCTTCTGAAGTGGCAGATATTTTACCAAGCGCTCTGTTTGATAAACAAAAAAGGGTTCAAGGGGTGCGTTTCATCCGCTCAACATATACACATCAGAGGTGATAATGAATTTAGCGGTTCAGCCTCCGCACAGACGGTTCAAACACTTCGAGAGGAAAGTGGGTTTATAGGAAAAGTAATGTTCGGCCATTCTGAGAGTTGGAATATTTACAGGGTTCTTACACATTTTGACCAGTGCATTTCCATGACTTTTCCATGACTTTAAACCAAATTTCATGGACCAAACTGAAATCTTGGTATAAACATGAACAATTGAGAACATGTTGCGTATTGAGAGCGTACGCCGGCATATATTTTGAGCGTCTTTCTTTAAAAAACATATCAATTATTTTAAACTCTGCGTAAATGAACATGTGATTATAACAAATTTCCATGACTTTTCCCAAACTTGTATGATTTACGTTTTTTCCATGACTTTTCCAGGCCTGGAAATGACCATTTTAAAATTCCATGACTTTTCACGGTTTTCCATGACCTTATGAACCCTGTATTTAAAACATTCGCCAGTTAACCACTATTTGACCTTTCAAGAGTTGGTTGCTTTTGTGAAAGCTGATTTGTTTTTCCACTCAGCATATGAATACTTCCTGAACAAACTGTGTCTCAGCGTAAAGCGGAGCTGCTTCTTCTGATCTCTGGACCAGCTTTCTGGAAAAAGGTTTAAAGAAGAGGATTTGTGACAAGCCCAGGGATGAGGATCGGTATCGCCCGTCGGGGCGTGGCAGAGCTACACGCGGACATGTTGACCAACCGCCTCACACACTCCATGCAGTATTTACAGTGTAAACGGGGCAGGCTGGCAGAGGAGCGCGTTCTTATTTATCTTGGCTCTGGGCTTATCCGAGGAGATCGGAGCCGATATGAAAAACATATTTTGTGGGTGGCTTGTGGTTTGGCTGAGAGGCGACGGTGAACTCATAGGATCAAATAGAGCTTTCTTGTAATAGATGCAATTTTCAACAGCAAAATAGATGTTGGCAAATTATACCACACAGGTATCAAATAATTATTTCTTCAACTAAATCCGTTCATCCCCGACTGTCATTGACATTTTAATGAAGTTATTAATTTGTTGACTGTTTGGAGAAGCATAACCTTATAATCCAACCCTTGATGCTGCTGTGCTCAAAGGAAAACAGCCAATCAGAGACAAGGAGCAGCAAGACCTTTCACCGAAGACCTTTTCCCTTTTTTATGAGCGTATGTGTGTACGTGTATATGTGTATATGTGTATATGTGCAGCTCTTCAAATTGACCAATGCCTTCATAAAATACCAAGACTTTCCTCTATGAAAGTGATACATAGGAACTAGTTTAAACCTTTACCATCTTAAAACTGGAAGTAAAAAAAAAGTAGAATTGAATCCAATTTCATCCGAGACGATGAACCAATTAATTTGTTATGTTCTCCTTTTTATGTGATCTCATTAATAATGGAAGAATGCCAACGTATATAGTGTAACTAACTGGTAATAAACTTGTGCTATTGTATATTAAAGTATTTAGAGGCTCTCATTGAGGGCCACTGCGTATGTGTCATGGATACAAACATATTATGTCGCATCAAGCCACATTAATTTGGGGGCTTGGAGAGAGCAGAGAGCTTTTGCTTCTCAGCCGAGTGCACTTTAACCTGAACTTTCATCGCCTGACGTAGGTGGGCCTGGCTACAACAAAGGATAATGGTTCTGATGACGGATCCCAACGCTGTCTCCCTGTGTGGCATGCAGTCTGCTTCTGTGCTGTGACACACACACACACACACACACACACACACATAGGCTGCGACAATACTTCTGCCTCAATCAAAGCTACTTGTCGGGCTCAGCTCTCTTTCAAAGGTGATTTATTTACACTGGGAAAAGACTTCCACCAGACTCCACAGGATGCAAGAGAATCACGCTCGCTGGGTTTTTGTACACCAGCGCTTACGCCCACGAGAGAAAAAAACCCAGCAGGCAATAGCAAGCAGGGTTACTCATTGTCTCAGAATGCATTATGGGGGATTTGAATCATGTAACAGAAAAGTCTGTCTGATTTGTCATGGTTTTCAAGTGAAATACAGGAGGTAATCTGTGCTTTTGAAAAAATGGTTTGGGTATATGTTCCAACACAGAGGAGACATGCAGAATAATATCTGTCAATGTCGATTGATTCCCTGTTTACTGTAGGTGTCAGCAATGCATTGTGGCTCTTTCTCTATATTAAGATATTGGGGTAGAATGCATTTCTGATGTCCAAAAATTATGTTCATTTGCAATTATATACCCTTTATTTTATTTTATCCAGTTTTTAAACATACCCACACACATTCTGGAGTATAAACAACATGAATAACGTAACTGGAGCTGTTTTCAAGTCATTGGAAGGCTGTTTAAGGATATATCTTATTTGTGTGTTTAGATAATTCCAATTCATTTGGACTTGATTCTCATTTTTATAGTTTGTTGCCATTTGCAATTGTGCTTGCCAACATATTTGTTGAAATCCGGGAATGTGGCAACATTGCCACACGCGATGAGCTGTCTGTTGCCCTCCCCACGGACTGAATTAAACCAAAGCTTGCTCGGACATGATTGGTCAGTACTGTTTGGACTACACAGAATCTGCACGCCGATGCAGAATCGGTTTATAGAGATTACTTAACAAGTGAATCTGCCAGGACATCCCCCCGCTAGCATGTTAGCAGTTAGCTCATCTGCTAACACACTGACGCTCTGGTATGACCAGGGCTAATAACCCTTCACATGTTTTCTGTTTTAATTGAATCTGAGGTTTTATTTAAGCCTCCTTTTACCTTTAGGGTCAATTTGACCCCATTCAATGTTTAGTGTTGATGTTCTTTGGGGTCAATTTGACCCCAGGCTGTTTTTCACTGTCAAACATATAAGAAATATCAACTTTTTGATATTTAAAGGGCTATTTAAGTAGTCAACAAACAAACATAAAGTACCTCACACTTAAACTTGGAAAACAATATTAATTCTAATAATTTTCTGGAGGTTTTAATTGCTGGGGTCAAATTGGGTTAAAACCTCTCTGATCGATTCTCCTTTTAGGTTTGTCACTACATTTACCAGATGTCCCCTCGTATGGCATATAATACAGCTTTAACATGAGTATTACCTATAGAAATATTGTCCGTTGAAGACTTTACTGGTGGTGCATGCTGTGTTGTAAGTACCACCACCCGTCCTTCCTCCCTCTCTATCTGCATCTCTATCTTCCTCTCAGCTGGGCATTCCTCTATGCTTTCTAGTGAGTTGTTGTTGCCCCGAGTAACAAATCAGCTCAGGAATGTGTGTTGTCCTATTGCAAATGGATTTAGGGCCAATACATTTTCCCAAGCCGAGTAATGGGCAGAGCTTCATAATGGAGGAGAGTCGGGCCCCGCCTTCAGAGAAGCAATGTTTTGGGAGCGTTGAGTTCTCTTTGAGTATTTGTTATTACAAAAAGGCATTTTCCCTCTTCAGTGTGGAATCCTCAACTGGGTCTCAGCCTGCGCTGAGCCCCTGACTCCCTATGATTTAGAGCAGGACGCCCCCCCCACCACCCCCCATCCCCCCCACCCCTTTGATTTACTCCTCACACCTACAGCGCGGCAGACAGAAGCCTCTCGACGGACAGGTACTGTAGGCTAAACGTAGCCTGACCCGGTGGGGGGGGGTCAGGCGGTGGGGTGTCTGCCCCCCTGGCGGTCGACCACGCCCACAAAGTCCAGATCGGGAATGGCCTCCCATCCGCAGCTAATGATCGTCCTTTCAGTGGGTGACAAATTTGAAGAGGACAAAAAACGAGTGTCGGGTCGTCGTGAAGCATTCGGCCACGGAGCGATGCAGAGCGCGGCCCGTGGCCGGGGGGGGGGAATGTGAATCCGCTCTGTTGTGCGGCAGACAGGCGGACAAAGAGCGGGCCAGGGGCCGTCAGCGACTTGCGGGACGCACTAAGCATCTGGTGACAGATCCGTCGGGATGCGTGACCACTTTACACTGGGCTGCCTGTGTGTGGGAGCCCCGCGGAGTCACACCGAGTGTTTTTACTGCCGACTTAGTGCACACCTCAGGAATTCCGGCGAGGTCCTGTCCTCACTAATAAAACCTGCTTGTGTGCTCGACTCTGAAGCGGCCATGTGTTTGGTTGTCTGTGCTAGAGGCCTGCAAAAGCACAAGTGCCTTTCCTTTTTTTCTCCACCTGTCAAATGAACGCGCCGCTAGGTGTTCTTCCTCAGGCTGAATACATCGAGACAAAAAGCAGCGCCCTGTTACAGGGCTCTCAAGTGTCACGCATTGAGCGTGAGGCTCACGCATTTCGGTCTTAACTCCCGCACTCCCGCCACACATCGTATTTCTCACGCTGAGAAAAACTCTCGGCTATTTAATGTTTTAATGTGCCGCAGCGCCAACATGAGCCGCGTTGTTCTCACCGTGGAGAAATCAAGCGCTCCCCTGAGTTCTGCTGTGAGGTGCCACTTATCAGCCAATTAAAAAAGAAATGGCCTACACAATAACCAATCAGAAAACAAACGTATCTGTTGTATCTGGGTACAATTTAATCAAGCAACCAATGAAAATAAAGCATCCTGGAATTGGGGGGGGGGGGGGTTGATGGATATGTCTCACGCTTGCCTGTCTTCAAAACTTGAGAGCCCTGCTGTTGTTTGTGAGAATCAGGAGGCTTTGCAGAGGTTGGTGATTCAGTTCTGCTTGGGGACTTTCTAGGATACACTGAGCTCCTCTCTCCTCTTCTCCATCTCCTTCATGTACCAGTCTTGCACATTTCTCTGCGACAGTCTAAATGTAACGATTCAGCAGGATGGTAATGTTGCTCTCAGAGGTAAGTAGGAGGAGACTTTCTTTCTGAGATGAGATAGTGTTGGATATGAAAACAGGAAACACTTTGATCATCTGGAAGGATTAGTCCAAAAACAAGAGATATGGGAAAAAACATAATGGTGTCTTGGTCTCCTTTTCATCCTCATGCCACCCTGACTGGCAACAATATAATGACTCCTATCACTGTGTGTGGCACGCTGGGTAACTGTGTCACAATTGTAACACTACACTTTGTGGTCTCAGACAATCCTGAGCAATTTAAACCGGCACGGATCCACGTGAAAGACTTCTTATGTGAGTGCCAAGAGTGTTAGAGCTGTGTGTTCCCGGAGAAGTGGGCACGACTTCCATCTGGCATGCGGTGTTCTTTGTGAATTGTCAGTCAGATCACGTCTCAAATATACTTCATAAGACTTTATATATGACTCATACAGTTTAGCAATGCTATCTTGTCAGTGATGATGGTCTTTAAACACCATTTAACGTTAATATTGAAGCTGTTTATACTAGGGAAATCCTTTTAATAACAATTTTAAAAGTCGACCTTGGAAAAAAGGAGCGATTTATGACATTCAGAAGGGCTGTCAAGATATTATGCAACAGGATGCTTCTCACCTCATTTTTAAGTGTTTTATGCCAAAATGGAAAAACATGAAGAACAGGGATGCCACTATGGTAAAAAAGAAAGAAGAATGTTTTAAATCATTCCAACTAATCTGATTATAATGCACCTCACATCATGTCCATCCATAAGAGGTCACATAGTCACACTGTCATGGGAATGTGGGTGCGAGTTTAAATTGTATGTTGTGGCTCCAGTTAGTTTATGATTCTGATAAACCCCCGTATTAGTAAGTACCACGTTGGATATAACGGAGCTGTCAGAAAAAAATGTAAGAGTAAAAGATATTTACAGTTCGGAAACTTGTCGTTTCGATTATTTCAAATTGATATGACCTAAATGGCTACGTCTTTAATCAGAATCAGAAGCAGAATCAGTTTTATTGGCCAAGTAAGTTACACAAACAAGGGTTTTGACGTGGCACGGTGGCTCTCGGTGTGCTTACACAAAATATACATTACAACACAATACAAAACTAAACAAAACAAAACAGTGCAGTACAAAACAAACTGTGCAAAACAGTAGAGAGGTTTAAGAAAGTGACTTATATACAAGGTGTAATGGCTATATGTACATTAGCTGTGGAACAGTAGTGCAAGAGTGCAGGGATACATATATAAATATATCTGCTACAGTTTAAAAAGACTTATTGTAAATGCGTAGTCTCTGAGCCTGATGAAATAGCGTTGATGGCTTCAGGGGTTACACACTCTACACATCTCCTCCAGAGCCACAGGAAACATCATGCCTCAGCAACTTCGCTGCTAACCAGGACGACTTCCCTGATCTTTGAGCGCCGGCACCGATAAACTGCCACAAGAGAAGTCCAGAAGGAGAAGTTCATTTTATAGACTTTCGGCTCGGCTGCCAAAGTCTGACAAATCCTTGGACACCTCCACCTGTTTGCTGAACAGCTGCTCCCTCTTCCCTCTTCTGCAGTCCTGCAACATCTCGGCTCATCCTGTTATTCCTCTGCTCAGAGTTGTATTCGCATATCTGCCCTATACACACTGTGAGGTTCAGTATAGACATATTCTAGACATAAATCATCCCCAGATAAAATGTCCAGGCGTGTACAGGCCTTATTGCAAACTCTGTAAACGGACGTGTTTAGATGTTTGTCTGAAGTCGAGGAGACATTCCATTCCAATGTCAGGTAAACTGGGGTTCACGGGTCTCAGAGTTGGCAGACGCCGGGCTAATCTTGTCTTGTTTTTATATACTGCTGTTTGTAACTTGATGTATTGTTCCTTTTGGCTATGAATAGCTGAAAGCGTGTGCCAAGCAGAAAAGTGTAACATGCAAAACATGCTTGCGCTCTTCCTGTATATCCATTGGAGCGTGGGGGGAGTCATGTTTAATTGTTGTGGTTGACACCTTGGGTGTCTGTAATATATACGTTGCACTGTTTAGAGTTTGGAAATAAACAGACGAGCAATTCATCACACTGGTGCCCCGGTCACTTGTCAGAAGAATATATGGGTGGCTGTCTTCATCAGAATCCATATTTCATAGTGTTATCCAGTAACTCTGCAACTAAGAGAAACTTACAGACAATCCTCTGACGCAGTGGTTCTCAGTGATTTACCAACTGTGCACTTTTTTCAACTTTTTTTTCCTAACCAGCACAAAGTTGAAAAATAAAATTGATACACAGTACTGTACCATCAGTGTCAAAATATATAATTTTATATATCAAATATATAAAATTCACTGTATCAACTTATACTTATATTTGATTGAATACTAATGTTTTATATATGTATATATACATATATATATATATGTATTATTATTATTATTATTATTATTAATTATTTATTTTTTAATCTGACATACCCCCATTTGAGAACCACTGGTTAAAATTTAAAATGTAGCTTCTCCCCCACATCGTTCAGTAAAGTAAAAAAATTTAATATTTTTTTTTTATCACAGCAGTACAACTGGGTTCATCATGAATATATTAAATTGGAAATATATTTAAACTTGTAAGGCCAGATCTTTATCTTAATCTAATATTTCATACCAGTGCTCTGAGATGTTGCTCCATCATTGTTTACAAACAGGAACATCAGAGAGGTGGTGGAGAGGACACTGAAGAAAGTATTGTCCATATTGGAGAATTGAACCACGTTCTCCACCTACTGCAGGGACAGCGGAGCACGTTCTCCAACCGAATGCTTTAGGTTCACTAGGACAGGCACAGGAGAACATTCCTGCTAACTGCAATTAGTCCATGCAATAAATCACCGCTGGCCAGATCCTCCTCAAATTCTACATTAATAAACCTTTCATCGCTTTCACTATAGATAAAACTCTATACACTTTAATTCTTCTTTTATTTTTATATTTTAATTTCCTTTATTATATAAATTCTCAAATGTAGATAGATAGATATATAGATGGATACTTTATTAATCCGAAGGAAATTTAGGATAATAAATGTAATACGTCCTGCCCTGCCATTTTATTATATTGTATTGTATATATGTAAACATGTTTGCTGCTGCTTCACAAAAGTTGCCCCAGGGATTATTAAATTACTACCTAATCTTATCTTATCTTAAAGCCACAAAACAAAAACAGCTGAGACCAGCGATTTGCTGTAGTGTCAAACAGCAGAAGACTGCAAAAAGAAAATTGGCAAATATCTCCGCATGCTAATTTCGTCCTTCAAAGTAAAGCCATGTACATTTTTTAAGTAGGGAAATGTTCCGACAATCTGCTACATGATCCTTTCCTAGATATGAGCTGCAGCAGAGGGGGAACAGATCCTCCCTTTCTCTGAGAGACGCTCCATGTAAAAACACATTAGGGCTATGTGCGGTGGAAGTAATGCAGCCTCGGGGCATGAACCTGGAATCCACCAGTTTGTTTAACGGATGAGAGAGCGCTGCCGGTGCTGCCGGCTGCAACAGGAGGTGGTGCAGAGTTCAGCTGCAGGTAAGACTTACCTGACAGACTGACCTGGAGCCATCTGACTGCTGGGAAACCCGAATGGGAGAGAGGGAGGGAGGGAGGGAGGGAGGCAGGGAGGGAGGGGGGGCTGACAAATGATCACAGAAGGGCGACGCATAAAGGGAACATTGTTCAAAAGACAGACCACCTCTGAATACCTAGACTCCTCATAACTCATCTTCTACATCCGTGTTTACGAATGAACTCGTGAACATGTAGAATAAGTAATATTGTTTACGTTTGATGGATCCAGATAATAATAAAAAAAATCACAAATCTGAATTATCCAGCACCGATATTGTTGGAACAGGCCACACATGCCAAGGGGCTTTCAAATTCCTCAACACACCTATAAACTTCCAGGCACACATATAAAACGCAGTACTTCCACGGCACCGCAGCCGTTTTCAGGCCTGCTGCTGTGTGTAATCTCCCGACCTGAAGCAACTGTGTGTTTTACAAATGACCAAACGGTTCACTTCGGGACCCCTGAGGCTGTTGACATGAAGATATCAGCTTGATCTGCGGGGGGCTGGTGCTTATCCATCTTCCAGAAGATTGGGATCTCACTTCAAAAGAGAAGCCCAGTGCTTCCTATCATTATTGGTGAGTTATAAACCCAGCAATTGTGTCCAAATTATGTCTATTAATAACTGGCATGGGAGAGGTTGAGAACTTAATGACTTAATACGGAGGTAGGATGAGTGGTGGTAGAGGATTGGACATCTATGAAGACGTGATAATTTGAGGAGACAGCCTGCATGCGCTCACCGTGACAGTGAGCAGCACGGACCAGGTGTTGGACTTCCTGAATGCAGATATTCAGAGCGCTTGCGAAAGGGCTGGCACCCTCCCTCTCTTCACTCACGAATACCTCCTCCAGGTTACCCCCGTCCAGCCAAGTCTGAAGCATGTGACTGGAACTGCAAACGCCTGCTTATAAGCTGCGATAAACAGTCTTGTGTAAAGTTTCTAAACTCCTGAAAATCCAAATGCAGGAGTTTAGAAGACCGGTCTTTATAAGTGTCCTATAAATATACATTAGAATCTAGATGAAACTCCAGCCACTTTCGTTTGCACTTCGACACAGAAACTCATCTACTAGTGCGGCCCAGAAATAACAACAATGTCTCGACTGGTACATACGGCATCCAGGAAATAGACAAATGCAAAGTCTGACGATAACAAAAGCTCTCGCCTTCTCCCACCAACTCAAATATTAACAAACTAACTGCCAGCCAGAGAACTGAAAGCATATACAAACATAAAGGAACTATGAGGAACTGCCTATGAAACAGTCTTAATGTAATACAAATGTCTTCTTTATGATCCACATCAGTAAACAAGACAATCAGGGAAAAGCTGTGCTATTTATATTAAGACCTGGTGTCATACATTGGGGACACCGGGTCAGATCCCGGTGAAATCAGTTATTACTATATCTCAAGGAAGACCCTTCTGGTGGGTCGGTCCGATGAACACAGAGCTTTCAACCACGAGACTGGTGTCTCAACATCGCGTCTTACAAAGTATTGTTGTGGTTTGGTTGCCTAAAGCTTGTGTCCGTGGAGGTTTCGCTAAACCTAATAATAAGGTTTTGTTGTCGGGACCTAACTTTCGTTTGCAGCGTGACGTCAACCTGAAAAACAGACCAACTTTTCCGAATTAGGGATTTTCTAAAAAGACTCTGGTGCTTGGAAACACTTCCACTGTGATCTACATGGACCCCAGAAATCAACTCAAAATGAAGATTCCTTGTTATAACTTTAAATAGTTAAACAAGTAATGCTATTAGTGTGTAACAAACTTAAGTATGCTGGGATGGGAGCCTTTTACCTGGAGAGGGTCAGAACTGGAGTTGGGAACAAAAAAGTTTACGTGCCAGGACAAAACCTACAGACTCTGAAGGGTGGACTCCCAACAGCTCTGGCCTCATCGGCTTGTGTCTGGGGCTTTAGTGTGAAGAGGCGAAACAAGATGTGCCTTCTTGTCGCCTCACAGGACCAGAAACTCCGATGGTCGATGGTTCAAAAGAGAAAAGAACTACAAGGGAGATGAGGTTGTAGTTTGGTTCCCAACCATGTGCAGTGACCAGTGATATCACCCTACGATGCAAGACATCCCAAGAACCATTGACCAAGGCATGAAAAGAAAAGCTCTGCCGATAGAGGAAGCTCAGGAAGGTGCTGAAGGGGGAGTGGCCTGAAGTAGCAGATGTCTGAGGAGGTTCCACATGGCACGAGTGAGGAAAAGGCTTTTTAAAAAGGCTATGAGTTTATCTGCAATCACAAGTGATCCATGAACTATAGAGACATGTACTGATGCTATGTCAATGAACATTTGAAAGAAACACATAATACAATACAAGGTACTGATGTATTTGTTTACATTGTGGTATAATGCATTATATTCACATATAAAACACTGCTGTTTAAGGCAACCAACACCTAAAGAAATGTAGCTTATTTCATTAAGTGTGATAATGTTAAATATACACCCTTAATAATCACTTTATAAGATGCTTTGAGATAAGGGTGCTCCTGGGGGGAACCTTGTGGTGGCTTATTGCGAAACTTCATTGGACATATGTATTTTGCTGTTTATGAATCAATATGTGGGAACTCCTCACTCAACACATTCTGGAGAACTGGATCATGACTGGGATCAAGTTTTTAATACCAGAACATCAGGGAACGGGAATAAACTGGAAGGCCAGAGCTGTGAGTTCAGTTTTGGTCACAACAAAAACATGAAACACAAACACACACAATAAAAACAAAATAAGACAAATAAGGATATTAAAAGTACTGGTGCTATACACACAATTTATATTGAAATAAACAGCGATACAAAACAATAATGACAAGGAAACCATACGCATACCATAAACTATATGAGGAACAAATAGGCAGTTTCTATTAATGGTCTGAGAGTGTGGAAGTGTATTTCTGATGTCGATATTTAAATATATTGGCAAAGGATCCTAATTGACTTCCCTAAGGGCATTTATTCCATGGTGTGTACATGTTATAACACATATGCTGGCAGCATGTTAATATCTGGTAAGAGGTTGATTTCCATGTATTTTTGGAAAATGAGTGACTTCTGTTTTCATTCTTCTCGATTTACGGACAACCTACTTTTTGGCAAAAACATAAGCCAGCCAAACAATGCCACTGGCACTATTTCCTCTCACTGCAACCGAGATCTGAAACTTAAAACACACGGTTGTGTGGCTCTCTTGGCACAAACACACCTGTGCCTGTTTTGGTGCTAACTCGTGGTGAACCTTGATGCAATGCCAGGCGGGGTATTCCATCCTTGTTAATTATTGGTCCTCCGCGTTTTCTCATTATCAATTCTGTTTTCATGTCTGCTTGCCGTTGAGAGCGGCGCGGCCGTGCCTCTAAATGTCGATATGATGATTGAGATTAGCCCTTCATCCCCTGAGCTGTCTGTGTGGACTGCACAGCTGCTACCATCAGGCTCTATCTTGCTGTCTTTGTTATCACTTATCTCTCAGCCGCTGTGCTACCACAGGCTTCAGGAAAGTGACAGTTCTTTCATCGCCCCCCCCGGGAGGAAACGGGAGGGGGGCCTGTGCTTCACGTCTATCTCAGGTGAATGTAGCGCTCCTCCCTTTGACTGATGGAGACAGCTCGGTAATTTACGGCTCTCCGAGTCATCAGAGTATTTGAAGACGTTATTAGCGGCATTGCTTTAAGTTGAAGGGGAAGCTTTGGTTTAGACTCATACTCAAACACTAACTTGTTTTAACTTAAGGAGACGTATAAGGGAGCTTTATCATTTTCCAACCTGGAACCTATTTTCAAATGATTTTGTGTCGAAGTGACCAATGGGAACAACACGTTTTGAAACTGATCCAGTAATGAGGGAGACACGGTAAACTTTAGTACGTCCTGTAAAAGCGTTTTTTTTTTTTTTTTCGGATGACATGTTAAGATTTTAATCATACGAGTCACACAACTAACATTATGGAAAGATCTATTCAGAGAAATACAGCCTTTCTCTTTATATGTAATCTTGTTGTTATTTTGTATCTCACTCTGAGATAACGTCGCTTTCTGAAATCACCCACCACATCCACATTGCCTAACTCACCTTAATATTCAGCTATGGTATTAAAATCTATCTGCTAACACTAAAGTGTTGTAGCTGTTGTACTCCATCATGACAGAATCTGCACTCTTCTCTCCAACTCTCACTCACGTTTACAGCAAGACACATACACAACAATAAAACACTAACCATAATTACTTTTATTTTTGTATTTCTCTTGATGGCTTTTTAAATCATGTTGTCAGACACTAAGAATAATAATCTGAGGCTGTCAGTTAACAAAACAAGCACTTATAGTGGACGTACATTGACGGTGAGGAATTGCCCCCGAGCGATGACTTTGTTTAGTGTGGCTGCCGTCTACGGCGTTCTCCCTCAATACTGGATTAGTCTAGTAGATTAGACTAGTTTCAAAACGTGTCATCTCCATGAGTCACTTAGAAACTAAAAACGTGGGAAAATTTTTTTTCCAAATGGAAAAAAAATGCTGAAGTTGCCCCTAAAATATGTTTTCAAAAAGGTGTAAAGACAAGTCTCATTGATAAGGCGATTGGATCAACTCTCTTCAGGATGCTCAGCTGCAAGGTTCCTTCTCTCTGCACATTCAGTATAAAGACAATCATTCAGCTCAAAGTGCTGCTATCCACAGGTGATGATAGAAGAGATAAAACATTGGCCCTATAATTCAGGAGGCTCGTGTCATTAGGGCCACCAGGTGCAGATGTGAACTGTGACCTAGGGGCGACCGCGGCTCGGCGGTAGAGCGGGGTCGTCCTTCAATCAGAGGATCGGCGGTTCGATCCCTGGCTCCGCGATAGCCCATGTCGAAGTGTCCTTGGGCAAAACACTTAACCCCAAATTTGCTCCCGTAGCTGTGCCTACGGTGTGTGAATGTTAGTTACGATCAGCTAGTCTTGACTGAGTGGGACGCGCCTTCTTCGCTCCGTTGCTCACTGTCTTGGGAGTATCTGTTGCTGCCAGCTGCTCGGCACCGGCCTCCTTCTTCTTCTTCCACCAGTGGGAAGTAACTATGACGATGTTCAGATCGCAGGGGCATCTGTTCAGTTTCGGACTATTCAGTTATTTACCGTGGAAAACAAAACATGACGGATGAAGCAGCGGCGCTTGAGATGCATCTGAAAATCTGACTGGAATCTCATTCAATCTGAGTCTCAATGAATGTGGTTTGAATCCCAAGAGCGAACATTTCATGTTGTGTATTTGTTTGCCGTCAACAATTGACAGTCTGAATAAGACCTTTAAAATGTGCAGCTACTTTCTGTACTTCTACTCCACTCCACAGCCACTACATTTATCTGGAAGCTTTAGTTGCAAATTACGACTGATGACTCAGCTGTGACATTTAAGTCCTTCTCACATGTAAATAAAGCAGTTTAGATATAAAAGTTATGTAATGAGAAGAATAGCATTAATATATATTCAAAAAAAACCATTGGCCAATGAGTACTTGTATTACATTTTCGAGTACATTTGACTGATTTTACTTGAGCCAAATCTTGATTGCAGGTACTTATATATATATATATATATATATATATATATATATATATATATATATATATATACACATACACATACAGGTATATTATTACTTGTGTTTCAACTCATTGCTAGCTCTTACTTTGTACTCTTCCTGCAAAATCATGTGATTATGTCGTGAACAAGTTTGACTGTGAAGTAAGATTATTCTAATCTGCTTCCATCAACAAACAACTTGTTTCAAAAAAATTCCAGATTCAAGAGTTTATATGTTAAAAAAAATAAAGATTGCTGAAGTAGACTCAAGAAAATGAATGGAAAATTCCTGAAATAAAATGATTTGTTGAGGGAATATGTATCAAACTATTTAACACACTGGCTGATGTATGACTTTTTTTTAGGATAAACACATTCAAAGACAGACCTTTTTAACATACTCCAACATACATAATTGTAGGACTTATTGTTTTATGACAATTTCTGACTTTTTATGACATACTTTAGTATGTTATCCAATGGCAGACTCTACAATTCTTTTAATGACATTTTATATTACTTTTTTGTGACATACTATAATTTCTTTAGTGAAATGTATGATACAAATAGTGACACTATTATCATATAGCATACCATACTATGATATTTTATCTACTTTTTAACTACTATGCTATTCTTTTCTGACATTCTTATGTCATACTTAACTTAGAGTGTTTGTATGGCCTATTATACTATGCCATTTTATGACATGTCATACTGTATTATTGTTATGACATACTACAGTATTACTTGTTACTACTGACATTACAACAATAATTACCACCACTGACATTACAACAAGTACTACTGGTGCACCTGGTCCTGACAGATACAACACAATAATATAAATGTATAAATAAATCCATCATATACAAATACACATCCGTGAAAACATGGAGCATGCTGAGGGGCATAGTGAACTGTGGGACTGTAAATAAAATATATATTGCCTTTATGTTATGACGTACAGTGAGAACAAATAATAGAACGTATAGGAAATAAACACAAGATCGGTTCCAAGCGGCCTACAACCTAAATACCACCAGACTGAAGCCTCAGGAATAAACCATCTTAACGCCATGTGATAATAAGGGGATGGAGTCCAGTTATCGTTTAGAGGAACCTCTACATATTTAAAAAGTTGGTAATATCGAAAGTCACTCGAGCATTTTGGTTGAGTATTTAATGTCAAGACAACATCAGAGTCGTTCAAGACGATATTATAAGGATGTATTTCAAATGTTCACTAAATCCAAGCAACAGGTGAACAATTATCTGAGGTCAAGGCATGTTACACAGTACACAATGAAATTGTATTAGACATACTATCATTTTAATTGCATGCCATACTGACATTTTTATTGTTTATATGACATACTCTTATGTACATTTGTTGTAATTATTATGAAAAATTATGCTATGACTTTTTTATGGAATGATATACTATGACACACACACACACACACACACACACTCTCTCTCTCTCTCTCTCTCAGTCTTTGCTACTACCTTTCCATACTTAATAAGGCTGTGAAGCATCATCACCTCGACACCATCATAATACAGTCCCATAGTTGGCTGAAACCTATTGTCTCAGAGAAACAATGTGGCCATGTGACTGTGTGAGTGAACACTTTGCTGACAGTTGAACGCAGCCCTCAGACAGTGAACCTGCAGATGGCGCCCCAGTTCCTGAGCCCTCTGAAAATAAACCCAAGCATGTATCTGCTTACATTTTATAGGAAAATAGAGCCTTATTCAATTAGTCATCTAATAAGATAGTTTGATCATATTTTGGCACACGGTCAATACATGCAACCTGACATTATTGACTGAAAATCGTTACCTCCGCTACAAATGTGTTCATCACATTGTGATAATGAAAAAGGAAAAAAAAGAGAGAGAACAATCAGCAACATGTGGCGATGTGAACTTGTGTCCCTTAGCATGTAAATGGAACTGTGTTTGCTTGTTTTCAAATGGGAGCATCCTGTGTCTTGCAGTGGATTAAGCCAAAGTCAACAGAGAGCAGAGCTTTAAACAAACTGTGCTTTAGGGACCGTCGACTGGTTGTAATCTGGGGCCAACAACCATGGAGTACGGGCCTATTGGAAAATAAACACTTTAATGCAGCATGGCATGAAAATAGAATACGTGTGTGTGTGTGTGTGTGTGTGTGTGTGTGTGTCTGTGTGTGTGTGTGTGTGTGTGTGTGTGTGCGTGTGCGTGTGCATGTGAGTATATTGAAATGTACACAAATGTGTGTATCATATATAAATATATGTATGTATACATATATATACACACACACATATGTGTGTATCATATATATGTAGGAGCTATTTATTTGATATTAGTATTTAGTTACTGTATTGACAAGTACTATTGTTTAATTATTCAAGTTGTTTGCTCATTTAAGTTAGATGTTTTGATACATTATGATAGCTTTTTCTTTTGATAGTTTTTAAGTTTAGTATAATTCTTTGTTGTTGTTGTCTAGATATATTTAATCATTTCGTTGTTTATTTTTTTTTGTTCTTTTTTTAGTTAAATAAATTATCACAAAATGCTTTCTTTTGGCTGCATAAACCACAAACCCATGGTGCGTCAGTGGCAATTTTATTTATGTTTGTTTTATATTTATTGGGAAAATGGCCACTACAATATACGTTTGTTTGCTCTCCTTGATTTTGTCCTGACCCGTCCATCGGGACTAATTTTGGGTTCAGTGTCTCGCACAGGGACACTTCAGTAAGAGCAGGGTTCACCTGGACAGGTCGCCAGTTAATCACAAGGCACATACAGAGACAGGCAACCATTCACACCTACGGGCAATTTAGAGTCTCCAATTAACCTGAGCTGCATGTCTTTGGACTGTGGGAGGCAGCCGGAGAAAACCAACGCTGCCACAGGGAGAACGAGCAAACTCCACACAGAAGGACCGCCCTGGATTGGGAATCGAACCCAGACCCCCACTTGCTGTGAGCTACGAGCCACAGAGCTAACGTTCTGCTAGCCAGATTTAAAATCAATAACATTGTAGACGGTTGACAGATGATGAGAATAATTTGACAGTACGTTCAAAACCAATATTAGCTAGCCATCCAGTAAGGTTATTGTCTCAAAAATACATCAATATAAAAAAAAATCTTGATTAGCATGTAATGCTAGAATAAAACATTATCTTAGTAAGATTCAAAGTCATTAATAGTACGTTTGATAAGCAGTCAATGAGCCACTGAGGGACTCTTTTCATTGTTTCCTCAGAACGGTGAACAGTTTAACCAGAACTACATGGTGAGAATTATCAGTAATTAATGGATGCTGGGCAGCCATTGAGGTTGGAGTCTGGATCTGGTGTCTTGAGAAATGTTTTAAATGACGGGACCTATAGGTATCTTACACATCAGGTTATATATTTAGAATGTGGTATATACATTGGTAGTTTCACACTTTTTTAAAATGTTTTATTCACGTCAGAAAAATTACAACAATCACAAGTACTCTGCCGATATCTTTGCTAAAAAAAAAAATCCATTCCCATATTATTGCAGTCAACTCTCAGCGGAGCTGGGGAGGGTTGGCACCCTGGCGTTGGGAGGAGATTGCGCTGAATGACTAACCCTGTCTGTGAGCGGGTCACCATGGCTGGCTAGCTGCCATTTGGGAACACTGAAAGTGTGAAAGGGGTAGCGAATTCCCTCAGTTGGCTTCCAAAGCTGAGCTTAGTGAGGCCTCTTTTCTTCCACGGTGTGACTAGCCGTTGAGGCAGGATCCACGAGAAGCCTTGTCACTTTAACCTAATCCGTTTTCTGCCCATCTGTAGGGGGGGTGCGGGGGGGTGTCACCTCTTAGTTTTATCACATTTGAATGCAAACAAGGCCGGAAGGGTGCTCCCGTTGGAGAGCCCGAGGACTCCCTCTGAAAGGGAGCCCCTGTAGTCAGGGAGAAAAATGTGACAGGAAACTCTATCATTCCTCACCGGCCAGACAATTTGAAAAAATATTGCCTTTATTTCAAGGCGCACTGTCCTTCTATTGAGGGCCTAACCCAACACACAAGGCTGTTCGGCATCGCCAGTTCAGTTTGCTCTTAATAGCCCCATTATGGGGCCTCATTGTCAGTGGTTAACATTGCGTTGGAACTAAGAGGATTAACCTTAACAATCCAGCAGTCAACAGCTGCATAAGTTCATTCATTCAGTCATATCCACCTCTTTAGACATGAATCACTGAACTGGTCTCTTTGCGAGAAAAAAATTATGTTTTGTTACATAACCTAGAAATTGCTTGATTTAATGTATTTTTCTACATATTTGCATCGTCATAGGTTTTAACTTAATGCACCTGGTTGTTCCAGTGACATCTATGTGTAAGCCTCGCAGCAGCTTTATGTGAATGAATTACGATGGAAAGTTGTGTTATTTGGACAACGACCGTGTGCTAAAGACGTGACAATGATGAGGTCATTATTTAACTGAGATGTGCTGAGGGTCCAGATGTGGGAGGCTCAGTGGCAGATTGGGATGCAATCAGGCGGTAACCTCCAGTTCTGCCGAGTAAAACCAATAAACGTCTCAAAGCTTGCATCCTCTCTTCTGATTGTAAGTCACTCGTCTGCAGGTAACTTCTGTTCTAGGGTTACGACAAAAAACAACATGGCGACGGCCCTAATGCAAAATGGTGACAACGAAATCACCAAAATTAAGACAAAACTGCAGTCCACAAACCAGTGGGCGACGTCACAGTGTGTTTACATGATGGTATAATTCAAATCTTGCTTTAGTCGGACTATGCTATCTTTTGGGGGATCTGCTATTATCCCAATATACATGGCAGTGAGTAATTCAAATCATTGGCCGAAAGCATGTCACCTCCGATGCGATAGGTGGCGCTGTTTTCATTACAACTCGTGGTGATACAGCCATTTCAAGTCCGGTTCCTAATCCAATTCACCGCTACATGCCGCGATAGTCGAATTATCAACCGGATCGGATCGAGTTATCCAGGGGTGTTAATCGGATCGTAGTCAGACCGCACATAGTCGAACAAAGATGTTTACATGAAACGGATAATTCGATTTCAGTCCGACTAAGCCAGTTATTCGAATGCATGTAAACAAGGTCAATGACTACATCCACTTCTTATGTCAATGGATGCAATATGCAAATATAACTATTTAAATCATGTGTTTTCCCTGTGATGTTTTTTCCTTGAGAGGCTTAATCCTTAAAAATCATAATTGTTTTTACTGTATTGTGTATATTTCAACATCTTAAAATATCCGTCCAAGCTTCAGCCCTTCCTGCCTCAAACAGTGGTGGTTTCAGGTGACTTTGCACAGTAGCTTTTATACCGTTTCATGTATGAGAGCATGTTTTTAGCGTCATTAAAATAAGAAAGAAAATTACCCAACATTACAACGAATGCAAATCGCTCCAAAATTGCTCCAAACCACACGCAGCCGTCCTCCAGCTACTGCACCACAGCTGGGTAACAATGATGAATGGGTTTAATAAGTGTGTAGCTCACAGTTAGACCACAGGCAGATGAGACAAAACAAACCTGTGTGTTTCTGTGTGTTTTAAGGAGCATGTAGAAAACATGCATGTACAGACTGGCTTAGTGGCCCTCTGGCACCCTGTCTCACGAACTACCGATGGATACTCAAGTCTGTGCACACATTGGAGTTTTCCCAACAAGCTGATGAAGTTAAGAGGCTGTTGTCAGGAATTTAACTGGCATTTAACATTGTGGCCGGAGTAACTTTTCCAGAAGGAAAACCTTTGGCGCACGTGTCGGCATTCGCGGCAACTTCTACCATCAGCATAAACAAGCGAAAGCCACCAGCAAGATCGATAACGCGCCACGAAAACTCAAACAACGGCAAAATCTGCAGAATAATAAGTAAGTCTGACTGAAATTCTTTTGGTCTTTGTAAATTGACTCCAAAGAGATGGGTGGTTTAAAACAAGCTCACTTCTGATATGTTTCCGTATAAATTCTCCTGTTTGACACATGGAGGACTTTGACTGGGGACAAGCCTTTGTTGTGCCCGCACCTGTAACCAGAGAATCATTGGACCTCAGGAACTGCAATTTACGGCAGTCGTGATCGCACAAGTATCATCTGACAGAGCCTTTGCCACATTTCATTTCAAAGAAGTACTGTAGCTGTGTCAATGGCTACTGGTAATAATAGTATAGCTTTCCCCACTGGGAGACGACGTGAATGCAATCTTGCCACACCATCACTCTGCTTTTAAGCCTTGCGCACACTGCTGACATATTGCACAAATGCTTCTTTTATTACCTGGCAGTGATTGTTTGCTGAATAGGGGAATGGCCTCCAGGAACCCGCTAAGCATTCCAGAGGAGCGCTACATTATTCCATGGGGGAGGAAGAACGGCCATTGTGTCTCCGCTGGCTCGGCCCTATCGTGTGGCCCAGAGGTTAAGGGCGAGTTTGTAAATAGGTGGTTTCGATTGGATTTTCTCCCTTAAAGCCGGAGTACGAGATGTTTTCATATAAATGAAAATAAAGCACATGCCAAATAAGCTTATATAATGCTGATTAAGGAAAGCTCTCTTTATATCGCAGTATAGCAGACCGGTGGCGTATGATGTCCGGGTCAACTTGTGTTTAAAAAATCAACTGAGAGGAATGTTAAAGGTTAAAACATCTAAGAAGAAATGCAGAAAACAACGTTCTGGTAGAGACCTGTTAGTCACAGTTAGCCCGCTCGAAAACATACTCCCACTTAAGGTGTATTCAACTCTAAATGGATCATCATTTACTAAATGAACATCATTCTGTATTGAAGAAGATTTTAAACTAGAGATTGAGAACATACACTCATGTTGACAATGTTCACTGAGGTAATAAATCAAGTGAGAAGTAGACTTCTTCTATACAATCTGAAAAAAAAATTTAAACTGGAGGAGTCGCCCCCTGGTGGCAAGTAGAGATAATGCAAGTGTTAAGACGCTTCCTCATTGGCTTCATACTGCAGAAGTGGAGGTTGATCTCTAGATGCAGCATTATTATGGTGTATTGTAAGCAGCAAAAAACATCATCAAGGGGTTGGCCAAGCCAATTTACAACGACAAAATATGAATGGTATACAGTCACTCATTTATGTAAACATTTAAATTAACTTTTATTTTTTAATACACAAACCTCCAAGATGTTTCCTGTTAAGTTTATTTTGAAAAGACACTTTATGTGACGAGATCCCGTTCTCGTTCCCCTACGTACGCAACCTGACCAGCATCAAACTGAAGATGTACAAAGTTAGCAACTAGCTAGCC
The DNA here is from genome assembly GCA_036178185.1 of Liparis tanakae. Taxonomy (NCBI): domain Eukaryota; kingdom Metazoa; phylum Chordata; class Actinopteri; order Perciformes; family Liparidae; genus Liparis; species Liparis tanakae. Next base: position 17,769,216 of record CM070109.1, on the reverse strand, counting down.
AAGATAGAGGACCTTTAGCATAGTAGCTAAACAGACATATCTTTCTCAGAGCTTGAGGACTGAGTGAATCTGTTTGTCAGGTGCCCACAAACACAACTCCAAAAGCCCAAAATGAATACTACTATTGTGTTGCGTTTGCTGGATGTGTTTCCCAATTAAATGAAAGGGTTACATCTTGGCTTGCCGTCCTTCCTCTTGGTAACAACAACATTGCACACCAGTTAATTGCTGGAAGCTGGGAACACCGGGGGCTGAACAAACAAACAGACAAATAGACAAATAGAGAGGTTAACATAATTGCTGGCAAATTTGATGACAATTACTTTGGTGCAAATGTATAAAGTTGTTAAATAACCAAAGAAAGTATTGCTATTGTACATTTATTCATGTCCTTACTCCGTATTAGCTCCATTGCATCAGTTATTCAATTATCATCCTCCATCCTGACATCACTGGTCCAGCCAGCTGTGTTTTTCTGGGCAGAGGATGACACCGACTCACAACTCTGACCTCATGCTGAACTACCTTCTCAGCCAATCAGGCGGAAGCGTGGGGGGGGGGGGGGGGGATCCGTTCCTGCAGTTAGCTATCACTGGAACACACTCGGGGGCTAAATACAGATGGAACATCTTTCCAGATCAATTGGAGAAAGAAATAAAAGGGGGAGCGCTGAGGAGCTCCGTGGAAAATGTGTGCTCGTGGAGCGTTTGGGTGACGCGGCCTGCCAGCACTTGTGGGATACAAAAGACGCAGAGAAAGCCTCACCTGTTCAATCTGAGGAGCCGCTGTCTGAACCTGTCCGTTGTTTCTCCCAAAAGTATGAATAAAAAGATTGTATCAGTGGCAGGCCGCCCGAGCCCGGGCAAAAGCTCCTCTTGCTTACGGTCAGTCGGAAAGCCTCAGCATAAATATCAACTTTCCCTTCTCAAGGAGGCCTCAAGCTGTCTAAACAATGACAGAGGGGGGACAGCAACAAGCAACAAGGAGCAGCCATGGGAAAGCAGAATGCACATCTCAGGGAGCAGAGGGAAGAAATAGCCTTTATTTGTCTTATTCCGAGAAATATGAGCTAAGATCCCACATGTGTTTATTTGACTCTTCTACATTCACCAGGTGGTGCAGCGCTTTCCTTACAATGTCTTGTTATCAAAACCCACGTATATATTACGATATTGACGGAATACAATTTAGACGGAAACAAATTGTGCATTTCAAGGTTTTAAAAATACAATTAGTTTATATACACTACTGTTCAAATGTTTGGGGTCACATTGTGCTTTTTTTCTTCTTTTTTCTGTTTTTCCCAATGAAAATGACATTAAATTAATCAGAAATACACTCTATACATAGTTAATGTGGTAAATTACTATTCTCTGTTTGTTAATGAAATCTCTACAGGGGTGTGTAGAGACGTATCTCCAGTTGTGTGTTATTGCCTTAGAAGACTAGCAGAGGGTTATAACCCCCTTGAAATCCTTTTAAAAAAAATGTATAACTTTTTATTTAGCATTTTCCACAAACAGATTATTCCTTGACATTGAAACCCTTTTTTGTGAGCGCAGCTGAAAACAGTTATGCTGGTGAGAGAAGCTCTAAAACTGGCCTTCCTTTGAGCGACAAGTTTGAAGAACAACATTAATATTTCAAATAAAAATCATTATTTTTAACCTCGTCAATGTCTTGACTATATTTTCTATTAATCTTGTATTCATTTAATAAATAAAAGTGTGAATTTTCATGGAAAACACTAAATGTTCTCGGTGACCCCAAACTTTGGAACGGTAGTGTATATATATAAAAATAATAAATTAGAAGAGAGCTACACGGGCTGCAAGAGGGCATAGGGTTCTAGGGTTCTATTCCCGGTCCGGCCAGTCCTTCTGTGTGGAGTTTGAACGTTCTCCCCGTGGCAGCGTGGGTTCTCACCGGGTTTTTCGGCTCCTTCCCACAGTCCAAAGACATGCAGCTTAGGTTAATTGAATTACTTTTAATTACCAGTAGGTGTGAATGTGAGCGTGAATGTTTCTCTCTTTGTCAGCCCTGCAATAGTATACCCTGCCTTTGGCCTAGTATAAGCTGGGATTGGCTCCCAATTCTTACTTTCTCCAATAGTGGCGCTTGTAAACGATAGCTTAGCCAAGGTTGAAAATAGACATTTTAGCAAGGAATAGTAATTTTAAAAAATGTATACAGTCTTATTTGCATTCTGCTAGAGTGATAAATGAGACAAACAATACCTTTCACATATCTGGCCGCTCACGACTACAAAAAATGGTTGTAAAAAATAAATGAAAAATGAACGTTATGCTAAGCTAAGCTGATGCGCTGCTAGCCTTTAAATTCACAAAGCTACTGCAAAAAGTCAATTAACCATTTTTTTGTGAGCAACTTTAGTATACACTCATCTACCACCTCACCTTTACTTTGAAGGTCACCAACTTCAAGCACTGTGACTTTCATGATTGTCCAACTCGACGTAATACTCTACTTTACTTCGGTAAATAGTGAGCGTGCCTCGGCTTCCTGCCGTTCTCAAAAGATTTATGTATTTGCTCTTTCAACAATAACAAGCGGTTGACCCATTCCAACAGTACTAGTCACAGGTTTCATGGACAAAGGCCCATACAACAAACTACAAGGGAATCTCTTTCAACCAGAAAAATATAAAAAAGGTTGCAGAGTATAATTGCATTACAGATCTTTAGAGGGTGATCTCTGTCTCTCTTTCTACCTCTGCCAGACTTTGTCAGAACATCAGAGGCTGCAGCGAGATGAAAGGTCACCAAACCGCCAGGTACAGTGATGTTGTGGCTATTGTTTTCTCTGCCGTATCATTACCCTGACAGCTGACACGCAATCTGGCTTTTAATATGTCACACGTAGACCCTCGAGGGATCTAATGAGTAGCGAGTGCCGCCTCGACTTCCAGAGCATGACGTTTGGCACAGATGTAGGCTGAGGTCTTTTTTTCCCTTCAGAATCCATGTCTTGTCACTTGTTAAAACTCGTTTTTGGAGCGGAGAGCACACCAATCCAACCCTGGTCTATTGTTGCCAGCTTGAATGACTGAAACCTCGCAGTCGTTATTATAGTACTAATCTCTATAGTTTCCACTGTTTAAAAAGATGTGCCATTTTATTGACCTCACTGTGAACCTCAACGCTCACAAATCAAAAGACTTGTTTCACGCGGCGCTGAATATTTTTGTATTATTAATTTCTTTACGATAATAAAGTTTCCTTTTTGCATTCATCTTCTGAAATGTCGTTTCCACGGTGATTAAGAGCTCTGTTGAAGCGTGCAGGTTTTGGTGCAAACTCCAGACTCGTTCACATTTACAATACGACTGTGTCTTATCTGGAGTAATTCGTCATGAAACTCATAAAGATATGCGCTTGATGAATGCGAGCAGAATAGTTTCCTAACCAAAGCAATCCATACGTGAAAAACAGACAGGTGATTGGACGTAAAGATAACATGTGTGCGAGGTCCTGCGCAGGTAGTGTAAAGCACACCCAGACCTCAGAGGGAAAACAAAGCTCCTCGGGTTTCCTGTCTGCAGGAGCAGACGTTAAAGTGGTGATTGAGGCCTCGCAGGTCTTTTAAGAGTTTGATCTGTCTTATGTGACCGAGTCTGGTCTGGTGTCTGTCTCGGAGATGGAACATTTAATTCTGAGGTGAACCGCCGATGCTTCCTCAATCACCAGAATTGATCTCTGTAGATCATCAATAGTTATAAGGGGGTTATTTATTTGTTTGTCTCTTTCTTTGAGTAATGATATATCCTATCCTTAATCTTGTAGCTTTAAGAAAAGGAAAATCAATATATTATGTGTGCACCAATTATAACAATTTAAATGTCAAGTTTAAAAGTGTCTATCAAATGTCAGATTTGTTACTATAATTCTTCTCATTTTAAAGTTTAAAGCTCTTAATGTATTTCCTTTATCATTTCAAATGCCAAATATCAATATCATTTATATATATTTTTAAACACTGCATTACAGATAATACCTGATGGCCTTTCACACACATCAAGCTTCCATCTAACCATAGAGCAAGGTGTGTGTCCTCTGGTTCAGTCCAGAGCTGTCCGTCTGATCGACTTAGCACTTGGCGCTTGTATCGCTCTGGTTGTATTACAACTGGTGCTGTTTGGGCTTGTGACACATTCAAGATTAAAGACCTTTGAATAAATAAGTCAACAAACTCAATACAGGGGGCGGGGCTTCAAAGTTGAGCATGGATAGAGGAACAAGCAAACTTCACTTTGCCTCGAGTCGATGAGCGATGAGCGGCGCTCGCCAACACTTCTTGGGAGCCGTTTGGACTGTTTGGTTCCGAGCAGGCCCCCCTCCCCCACACACACACACACAGGCAAGTGGCCCATTCTGAATAGGCACTGCCCTTGTCAACTAAAAGGTAGAATCGCTAATAATGTGAAGATATTTCTTGAAGTTCCCATAAATGCTTCATCAGTCACCATTCAAAGCATTTTAAGAGGGCACAAATGTAGTGGATGTGCTGATAGGACATTAGTCTGTCATCAGGCAGTTCATTACTCAAACCTATTTTAGCATGACTGTCACAACTGTTTCCAGGTTCCTCCAGCTGCCCCCCTCTGCTGCGGGGATGATCCACCACATTCCTCGGCCTTAATCAACTGTGAATGGTGAGAGGTGATGAAACCATCAAGAATGAGCGAATCCTACATCGGAATTTAAAGCGTCACTTAAAGCGTATACCCGCTCCCTCTGTAACGAGTGATCCATGCCGTTCATTGCAGTAAAACAGGATAAAACAGGATACAGGAGTCGTATTAGCCGTTGATTCCACTTTCACCGCCCACGCTCTGCTTTGGGTTTCAGGCATCGTGATCTCCCCTCGCATGATGGCTCAATATGTTTGAAGAACGTTTTTTTACATCCTTTTATTTGGGAAGGTGGGCGGGGGAGGATTATAGAATTATAGCTTGTTGGGCGTGAAGCAGGAAGTCGTTTGTGTAGTTGATGCTCGGTTATTTGGTTTTCATGTCAGCATGGCCACAGGGACATACCTCCCATGTGCTGTCAGTGCGGCGGTTCAGACGCTGCACACACCACGTGTCATTATGACATTCTTCACACATTTTTACAGTCAAAAGAGCAGAGGGTGTAGTGTCTGATGTAAACCTTTGCCAGGGACAACTCGTAATTTAGTTCCTCTGCTCTGTAAGCTCTAATAACAGCGTGAAACTCTTCTCTATGCTCCACAAATTGGTCTGAGGTGCATGCTAACACAAGCACGAGAATCACTGCTAAGCCTTTTCATACGTGGAGTGTAATTTCAGATACACGCCACACATGTGGTAGAAAGGCCTGCAGGAGGAAGAAAAAAAGGATAATTAAGTGTATTTTTATGTTATTTCCTTTGGCTTCTCTGGGATTAGGCTGTCAGTCAATCAGTGCAGGAAACAAAGGGGGCACGGGACCTCCTGCATGGCTTCAGGTCTCAGTGCGTAACGACAGCACAACTGGATGACGCCTCAGTGCCGATGGTAGGAAAGCTCTACCTGCTCCTCACACTCATCTGTTTGGCCTGAGATGGGAGATGGAGGGGAATAGATAGTTGGCATGACTGCAACACTAGAAATCCATGTAATCCTTTAAATATAGAGTTCTGTGTAGTTTTTACTAAATGTATTTGTGTCACGAATGTCGTGGGAGAAATGCATACATGCATGTGTCACGCCTGACGTCACGCACGAAAGACAGGACGACAAAAAAAAAGTCAACAATACAGCAACAGACAAGGGAAAGAGTGGCACAATATATAGGTGGGGGAAACAGGTGTACGACATAAGACAGTAACGAGACAAGAGTGGCTGAGGGCAGCTGCAGGGAATGAAACAATCAAGTAGAGAGGAGACAGAGAAGACACGGAGTAGACACAGAGTAGACACGAAGTAGACACAGAAAGTGGAGATTGGAAGTCATCCAGGACACTTGATAGGGTTGGATTTTTTCAAATCTGTCCTTCAACTATCTCCGATGTAAACCCATCCACGTCAGTAAAGTGTTGCTTATTAGACAGAACAATAGATGTTGTATAAAGACCATAAACTGTTAATAAAAGGGGATGCAGTTACCGTGGCGTCACCGATTGGTTTGTGGACAGCTGTTTTGAAGCCTTGACTTCGGCATTGTGTATTTCACCATCTTGGGGTTTTTTGTCGCAAAAGTGACACGAGTTGGTGGAGCTAAGCACAACAAAGCGCTGGACAGCACAATCTCATCCAGACTCGTCACATTATTGCGCTTAGTCATCAGTTTCTAACGCACTGGGTAGCCTAGAGCGTCACACTATGATGGCTCCACTAAAGTTGCAGGACACACTTGGTGGACGTTGTGAGTTTGTTTGGGCCACGAAACAACTTAGTTAGGTTATGGAAAAAAGTGTTGGCTTGAAAATAAAGTCTGTATTTGTTACATCCTGTGTGCTTCCTGTTTTATTTTGAAGTCCTGTCTCTTGCCCTGCACTTCCTGTCCATGTGATTGTCTGCCCTGTCCCTGATTGTTCATTCCCTTCACCTGTCCTCAGCCACTCCTCTGCCTCCCTGATTGTTCACGCCTGACACCTGTGTCTCGTTCAAAGCCATATCGTTGTGTACCTCCTGTGTCTTACCTCACCTGACGTGAGGTCCTTGCATAACTATTTGTTAGTAAAGAGAGTTTTTTCACCTCACCTCAGAAAACTTTGCAAACATGACAATATTAAGTAAAACGTAAGTATGTAACATCACTAACGCAACTTCAAAATGACTCAACAACACTGTGGGACACACAGGTAGCACTGTGTTGGCTTGACCCACAACATTATCACACTCCCAGAGTGTTTCCTCTGAGCGCCTAATTATCAACCTGATGAGTTTTTCATGGTTGATACTACTTATAAGCCACTAAAGTGTGCCTTGTGTGTCAGTAGTTGACGCCCTGGCAAATACATTTTTAAATGTTACAATTAACATTGATGAACTCACACTGTAAACGGTTTAAAAATCAAGGAAAAAGCAGACGACCCCCAAAACCGGACGACGCTCTTGGAGCAACCTGTCAATCACCTTGTAGCCCAGAAATTAACATCATGCTGTCACGATAAATACTTAAAATCAGAGATTGAGACCATAAACTCATTATTACAATGTTTACTGCCGGAATAAATCAAGTGAGAAGGAGAGTCATTTTCTCATAGACTTCTATACAGTCGCCCCCTGATGGCCATTAGAAAGAATGCAAGTTTAAGGCACTTTCTAATTGGTTTACACTTTTCAGACCCCGAGGTTGACTGCTGAGAAGACTGCTAGTCTGTGTAGAGCTGGGGGGAGTGGAGGTTGGTATGGTTCCAACAAACACAGGACTTGCTTCGGATATGTGTGAAACCAAGTATTTAACATATTTATCCCATAGTTTTAATTAGTTACTTCCTGACTTTCAATTCAATTCAGTTTTTTTTCTGTAGGCCTCAGAGGGTTTTACAATCTGTACACATAAGACATCCGTGTCCCAAGACCTCATCGGATCAGGAAAGACTCCCAAAAAAAGCTGAAAAAATCCTTCCACAGGGAAGAAATGGAAAACACGTTCAGGAGAGCAACAGAGGAGGATCCCTCTCCCCGGATGGACAGAAGCAATAGATGTAATGTGTACAGATGAACAGCGTTACAGAGTTACAACAGATTCAACTAGAACAGACACTCAGTAGAGTGCATACCTTCGCATATAATAAGATTGGGTATTGAATTATGAACATGTTGGCATTCTTTGCATGCCAATTGGATAAAAATGGTAAAAGTACGATTTTTACCTTTTCATGACCTTGACCTTGACCTTTGACCCAATCGGTCCAAAAATCTAATCAAATGGTCCCCGGATAATAACCAATTATCCCACCAAATTCCATGCGATTCGGTTTAATACTTTTTGACTTCTGCGAATAACATGCATGCACGCACGCACGCACACAGTGATCAAAACATAACCTTCTGCATTTTCAATGCGAAGGTACTGAATATGACAGAAATGACATTAGTTATTTTACCCAACAAACGTTATTTTAACCAAGGCCTTGATCTTAACCCTAATCCTAACCCAGTAGTTTTGCTGTGTAAGTAAACCTAAAAGCTATGTAAACCTATGTTGGAAGTTTGTTTATAAAAGACACAATGCATGTCGTGCAGAACCTGAAGTGCAGAACCTGAAGTGCAGAACCTGAAGTGCAGAACCTGACGTGCAGAACCTGACGTGCAGAACCTGAAGTGCAGAACCTGATGCATCCAAAACTGATCCTAGAGGGGAACCTAGAGCTTCATGGTTTGAAGTGTAGGGCCACTGACCAAGCGGACATATTTAGTCAGGATATAGTTGGGAAAGAAAACATGAAGCCAAGTTAACTCAACTCTACTATAAAAAAATGCATACCAAAGTTAAGCCAAAGCTAATATGAATCTGCTTAAATTAAACACCATTGGTATTTTCCTTGAGCTGCAGCAGTGGAATACTTCCTGTTAGTCAATTCACCCAAATGACAATAAAGCAATGAAAATACTTTCTACAACCTGAGTTTTGGCTCCTCAAAGTTCTTATTCACCTCCATTACTATATTTTTTGGGTGGCTCTCAAAAGCTGATCAAACAAAAACACGGCTAAAAACCACAAGAGGTAATTGTGTTAAATGTGTTTTTTTTAGTGATGCTATTACTTCTTAAATCTTCTGAATTGTGCAAGAATGTATGCAAAGCAGCTCACAAACTATTTAATTGCATTTGCTTGAGCGGTAATGTTGAAGACATTTTACAACCAGACAGCAGAAGTTTAGCTCAGGGCTATAGATTTATCATTATCTGACATTCCCCAACCGTGCCCTGTTTTAACCAACAAATAACACATCATTCATTATTCAATCCCTTCTCAGCCAAACTATGATGTACTGTAGATGCAGCCTTTAAAGTATGTGATATAAAATCTTTAATTCTTACATTCCAACAAAAATCTTCACAACTATCTTCTTCTTATTTTTTATTTTAAAGCATGTCTAACTCTTTTCTGTTTCATTCCTCGCCTACGATGTCATTGTTGGCAGAGATTTCTGTTTGGACCCTGATTGTCCCTTGCTCTCAATGTACTGTCATAATTACAGTTATTAAGCAACCCGTGTCTTAAATAATCAACGTTCTGACAAAGAATCCCTCCCGCGCAAGCCAAGCGAGATGGCTTCCAGCGCCATTTGCTGCGCGGAACAAGCACCGTCAGTTTTTCTGCCTGCCAAAAGACCCAGATCTGGAAACAAAAATAAACTGAAAAATAAAACTGAATCGAACATCTATATTTAAGAATAAAGCACAGCACAAATAATATCTCTACTCCGGATTCCAATTTCCAGGAGCGGGTGCCGGCACAGGGATGAGGCCAATAGCAGCCACGTCATACACAGACGCAGTCATACGCTTTAGTGCAACCACAATGCAGTTGTTCACAGGTGCAGAGCTAGCACTGGCAGACACATTCATCAACATTAAACACCTGGAACATTAGCTTCGTGGTGTTTATAGGAAAAAACACCACGGAGCTGTTCATTAGTGCTTCAGTGGTCACCATTTTGGCGTGAGCTTTGCGGCCTTTGGAGGACCGGTTGGTTCTGTGCCTGTGTCTGCCGGGCTCTCTTGCAGTCCCTTTCGGCTTTTCTCAGGAGGTTCTCTGTTTATATTGATTCGCAGTTAAAGAGCATGTGTGATGAAATGTAATGGAGAGGTGTGGAACGGTATATGGAAGAAAAGTGCGGTTGTTATATTTCTCGGTTTGTGCCGAAGCTGCTTGCAGATTCAATTTAGTTGGAAGAAATGGGTATGCAAATATCACACTGCAGAACGGTTTGGTTCATCACAAATAACATGAAGATCATTTAAGTACATTGTCAAACAAAAAAGCAAAACATGCTAGCTTTCAAATTTCAAATTTCAAATTTCAAATACGAACTGTAACATGACAACAGGTACATCCTGTAGATTACAGGAGGGATGCACGGTCACATTTCGTTTGATGAACTACGGGTGTATGGCTCTTATAATTCTCTTCTGTGTTATATTTACTACATATTAACATAAAATGTTTGTATCTCTCATTTGCTAATGCGTCTTTGGTGTACCACTACAATGTCTTGCTGGTGATGTATTGATCTAAGCTGATAGCAGCTGTGTGAAGCACTGCTGCCCGAGGAAAGTATATCTTATCTTAATGCTAATTTAATATATTTAGTGTTGGGGCTGCTAGTCAGATGAAAAAAATAAATATGAATATGTAATTTTGACCATAGAGGATTACAAATGGCCCTGTATTATGACATTTTAAGGACAACTGAGGAATTTTCAAAGGAATATAGAAGTTATCTTTGTATGTTCTTTGTGAAAACAAAATTCAAGGTTTTGTTGCTTACTTTTTCTCAGTAACTTAAGTATTGAATAAACGGCAACTACGTAACTTACCTACAAACAATTACTTCTTCTAACAAACGTAGACCTACTTATTTCAACTAAAATACAATAACCAAGAACCACCAGCAAAATTGGACATGTTGTTATCATGACACGGTTTTGTCAACGAGTGTTTCAACAATTCTATTATATATAATGTATATATATATAAATAAATAAATATCAACATTAATGAGGAAAGATGCATTATAAAGAAGTGGAACCACCGTGACATACATACAGCGGTAGGTTGGTGAGAAGAAGAGAGAAGTGGTCATTATAAGACAGATAATAAGATAACAGACATTCAGCATGCTCAGGTATCAGTGTGTCTATTTCATGTTGACAGAAGTAGTTGGCGAGCATATCATTATAGGCCCTGTGAATAGAAAAGTGAAGCATGTAACAAGCCGGCGCTCTGTCAGACACTCGGATAACGTTGTTGGGTTTCTCCGTGACAGAGCCTTGGTGTTACTCTTAGCGAGGCTGTTTGGCCAGCTGCCTTTTCAAAGCGTCACTCTATTGAGGCAAAGTTTAGCCGAGGAATGTTTTGTGCCGATTATTCCGAGAGCGAAGACCTTTTCTATTGCTCGAACTGAAATCCTTCTTGACATCATCCCCTTGCAATTGTAAAGCAACCCAACCCCCTTCCCCGCTTTCGTCCCTTTTGCCATTTCCACAAAATAAATAGCGTCCAAATTTTATCTGGGTTTTGCATGGTTACCATTTTGTTAATGGGCAGTCTGGCCTCTTGATGAGACCAAGAGCATTTTTGGGGGGCACAGTGTGGTTGTTGTAGCAACGCCGTTGAGGAGTGAATGAAGCAGATGTCAGAGTAATCCATCAGCCGGCAGCTCCACACTCCCACACACGCTCACACACACACACACACACACACACACACACACACACACACACACACACACACATGCACGCACTTACTCACGCACACACACACGCAAACACACTGGTGTGACAGTCTCTGCAACCCTCAATCACTTCACTCTGATCCTTCCCCATAATAACACTTGAAAAATGTGTCTCAAATACAAAAACGACCTCCCTTCTGTTAATTCCGACAGAACTTTTATTAGCCAAGTGATGAATGAAAAGACAACGTGGTTTTACTTGAAATACATCAACAGTGACCTCTGATTTCCTAATTTAAGAGCACTACAGCAGCAGTTGGGTGATATTGCTTCGTCAGTTCAGCCGCATGCAAGAAGAAGCTTTAATGAGTCAGTATTTAATGTCCCTTTGCTAGAAAGTCGAGGGAACTTTGAATAAAGAACACTGCATGGTGATGAAGGCATGTTATAGTTATGTCATTAACCTACAGTATACTGTACAATCACAACAGGTCACTAGTGTCCCTGGTACGATTGGTTGTTTTAGGTTGAAGTATTAGGGCTGGATATCACAATGTCATACTAAATAATTACAGACTATCAAGTATTAGAAGTTGTATTGAATGCTTGGTCTAGCCACTTTGTATTGTTTATTTATTCCTTATTCAGATATGTCATGACACTAAGTACAAACTTTATTTTGTTAATTTTTGTCTTATATTGGTAGAAAAAACTAATATTTTTAGTTTAGAGGTGAAGTCCTGGTGGCATAGTGGTCAACACTAACCATGAGGCCCACATTCACGTCCACTCAGACATTTGTTGGACATCATTTTACTGTCCATCTCTTCCCAATCTCTCTACTTTTGTCTATTAAAAAAGGAAATGATACCCATCCTTAATTGGTATTTGTGAGAGCACAAAGTTTAAAAGAAAGAGAGCACAAAAGTAAAGTTGTGTATGAAATGGCTCACAGATTTTTAAGTATAATAACCTCATAGCAACACGTTACCCCTCCAAGCTCGTAAAATACAGACGTTCAATAAGTGACCCTACGCTTCAAACTATGATGATTTTTTTTTTTTAAGTAGTATTCTGTGTTCACAACAAACGTACACGTTGACTTGACCCTGTTTTTAGATTAATTACGCAGCAAAACTACTTGGTTAAGCTAAGAAAAAGAATCAATCATGGTTTTGGTTCAAATAAGTACGTTTGATTTGTAAAATAAGTAAGCTTGTTGGGTAACAAGCGTTGTTATGTAACAAAAGAACGGTAAAATAAGTAATCCTACACATAAACAGCAGTCTCCTGGGTGAAAGTCCCGTGTTGGTTTGACCTGTCTGACCTTTGACTCTGTCAGTTGCTATGAAGCCTCATTATGATGTCCATGGGTTCACATTGAAGTCAGTTGAAAGCCCAATGCATCCCATACAGATGCTAACGGTAGCCTGTTGGCGTTGGTATCATGCTAATGACCATGCATCAGTATTTGACAAGAAGGGAGTGAGAACAAGTTGGTTATGTGCTTCAATTCATATGTCGAGATGGATAAACAGTTTTTTAAATAATATAATATTTATTGATGTTTATTCATGTTTCCAGTTGTTAGCAGCCTTTAACCAACACCATTAAAGACTGTTGCTACTTAAACGTCATGCTAGTCATGGCAGAATAACCCAGACGTTGTTTAGACAACAGAGATTACAGCTAAGAAGATGGAAAGATGACGAAAACACAGGGTGGATATTGTAGATAACGGAAAGACCCACAGTTACAATGGCTAATACGTACCACAGATGCAACACACTGTAAAAAATCATATTAGCTCTAGATTTTGAATGCTAACGAAGATTTTGATTAGCTTTGTTTGAATTAAAAAGTGTTCGAATTTGAATAACAAAAGCTGTAGCAGATACTAGTTAAACTTAGGCTCTGGATAGAATACCCCATTTTACTTTTTCAGGAAGGCAGATAAAAGAAGCTGAGTCTCATAAGCTAAAGTTAGCGGAACAGCAGCTAGCATGGGGGTGACGGCAGGACTTAGTCTTTCTACAAGTGGCAAAGTAAGGTGAAATAGAGTTTCCTGAAATGGTGTAACAAATCTCAATGCTTCACATTTCATTCAACATTATTATATGTTCCAGTGCCGAGGAACAAGGCACATTTGCAAAACAGTGCTTCAGTGGCAAACTCAGTAACTCAACAGTTAGAAATGCTAAGGGAAATCTCTATCTTACATAGAGATTGAAAATAAATTAAAAAAAATATTATATAAAAATAATCTCTTACAAAATATATACTATCAACCAACATCAAGGGTGTGGGAGGCGAGGGAGGGGGGAGGGGGGGGGGGTCATGTCTGGAAGCTCGCATTTGCTCCTGGTGGTGTTTAGCTTGAAGAGTCAATATTGCTGCTCAGTCACAAACTTCGTAACATTCCAGACAACTAGCAGCAAACTGTGGACGGGGGAGAGAGACAGGTGAAAAAACAATACTATCATAGCGAGCCCAGGATCAGTAGTTTAATGTTCCTCCGCTAGGCTTAAAGCACATGAGCTGCAGGCTCACAAATGTGTCATTCAGTTGAGCTCCAGTGTGTAAGTTGTCCTGTTAAAAAAGAAAATAAACTTTTTAAGTGCACTTGAATGCTTCTACACCAACTCAAAAACCTTACCAGATTTAGTCAACAGTGAATTTTAAAATATGATCAGTAGTTTTCTTGTTTAATAAATTATTAGTATCGAAATAAAAATAATAACTGCTCGAGGTGAGTCATGCCAGCAAACTAGTACGGCCTGCAGAGAAGTCAAGCCTATAGGGCAGAAAAAGGCATTCAAATATATAAAAAAAAGAATGTAAAAGTCCATAGGTTGAGTCCAGTGTCAAGGCAGATGTCCATTGGCATCAGTAAATCGACACACCTTGGAGGAACCAGGTGTCGTGCTTATTGACAGAATGTAAGTCACTCCGAACGCGTGTATCAGCCACGTCAGTCCAAATGCACGTCCAATAAATATTTCTATTTACAGGTGTACACCTCTGTCCTCTCGCTGCATGTGTTGCATTTGACGTAGCAGCACCACAGGAACTTGCAGTTGCACTGCCAAACGCGCGAGTACTGGTGCGTGTCGTATCCCCGGCCGCAGCACATCAGGTCGCAGCTGTTGGTCTGCAGAGCCGTCTTGTTGCACAGGCGACCCTGCGTTCCCATGCTACCCGTCAGCGGGTCGGCCTCGCAGTAGTTGGGCGACCTCTCAATGTAAACCAGCTCTGTGTCCGTGGGCTTGCGGTAGGAGTGGGGCTTCTTGATCTTCAGGAAGACGGGGCGCTTGTTGCGGCTGGCCCGCACCGGCTCCACGTGCACGGCCTGGTTGTACCGGTCCTTGAGGACGTATCCAAGCTGGCGGAACTTGGGGAGCGTCGTCCAGCACGTCTTGGTGGTGCAGGACCCCGACACGCCGTGGCACTTGCACTCCAGACGCATGCCCTTCTCCAAGACCTGCAACGTAGAGGGGAAAGTTGAAACGGTGCAGTGGTTTCAGAGGAACTGGAAGGTGTGTAAATCAAGCTTTGACCGATAAAGCGCGGAAAATTTAGATGTTTTCCTGCATCATAAGATCAAAGTTAAGATTTATTCTTATTTCATACAGCCCATAATGAAGCAGGTAAGAAAGATACGAGTTTGCAGAAATACCCAGTCCAACATATTGCATGAATAGTTCAACAGGTTGAGACAAACGTTTTCGAGCATTCCAAATGAATGTAAGCATTCCAGAGATCTCCGAGCTGCTACAGTATGTCGCCCTATGGCCAGTAGCTAGGTATGTGCCATTCTTTTTACGAGACAGGATGAGCCAGAAAACACTCAAGGAAAACACATACTCGTGCAAAAGCATGGGACCCTTGTCAGTTCATGTATGTCTTGTTATTAAGAATCAGAACGGATAAACATAAAACTTCTGAAATTAAAAGGTACATTTTGGGAAGCGGTTGCAGAAGTTCTTAGATCTTAAGTCAAAGTATACCACAGTTGAGATATACGCTATTACAAGTAAAACACTGAATAAAACAATTCTAGTATCAAAAGTAAAAGTATTAATATGCAGTATGGCCCATTTCAGATTTTTTTATATATATATATATATATATATATATATATATATATATATATATATATATATATATATATATCAAATCTTAATTACTGATGCATTGTGTTTATCAATGTAATGTTGCAGCTGCTTCAGAAGGAGCTAATTGTAATAACATGATATGCTATAATATATAATAATATACTATGATGAATTTGTCGATTCATATTTAGTATGAATATTGTGAATCTGTAAAGTAATTAGAAGCTGTTGAATAAATGTAGAGCAGTAAGAAGTGAAATATTTACTTCTGAGACACTGTACTATAAATATGTATGTCTCCCGCTGCTCTGGAGCAACTTTGTCAAGTCAAGGACAATAACCCCGCTAATGTAATAGTGATGTCATCAGTTATAGCAGTTACTTTGTTTCATGGAAAGCCTCCGTTACAAACTGGAGATGTGAAATTTGACAAAAGTGACCATTTACTAGGGATGATACTAGGTTGAAATGCACTTATTGTAAGTCGCTTTGGATAAAAGCGTCTGCTAAATGACATGTAATGTAATGTAATGTATTTAAATGTAATTGAAATTGCAATATATTTATATAATACAAAATATATATTGCAAAAACGACAAACCTGCAGTTTTGGAATTGCAGATTTGTTGTGTTAGAATACTATTCAAGATAAACGTCATATTCAACAGATATACTTGTTCATTATCCTTTTTCAGTGAAAATGAGAAAAAGTGAAGTCAAAATGTATTATTCTCTCTAATATTGCAGATCATATCGCAATTGTAATATCAGTCTAAGAAAACAGAATTCTATGTTTTTTTCAAAATCATTCAGGGCTAATGCGTTGCATTATGGGAGATATTAGCTTTATGAATACAATAGAAGTATGATTGTACAATAATCGTTTTTGTCTTCGAATGACTGCACATATTTTTTTGCCAGATTTTCGCATTACTGGGTTCTTTAAATCTGGTTAAATGTAAATGTGTAAATGTGATACTTTTTTCTATAAACCAAATATAAAACCTCTTAACCTCAGAGATCATTTATTCCTTTACGAGGGACAGCAGCAAAGGAGAAACAGGCAACCACAAAACATCTCTTTCTAAGTTGATAGAATAAAATGAATCGGTGCGATGCAAACAGAAGCCGACTTAATTCACATGTTCTTGGTGACAGGAGAAACTGAGGCGTTTACAACGAGCTGATGGCGAAAGGCCTTTTCCAGGGTTAGGGTGTGGCGGCGTTTTGGCGTGTTAGGCAAAGTGGCCGCGTTGTTATCTGTGTGAACACCTGAAACATCTGCTGCATTACAATGGGCACTGCAGCTATGGATAGTTCTATTTTTAAAGCATGGAAACTCCCAGCTTCAGCATACGCTTATACGCTCTCATATCTACGCAAGGAAATAGATAGGCAAAGCCCCCCGCCCCTTTCCGTAAAGCACCCAAGGGACCTTTTTTTTTCGAGGAAGAAAATCTGTACAATTATCAACGGCGAGAGACAAATGATTAGATAAATCCCGTTGGAACTGTGCCATACATTACGCATGTGACGTTTGTCATTTCAACATGTCATTTTGCATGTCAAGAAAGTTGCTATTTGTCTAAAAACTATTTCCCCCAAAAATACGGGATTAGAAGACGACATGAAATTTGAGTAACTGACATCTCTGGGGAGCTACAATGCCCATGTGTTTTCATACGTGTATCACACCAACAGCAGGGCTTATTCCTTATTTCTCTTCCCGATTGATAAAAAGAGTCGCTGGATAAAATACATCAGGTAAGAAAATTTAACATTTGTGCTTGGAGTATAGCTGAGGTAGCTAGCTAGCTTACAAGAAAAGGTTAGGGCCATGTTGGTGTCGAGAATAGTATACTATACAATAGTTTACTGAGCGGTTTCACACAAAACATGCTACGATGACGAACACCTCCGCCGATTTGCGAGTTTATTAACTTGCAAAATTATCTTTTGAATTGACCAACATCATATGTGTAATTTATGCCAGAATTCCCACAGGATCCTAAATATATTTGTCTCCCGACGTGACTACCGTAAAATTAATTTTCTCCAAAATAAGAACAAAGAGAGGGGCGGGATTTTGTCTCTCTATAAGAATCAACAGATAATATCGACAGCACCTGGGATTGGTGTTATGTTTCGACCGCGGTTCTTGTTAAGCTAGCCTTGGTTGCTTGAACTAGTAGTCCTAAAGAGTATTGTTTTCAAATGAAGCATTTTAGTATTCAAATGGAAGCGAAGGTTCAATAGTGGTCATCACGTGGTCATCACGTTTTCCCATAACCTCAGGTATAGTCTTCACATTACCTATTTTGTTCAACGAGAGCCAAGGTAGCTAACATGCTGTAGCTTCATATATACCGTACAGATTTAGAGACCTTAGCCAGCAAATCGTAACACTTATCGAGGATAAGGACGGTATCCTGGCTATTCTTAGATTTTTTTTTAAGTCTTCCACTGATCTATCATGTGCCTACTTAGACTTTCTCCCCAATATATTGCTTTCTTATGGGACCAATTTGTGCACAGTCCCACAGTTTCTATTGATCTGTCATTTGGCTCCTGACGTCTGTCCACTGGTAAACAACATCAGTCTGGTTAATGCACCCTAATACGGTCCTGGGTTCATCTCAATGGGCATCTTGTCTGGCGCTGTTACCTATTGACTATACATTGATGGTGATCTGACCAAACGTGTCCTCTGTGGCCTCCGATGTTGACTTATTTGTAAACCATGAATGCTCACTTGCACAGGGGATGTACTTTCTCACTGCGCTGGTGATGTCCTTTCCCCCTACCAGAATCCTACCTATTAGCGGATCAACAAACCATGCACATTGTTCTCAAAAGAAAAGTATAAATGCACCAAAGTGAGTAAATTATAGAAACTAACTTGACTAAAGCAAGGATGAATGAGATGACCTAAAGTGTACAACAAGAAAAGTGCACTCAGTAGTGCAGATCTCCACCAGGTGTGTCTCCTTCTCTCCAAAACCAAGTGTTGAATTTTAATTAACAAAACAACAAAAACAAGGATTTAGTCATCTTGTATTGTGCCTAACGTTTGTGAGTTTTAACATCAATTGGGAATGGAATTAATCTGCAGATGCTTTGGTTACAATTGAGACCAAACTTTTCGATGGATTTTTGTGTGTGTCTTGTGATCCTTCCTGGCCCATTAGGAGGAGTGAGATGTCAGCAGTCAATGACGTATAATTTAGTCAATAAATTAGCTTTTTCAAAACTATTTCATCACCAAAACCATGATTAGTCCTTGAGAATAAAGTCATCAATGAGCACAGAAAATACCGGCAGATACTCAGAGTTGAGATATCAGAGAAGAAAAAGTTTGATTGGTGCATCCCTCGCATCAACCCTGAGACGGACTGCTCCCATGTTCCTCCAAGTACTCAATGGTGTACCCTATTGTGAAATATTCTAAATATAGCATAAGTCCCCAGCAGAACTTTGCCTTTCTCCCATGCTGCTACTCCTGTCTGCTTCTCCAAACTCCACCTATTAATCCAAGCACCTAACAAAGCCACACTTCCAAACACCCGAGCTATGCCTTTGATGTCCCTGAAAGCATCTACAGTAAATTACATGTCGTCTGATCCGTTAAAACAAATCCAAAAGGTCAGACTCCAGAATAACACAAGCCGTACCTTGCGTCCCACTTCGTTGTTGTGTAAATTCATGAGAGTCCTGGCGTTCTGCTTGATCTCCCGCGCGTCCACAAACACCTTGGAGAATCCCAGGCCGAAGAGGACATCTGCAGAGCAGCCGCCCCACTTCCAGCCCTCGTCCTGGTTGTAGAAGCCCTGCTTCTCTTTGTCGCAGCCACAGCCGCTCAGGCTCCCCTGGGTGCAGGCGGCGGTGACCGCGTGGGCGACCCCGGCTGCGATGATGGCGTAGGTGAACGCGGCCTCCTTGCTGCCTGCGAATGGGAGAGAGAGAAAAAATAATGCATATTTGAATCAGAATTGCCGACAACAGGATTCAGTATTTCAGGCACTGTCAAGACTCCTTGCATACCTGGCATAGCTGCTGCCTCAGACCAAATCATAAAATACAAGTGCCAAGTCCAATTGCTCAAACAACTTGGTTAAAGCAGACACAGAAGGAAGATCTGAATCGTGCATAAAACATAATGCAGTTTGGAATGGAATAGGAGACATTTGTCTTTGTGATGTGATCAGTTATAAGTGTTCCTACAATAGTCGTTATGCTTTAATACATTCACTAATTAACAGTCAATGTGCAGAGTATTTTTGAGTGGTACGAATTTTAGTTTTTTTAGATTATTCAGATGTGTTCAAATGTTCAAATGTTGAGGCATCCTTTATGGCCGTCTTCCGAACGTGGGATTCACCCTGCGAGATGCATCCGAGAGGCATGCGCAGCCTCCCTACATTGATGAATTTCCACTCTATAAATCTGATTGCTTCACGTCAACTGCTCTTTTTAAAAATTATTAATAATATAAATGGAGATAATACCTGAAGCAAATGTAAAAAAGCATCCAAAAATGATCACAAGCTGCAAGATAAATGCTGTGAAAACGTCATCCTCTTTAACAATGAACAGAGGCCTCCGGTGCTTCAAGTCAGAGTAACCCTTTGCAGCCCGTGGAGGAGCAGCGATGCCCACAGGGAGTTACTTCAAGAAGCTGACTCTGTGGGTGAGTACTTCATCCTAATGCCAAAATACTGTACATTGCTGCATCGCTGCCAACCGCAATCCCAAATTGATGTGCTCATGTCAGTTATCGGTGTTCCAGCCTGCTGGCACAGAACAATGGACTCAGACTGTGTGCAGGGCAGCTGGACCCGAGCTGGAACTTCATCAGAAATTTGGGTCAAAATGGGTTCCAGCAACGTGGAAATGTTTTTTTTTCCAATCGGAGGATATGCATTTTTAAAAACTTCTAAAAATCATTCCACCTAAAACATCCCCTGCCAAAGCTGCAGGACCTGAAGGTACATTTTGTAAACCTAGAAGAGAGTACTTGTCTGAACTTGAAGCTTTTTTTTTTGAGGAGGAGGAGGGGGGGGGGGGGGGGGTAATTTATGAACATACATGATGGAGGTTTAGCTGAGAGCAGATAATGAGCATGTAGCTCTCTGCGTGTTACCAGCTATAGGAGAGCATGGACGTGCACACGGCTACGGTATGTCGCCATGGTAACGATCAGACATCCCAACCATCAGAGGTCATGAAGGAGTCTTCATCACCATATACACTGACTTACAGTGTGCGGCCATTCACACGTCAGACTAGAAATACATCTTGAGGTGTTTAAGAGTTCATTAAACTGGCAAAGCAAGCCAAGTCCACCAGAAAGTTACTGCTTGTGTTTCATTATATTTCATTACAATATAACAGACAGATATAACAGACAGTTGAACACCAGTTTGTTCAACGTGATTCTCCCCACTTATTTCAGTCCTTCTCTTTGGAGAGAACATCGCCTCGGGCTTTGTTCCACACAGGATGAAAAATCTGTAGCTTCGTTTTTTTTGGTTTTGTTGTTCCCACCGGGAGCAGATGCATCAAGTCTGAGCTTTCAGACTTACAGACATTAGTCAAAGTGTCAGAGGTCAAAGTGGGAGGAATGCCCTGTTGCGACTGTTTGAGTCTTTTTGTTTCTGACAAATTATAGCAATTTTCTAAACTTTTTTTTGATAGCTTCCTAAACAGTAAAGATAACATACGACTCAGCACATCAAAGAAAACATGCTGTGGTGTAATAGTATGCGGCAATTAAAACAATTCCCAGTAATAACTACTTTACAATCCTGGGAGCACTGTAGCTGACGAGGAAGGCCTGCTGACATGTTTCAACAATATGGAACCCAATGATGAAGTGGAGCTCTCGGCATAATAAGCAGTTAGACGCTTTCTCTCCCTCGAAAACAGCAGCAATAGCATATGTGGTGGTAATATTTATATTTATAATCAAACTGCACCGCAATTGCATGGACTTAGGAAAGCCACACAAATCAATATGATGACAAGAAAACCCGAGCTCCAACCAAACAACCGAATATAATCATAACAATATTATTAATATATTCATACGGCTAGTTATTTTTTCTCCTTTTTTCCCCCTGGTGCACATCTTGCTGAAATGAAATGAAAAGTGCAACATACCCACTTTGAGCTCTTTCCCGAACACGGTCCTCTCTGCCAGGGCCGAGCAGTTCCAGCGTCCGTGTCTGAACTGGAACTGGCACTCGTTGATCCCCATCTGGACCCCCTCTCCGATCACGATGATGGCGTCGGGTCGGCTCTGACAGATCGTCCTCTGACGGGGGGCCAAGCCGGGGATCTTATTACAGATGATGCTCGCTCCCAGTGCGACCACCGATGACAGACCCCTGCGGTGGAGGCGAGAGGTTACAATGTGGCTTTTCTTTTTGGATGTTCTGCAGGTGTTTTCATATTGTAATAATTATGGACACTTGATGTTGACTCGTCACACATGCATGGAAGTGCACTGCAGTATTAATGTAATAACACGTGAATGCATTGTAAGAGATGCGTAGCCAGAGGGCACCCGACACTTTTCGGGGGGAACTCTTCAAATATTTAGCAATTTTTTTCTGCATTGGTTTTGCAAACGCGTAACCCACCCGCAGGAACCCCCCACAATAACTCACCCGATTTTCAGATACAACACTCCAAGGCACAGGAACAAGTGGAAAATCCAGCGCCGCGTCTTCCTACTCATGGTGCTCGCTCGGCCCCAGAACAGCCGGTGGATCGACGCTCTGCTCCGGTACAACACACACACACACACACACACACACACACACACACCGGCCTCTTACTCCTCCGCCGAGTCCCGCGGGGTGTCAAGGTGCTCCGAGCTGCCGCGCGCGTTAACGATAGAGCTCCTCGGGACAAACCAAAGTCCGTGGGGATCGACTCGTCCTGATTTCATTTGGTGCTCGGTGTCCGGCGGTGCGAGCCTGCGGTGGAGCATTGGGGCTGTTGTTTTCCAGGTGCGCAGCTCCGCTCCTCCGTGATCTGGCTTCAGAGAGAACGCGCGCGTGTGTGTGTGTGTGTCTCTCTCTCTCTCTACCTTTTTCTATCAGGGCGTGTTCTGCGGAGGATCTGCCTCTGAGCAGCTTGCAGGTACACGCTCAGCTCATCCGTCCCTCCGCGTGGAAGACCCGGGTCCAGCTGCGGGGGCAAATGTCGCACTTGTTGCAGGACATGAGCTCTCTGCGGGGCGCCGCATCATCCGCGCTCACTTCACGTCTGACAAGACCACCAGCTTTACAGAACCTTCTTTTTTTTAGTGTGTGTGTTTTTTTTTTGTATTCCCCTACCTTCCGACAATGAACGCCCCTCCCACCGACTCCCTGTTGTCTTGGCACGTTCTGGGACCCCGCATCTCCCATCAGATCACATGGCACGTGATGCGATCTCGCGCTCCGGCGGCGGAGCCTGCGGCTGCGTGCATTTCATTTGGATCTGGACTCATAATAAGTGCAATTTATTTTTGAGGCTTTGTACTTCTCGTTCCCTGCCGTATTTTACTGGCACAACGCCCGTTAGAAGTTCCTCCACATACACGATGTAAAGACTCCGTTGTTAGAGTAAATACAAGCAAAGTGTGCCAAGTGCCTTCAACTTGCATTCTCTCTACTGACCAGCAGGGGGCGACTCCTCTGGTGGCAAAACAAGAAGTCCGGTTGTATAGAAGTCCTGAACAAAATGACTGATTTCTTGATTTATTACCTCAGAAAACATTTTTTTTAATGAGTTTATGGTGTGAATCACTAGTTTGATTAAGTAAACTATGGTCTTATTCACAGTAAAAAATATATCATAAAAAGGGTATGTGTTCGGGTTTTGCGTTTAAAGCGTTTCTACATCACTCCTACAACCAAATATGATCAGCCTTTAAACTATATACTATAACACTTACTTATTGGTGGTTTAACCAGCTGCAACTCTAACAGCTACTTGAGTTTTAAGACATCAATTGAAATAATAAGGTTGTACATGTTGCCAATAAACCTAATTTTTAATGAGCATTGAATAATTTGAAGTGCAACTGTGTATGTCTACATATAAATGGCATATACATGACATAAATATATTATATTGATACATATAATATACATATACACACATTATACATACATATGGACATATAATATATATATATATATATATATATATATATATATATATATATATATATATATATATATATATGAATACACAGTTCCACTCAAAATTATTCCATCCTCATTACAAACTTTTAGCTGTTTTCAAAAAACAAGTGAAACATTGACCAAGTGGTTTCTTCTAAAAACTAAATGTCACTTTGATTGATTCCTCAAGGCCATGGCCTCCAGCTCTCTAATAGTCTTGTGTTTGCAGTCCCACCAGAGATGTTCTACGCCTACAGGGTTCAAGTCAGACAGCCACTCTAGAATCTTCCTGGACGTTTTCTGAAACTAAGCCTTGGTGTACTTTATGCTTGGGATCATTGTCTTGTTGGAAGGTTCAATGAAGCCCAAGCTTGCTCACGTGGGATTTCCTGATACTTCATTGAATCCATCTTGCCCTCCAAACGCTGCAGGTTTCCATCAAAGAAGCCGAGCCGTACCAGAGCATCGCCAAGCCACCGCCACGCTTCAGCGTAGGCCAGGTGTTCTTCTCAGCGTCCGCTTCATTCTTCCTCCTCCAGACAAACACTGATCCAGAGGCCCAACATCTTAGTCTAGTTTCATCGCTCCACGAAACAGATTCCCAAAACTTCTGTGGCTTACTGATATAGTTTTGAGCATAAGGGAGCAAACTTATTGTGCTCTTGGGTAAGTCGTGGCGTATACGTCTTGGAGTTCGGGCATTGAGACCGTCAGTGTTTAACTGAATCCAGTGCCATCTTCCTTTTTCTGCCACTTCCAGACAGTGTTCCTTTAACTTTGAACGAGCAAACTATGCTTCTAACGTTATCTCTAGGAGCATCCAGTGCCTTGTTTCCTGCAAGTTAATCTCTTCTCTTAACTTAAACATATTTCTAATCAATCAAACATCACTGCCAATATATAATATATGTCCTATATATCTTTGATGTGTTCTAATTCAAGCACACCTGATGCAATTAACTAAGGTCCTTGATTAGTTGCATCAGGTGTGCTTGAAACACCCGATATTCAAATGTGTTCCGAGGGATTATGTTAATGTATTAAGGGGTTGAATGATTTTGAGACCATACTAGTAATTAAAGTTGATTTTGTGTCAAATTAGGTTAAATAATTTATGTCTATTTAAATTGTCCTTAAGGTGTCTATTGAAAACAGCTGAAAGTTTTTAAGTTTTGCCATAAACCATATTTGAAATGAGGGTTGAATATTTTTTAGTGGAACTGCATATATTGCAGTATTGCTACCTTTACTGAAATAATGATCACCAACAGATTCAGATCGTAATCATTATCCATGGATAAACTAGGCGAGTTCAGGTCATATGTAATGAAAATGGAAAATACCAACTTCCTCCATGAACCATATCACAGCAGGAAAACAGAACTCCAGCATATCATCATTGAAGACCATCATTTCATTAATGGTTCTGATATTGAATGAAAGGACTATAGCACCATCTATTGACACAACTGTGTAACTACTCTTCCCGTGATTCAAAGTGCATCCAGTCAGTTCTGTTGCACCTGGTAGTGAGACTTATTATAGCGTAAATCATTCTCGCAACTTAAGTGTTTGAGACGGAATAGGTAAGGACATCTGTAACCCTCTGACTCGCTGTTGGATAGCAGGGACCTTAGTACCGCATTCTAATCCCTCCGATATTGGAAAAGTACATCAATGTGTAAACAAATATGAAAGTAATCCTGCGGGCAGGTAAGCCAACCGCAGACGAATCTTCGCCACGGATTTCGCGACATTTCACCTTATTAGCGGGTCTTCACAAAAGATGATAACGGCGCACACATTACAAGTCCAATAGTTTATTGGCACGTAAGAGAAAGGCTGATTTTCTGAAAACAATTACTCCGCTCAGTGTTACAAAAAGCTTGTTGGTGGCATGAAACACTTTATGAATACTAAATATTATACACTGAAGACATGCCACTCCTCAGGGAAGGCAATAAATTGTATAGTTATCTCCCAAACAGGGTAAAATCACAACCCTAAAACTATACAATCTACTACCTCACACTGTGTGAGCAACTGCGATAAAAACACATTTTTCCCCTGCAACCGCGACTGAAAAGTGGCCTTCAGACGACACGGAGGATCCATGGAGACGTGTACGTGGCACTTTGAGAAAGACAGTAGGTTGAATAGTTATCTCCCAGTGTGGGTGTGACCCTAAAACTATACAACCTACTACCTCATCCCACGGTGCAAACAGAACGGATTTCTGGAAGGATGTGGCCGATTTAATGACGATCAGTCTCTTTGGGTCAAGGACAACCACGGGCTGAATTCAGGTCTTCTGACACAGGGAGATGCTCGAAACCTGTTCGGATAAAAAGTCACAAGGGGTACGGGTTAGGCTCAACCTCAATCATTTTACAGCTGAAGGAGGTTCTCAATTCAGCTCTGGAGTGATTACAAACATACATTCAGTCCAATTAATAAGATGAGAACACAACGCAGTTTGTAAGGTTACAGGATACAGTAATTTAAACCAGAAGCAAGATTATGGATGCCAATTTCAATGTTCAGGACCATGGAGAGCAGCGAAATGAACACCGGACAAGCAGCTGGAATGTCCCTTTTTTCTTTATTTGTCCACCTTGATTCTCACAGAAAATTAGCAAACATAAACTGCAGTGCATCCAGAGTTACTGACGTACAGACGGAGATGACTAGTTTGAACATCTAATGAATATTAATAGTTAATTCTACAGTGTAGTTCAATGCTTTGGCTGGAAACAAATTCAGAAGTA
Organism: Liparis tanakae; assembly: GCA_036178185.1. Taxonomy (NCBI): domain Eukaryota; kingdom Metazoa; phylum Chordata; class Actinopteri; order Perciformes; family Liparidae; genus Liparis; species Liparis tanakae. Next base: position 17,742,783 of record CM070109.1, on the reverse strand, counting down.
GGAACCGCCTGCACACACTTGAAGTTGTACTTTCTATTGGGGCTAAATTAGAGCAGGGATTCCCGTCTTCCCTTAAATGAACAAGGCCTCTACTAAGTCAGTAGACAACAGATTTAATTAAATAAATTAAGCTCATTAAGCTTCAGAGAAAATGAGTAGTGGTGCAACAATAAGGGTCACACATTGGCAAAGGAAGGGGACGTTTAAACATTCATCAAGCTCCATCAATAACAAGATGAGATGAATCAGGATCACACGAGCCAGATGAGCAGGCGACTGCTTGAGGACTAACATCCTGAATATCTGTCAATATAGGTTATAAATGAAGCCTTTAAATTCACTTCAGATATTCCACTAACGCTGAACAGTTTACACCAAAGACCCAGTGTACAAACGCAACAGGGACGCAGCGAATCCTCTCAATTGAGAATTTGAAATGAAAGCATCTTTGGATATTTATCTTGAATAATGGCACTTTGCTGATAGCAAAATTTCAGCTACGATACATAAAGTATCGATACAATGTCCACTTACGCGAATTATTCTTGCTTTAAGATTACATAACGAGGACACGGGATTATACTTGTAGAGTGCAATAATCAGACGAAACGAGAGAAACGAGCCTGAGGAAGAACTGACTGAATTCAGACAAATGAGACAGGAGAGGATTAGGAAATAAATATGTACACAGCTCTATTCATGAATACTATTTTTTTAACACATTTTCATTGGCGCTGCTTTATTTGACTTAATCGACGGGATGATGTTCTCCTGGACGTGTCCGCCTCAGAGGACCTGGCCCGACACTCCTTCCACAGGCAACGGCGGCTAGCAGGTTAGCTAGCTAGTTATAATTACTAGCCAGCGTGACCGGACATTTAAAACGTAGTTACATCGCCTCTTTTTGATATTTTTACCGTTAGGAAAGTCCCATTAAATGCGATATGAAACGCACATGTAAAGTGCTCAACACACTGCGCTGCATTTTGCCAGCTAAATGCTAACTACGCCAGTTAACCACTCCTTACAACTCTAGCTAGCTAACCAGCTAACAGCGAGCTAGCAGCACGTTCCAGCATGCTGGTCCAGGAAGGCGGCCGCTCACCGCGCCGCAGCGGGCCGCGCCGCCGCGAAACGAGCCACGGTGTTATTACATAGCTTTTTAGAGAATACGTGGCCGGACACTAAGGTCGATGTATTCGATAATGTGTAATTACTACAGGCTACACACCTGACTGCCATGTCGGGACCGCTCCTCCACGCCCTCTGACTACTTCTTCTTCGCGGCTTGTTGGCGCAGTTTACAGCGACCTTAAAGAGCCCATTAGTCCCCCCTGCTGTTGAGGAGTGTACAGTACACTAAAGCAATAATTAATTAATTAATCAATAATTAACTCACAAATAGAAGAATAAATGCTGGGGACATCCAGGTGCAGAAATAAACGGAATACATTTGATTAGTTTGGAGGAAAGCCAGCCAGATGACTGAGAAATAAATTATTGAGTAAAAGTGAAGATACCTTACTGGTAAGTCACCTCTATGAGAATAGAGTAAAAGTCTTAAAATATCTGATATGTACTGTACTTAATAATACAGACCTTCAAAATGTTGTTGCTCAGTCGACTAAATTTGAAAAACAAAGTGAATCACTGTCACACAGCTTTACCCTGTTCCTTTGGTAAGTGTCCACATTATGAAAGAGATGATGAGATGTCCTGATAAAGGAAAACAAATTAATCACTGGTGGGGACTAGGGTTGTCACCATACCAAAATTAGAACTTTGATACAATACCAGCCATAAATATCCCGATACCCGATACCCGATACTTACGATACAATATAAAAATCCGATACGATATCACACATAAGATACAATGTTGCCATATTTATCTATAATAGTAATAAATAAAACATATGTATGGTTCCCTTTTTACCAGCTTGTTCCTGCCCTGTTTTAACATTTAAAAAATGGCATTAATATTAGTATTAGCCTACAGCAAGATATTAATGAAAACTACATGGCGTATCATAGCATTGATTATACACGTCTATAGGCCTTTTGTCTGTATCTGACTAGATGACTACATAGTTCCCTCCATAAGTATTTGCAATTGTAGAGTTCATATTTTATCATAATTCATCGAATTACTATTTTTCCTTAAATAAAAAGAAAAATAATTAGCTCAAGGTTCACCAGCATGTAGCCATTTTGCATCAATTATGTTTAATTTAGTACACTTGTATGCATTGTGACCTAATGATCATTTAGGCTTATCGTCAAACTAGTCTAAGGTTACACCTGTGAAGACGTGTTCACGCCAAAAGCGTTGTGAATATTTCCCAATTTGCGTCAAACACGCCGTGTCGTCTGGCGAAATTTCTCGTGCATCCAACCATACGCTGTACGTTGACTTTGCATGGGATCTATCGCGCCAACAATTCGCAACGCTTTTGGTGTGAACGCACCATAAGGGTATATATGGGCGAGCCCTGGGCGTCGTTAGGCCTATTTTAGGGGAGCTTGAGCTTGTGATGTTATGTTAAACTATCGTTTCTCACATGGACCTGTTATTTATAACTCTTACATGCTACATATCTGCGTGTGTTCTGGTTTGTATGTTTTCTCCCCATTGTTTGACCAGCATTGTTTTTGTTCTCCATTTTTGTATCTATTACTATGTTATTTAGTGGGGTTGACTTTTGGTTAGGTTCTAGTCATAGCCCGATCCCAGTCAGTAGTCCTTGAATGTGGGCTATTCCCGTCTGCCGGGAAATCCATGTATGTTCATGCAATTTGTAGTTTTATAGTTATTGTAGGTTTTTGAGGTCAGGGCTCAACCATTATGTCAAATATCTTTTACTTCACATTCTTCTCCTTTGTCTGATTTTCTTTTTCCTTCAACTCTGACATTTATTAACATACAACAAAATTAATTGACGCATGAGCCCAACATTAATCTTCAGTTCTTTAGGTGGTCCTCACATCACTCGCTAGTAGAAAGCGTATGATGGTCCCATTATCCCCTTCTAAAAAGTAAGTATCTCTAACGTAAGTAAAAACATGTGTAGCATGGACTCTGTCTTTAGAAGTATGCCTGCCATTGGCATTCAATGAGGAGACAAAGAATCATAAAGATCCACAGGAGCACAAGAAGGACAGTCGGCGTGGCTACATGTATTCGCTGTCCTGTCGCCTCCTTGGAAAAGTATCTGTCACTGTTACCCCCTAACGCACCTGCATTATACCTGCACCCAAAGAAGAGTGCTGCTGACATTTGGTAGGTCTTGGTTTCAGTAGGATAATATCTACACGCTTTAGCCAGCCAACCCTAACACTCATTAATGACAATGATAATTAGTATTCTCTGCCCCGTGGCACAAATATCTCACACATATCTCTAATGCTGGGTCGGAAGCAAGATAAATCATGGCAGTGAGTAGACATGAATCTGGATATTTTTTTAATAATATAAGATACATAATGTATATGTATACATTTATATAAATGCATGTACAATATTTCTACACTTAAATTAACAATAATCAAATGCAAAGACAGTTATTTAACAATATGCTCTGGAGTAGTTACAATTATACCTCGTTACCGTTACAACCGGCCCTTTGAGGGCAACCATGAGGCTGATGTGGCCCAAGGTGAAAATGAGTTTGATACCCCTGGTCTAGATAGACAACATTGAGTTAAAAAAAGTCATCACATTAGCTGACAAAAGATTTAACCTCCCGTTTATAGGCCAGGTCATTGCCTCGGGTAAGTAGACCAAGCAGGGCGGTGTCATCTGATAACTTTTGGATGTAACAGGATACATGGCTCTGCCCATAGTCCGCTGTATAAAGCAAGAATAAAAAAGGGGATACAACTGTTCCCTGTGGTGTTCCAATTTTAGCTAAGATAGTGTCGGACGTTGTTTTTTTTATCAAGCCTGACAAACTGTGGTCGAGACAAAAGGTAATCCAAGACCCAAGCTCGAGTTCTATTGTGAAGTTTAAAAGTCATACGTTCTTTTAGCTAAAAGGTGTGGTGGTATTGTATTACAAGCTGGCAGTTGTTTCAAGATGAATATAAATACTGCGCAGCATATAGTGCATCATATACCCCGATACCCTTCGCATATGCAAACTGCAAGAGATGCTGGGAGACTGAGACCTGTCTACTCAGGTGACCCAGTACAACTCTTTCAGAACATTTCATTACGTGGACGTCAGGGCTATCGTTCTCAAGTTAGTCAGACTACGACTCCTCACACTTTTTGTCTTCAGGATTGCAACTAACAAGATGTTTTCTACATTAATGGATTTTTTGAGGAAGATGTAGACAAGGAAAAGATAGAATGAAGGACTGAGCACAGCTGATGAGCACAGAACTTCAGGGTGCTGGGATTACTAGTTCAATAACCAGTATTAGATTTCCTGCCGTTCCAAGCGCCCCTTGTATTGGACTATACAATCTGTCCTTCAACCCTTTCCTTATATTTGGGAATCAATGTTAATATCTGTGTTCCTATGGCTTGGTAACACTTAATAAAAACTGCGAGCTATGTAGCATTATATAATGCTTAATTTACAATTAGTGAATTCATCATTTAGAAAGTGTTGAACAATGCTTTATAAATGATGAAGTAAGTGTTTACTCATACTTAACTACCTCATAGTATGCAGTTATTATAAAGTTGTACCCACTAATTTCAATCATCGGTCAGGTACAAGATCAAAAAACAAAGAATGCATTTGCTTATAATGCAAAAGCTTTTGACAAAACAGCCTGATATACATTAGCTGTCTAATATATCATGTACTGATGTTGGCTGAAGCCAGTATTGCTACATACCTACCGTGTGTGTATTGTGTGTTCAATTGGCCAACCCCCAGTTGTTTGAACCTATTGGTCTCGTGATAGAATCTTAATGTAACATGTTTCATGAAAAATCACCAAAATACAGTGGCGGGAACAACCTAACGTAAGATACTAATCTTACGTTAGGTTGTTCAGCTGTAGTAAGATGGCATTGAAGGCCTAGGTAGAAAATGCACGGCCCGCCACTGATATATACATATATATATATATATATATATATATATATATATATATATATATATATATATATATATATATATTGTGATATCTTGAGAGGACGGGATTGTGAGGTGAGGCGTGGGTACACAAATCAAGACGACAGGCGAGGATTTATTTAACTCAACGTCTCTGTAATTAGATTCTTAATAAGTCTTTTTAACAAAAGTCGTTGTACAAAACAAACATAAGTGCTTCAGTCTTCTCCTGGTTCATTGTCTTTAACATAATATCAGAACTCTCCTGAGCTCCTATCCTGTCTTCACACAGCTCTCTTGCAGGCTCATTAGCTTCATCCCTTTCAGCTGTGCAGCAGCTTTGGCCCACCTGCACTGCTGAGTGGGAATTGTAGTTTTTTTACACTGGATGTCATGCTGGTTGTAGTACCTGCTGCAACCCACCGGGAAGGAATGTACTTCCCATTAATCACCATTCCCCTTATGACATCATAATATATATATATATATATATATATATATATATACATTATATACTGGGCTGAGGTGTCATACTGCAACAATGATGATCAAAATAAATAAATGACATATGCAAAGATGTAAAGACAACTCATGTTGCTTTCAATAGTAGAACTGAGCTTTTACTGCCAAACTATATCCCCCTTTTCCAGCGACGACTGACTGTTCAGCACAACTTTCTTCATGTTTCAGATGTTCGACTAGGGAAGCAACCCCAGGAGGCACTTTCCTTTCCTTCTGAGCCGTATGCCAACAATAAAAGCTGCTCATCCTAAAATGGGATGAACGGCCTGTAAAAAGATTCACACGCACTCAACACAGCTTGCAGTCAGTTGAGTTTAATTATGTAAGTAGTAGTACCCAAAATAGTGCTCGCTGAAAAACTTGCCCACAGTACAACGTCTCATGTCCTTCGTGTTACTATTATTATTATTATTACTACCATCAGTGTTCCACATTCAGAACGTGTCAGAAGATCAACATTACATAGTATCCACACACGAGACATTCGAGGCGAGGCACACACACGCACACGCACAGACACACACACACACACACACACACACACACACACACACACAGGCGAGGCCATGTTACACACAGCAGCAGGACACAGGCAACAGACCGGTGGAGTTGAGGCAGGCAGCACTGTGCCAAATGCAACAGTGGAGGCAGATCAATGTTTGACAAAGACACGAACAACAGAACCGTACAAGGTTTTTTTTGGTGCACGGAGTGTTGAGGACATAAAAATCGATTGGAAAAATGCACCGTGCGGCCTGTCGAGTTTGCATCGCCACAACAGTAGCCACAGTTTGCATTTGACTGCAGAGATACACTTGCCATTCTACGTGAGCTAAGCAGAGCGCGCAGCGAACCCACCGCTGCTTGTTTTTAAATCGGAATAAATAAGACACGTTGTAGCATCTGCACAGTGTAAAAACATTTTGGTTTAAATAAGAAGTCAAAGGCCGGCAGCTTTTTGACAGCCCGAGTCACACGTTTAAATAGCGTCACGTTAACGTCGTGAGAACGTTTCTCGTCGTTTTCCTACCGACTTAACGGGATCACACAAATATTACACTTAGAAGAGATGACAAACCAAAAACTGAGCACGGTGGCACATTAACAGAAAGGATGGCAGTGCTTAGAGACTATTAGGAGCTTCCAAAGGATAATGAAAAACATTAAATCTTCAAATTATGCGGTCTTCAAATATCTTGAGAGACTAAAGATTGGCAGATCTCAGCGGTATCTAATGTGAGGAATTTGCTTAAAATACAATAATTCCCCCAAAGTCTCGTCTGACGGGCTCCGCTGATCAGGAGTCTTCGTTCTCCTCCGCAGCTTTGTCGCGCAGCTCATGAAGGACGGGGATCAGGGTTTCTTTGAGTGCCGTGTACAGATGCTCGCTCTTCTCTGAGGCGGGGTCGATCTGGAGAGAGAAAAGGAAGAAAAGAGAATGAGTTCCTTCCTGCTAAACACAGGGTTCTTACACATTTTGACCAATGGATTTCCATGACTTTTCCATGACTTTAAACCAAATTTCCATGACCAAACTGAAATCTCGGTATAAACATGAAAAGTGTACATGTTGCGTATTGAGAGTTATCGCTGGCTTATATTTTGAGCGTCTTTCTTTAAAAAATATACTAATTATTTCAAACTCAACGTAAATGAACACGTGATTTTAACAAATTTCCATGACTTTTGCAAAACTTTTGCAAAACTCCAGGCCTGGAAATTACCATTTTAAAATTCCATGACTTTTCCAGGTTTTCAATGACCGTACGAACCACGTAAACAAGCGTCTCCATTTAATCACTACGCACCACAACGTTAATGCTCACCTTCGTAAACACTTTTATTGTTTGGTTGAGAAAACTGTCCTCCACTTCCTCAGGCATCGGCAGGAGATGTGCAGCACAGTCGAGGATGCAGAGCAGAGTGAGTCTGTGGCCCTGGCAGCGGGGAGGACACGTAGGTTTGATACCATCAGATTATTTCAAAAAGCGGCGACAGTATCACATAAATCATGTGTATGAAAGGCAGTTCCACGTTCTTGGCTTTTTCTGCAACCAGTGAACGGAAGTGACCATATTTGGACGATGGAGCAGCGACGCGAGAGAAACTAGAGATTAAGACCATGAACTCATGTTTACAATGTTTACTGAGGGAATAAATCAAGAGAGAAGTAGAGTCATTCTCTCATCGACTTCTCTACGATCTGATTTATTTTAACAATCAGTGAAGTTGCCCCCTGCTGGCCAGTAGATAGAGTGCTAGAGTACAAAGCACTCAAACAATGGTATTACTTTTTAGAACTGGAGGTTCCCACCTGCTTCAAACTCTTGTTTTGTTAGAGCCTCTGGGCGAGTACCGTTAACAAACAAAGACAAGTCAAACTGAAAATGTATTTTCAATGCCCCTAAGAATTAAATGAAAATCCAGCTTCGCAACTGAAATTGAAGAAAGAAACACGTCAGTTTATTAGCATGGTAGAGAAAAGGGCAAAACAGAACTAGTAAATACCTGGCATCTGTTAGCGGGTTGACTTTTTTTTGTGTTTCTAAAAGCCCATTCATACTTTCTGCTTTGGACATTATGTTGACGTCAGCGTGCAGCCCGAAATTTGGGCCCGATAGAATCTGGAATGGATTGTAGCCAGACCGACTGGAACCGTCAATTGAAATATTAATGGTTTTGTAGAATCAATGATTTTGTAGTAAATGACTAGTGTACGTCCGCAGAGAGAAAGTGTGACCGGGCTTTAGGCTCAGTTACTCTCTTGGCTTTTGAACATGGTTTTGTGTTGGCTTTCTGAAAATATCAACAGATTTTTAACCAGACGTACAAGCAGCGGCTGAACGAAAAGGTTGCAGGTGCAATTCCGCTAAATGGACATTCGGTCTCAGCCCGTCTGTGGGATTCCACCGGCTTGATTCTCATCGTGCCGCGTTAGAAACACTTAGCCTAGCTACTGCTGCTAGCTTTTTCAATTGGACAATGTTTTACATCTAGCACACTCTTGTTTTTTGCCATCTGTTAACAGACAAATACAATCTCTTTTTTAACAAACATTTACAACTTCTTCAATTTAACGGCTTTGCACGCATCGTCATTTTTCTGTTCGAACTTTGTCGACACAGAAGTGCATATATCCAGCAAATATTGTCGGTGTGAAGTGCCTTTAATATCTTTATAATACATAATACAAAGGACTTCTATTGTGCAGACATAACCAGGATTATAATTAGTTTGAAAGTGGAACTGGACACTATGGTAAACATCTGCCTGGAACAAAGCCGAGTGCTTCTGTGATGCTGTGGAGGATATTCCACCCCGCTACCTTCTCCAGCGAGTCCAGGGCGTTGTGTGGGTTGACGTTCTTCTCGCTGAGGGCCTTCACACCGTCGCTGCTGATGACTGGATCCTTGAGCTGCTCCAGCCAGGACCACATCAGACCGGAGAGGACCAGAGGATCTCTCTCCCCGCACAGCCTCTCCCACGCTCCCTCTCTGGAGTTCAGCTCCGTCTGCACATCGCCAACAAAGAGCAGGGTTAAAAAACAAAGTGTCACAGAGCAGAACGTTTTTTATAAAAATGCAGGTTTAAAATCAGGCGACAACCTCCAGTTCTGAATATTTAAGCCATGGAGGAAGTGTCTTAAACCTGCATGTTTCTCATGTCCACCAGGGGGCGACCCGACTCCCCTGGTTGTATAGAGGTCTGAGAAAATTACTCTTCTTCTCTGTTGATTTATTCCCTCAGTTAACATTGTAAACATGAGTTTATGGTCTCAATCTCTATTTTCAAGTCTTCTTCAATACAGCATAAAGTTCATTTAGTAAATGAAGGTCCCTTTAGAGTCAAATAGACCATAAGGCAGCAGATGCTTTAAAGCAGGGCTACCTTGTGATTGACAGGTGTCAATCTTCCACAGTTCAAATATTGTCACTGCAAAGAAAACAAGATGGCCAAACTGAAGTTTAACTTCAAAACAACACAAATCAGTGTGTGACTTAAAGGCGACTACGTCCTCTTCCTATATACAGTCTATGGTTGAAATCAGAGATTGAAAATGTGCTGAAGTTACGCTTCTGTTTGTCACACAGTTCCCTGATGAATGATAAGCACGGCCTATTTTTAGGTTTTGGAAATGACAGTTTACAAATACATAGGAGCTCTCAATCGATACTTTACTTTATCACTCAGACTAGAGAGAGAGTGGGAGAAAAGGGAAATGTCAAAGCAAATGTATTTTGTTGAGATCGGAAATAGTGACTGAAGATGCCAGCCTCCATTTTGAAGGCGGTCCATTCAGCCCCCATGTTGTTTTAGCATTATGGAAGGAGGAGTTGGAACTTCCTTAAACATCAAAGCAACCTCCTGGTGAATTTAAAAATCATTCAATAAGTCAGTCAGCCTGTCAATAATAAATAAAACATAATGAACTAGAAGGGGCACTCGGTAGAGCGCATACCTTCACATATCACAAGATTGGGCATTGAATTATGAACATTTTGGAATTAGTTGCATGCCAATTGGATAAACATTTAGAAATATGGGAAAAAGAAGATGTTGACCTTTTCATGACATTGACCTTGACCTTTGACCCGATCGATCCCAAAAATCTAATCAAATGGTCCCCGGATAATAACCAATCATCCCACCAAAGGTAAGGTAATGAACACCAAATCAAATGAATGACAATTAAAACAAATTGTGAATAATTAGGCAATCTTGATAATAAAGAATACCATGGTATAGTGCCTACATATATTGCCCGGCTCTACTACATAGTATATTTGAGAGTATTTTCTGGGGTACACTACCTGCCACATTGAGACCTTGGAGGTGAAATCCTTGTCCGGCAGGTCCATGGCCAGAGCTTTGGCCACCAGCAGGCGTCTGCCCTCTGGAGACAGCTCGGACTGGAAGGTGATGACCTCTCCGGCATCTCCTCTGTCCGCTGATGCGTCCCCATCCGCTTGCTCCTCGCCGGCCACCGCTTTGCTCCTGCCCGATGAGGCCGGCGGCGCCGCGTCACAGTGAGGTCTTCTTCCCTGCTCGCACAGGCTGAAAGGCAAACTCTGATGCCGATGGTGGAGTTGCTTTTTTAACAAAGGGGATCCGGCATCTTGCTTTGTGTCTCTATCGGGGACCTGAATGCTGCAGAGGATGTCCCGAGGAGAGGGGTCGTCAAATTGGGGGGGGATGCAGGCCGTAAGGTTGCTGTGAGACAAGGAATGTTTGATCAGGTGGCCGATCGGTTTGGTACTCTTCCAATTCCCAAGCTGGTGCTCCCGTTGTCCCACTTGGTGAAGGAGGGAATCGCTGTAACTGAGTCTCCTGTTGTTGAACAGGGAGGACGTCAGAGGGCCTTCTGCCTCCTGCCTCCTCCACACGGGGTCGAGCTCGTTGTCGCTGACGGGGGGCTGATCGTGAGGGGCTCCGGACTGCATAGCGGGTTGGTCGAGGGGGTTCGATGAACAAGGAGGGACGGGGATGCCCTTCCCCCTCATCTCCTTCCCGAGCTGCTGGAGGGCCTGCGGGGACACGGTCTTCTCCACCTCGGCTGTCAGGTCGGGGATCTCCAACCACTCCTCCTCAATCACCGCCTGTCTGTTGGCCGCGATGTCGACGAGGAGCCCGCACACCAGCTGGACCACCTTAGGCACGTTCTTCATCTGCCGGGCCTCGTAGCCGTGCAGCAGGTGGCGCTGGCGGATGAGGTACTGCGACAGGGTGACGGCACTGGCCTTGGGTTCCGCACAGGAGAAGACGCTCCGGAGGGGAACCAGGAACTGGGCGAACTCCCTGACGCACAGCAGCTGGCCTCGGGTCTGGATGGAGTTGGGCCTCTTGGCTCGTACGAACAGGATGGCTTGGTCGGCGCTCATCCGGGACGTGAAAACTACGTAACAAGCCAACAACACACCTGCGTGATGGAAAGAAAGACATTCATGACTGATGTTTTACCTGCGTAGAAGTTAAAGAGCGGATCCATCTGCTTTCTTTTTCAGGGTTTCTGCTGTTAGCAGAAAGGCAGTGACGTTAGTCACCAAAGAGCTAATCAATAAGGTTATGAATAATGGGAACGCTTGTATCAGCTGGGTCAATATTAGCCGCACAAAGTTTGGAAATAAAAGAACGTGTTTTGACATGGGGTTGTATGTATTAAGCAGATAAAATTAATGTTGTGGCTTTTAATAGAGCGAAATAACGGCTTCAGTTCCTCGTCCTTTCCTAAATTTAGAATACTTTCATAGCTATCCCTTGTCGAAAGCCCTTTCTAATGCCATCAGGTCACATGGGCAAATGTTTTTAAAAGGACTAGGGCAATTGCATAACAACGCTAAAACCTAAGTACTTTGGATACATAAGGAACGCCACGAGGAAGAATGATATATAAACTTCAAACATCAATAAAAAATAGACCTGGCCTTTAAGCCATATGACACTTTGATGGGTGTTACGAACCTGTTCTTCCAAGGCCGGCGTGGCAGTGGACAGCCATATTCCCTTCTTGGACGGCGAACGACATGACTTTCACCATGTCCAGGATGGTAGTCAGAGAAGCCACACCGTAGTCCTTCCACCCAAAGTTGTAGTAATAGACTGAGACGCACAAAGCCAGAAGAAGTGAAAGCGGGTCAGTATCCACATAATAATAACTATATCTGTTAGTGTAATGAACATATTGTCTTTTATTACCGTTGCATTGAAAATGTGGAAGGTGATGTTTTGATCGCCGTGTATTTGTATGCGTGCGTGTTATTCGTATAAGTCAAAAAGTATTAAACCGAATCGCATGAAATTTGGTGGGATGATTGGTTATTATCCGGGAACCATTTGATTAGATTTTTGGATCGACCAGGTCAAAGGTCAAGGTCATGAACAGGTCAAAATCTTCTTTGAATCGCGTGAAATTTATTGGGATGATTGGGTATTATCCGGGGACCACTTGATTCGATTTTGGGATTAATCGGATCAAAGGTCAAGGTCATGAAAAGGTCAAAATCTTATTTTTACCATATCAGTCAATTTTTATGCTCATAATGCAATGCCTAATCTTGTGATATGTGAAGGTATGCGATCTACCGACTGCCCATTCTAGTATTACACAGTAATAGTACTCCTCCAATGCAGCAGTTGATTCCTATAGCACGGTCAGTCAGTGACGCGTGATGGAGACCGGCAGGGTCATTTTGTGTCAAATGAAAGACAGCGATCTTCAAAATGCAGCTGACGGCCTGAGGAGGTAACTCGGGTAAAGATCGCAGGAGAGCCTCTCAGGAAGACGAGGTCTGAGCAAATAAAGCCCCAAATAATATGTAAATGAGTTGCTAGTCACGTCCAATCAGACAGCAATTGACAACGTAAACACAGACGTCAGTTCCCCTGAGAGGAATCCACGAGAGAAAAAAATGTGATTGAAAGGCACTTTAGCCAGATGTTGAAAACACGAGATGTGCCTTAAACGTGCAATATCTCTATTGACCATCAGGGGGCGACTCATCGGGATTATATAGACGTCTATGAGAGAAATACAACGGACAGAAACCAAGCTGACATGGCAATAGCTAAAATGATGAACTCTCGGCTTCAAAACCCGTGTGAGAGCCTGAGAAGATGCTATCCTGATTCACACGTACGTATGTGTTCATTTATGGGACTCTGTTAGCTTGCTAGCTCTTTTTGCTAACTTTTAATTGTTGTAATCAATCAAACTCAAAGTTTCTGACAGTTACCAGAACACGTTTCTGCACTGGTTTTATGTGTCCTGTGTTTCTGGAGTCTGCAGAACGCGTCGGTGCGAGGGGGTTTGGACACTCACTTCCTGCCTCCATGAAGGTTTCGGGTCGATACGTGAAACCGCTCTCCTGCTCCAGCGGATTGCCGCAGCTGGCGTGTTCTCCGGGCCGCTGGAGGTTAATGACCGTCTTCAAACCACACCTGAGCACCGCAGCAGGTCAACACAACACATGCATTACAGAGCAATGACAGCAAGCGGCCTCTGTGTCACTGATAATCTAAATGTTAGTAGAGAATCCAATCAATCAGACGCAAAGCTCAGAATCAAATGAGGTGAGAATGTAAGAGACTACTGTACCTTTGAAACTGTTCAATTATATTATATTTTTCTATGATTTCAGTGGAAGGCCTTGCCATAGCTAGCAAGTTGTCAGTAATCCTGGAAGTGGAGAATATGACAAATTAAGTGGAGAATGTTAATCAGAAAGAAAAAAGGGTGAATGAGGACTAATTATTGTGTTAAAAACTAAATTTAAAAAGCTCATTATATCAAAGTACCAAATTTAATTTATAGATATCACCAAGAAACAACCCCAGATTGGATGAAGGCAGGTTCTAAAATAATGTTCGTCAAAGGTTTTTACAGAGGGGATTTTAGATCTTTTTGTATCAGCCATATAAAAAACAATTTTGCCATGTTTTCAAAATGTTGTATAAATCGGGCTATGAATGATATATGAACAACCCCCTCAGTAGAAACCTTCAGAATAAAGAGAGAAATGAAACTGGAGATGTATATAATTTTTCAAAGAAACAAGCCTTTTGTTTGGTAAAATCACATCATTTTTAGAGACACTGCCATTTAATAGGGTATGATAGTCCCAAAAACTCAAATGAGTAAAACAAACATCTGAATGTGCATTTCTGAATGTTTTCTTTCTATTCTGAAATGTTCCAGAAACTCTCTAAATTGACTAGTGCATGTTCCCCTGCAAACATGATGATGCACTGAAACAAAAGCTCTATAGTGCAAAACAAAAACCAGAACAAACTTATTGGCTTTTCATGTAACTATTGATGTGAACTCCGGTGACCCACAGCGACCGGGCACGGCACCGGGCGGCTGTATGAAGGCCGGCCAACGTACCAGGACGAGTAGAGTCCTTTGACGGCTTGCTCTTCATCGCTCCAGCGAGAGGGGTTCTCGTATTTGCAGGCTTTCCCTCCGCAGGCCATGGAGCACTGCATGTGACCGGGGATGACGTGCCTCAGGGTCTCCCCCATCTTAGTGTACTTTGCAGTAGGGACCCTGGCATTGGCTGGTCGATAGAGGGGGGGGGGCGACAACAAAGAAACATAAGAACAACTTGACAATACTCATCAGTGTTTAGTGTAAGCTCTCCTTGCAGCTGAAGTCTTCGCCAAAGCCCTGAAAGCAAAACAATTTCTTGAGTGTGGCGTTACATCTCGTGGTCCCGGGTTCAAAGAGAGGCGGAGGCTGCTTCACGCTGACCGCCACCAGGACTCTGTGGAAGGAGGAGGAGAGCGTCTCCAGGGCAGAGCTGCGTCTGCGCTGCAGGACCTTCAGCAGGACGTCCGAGGCCGAGTGCCGGCGGTCGTGCCTCCGCGAGCTGCCCGCCATCTCCCCAGCTCCGAAGTGGCGTCCGCGGTGGTGCGGCTGCTGCATGACACTGCTGCACTGACGGGAAGCGGCCAGATCAACAGCTCTGGGCCAACGGATAATCATCATCACATGGCAAATCACCCGTCGGCATTGAGAGGCGGCCGATTGGTTTCATCAGCAACATTTGATGTGTCACCATGACGACCGTCTCCAAAGTCGCCGGCCGACGGGCCGAATGTTGCGACTCACACAGATCTGATGGGCGGCTTGTTGATGAAAAAAGAGACTGGACCCACAGCGTGCAAGATTGAAACAACGAATTCACGAAAGACAAATAGGTCAACACGAATAAAACTATATTGTTTGTGTCGAAAATGTCTCGTTCTAAGTTTCCAAAGTGAAATTGATTATTTTGTAATTGATTTACAGCACACATTTTTTCGTGCTCTAGTTTAGGGATTTGAAAGAGAGTCGCTCATGTTTACTCATATTTTTTTTGGACTGCCTTGGATCATAGGAATAACACGTATAAAATAGAATATAGTTATAGGTATAGTTGCCCTTTAAATGTGTTCAACTTGAATATCAATAACAAAAGAGCTGTAACAATGAGATAATTTGTATCCACTTGTCTAGGACCATAATGTGTAATTGTTCCACTGGCACTGTGCTTGAAGCCTGCTTGACCAATCAGCAGCCGGTCCGCCATCAAACTGAAGCCAGAAGGTGATGCTGCTGCTCTCGGTGTGTGGGGGCAGCAGGCGGCCGACAAACAGATCAGAGACGGCTGCAGCAGCACCGAGCAGCAGATGACTGGCTGCACCAGTTATGGTCACATAACATAGACACATTTCTCTTCTCCAACTGGCCCATTATCTAGACTTACAATCAGGACCAGTGGAAGACTTTTATTACTGGTATTATTATAAGCTAACCGTAGGATTACTATCAGTTGGTAATACCTGACTAATTGATATTTACAGAACACCACACAGGTGTGTTATGGAAGATAAGCTGCTTAATCCCAGTATTGAATGCATTGTATTCATTACTCATCACTTACATATCTTACTATAAAAAAGTTATTATGTTGTCGATTGATTTTCAATTATAATAATAAAATGTTGTGGGTGAGAGGGAAGCTTTGATCGCCTCATTGAACCTCATTTTCTCTGATTTCAACACCTAATCTGACCCGTGGCACCGAGGAAAAGCATTTACAATAACTATATAGAAATAGCCAATCATCTCACTGATGGTCTTGAACAACAACAACAAAGAACTATAGTGACCTGTCACATCCATGATGACAGATTTCTTATTCATGACAAACTAATATCCAGCATCAATGCTAAAATATTCCTGGTGATTTTCTTTGATTGAATATTGATGAAGAGGACGGGTGTTTCTTTACCTGTAAAATGATCATACGCTAAAGATCCTTATGCGATAATAGGTGTGTTGTCCCCTTTCATCTGAAGTCTACTTTATCCACCTTACACTCCGTGTACAGCGCCATCAAAATGTTCACATAACAAAGAAATCATGTGTTTAAAAAAAGAAGAAGAATGACCACTCTGTCTATATTTCTATATCTTCTTCATCACTTTAACATGTTCAAAAATGTGTATTATTGTCCATGAAACCATGTCAAATAGACAGTCCTGTGCCCTACCACTGCACTGCATGAATACAGATAAAGATGTTGTGTTGTGTTGGTGTAGCGGAGCTCTCCTACCTGTCTCCATCTCCGCGCTGATCTCTTCAGTGTGAGCTTCACTCGTGGAGTAAGGCAGGTCGCTCAGTATGCTGACACCGGCTGCCATGGCACGGGCTGAAATGGGAGGATAAACATTGCGTGTCAAAGGCGGATGGAGAGAAGAAGAAAAAGAAGAAGAAAAGAAAAACAGCCTCGCGAGCAGAACCTTCGGGGGGTTGTGCTGATAACGCAAAACGGTAACAAGGTGCACGCACAAATGAGATGCGAGGAGCGGCGTTGCCCGGCAAAGGCGACCCGGGGGAGAGGATGGGAGAGGGGGGAGGAGGAGGGGGGATATGCAAAGTGAGCCACCATGTCAGCTGCTCACGTGTCAGTCTGACGGCTGCACCTCCGGGAGGCAGGTGGAGAGGGCTCGGTGGTCCGAGGAGGTGCCGAGTTACACGGCGGCGCTTTGAGCCGCATGTGAGAGATCCGGCTGTAATCCCTCCCGTCTCACTGGGCTGGTGCCACGCTCATCCATTATTCAGGAGAAAACACATCCAGCTTCGGGGGCCGCACTTCTTGACTCGCACATCTGATTTGTGTAGCCTGATATAAGTGTTGTGTCACAAAAGGGTCTCTCGGCGTGTCGATATAACTCCGAGGGGTTTCTCACGTTACACCCGGCGCTCCGAAGGGCCTCGGCGCTTGTGTTGCAGAAGTGAAACTCGGCACCCTCACGGCTCCTCGCTGTGGTCCATTAACAATTGACAACTTTTCGATGGGCAAGTGATTCCCTGATCTTACGCTTTTCCTTTCCTCTTTGATGAAGTTAATTAGGCCGACTTAATCACAGAGCCGGTGGCCGATTTTCTAAATAGTTGTCAATGCTTGCGTTGCTGAGCACCTCAGCTTTTTTTATTGTTCTACGCACCTCGCCTTGTTTTTAAAATAGCTTTTATAGCTATATGACTTTACCTACAGTAGTTAGCACGATGTGAACAGAAAACCAGCAGGAGGCAAACTATTCAATTCAATTCAGTTCATTTCTACATAGCCCAATATCACAAACGTGTGCAGTACTTTAGATTTCAGGGAGGTTGTGTACATGTATTTAAGAGGGGCAAAGTACCGCCTCTTCTAGTCGACCACCATGGGAACTTATTTTGGAAATTCCGTTCACACCCATTCATAAACTGATTTTTTACGGATTAAAAAACAAGTCACATTTATGCAACTGCCAGACTTCTGTAGTCTCTGAATATTGATGATGTGAAGTTAGTTATTTTTAACATCCACAATACATTTTGGGACTTCTTTTACACTGTAATTCACTTGTCTTGCTACAAGCCTGACACCCCTTGGCATCGTTTAAGAACCTCTTGATAACAAGCCGGTGAAAGAGAAGGCACTCTGTATGATAAGTGGGACATGCATCAAATATTAACGATGATATGACACCGAGCTGATGTCGGGGCCACAAATAAATCTCTTCACAAATCTCTTCGCTCGGCCGCCGATCGAGAGCAGATTCACCGAAACCCTTCATACGTTTGCGATTGGATCCTTAAACTCCCGTCCGGTGGGAAGCCGGTGTGTCTCGGCGGCTTTGAGAGAGATGGTGAGAAAGCTGAGACAGCTCTCTCAGGGACGCTGCTGACGAGTGTGGGATGTGAGTCGTTTCCACTGGGAGTGTTGATAAAGAAACATGGTGCTCATCTCCTCACGCCGTGTTTTATCTAAATCTGTCCGTACCAGGAGAATTACGGGAATATTCGGAGTGGAAACTTACCATGGGACTTTATAGGGATTTATAGGAATACATGGGGAATAATAAGAATAGAAATGGAAACAACCGAGTAATTGATGAAAACAAACCGTGTACCACATTATTGAGCAGACATCATTCAATAGTTTGCCAAATAAATCAACAAATTTGACCAAAACATACAAAATAAGATGTGTCGTGTGTGTGAGTTCGCAGGCCAGCAAGTCGACTATTGGGGAGGGATACTTGGGCTGTGTGCAAACTTTGGGTTTAAAACATGTATTAACAACATGTACAATAAAGGTTAAATGGAAATAGATCATTAAATTATACTTTAAATATCTGTATATGTAGTGTTTATATTAATAAATATTTAGAAAAATACAGTGAAATTCTTTCAGCCTCGTATTTTCCTCAGTACTTGAAGGCATCACTGCACAGAAAATACAAATTACCGTCTGGGGACCACTTCTCACCAGCTACTGAAGAGAACAAAGGAGTAAATCACAGACTCATAAATGTATATATTAAACAGGCACTCAGTTCACTCAACATTGAGCAGTAAATGGAGACGTTGACTTAATGCCTGACCTTATTTGCCCCAGAAGGCTCGAGACTTCAGTAACTCAAATCAAATGGCAGGCAGTAAATATGATGCACTGTGCAGTAAAATAGGGCCTTGACTTGTCATGACACAGGTGTAATTAATTACATTAATCACAGTGTTATAACGTCCGTGACTTTCTGGTGACAAAGGTATATGACAGGTGGGAAAGGTCACACATCACTGGCTGCAGGGCTACTTATTCCCTGCGTCCATGGGAGCAGCACGTCTCCGACATGCCGATATTAGAGCCGTTTTAAAGGAGACACTTCATGTCATATGTCCCTTCCTCTGACTACCGTTACAG
This sequence comes from Liparis tanakae, assembly GCA_036178185.1. NCBI lineage: Eukaryota > Metazoa > Chordata > Actinopteri > Perciformes > Liparidae > Liparis > Liparis tanakae. The sequence goes on along the minus strand of CM070109.1, from coordinate 17,723,456 downwards.
GTCTTAAACCTGAGAACCAGAGGCGAGCATGTGGCGGTAGCAGAGCGGCGCTCCGGCGGACGCTAGTCATCGCTTCGCCACTCGAGGAGGCGAACAAAGCTGCATTGAAAGTCCACTTTCTAAATGAACGTCGACTAAGCTAATATTGGTGCGTTACTCGTGGTTTGCGCGCGTCTTTTGGCGCAGAAAGGCCAGCGTGCAGCTAGTGTTAGCTCATTGGGATGTCGCGTTAACGTTCGCGTCCGGTGCTGATGCTGCGAGCGCCGGCGCTACCGTTAGCACGCTGATGAGCTCGCCGTACTGTCTTGGGCTGTCGTTAACTGGCGCTAGCATGGTAGCTAGCAGGAGAGGGCCGTGACTTACGTTGTCGTGTTGGCTGAGCCCGTGGGGTTGTCTTCACGGTATCCGAGTCATCTCTCTACCTCCGCGGTTGTTTCGTCGTTGGCACGTAGCAATGCGATATTTTTTTTTCTTTTCCTCTCGAGCCACATCATTTGGTCCGCTAAGTGAGGCTAGCTAACTAGCTAACTTAGCCACCTGACATGTTGTCATGGGACGGTCCCGTTACGTCACGTGACTAGAGACGGGGCTCAGTTCCCGTTGGTGTAATAATAGTGGTTCTATCGATTGTTTTTATGAAAGCAGTACTGGAGGTTTCTTTTATTAGTTGGAATGCTTCAGCAGTCCAACTCTTGTTCTTGTAATCTTTATTTAAACTTTTTATTATTCTTCTATTTCTTCCGTACCTTTTTCGTCCCTCTTCTACTCCTTCATATATTCAGCTATTTAAACAATTCAAATATTAAAAAATTCAGCTTCTTCAGACTTGGAATGGCATTACTTTTCATATTTCAAATGTTTCAAATGTTTTATATTTAAATACTTTTATGTCATTTTAAATTCATCAGTTCCTATGGAGAAAATCTTCATTTTAAAAGCTTACAGTATCTTCATACTTTCAGCAAATTCAGCAATTTAATTTTTCATATGTTCAGATAGCCTTCAGCTATTACTGTATATTTTCAAATATTTTTATCTTTTCAAATTTTCAAATTATTAATTTTTAGGAATAAATAATGAATGGGATCCAATGAGAGAACTCTTCAAATCCGCTTCAACTTGTTCAACTTTAAAAGCTTACCATATCGGCATACATTCAGCTAAAGACACAATTCCACTTTTAAAATGTTGACAGAGGTGTTAGCTATAACTTTATAATTCATATTCTGTTCATATCTCGTATAGTTATTTAATTGTTATTATTTTAGTTTGATGTGTTTTTCCGCTCCTCCTAGGAGCTTACAATGGGTGTGTGTAGAAGTCTAGAGCTGTGACGTCATGGCTAGAGGGACAGCTGCGTCAGGATCAAGCGGAAATTATTTTGTAAATCGCTACTACGGCCACAATTCTTACTCTTTAGACATATTTTGTTGATAAAGTAATAGGGAATATTGTGCTTGTCATAGAAATGTGACTGTGGAATCCAACAGTTTCCCAGATGTCTCGAGAAGCCTTTACGAGGGAGAAGTCCACTTTTCTGCTCAGTCATCGCCATTGTAATTCTGAGCGCCTTTCAACTTTTGAAGCAAACAGGAGCATTTTCTGAACTGCGACTATACCTCATTTCTTAACCTAAAAAATATTTAAGGAGATGTCAACGTTCACACAAGCCTTGAGCTTCTCCTAATGTAGACGTTTTAGGGTGAGAGTTATGGTTCTCTTTCAAATCCAAATGTTCTGACGGGTTGCTTTCATCAGATTCTCAGCTGTCTGTCTCTTATTTTCAGTTATTTTCAGTTAGTGGGGCAGCTAACAGCATTTTTGATGAAGAATCGTTCAAATGTGGATACAAGCACCAAAATTACTCTATGGATTCTGCTCTTCCAATAAAGAACGTTAAAAAAAGCCCATTTTATTTCCCGCCATTATTAAAAAATGCGTTTTCCATGATATCTCCTGAAAAAAACATCAAAGCACATATAAGATAATGTCAACCCCTATGTTTTGATGGTCAAGGATTGCAATGATACCATAGACGGCATCATTGAATGCTTTGTGTTATTCATGGCCACCATTTTGCCTTCCTCCATAACCAAATTCTGTATTTTGCCATATCTCTTCAGCCAAACACAATAAATGAAAAGTGGTAATATCTACCCCTATGTTTTGATGGTCAAGGATTACAATGATACCATACACAACACCATGCACTTTATACACTGACCAACGGTTTGTGTCTATATATGGAGAGATATTAGAGATATTTCATATATAAGTTATTTTGAGCTATTTTCATTTATTCATTTCATATTTCAATTATTTTCAGTTATTCATTTCCTATTTCAGCTATTTCCAGATATTGTCAGTTATTTTCAGTTATTCATTTCATATTTCAGCTATTTCCAGATGTTTTCAGTTATTCATTTCCTATTTCAGCTATTTCCATATGTTTTCAGTTATTCATTTCCTATTTCAGCTATTTCCAGATATTGTCAGTTATTTTCAGTTATTTTCAGTTATTCATTTCATATTTCAGATATTTCCAGCTATTTCCAGTTATTTTCATTTATTCATTTCATATTTCAATTATTTTCAGTTATTTATTTCCTATTTCAGCTATTTCCAGATATTGTCAGTTATTTTCAGTTATTCATTTCATATTTCAGCTATTTCCGGATGTTTTCAGTTATTTTCAGTTATTTTCAGTTATTCATTTCATATTTCAAATATGTCCACACATTTTAACTTATTCATTTCATATTTCAGCTATTTTCAAACCTATTTCGGCTATTTTTAGACATTTTCAACTATTTCCAAACCTATTTCAGCTATTTTAAAACCTTTTTCAGCTATTTATTTTTTATTTTTCAGCTTCAAGCTTTCAAATGTTAAGCATTCCAACGCATTTTCAGAAGGAAATGCTCTTTCTAGTTTGTATTAAAATGTTATTCTACGGGAAAGTAAAAAGAGAACATGTTGGTGCTGGTGAAAGCGTATTCACTCTGGTACACAGCAGTGTAATATCGGATATGTTTTTCTTTCCGTTCTTTTTTATTTTAATCTAATTTAAAATCCCAGTGATTTTAAAAACAACACTGAAACCGTTTTACTGACTACATTTCTATATATATATATATATATATATATATATATATATATATATATATATATATAAATTGTGTGTTTGAGGGTAAGATTGCATTCCACGCAGAGGTAAATACCTCTGAGAAAATTATTTCTGTCTAATCTTTTAAACGAGAGCCTGGTCTGACTGGCGGACAACATAAAAATCCTCGAAAAACAGGCCACAACTGAGTGTCTTTTTCGGAAATCCTCTGGTGCCACCTAGTGGCTATTTACTCAAAATGATGCGATCGAGTTGCAAAGAAAGGAAATGTATCTTCGAACACACATGTACACGTAACAAAACAAGCAAAACAGCAGCCAAAAGATCAAACAGCGGAGCAGCTCGGCGCTGATTGGCTCCCACAACGCAGCGTTCTGGTTCTGTGCTGTGTTCTTTGATATATACACATGTACATACATAAATACATGGTGAACTAATCTTACATTAGGTTGTTCAGCTGTAGTAAGACGACATTGAAGGCCCTAGGTAGAAAATGCACAGCCTGTGCACTTCAATGAATCAGATCAATCAATATATATATATACACACACACACAGATTTTGGTTTGTGATTTTTACTCGAGGGGAACTGAGTAGCCGACATGTGATTTTACAGAGTAGACATAATTCAGCAGACAAAACACATGAAGTTCAATTTCAGTCTTTATTTATCTACTACTTTTGTAAAACTGATACAATGAAAACAATATATAGAGTTTTTGAATTCAAGTGGGCAAAACAAGATTAAAGAATGTAATTCAATCAAGAGCCTTGAAGACTATGCTTATTGCTTATTATACACTATACACCGTTTATTTCCATTACCTCAAGTCAAGATGGTTTTACGTGCCCATGTGTATATACAGGCACGTGCACAGATGTAGCCCTAGTGGTGCTCATGAGTAAAGTGCCCTTTTTGCTGGAGACACTTTTTTTCATTCATCAGGATTTAAGAATAAAAGTTTCTTTCTCTCTCATCAATTCCCCCAAACGTGTTTTGATATCTGACAGGGCATTTATTTGAGTTCTTGTGAGAATTTCGCCCTGACATGCTCCGCGACGCCTACGATACGGATCCGTATCAGACCGGCAAGGAGGGCGATAGTGGCTGGCATGACAACCTATTAGCCAATCAGAATGCTTGTACTGTTTTTGACATATCATAATTCATCTTTATTCATAACGATAATTTAAGCTAGCTGTCTAATCCTGCCCAGAGGAAACACAGGTCGAGGACAGCATCATCAGTGTATTGCTGCTTATGCTTCAAATCTGTTAGAATTTCTTTGGGGCAATGGGTGCCCTTTTTGGGGATTTGAGCACGTGCCCCCCAAAGTGTCTGTGCACGTGCCTGTATGTATATGTATATGTATGTATATATATATATATATATATATATATATATATATATATATATATACATACATATACATTGATTGATCTGATCCATTGAAGTGTTATGTTAAAATGCTTTTATCTATTTAATGTTTACATACTTCCAACAGCAATGGACCCAGAATGATTTTTCTGCCCAGATTACTATGTTATAGGAAACATCGTCCCACAAGGACCCGGAATGAAGGCCCTATTGTAAGATACAAGACCCATCAATCATCCCTTAACGCTTCACGTCAAAACATATCGGGACATTCATCTAAACCTGGAGATTGGAGACATTCTTTCAAAAGTTTTATTCAGGGCAATATAAGTCTTATTCATGGGAATGTATGTGTCCTTAAGGGAAATACACGTTTTGAAAAGGTAATATAAGTTGTATTTATGGAGATATACGTTTTTATAAGGGAATGAATTTAACCAATAGGAATTTCCCCTCCCAAAGGATAAACGGGTTTGGTGGGAAACGATATTGCGGCTGCAAAATGATCCGTTATATCTCAATTAGTATTGTATCACTTTGGAGGGAGGGTGAAATGATCACGGGAGAGGTCGGTCTGCGTGGAACGCAGGTAACACTGTCATAAAGTTGGCACATGGTTACGTGCTACGTTGCGTAAAATGATGGCGGTTATCCTGTGAAGGTGGGTAAATAAATAAACATAATTAATTATGAGAAGAAGTAAAAACTATGCCGTAAAGTAAAAGTCAACGGGATGTTCCCGACGTCATTTTTTTTGCACACGTGCCCGCTATTGTGGACATTAGAGAACACAAACCGCCTGGACTCCAGTGATGTCAAAGATGTCAGAGAGGTTGCCAGATTTCATCAAGTGGGTGCACGAGAAAGGGACGTCCTCCGGAAACTCTCTTTGCAGTCCCACTAGTGACCAGCAGGGGAAGACGTGTCCAAAAAAAGCCACCTGGAGAGGAAGACTCCCTTGTGTCGTATACATGTGATGTGGTCTGAACAACCCGATGTACTACTCGTTCCTGCAGACGAGGTGAATGTTTACCAGAATCATGTTGGATTTACTTTGCAGATGGGAAGAACAGCTTCTCTTACAATGTGTTAGGTATAATACTGATGATGTTTCACAGGAACATCTCTATCATTTGCTGATGACCAATGACAACTTATGTTATCAATAATTAATTGACAATTCTAAACTAAAGAGTACTTCTATTATTTTATTTTTCCTCACGAAACTGTATACTTTGTCACCCAAAATTACAAAAAAATGCATTCTTTTGGAGGATTGCAGATTTTACACAACACGCACGTGCATTTCCAGGACATGAAGAGCTAAGATAACAAATATGTTGAACAATGGGTCTTGTATCTCCTGATTCTCCTGTTCTTTATACTTACAGTTTCTTTCAGGAACGGTTACTATTACTTTCAGGAACGGTTACTATTGCTGAACTTGATATGACCTCCATCAGTAAATGAGACCAACAGAGAGAAGATGGTCTCTTTCTGTATTATTCTTGATGCTCCTTATCCATGCCACCAGGTCAGATTGTGTACATCATAACTTCCTTCAGCTCAGGGTGCAGCGTGTCCAGCAGACCAGTCCACTGGACAGACCCAGATCTGGCTTTAGCCTCCGGAACTGCAGTCAGACGCTCCTGCGGCCCGAGGAGAGCTCGGCTCCCGGCTCTGCTGTGGACCCAGGACGTACTGCTGGGCCGCTGGAGGGAAGGAAGGCACGGGAGAACCAGAACCAGGACTGACGGGGAAGACTGTTTGACCCCTGCCACAGTAACATGAGAGGTTGTCATAATGGAAACTGGTTTAAGGAAGTAATACCACCTTTGTCCACACGGACCGCCAAAATCACCACAAAATGAAAGTTCCTTGTAAAGCAGCTTTAAAATGTGTGCCTTTGTTTAGTCCTGTTAATGTAAGATAGCATATTGATATTTCATGTTGACATTCCTTTATGCTGTTCTCCAGAGCTTCACTCATGTCCCGGAAGGGGTCTATATATTTAAGAGCAATACTTTAGAATTCAGCAGGTACACACTTCAAACTGTAATAGGTGTTATGCTTCTTATATTTGAAACCATTTTTGGAACATCTGATTGTTGTGTTGTTTTGTTTCCAGTATCCAGTGATGGTTGGTTGCCTACCGTGTTGTGTGTGAAAGAAAGGGTTCCTCAAGATTAGATTTCTAAAGTAAAAAAAAATGTTTTAATAGACCAACATTCTTTAAGGGTTTCAGCTTTTCTCACAGCAGCATGCTAAAAAAATATTCTGAGTGAGATGTTTCACAATCTTTTGAGAGAAATAACCACAAAAGAATAGAACAATCTCAGAGGTCAAATGTTTTACTGCCTCAGCTTCACTCGAGTGGCTGATATGTCTGATATGTCCTTATATCATTGAAATGGTGTTCGTTATAGATCATTGTCTAGTTTTGCGATTATTAGGGGATTTTGTTTTAGATGGAAAAGTAAAGAGTTAAAAAAAGTAAGACCAAACTCTACTTTCCCATTTGCATCGTTTCAAGTGTTGAGAACATAGAAGTCGAACTACAGGCATTAAATGCACCCATCTTCTTCTTCTTCTTCTTCTTCTTCTTCTTCTTCTTCTTCTTCTTCTTCTTCTTCTTCTTCTTCTTCTTCTTCTTCTTCTTCTTCTTCTTCTTCTTCTTCTTCTTCTTCTTCTTCTTCTTCTTCTTCTTCTTCTTCTTCTTCTTCTTCTTCTTCTTCTTCTCCCCCCTCGTCAAAACGCTTATAGCTCGTAAAAGTCCCACGAAGGTTATTTCAAGTCTCCGTCCTTGTTTTCTTCCTTTTTGCATATCCACCCATGCAGGACAAGTGCGGCTTTGCATGTAACTTTGGCTGCGAGCAGACGAGCCCCAGGAGGGGGCGGAGCTTCGCGACGAGACCCATAAAACCCAAAGCTTTGTTCCTCCGCTCACTGCCAAGGTGACGTGCTCAGCGGCTGACGAATACCTCCGACCAGCGTGGCTCGCGCGCGCGCTCACGCACACACTCACTCACACACACGCATACGCAGCAGAAGCAGCGGAGTGGGCATGAACGCGGCCGGGTTCGGGATTTTTCGGTCAGAGGTTCGCTCCCGGTTCGGCACTCCAAGAAGAACCAAACCCGGGCAGAAGTAAGGCGTGTGAAGCCCGCACGGGACCCCGCAGAGAAGCCGTTCTGCCGGTGCTCCATATCCTCCACCCCGAGGAGGATAATTTATCCGCAGTCTCGGACACCGGACTACAGAGGCTCTGCAGCGGGAATATGACAGCTGGCTCGGGCCACTGAAGGGAGCGATAATCGGTGCACGCGCTCGGTATTTTGTATTGGGGTGGCCGCACGGCCAGATTATGCATCATCCTTTGGACATGGCGCATTACTACGCTCCGGAGGTGCTTCCGCACGACCACAGGACTCATCGCTACCGGAGCTTCATGATAGAGGAGATCCTGACGGAGCACCCGGAGCACAAAGCGTCGGCTCCCGCCGGGGAGCTGCTTAAGTTCGGGGTGCAGGCTCTCTTGTCCGCCCGGCCTTTCCATAACCAGCTGGGTAAGAGGAGGCTGCGAGTTTATGGATGAGTGCCCAAACGAGACGATGTGTGAGGCGGTTTCATAATGGAAAACTGAAGATAATAGATAATATATTAAAGATGTTATTGTATAATCTTTTAACATGCAGATACAACAATAACGTGTCTTTCGAGGGGAAATAATGTAACTTCAGACACATGCAGATTTATATGACAAGAGACAAACAAAAAAGAAATCGAGTTTCAGCTCATGATTTGCAACAATTGGGCAAAAGTGGCATTCAATCGGGTCTGAAAACTATGGAGTTGAAGTGTTTTGAAAAGTAGAGGAAATTTATTATTTTGTTTGAATTCTGAAAAACTACCGTATTTAAATACAATAGTATATATAGAGATAATATATATATATATATATATATATATATATATATATATATATATATATATATTAAAGTTGAAAGTTGAATAAGTAAAATTAAGTGAAATGTGGATTTTCTGTCAGGTTTCACAATTCAGTAAGCCCCTTCCTATAGATAAAAAGAAGAAAAAAACATTTGAAAAAACATTATCTGGAGATGTTGTATTATTTACTGATATTCTTGTGTGAAAAAAATACTCATATCACATGGCTACACATAATAATAATAATAAATATCTAATTATAATTATATATGCGCAAAATCGATATAAATATAGCTTTTGCGCATATATATTATGTATCGTGTTCTATTAAAAACACATCTGATGACATCATGAAACAAATAAAAGCATTTGAAGTTCAGTGCAGGCATTTACCCTTGAACTAAAGTTAAAAGTAATTTACATGCAAACAGCTGACATTATAGTAGGTTTCCAGCCTTGTGAAAAATAATGATGCATAAATAAATGTATTATTTTTGAATACAACACAATAATGAAGTAATAGCATAATAGGTCTTATTCTAATATGTCAGGTTATTCAAATATGAGGCCCCCATTGTTGTTGCTAGTTTAACTGAACTATATATATATATATATATATATATATATATATATATATATATATATATATATATATATATATATATATATACACATTTATAAGCAAATTATGATATGCCCTAATGTGTCAGGATTATATATATATATATATATATATTATATATAAAAAGAGAACATATTGCAACATGCTATATCAGCTGCAGTTGATCGGCCCTGAACTCTGACCTCAGGTCTGTAGTTATAAAGGTTATAGTAGCTCACGCGAAGCTAACCTAGACTAGCTAGCACTAGCTGGGGCTATGTACTAAAAACAAGCCCCTCGTTTCTCTGTCGCCCCGTTGCTTCCAGTCCTAAAGGCCGACCAGACGAGCCTCCTCAAGTTCCCCATGTCGCCGCTGTCCTGCTCGCTGGGCTCCCCGCTCAGCGCGCAGCTGCTGTCGGCGGCGTCAGGCCTGCAGATCGGCGCGGCGTCCCACCACCTGCCGCTGGACCTGCACCTCCGCGGGAAGCTGGAGCACGGGGGCGACGGGGGCGGCAAGAGCAAGAAGGGCCGCCGGAGCCGCACCGTGTTCACCGAGCTGCAGCTCATGGGGCTGGAGAAGCGCTTCGAGAAGCAGAAGTATCTGTCGACGCCCGATAGGTGGGTCCACGGAGACGGCTTGAGCCGACATTTACATTCGAAATAGCTTTCGCTTAAAAAAAAAATACATTTATGTATTATTCATTTATTTATTCCCCCCTATTTATTTGCAATGCTAAAACACTTTTTATCATTGTATTGTGTTCCTCTAAAAGTGCTAAAGTACAACCACATCCAAGAGTCCAAAACATATCAATACACGACCCGCCATTTATACATTATGTTGCCAACATTTTCACAAAAGCAGGCTGTTGTAAAGAATGTATTAGACTGGGTTATTAGAAGCAACCAATCATTTGCCCATAAAACTGGAGAAAAACCATCAACATGTGATGCAGAGTTATTGATTACGGATGTATTTGCTCCTCAGAATAGACCTGGCGGAGTCTTTGGGCCTCAGTCAGCTGCAAGTGAAGACGTGGTACCAGAACAGACGGATGAAATGGAAGAAAATTGTAAGCTATTCCTCATTGTGGCGGTGGTGGTGATGATGATGATGATGATGGTGGTGATTTTGTACGAGGTTAGGCCTGCAGCAACAACAACGAGGATAGGAAACGTTCTGTTTTGTGTTATTACAACAGATGTTGATGGGAAACGTAGTTCTTTGCATGCTGACGTGGATTTAAAGGGACCTCTTTAGGAGATCACACGAATGTGTCATATCTTTGAATTTGGTATGGATAATTCAGTGTGGGGGGGGGGGGTGCACTTAGGTGTCAATATGGTGTGTGTGTGTGTGTGTGTGTGTGCGTGTTGGTGTGAGTTACATATCTCTCTTCGCTCATGTTCCGCCCGCAGGTGTTGCAGGGTGGAGGTCTGGAATCTCCCACGAAACCCAAAGGCCGCCCAAAGAAAAACTCCATCCCCAGCAGCGAGCAGCTCTCCGAACAGGAGCGAACCGCGGCCGACGCGGACCGCCAGTCTGAAGGCTCGAGCTCCCACTCGGAGAACGCTCAGGAGGACTGACCCTGTTACCCCCTCCGCCCGCTGCACGGCCCGCAGCTGCGCGGACACTCCCGGTTCCACACGCGCACTCGGCGTATTTTTTTTAGATTTTTTAAATGTCCATTTTCTTCTTCCGGCTGGAGCGGGAGGGCGCCGGTGCTTTTGAAGCGGGAACTTTCTCGCGCAGGCTCCCAGAAGACTACTCGTGGGCCCCTTGCAGGATAGTCTGGACTATTAACACATGCTGACATCCTCTAGCAGCCGCGAGTTGTTGTTGTTGTTGTTGTTGTTGGTTTTGTTGTTGTTGTTTTTCTACCACGCGCTGCCCTCGTGGTGAACTTGCTGCTGTTGAGTAGCTCAACACTTCGCAGTAGGTCTTCCCCTTTATATTCTACGGAGATACGGTTTTTTGCATTCCCTCTTTGTGTAACTATGCCATGTTTAATTATTAAATATATTTTCACAATTACAATGTTCTCTGTTTATTATAAAAGAGCCAGGCTTGTGAAAACGATTGCATGTGATGTTGATGATGATGATGATGACGATGACGATGATAGCTTCCAGGCTCATCTGTCAGTGGTGTTCACGTGGATCAGGGCCTAATATGGTTACATATCAGAAGTGGATGTGTCACGTGACTTTATATCAGGTCCGAATCACATCACGAGCAAGTTGCATTATCGCTGCATGCCCACATTAACGGCCGGGCTTATTTCGTGTTGGTTCTTGGTTTAATTACTGTATTGTTAAGTCGCGGATTTATTATTTGTTTTGTGTAAGAATTGATGAAGAATGGACTTTTTTGATTTATTTTGAAAATCCGTTTCTGCTGCAGGTGAAGAAAACATATCCCCTGCTTAAAGTTGTGGCTTTGCTTTAATTCATGTTCCCACTTCAGAGGCCCATCAGCGTCTGTGTTATATCCGTATCATTACATTATGTATATATGTGTGTTTAAACTGTTTATGCTTGAACAGAGAACACTTACTTTTGTTAATAATTAATTATTTGTAATGTTCATTTTCGTTTTGTGCAAACGGACACATTTTCTCAGGCTGTTGTTGGTTGTACTCGGATGCTTTTTTTTTTAAAGCAAGAGGACTCACACTGGACAGCGAAAAGATTGTATTTATTTCTAGTAGATTTTTTTTACGAGTTAAGATTGAACGTCGCATCGACTCATGAAGATCAGAAACGGTTTTATTACTCTAACTCTATTTATTAACATCTATGCGTCTCCAAAGAATAAATGCGACTCAAACATTCCCTGTGAATCCATATGACCTTCTTTCACTTTTTTAAAACGTGATTTCATTCATTTAAATGTAATCCTCTATATATTTATTTATTTTAACTCATTTTACGACCACAGAGCTTCTCTTCAAAAGGTGATGAATTCCAGCACTCAAAATTTAAATCCAACAATGTGTATTTGGTAATGACTTCTGTTTTTATTAGTGCTTTAAAAAATGTGTTCAGGTCAAGAGGGACAAAAGAACCAGAATATCTCGTTTCAATATATCATTTGACCAAACTTAAGTATAGCACACACATTTCCTATAAAAAAATAATATGAATCTGTTTTTCCTCGATTTTTTATTTCAGATAATATTTGAAAAGCAGAGGCTATATTTCTTGTTTTCTAGAATATATTTATATGATTCTAATAATAACTGTTCAAACAACGCCGTGAATATACATATTGTACACGCTGCTCGGTCATATTAACATATAGTTCAGCTCTCTTGAAAATATGAAGTATGTATTTGTCGCTCGCGTAAAACAAACAAACATCCGAACGAATCAGAGGAAATAAGTTCATCTGTCACGTGACTTCATATCAGGTCAGAATCACGAGCTCGTTTTATGTATTGGACTTGTCTCGTGCTCTTCCTTCTGCTATTAAGACAGCTCAGGGTGAATATTCATTCAGAGTGGAACACGCGCTCCAACATCAATTGTTATTTTGGCATCAAACTGATTGAGAATCCCCCCCCCCCCCCTCCTCGTCTCGTCTCTCTCCATTCTGTCTCACGACGACACACACACCTGTTTGTTCAAAACATACTGGTCCAATAAGTAAATGACTGTTATAATAAAACTTCCATCATATCACGGTATACTGCTATACTTGCTAACTTGTAATACATATTTGAATCATTCGAAAAATAAACTTTATTGCTTTACAATAAGGGAAAATGTGCTTACAATAAAGGGAGAAAGACAGAGACGAGGCTCAGAGAGAATAAGATGGGAAATAAAACACACAAATGAGATTCAAATTAAACTAAGGTCAAATTCAAATAATATTTAAAAAAGGATTATGCATAACAGAAGATGGAAAATAGAAGCCACTTAATGATACTATATACTCTTCAGCCCACGCATCTTCAATACACACTGCACCGCGGGGTCTCCGTTCGCCACATCAGGGGAGGAGAAAACAAGTATTTATGTCAACTAAAATCATAAGACAAAAACAGGTTTGATAATTAGAAAATAAATTACGTATTCAATATTTAGTAGACACGAAAAGCATATTAATAATGACAAATTACGCCATAATCCAGAGGCACCGATGCCTGAAGTGATTTGAACGCCCCACCTTTGCATTCCGTTTTGCATCAGAAAGCCCCTGAATGCAACGCAGCAGCTAAATGTATCGGCGGCTTGAAGCAAACAAACATCGGCCCTGAAACGCTTTTTAAGCTTTTACTTTGGCCCTGCGTGGTGACCTTGAGGGCCCTATGACGCCGGCAGCGCGCGGGAGCAAGAAGGGTCATAATATACATATATTATTATAAGTATATGAAAGTGCCTGCGCAAGTGGAGAACAAAATATAAACGCAACAATTATCGGTTTGAATTATACATCCGATTAAAAACATCTGCAAAAGCGCTATTCAGCTCTTATTTCAGTATCAGTATCGTATCTCCACCACATGATTTTATTATGATATATATCAATATCAATAAAGCAGCACATGTTTGGAAAAGTATTGATGTCATTACCCTGGAAATGATGATCTCTCATATTTATATTAGCATCCTCCTGTTAAATGCCTCCGAGGCTTAATAAACTCTCTATATATTCATTTAGACTCAAAAGCAAAATCATGGCAATCCCGATTCTTAAAATGTCTTCTAAACATATGAAATACCTTTCTCTTATTCTTTTTGTTCAAAGTGCAACTATTTTTTTGCAACAGGGTGGTCATAACAGTTCTCAGATGCATCTAAAAGGTCCACATGCACGTCACCCCCCCTGCAGATTAATGACGGGTTGGCCCAAACAACAAAGATGATGTTGGGGGGAAAAGAGTCCCAGCGACAAGGAAAAGAAACACGAGCACATTGGTTTTTTTTGTTTTTTAGAAATGTATTGTCACCATTGTTGATTGTCAAGTGGTCCACATTGTGTGTGTGCTTGTGTGTGCGTGTGTATGTGTGCATGAGCCCTCTCTATCCACGTGCACATCCTCCCTCCTGGGCTTTGTAGTCGGCACAGCAAACGACTTCCGACATAAATTGCAATCAGAAGGGAAGAGTCAGCCAGCAGGAATCCGCAGATTCCAACAGCCACACTCACTCGGAGCAATTTAATCATTAAATTGGAGGTGGGGGTCTTTCTTGTGTGGTGGCACGATATGAAGCTCTGGCGCGAGCAATGGGAGGTTGACCCCAATTTTAATTTTTGAGAGCGGGTGTTTGTGGAGTCAAAAGGTGCGCGCTTAGACAGAGCCCAGGCCGGGGCTCTGGTGGTTCTGGTGGGGGTTCTCCTCGATTAAAGAGCCCCTGATTAATAGAGCATCTATGTGCCAAAACTGCACATGCGCGGCCGTATGATCCCAATTAGACTGAAACCCAACGCGGCGCTCCACATGGGCGCTGCCGTCCTCTCCTGTTTTCACTGGACGCTTCAGGCCTCTTTGCTCAAATATTATTATTATGATGATTATTATTATATTTCTATGTTAACATCTCAAGATTAAAGTTCACATTTGTACTTATTAAAATATATTTTCTCATCTTCCATAGTGGCATATAGCATGTCGATATATTTTGGGTTTTCTATTTTAAGATATTGAGGTGAATTATTTGTTGGAATGTAAGTAATATAGTCCAAATATAAGGTCCTTATTGAGTGTTCTCATTCTTCATCCAGAGGGAAATATTGCACTTTTTACATTAATATAAAACAAGAACTTTGCAAATAAATATATAGTCAACATTATATTATAAAATGTAATGTAACCAAATAGATTATATACTATACTACAATTTGAAATTATTAGTTATTTAATCAATAAGCGGACTGATAGTAGTTAAAATATGTTTTAATGCAAAAAATACGTTCATGGTTGCAGCTGTACTGATATGAAGATGTGTTGCATTTCCTTGTGAATAATTAGAATTATCGGGACAGTCAGTTTATAAAAAGAAAGAAAAAACATTTGTATGGTTTCATTTTGTTATTTCATCACTCATTGTTGTCAGAACAGTCAATAGAGAAAATACTCAACAAATTACTCCATTATGTCAATAACAATGAGTTACACTCCTATAATATACAATATCATCAACATAACAGCCACACAGAGTGTACCTTTTGCTTTTCATATACTTTTTTAGGCTACATGTTCCTGATTGTATGTATACTCTTAAACATTTTCAGTGCAGAACTTGTACTTAACTCTTTCTAGAGTGTGGTTACGTTATTCATTGAATGTGTTGTAACTCTGTAATGCTCTTCATCTGGTGGGCCGGCCTCCTACCATGGCCCTGCTGATGCCCCCCCTCCCTCCCTCTCCCTCCCTCTCCTCTATACCTCCTTCTGTTTCATGGATTGTTGAGGTCTGGATTATGGTCCTTACCTTCTATGAATTATTCATACATCCTGTCATATTCATTGAACGTGTTTATGAAACTCTGTAACGCTGTTCCTTCTGGTCACATGACATCTATTGCTTCTGTCCATCCTGGAGAGGGATCCTCCTCTGTTGATCTCCTGAAGGGTTTCTTCCATTTGTTCCCTCTGAAAGTTTTTTTTCTATTTTTGGGGAGTTTTCCTGATCCGATGTGAGGTCCTGGGATAAGGATGTCGTATGTGTACAGATTGTAAAGCTCTTTGAGGAGGGGTTGTAATTTGTGATTTTGGGTTATACAAAATAAACTGAAGTGAACTGAACTTAGTCAGGCTGAACACAACTACCTCGGACTAAAAGTAGCTCTGTATTTATTGTCCGCTTTAAAGAAGCGTTCTACAAATGCTCCGTAGACGGCTAGACAACCACATGTAGCGTACAGCTGAGCGAAGGCCGAATAGCCTCCGATTACAAAATTGACCTCACGCTAACCTTAGCCCACCCTTGCTGACACAAAATGAATAACTTTAGTATGAAGAAAAGCTTGTGGTTTAAAATAAATAGCCTATGTTTGACATGTATATTGGTTGGTTAAGTACGTACGTTTCATCACTCAATTACAGTAAAATAGGTCAACAATGACTTTTGGCTTCACACAGGAAACATCGGCACATCAGTCGTCAACCATGTGAATAGATGATAACGACCTTCTGAACCTACTGTGCGTGTTTCAGCTCGGCTTTGTTCTCCACCAAGTCGAGACTTTTCAGGCAGACAGACAGTCATCGGCTAGTTAGAAACTAGCCGATGACTGTCTGTCTGGAGCGAAGCAGGTAGCAACCGGTAGGCTTGTCAGAGCTTTGTCCATTAAAACAGCTGCTGGTGAAAGAGAACCTTGAGTGAACCAAAACAATAAAGTCAAGGGGAAAAAAACACAATGAGCCGAGGGACACTTAATGGCTCCGTAGAGCTGCAGGTTCATTACTATGAGTCAACATCAGTCATTGTTAGTATAATAATATTGATTTACGCAGCTTTAAGGCCCTCAACAGTCAGTTGATACTGTGCTTCAGATGCTCCCAAATTATCAATAAACCAACACCACACCAACCAAAAGGGAGAAAAAAAACTTCAGGAGAGCAACAGAGGAGGAGCCATCTCCAGGATAGACACAAGCAACAGATGTCATGTGTGCAGATGAACGGCGTTACAACACATGCAATGAATATAACAGAAATGTCTGAATAACTCGTAGTAGGCATGGACCATGATTCAGACCTCCACAATCCATGAAACAGAAGGAGGTAGAGGGGAGGGGGAGGGGAGCATCAGCAGGGCCATGGAGGAGGCATCACGAAAGAGGCCCCACCAATGAGGTCAGCCTTTGAGGCAGGAGGCACAGAGAAGGAGGCGGGGCCTGTAGTATTGTGCCCCATCCTCGAGTTGATTTATTTTAATTTGCAGTGCTGAGTTTCCCTTTCACTCAACATGATAGGTGCGTAGTATTGATAACCTGATAACAGTCATTCAATCGCCTGATGAAGTTCATAATGTGTGGCTAAGAGAGAAGAGAATATTTCACTTATATTTACACACACACAACTGTTTTCCACAACAGCTTTATAAGGGGATATAAGGTCAGTTTTATGTCGCTCGCTTGTTCTATTACCAAAATAAATGATCAGGTGGGTTCTGCGTTATTACCTGAACTGAAGGCCATGTGTTCCTGTATATAATTTATTATATGTATAATAGTTTTAAGACCTTTTTTTGTTTAAATAAGTGCAAGGAACAGGTGCCCAGTATCTTATATTTGCCCTGCCGCCCCGCTAGCAGGTGAAAAAACTGTAAAAAAATTACATTTCAAAGGGATATAATCGTCTCTGTCTAGAAACAGGATCCTTGTGACTCTGGAATATCCGGACCGCACTGTGATTTGTTTGAACAGGGACTATATATTCAGTGGAAAGTAGTTCCAGTTAAAAGTGTTTTGGTGTGTAGAGAGTAAATAGCATTGGCGTATACGTTTCTGTAAACTGTTCAACTTGAACCTGTTTTTGCATTCGGACAGAGAGAAATCAGCGACACACAAGTTGCGACGCCGTTATAAACAGTCAGGTGGTAAGTGTTTCAATAATGTTAACTTTTCGTTTGTTTCCATGAATGTTGATTGATATTTATTTATGGTAGTTACATTGTTAGAGTTGTTCTTTAGTATCGTCGACTAACTTCAATCGACTTTAAAGTTTCATCCATTTTCTGGCCCGACCAATCGCTTTACAGCGCTAACCACGGCCACGTGGCCGGCGCCTTGCCGCCAGTGTGATACGAGGCCCACATTTCTGGCGCCTGTGTTGCAAAGACAATATTTAAAAAAGGCTAAATACCACAGACATGATGTGACGAGGTATATTCTTTTATAAGCATTTCATCCAAGACTAAAGAAACCTGAAAGCATCAAGCTGCCAACCAATTAGATTCTTCTATAAGTCAGGTATGATTGATACCAACACTTCTCTTCGTAACATGACCGATTCAACGGTCATGATGTAAATATGCACTGTGACTAAAAATCATTGAATGATTCATTTCTAGAGTAATTCTCCATTTGGCGTGATAATCAATTATCCCGACAATCAGCTGCAGCCACATTAACCCATGACACGTTCACAGACCGTGCTTTATAAATAGCTCAGTGAGACTCTCATTCATTACGGGCTGAACTCTCAGCACTCTGACGGGCACATGAAGTGAACCGCGGAGCAACATTTGCAGTTTGAAGCGACGGGGAATCAAAGCCCTCACTGTTTCCCTCCCTGCGACAACTTGTGCCAGTGAGTGGGCACTCACCCAGGGCTGCAGTTCAAATAAATAGGATCTTCTGTGTACTCAGACTTCAGAGTCACGTTTTATAATTCAGAAGGACCAGAATTAACATTCTAGCTGCCATATATATAATTTATATAATTTGTTTTGGTTTCTTTCCTCCAAAAAAGACCCCCCTGGGTATAAGACCTATTCTCGCACATGCAAAGCTTGTCTGTAATGTAAAAATATAGCGATAACACTGGTAATATTATCATTGTTATAATCATCAAGCCCTCTGAGGCAAATGTGTGATTCAGGATTTTAGGCTATACTAACTGAATTTAATTGAAACTGAATCATGGGAATCATTTATGATACATTAGATGCATGCTTTTTTAATTCTTGACATTTGGCAGTCAGCAGTCTCTTCACTGCACTACATTTCCCATAGATCCCCTTTTCTGTCTAACGTTGTACTCAGTGTTATGACATTGGATTCTTTATTTTATTTTCTCATGATGTTTAAAGGGTCCGGAACATATTTTCTTTCTTGCCTTTTGGGGTATTTAGCCAGGCAGAGATTTCCACTGCTACCCCAAAACAATGGACAGACATTCATCCAACGTGTTTGGCTGGACCACCACCTGGCAGTCAGACAGCATTGTTCCATCTGCTTCTGTGGAGATGCAGGAATGGCGCTCGCACGGCAAACATAAAGGTATCCAACACGGCCAGTAGCAGAATCCCATTACAGAGAAGCTGCTGCTATTCTGAGGACACCACAAGACCAGAAGACACTGGATCCGACAAGGGAGCTGACTCATAGAGCAGGTTCAATTTATTTTTCTTCCAAATACATCAGAATCAATTGAAAGAAATGTAGGAAATGTAAAAAAAAAAAAAAAAGTATATATATATAAATACATATTCCATTCCATTATCCATACCGCCGATCCCAGCTGACATTGGCAGGGTTCACTCTGGAGAGGTCGCCAGTCCATCCAGGAACATATACATACATACATACGTGTATATATATATAATGTTTTCTGAACATTTATTTTTAAATAAACACACGATTCATTAATTTATTAAATGCACCTTCATATCCCAAACAGAAATCGGATCATTAAAGAAAGCCAGCGTTACAAAAGTGTTTCATTTTGTTGACATTAAGGAGTCAGAGGTTTCTACAGAGGGATAAAGGCAAAAAAAAACATTGAACATGTTTTCAGAAATACAATGTTGTATAACTCAGGCTATGAAAGATACATTAACAAACCCCTTTGTAATCACCTTCTGAATATAGAGGAATACAACTGTAACGTTTGATGTGTTGAAGCGCTTCTGAAGTAATTCCTGGCTCAGTCTGAGAAACAACTAATTTATAAAACATGTATTAAAATCAATCCATACATTTTGAAGACGCTATATGAATAATATGCTTAAAAATGTTAACTCATACATATCCCCATGAAACCTCGCCAGTTGATTAATGACATTAAGACGATTATTATTTGTATCCAAAGTTTTTTTTTAATTTAATGGTTGTTTATGCCAAACTTCAGTGAATTTAGGAGAAATATACAAATGCAAATAGAACAATTGGTAATATAAACATCTAAAAATAGATTGTTTGGATGTCACAAATCTGAAAGAAAACATGAAAGCAAATAGCCCAAAATCTCAAAATTCACCAGTGAGATAGTTGTTTTTTCATCAGTGCAGAAACAGCTTAGTAGTAAAAACAACATTGTTATACATGGACATATTATGATTTACCCACTAACACTGTTGATGACTCGTCAACAAAAATAAATGGGAACTTTCATCAGAGCAAACTGGTCCATCATCATCACAATGCACTTAAGACTTATTTCCAGATCTAATGGAGATAGTGTTAAAGTAAAGTTTCCTCCCGCAGGTGTCAGGTGATTTCCTTGGGCTCAGATCACGGCTCTCCGTCTCCCAGCTAATGGGAAAAGGCATTAGAGGACATAAACAAGAGCACATCAGCCCGTCGGTTTCCTCCAGTGTCCCGATGCTCCCTCTCAGCCCCCCCCACCCCTCCGCCAGCACAGTTTGCAGGAAATGTCAGCCGGCGTGATTGATTTGAGATGAGCGATTCCCTGACTTCATGCTTGTATAAAGCAAGACAGCTGTTTGGGAGAAATCAAATTCCTGCAGGAGCTGGAGAGACATGTTTTTTCCATCTGTTTAACGGAGTCATTGCCTTTCGTTGGACGAGTAAATAATAAAAACATGGCCAAGATGTGGCAGGAGGTCAGTGAATACCCTCATTATATAGCAATTACAGCACAAAACCCCCTTTCCCTTTCAAAATCTGACTTGAAAGGCAATCCCACTTTCTCTGGCTTTTCAAAAGTAAGACATGACAAGGCGGCCATCTATCGTTGGTAACGACTTCAAGACTCACGTTACCCGGGGTGCATAGCTAAAGGATTTATCCAGTCGTTCATTCATTTTAGTGAAAGATTCCTCTTTAGCTTACTCTTCAGAATGCAACCGAATCTTTTACCTCTTCAACCTCAAACGTATACTTTTTCGCTTAACATTTTGTGGTAGTTAGCCATGCACATTGTTTCTTTTTCCACATGTTGTTACGCCATTCTGCAAAAATCCACGATGCATTCAACATTGAAGCATTGCTTGCAGTCAGAGCAAGTGATACAGTATATTGAGCGATGTGGTTTGAATGGTAAATGGACTTGTACTTGTACAGCTTGTTCTAAGCCCTCAAAGCACTTTAACACTACTTGTTCAGTCACCCATTCACACATATTCATTCTAACAGGGCCACCTGCCCATAAGCACTATCGAACCATACATACCCATTCATGCGCCGCAGGAACAGCCAGCGGGAGCAATTTAGGTTTAAGTGTCTTGCCTGAGGACACGGACTAGCGGAGCCAAGGATTTATTGAAGGAAGACTGCTCTACCACGGAGCCACCGTTTAATAACAAGTATGGCAAAGAGGAAAGTCCAGAGAGGGTAAGGGGGGGTCAAACAAACAGGACTTTCACCCTGCAGGAGACAGTTGTTCTTGACCCATGTTAAACCAGAAGTAAACAGGGATGTTGCAAAGCTAACTATGAAAATGAATGCGCTGTATTTGGTTGACATCCCCCCAAAAAAGACCGCAAATAATCCCAAACTGTAACACCCTGTTCTCTTTCTCCTGTGTTCCGTGTCTCCTATGTCTCCTATGTCTCCTCTGTGTCTTCTCTGTCTTAATTGTTTAATTACCTGCACCTGCCCTCAGCCACTCTTGTCTCGTTAGTGTCTGATGTCGTACACCTGTGTTTCCTCTCTATATATTGTGTCATGTCATATTGAGCACATAATTATAACAAACAGAACTATAACATGTTATGTACAGTAACTGAAGCATGTTAGTTTACATGTTACCATTACTATAGCATGTCACATAACCTACAAAATATATAATAACATCAGCAGTGAGCTTTTAAAACAACATCCTATGATTAATAACACTCAACAGAGCAACGGTGCAGCCAGACTGTTCTTGTGTCGTTTCTTTTTAATCAATGCTCTTTATAAGCAAATACAGGGTATGGACATTTTAATACTGTGGGATAATACTGTGAGTCTACCTCTGTGACCATATTTGACCCCAAACCATAATGTTTTGTTTGATTTCACAACATTTAACACATTGACGTTTCTGCAGGCGAGATACAAGGCTGATATCTACTGGCCATATCAATTCCAGTTCCCCGCTGACAGCATGACCCCGAACCGCTTCCATGCGATCACGTGGTCGCTTCACCTCAGCGACCCGAAGGAGGATGAGGAAAACGAGAGAAAAAAGGAGAACTGCCCAGTACGACAGGCTTTTAAAAATCAAGCCCCTCTACATGGAGATGGTGGATGCCTGAAAAGCTCATTTCCAGCCGTATCGGAACGTGTCCATCGATGATCAATGAAACATTTCTTTCGTTCCTTGAGTTCAAAAATGCCGACATTAAGCCGCGTCCGCCTGTAGAAACCGCCAAATCCCAACAATTCTTTCTCTGACGACCCGGTTGACCTCTTACACAAATCTCCCTAAAACACTGAGGCTTCTTCTCAACACTTTAAACAGAATTCAAAGTCATAACAATTTGTCACGCCCTCTTCACATTGCTTCCAAAAGAGCTTGTTTGGACAGATCCTTCACTGCGGACGTCTTATCGGCCGCACGGCCGTGTGGAAACAGCTTCAGTCCTCCGTGACTCATTGCGGATGTGCTCTGTGTTCGTATTTGTCTTCTTATTTAGATGTGGCTGATAGCCTTAAGCATTTCTGCCCCGGCTGGAGGGTGGAAAGCAGCTGGGCAGCGGCCGCTCAAAGGCACTGGGCCTTAAGTGATGGAGATTATGAAAACAGATGAAACTCAAGGAGCGGAAACTTAGTTTGAACAGCAAGGAAACACTGTGAGAAAACATTAGGGCCTTTAGAGCTACCGACTGCTGATTCTTATCATCTCGGATGATTTACCAGGTGACTACCAAAGCTAAACAGAACATGTTTAGTTCAGAGGTTATTATCTTAAGTTATGTTATTTTGTGACGTATTGGTAGTTGAGGCCGGTGTGCTCCGTACAAACAGGGGAATCAGCAGAGGGTCTTTGGAGAAGCTGCTTTAAAGCACCACTTGATCCTCTGAAGGGTTGTTTTCTAGTTTGAGAATCTGTCACAGTTTCACACGGCTCTGACATTATGAATACGAAAGCAGTTTGAGTTTGGGCTCAAGGCTGCAACTGATGAAGTGATTATTATTGGACTGTTCAATTAAATTAAAAAAAACATCAATTGCTTGTTTTTGTCCAAAAATTTACAATACCAGAAAGTGGAGACAATCAATGTTCATCTCCTCTGGATTGTTACAACATGAGGTTTTAGTTTTGTATTGCTGCTTTTGGTTATGATAAGCACACCGATTTGAGACAAACCTCCAGGTTAGTCAAACTTATTTGGAAGAGGAAACAAAGGCGAGCAGTAAGCTTATTACTGAAACTGTAAACACCCATCACAGTTTAAAGAACAACTTCCTGGTTCCACTCTGATTTATTGTACTTGTGCACGCATACAGTGCACCGAGGTATTATTACCATACCTCCACAAGGGATCCTGGGAGGAGATTATGTGTTCACTCGCGTGCATCTATGACTGTATGTCTTCTGCCTGTCTGTCTGTATATATGTCTTCTGTCTGTCTGTATATATGTCTTCTGTCTCTATGTCTGTATATATGTCTTCTGTCTGTATGTTTTCTGTCTGTATGTCTTCTGTCTGTATGTCTTCTGTCTGTATGTCTTCTGTCTGCATGTCTGTCTGTCTGTAAATATGTCTTCTGTCTGTATGTTTTCCGTCTGTATGTCTATATGTCTTCTGTCTGTCTGTCTATATGTCTTCTGTCTATCTGTTTATATGTCTATATGTCTTCCGTCTGTATGTCTATATGTCTTCTGTCTGTCTGTATATATGCCTTCTGTCTGTATGTTTTCCGTCGGTATGTCTTCTGTCTGTATGTTTTCGGTCTGTATGACTTCTGTCTTCTGTAGGTATGTACGCCTGCACGTCTGTATGTCTGTCTATAAGTCTTAAGTCCGTCTGTCTTCTGTCTGTATGTCGGTCTGTATGTATGTCTAAATGTATGTGTGTATCTCTATATGCCTTCTGTCTTCTGTCTGTATGTTTTCTGTCCGTATGTATGTCTGTATGTCTTGTGTCTGTCTGTACGTCTGTATGTCTGTCTGTATGTCTGTACGTCTGTATGTCTGTATGTCTGTATGTCTGTCTGTATGTCTGTACGTCTGTATGTCTGTATATGTTTATTTTTTTAGCCCAATCTAAAAAATTGGACAGATGCAATAGATGTCACGTGTACAGAAGGAATCATTGCAGACACATTCAATGAATATAACAGAGTGTATGAATAGTTGGTAGTAGTCATGGACCATGATCCAGACCTCCATGGTCCATCAGGCAGATGGAGGTAGAGAGGAGCAGTGGGCGGGGCATCAGCAGGGCCATGGCATCAGACCCAGCCAAGTCCAATGGACCCTATAAGTAAACATAGTTGAATCTATATTGAGAAGTGAATTGCAATTGTAGACACTTAATCATCTTCTTGTGACACTGCCAGGCAGTAAAATGTGTGCACTATATCGATTAGACACAGCCCGGACTCAAAAACAGGATTTAGAAAAAAGTCTCCATCCCAAGGGGAAATCTCACCCTTATTTATTTGTGCTAACTTTTTTTCTTTATTTTGTCATCTAAATGTCTTATAACTTCATAGGAAAGTGTATGAAAGATTGTTTATTTGTTGAATCCTCCATTGCTCCTTGAACATTGTACTTTTTTCCTTTTATGTTTTTCCTCTGCATCGGACAACCGAGTTCATTAATACATTGTTAGAAGAAATGGATAAATGATTCCCCTTAGACCAATTACAAACAAGTACAATGAATGTTTTCACCGTTTACAAACTTATGACAGCTTGACTGCAGCTGCATCATATTATTGCAATTATGCGTAATTCTAAATCCATTAAACTCAGATCAAAGGCGAAGCATAAAGCAGAAAATTGGTGTGGCTATGTAAAAAAAAACACAATGACGTTTTGTTCAGGGTATTGTTTCAGCCGTAGCGCTACAGTACATCACAAACATCAGTTCTACAAGGGACAACATTAACTCTTAAGAGGATGGAGGTTTGCCCTTTCTTTTGTCCCCAGCCTCTAGTTTGTGGTTGTAAAGTTTCACGAGGCTGTGATTATCCTTGAGGTCAACAGGTCATTTTATAGAGGCATCACGTTTTTTTTAAATGGTCTCAATGTGAACTGGCTACTATGGGGACTAACATCATCACACATGAATATATCTGGGCTCAATGAGTCCACAAAAGTTTCAGACCGTAATATTGGCCGGTTTCAGAGGATTAAAAAGTGTGCATCGCTGCAGTTTCCCAATCCATGTTGTCTGGATATTTATTTGAACAAGACATGCACAATACAATTATACTCCATAATTTCCGGCAATTCCTTTTAATGTTACAACCTCCTGTGGTGTGTCCAATCCTCTCTCATTTGGTTTGATTGCGGGCTGTTGGAATATTCAGCGTGGATTAAAATAGCAGAAGGCCTTCGGTGTTTGTTGAGTGGAAGACGCAGCCGTAGTAATCTCCCAGATGTGCCTCACATGGTTGTGGAATCACTGGAGAGGATTCCAGTGTATGTGGATTTCAGTGAAGACAATCAGAAACTCCTGGCACAGGGACTGTAAGTAATTCTATGATGGCCTCGGAGACGTTAACGAGAGGTGACAGTTATAATCACAGTTGTATAGCCGAGACTAGTGGCAAGATATGTGGAAAGGATTTCTTAACATGGATGTAAAAGATGTGCATGGAAAACATGTTGGACATGACCTGGACGGTGGTGGAGGACCTAATCTCCTATCCAGCCTCCTATCTGCTCAAGCTTTATGATTCATTCCTCCGTACATCGGATTTAGTGAGGCTGTTCTGGAAATGAGCAACAGCAAATGTAAAATAAAAACATGTGTTTACGATGGAAAGGACAGAGCCCTCTAGTGGCCAGAAGCAAAGGAGGAGGTTAGATGACCCTATCAGAGCCACAAAGTCCACATGGGGACGAAGTTAAGGTGGCAGGGTCGACAAACTTTAACTTTGTAGATTAAAACAGGTTTCTGTTTCCAACCCGCTTGTTGGAGCTATTTAATTTGACATTTGTATTTAGGTTTTATTGTAAAGTAATATTGCTTATTTATTGCTTATTACCTTCGCATTAAAATGCGGAAGGTTATGTTTTGATCGCCGTGTATTTATTTATTTATTTGTATGTGTGTTAGCTGAATTGCATACAATTATGTGGGATGAATGGTTATTATCCGGGGACCATGTGATTATATTTTGGGATTGATCAGGCCAAAGGTCAAGGTCAAGGTCAAGGTCATGAAAAGGTCAACATCTTTTTTTTACTATAGCGCGGTCAATCTTTATCCAATTGGCATGCCCAATCTTATGATATGCGAAGGTATGCACTCTACCAAGTGCCCGTTCTAGTTTAGGTTATATTTTGATATGTTAGTTATTTCTTATGATATTTGTAGTTTAGTTTAATATATTTAGTTTTAGGTTCACTGATTGGGTAGCACTGGGCACCTGTGGTTATATGTAGAGGTGGGTAGGCACAGGACCAGCATGCACCAATGGTGGCCGATGGTTTTTTACCACAGCACAGAGAGGAAGTGTCAACATTTTGTTTGTTCTTTTTTGCTGGTTTAAGAAATAAATTATCAGAATAATAACAGGCGGAAATGGACATAACGTTTTTTTTTACCTGCGTCAATACCGAAACCTGTCCATCAGTGGCGGTTTGATTTATATTTTTGTTTGAAGTTGAAGGACAAATGGCCACTACACCGTTGTCTTTCCCAACTTGTCCACCATGGCATCACTAATTCCCTCCTGTCTGTTTGGGTTCAAATAAGTATTCTACATAACGTTTTTTCGTAACTTAAAATTAGTCAACTGTTGACTTTTAGTTTTCCACGGCACACCATCTGCGGTCTCTTGGGTTGAAGTCCTGCAGTTGCTTGACCCTTCCATCCTGCCGTCCTCCTTCCTTCACTGGCTCCTTATACTCGGCTGTAGCTCAGTGGGGAGAGTGGTCATCCCGTAACCGCAATGTAGTCGGTTCGATCCCCGTTCTCCCCATAAATGTGCATGTTGAACAAGACACTGAAATGGTTAAGTGCATAGAAGAATGTGGGCTCAATACATGTTGACATTAGTAGGGAAGTTACATGGGACACGAACAGTGATCTCCTGAACGTTATTAGACTGTGACCTCCACGCTATGTGGACTTCTTCATAGTATACCACGGCACTTGTCTTGGTTCACGATTACATTATACACCATTAAATACATAAACATGCTTAATATAGACACATACATGGCTACATCTGAAGACTGGACTAAACTTTAGTTTCAGAAAAAAAATTCTGATGGAATAGTGCCAAATGCTCTTTAATGTAGTACTTTTCAGGTGACTGCAGAAAAAAACTGAAAATAGTTTCACTGCAGAAAATGAAGGAATAAAAGTTGAAGGTTTTTGCTGCCAAATTGCATTTCCAAACCTTCGTCATGACACATTAAAACCCCCACCCAGGCCACAGTGACACATTATTCAAGTGTTGCTTTGCTCCACTTGCTCCACTCATATCAAAAATGGGCATTCAATCAATACCCCTTCCCTTCTACTCACTGACCCCCCCCCCCTCCATTTTCCCCCCACCTCTGCAAGATTGACCAAATACCACGGCAGCCGCCAAGAATATCTCACCGAGCCATACACGGACTCATGTCTCAACGAAGAAGAAGAAGAAGAAGAATTACAGGAGAAAAACTTTGTCTTAACAGTTTGGCGCATAAATTGGCAAAAGATTCATGACCTGTTAACACACTCTGGGGGGGCAGAGGCAGATATGCCAGCGCATCCCATTAAAAGCCCCGGGACAGTGTGCATTAAGGAGCTGGCTCTCTTAAACATACCGATCAAAATATTAATGGTGCGCTATAAACACCGTGCCTCTATCTGACAGTGATTTACTTTACAGAGACCCTAATCCGAGAGCGCGCCACGGCTCTGCTCATTAGCGGTGGCCTTTAGCTCACACTCCCGGGTGACACACACAGGTGGACGCCGAGCCTCGAACCGACTATTGTGTTTATGTTATCTTTTTCATAAGCTCTGTTTGAAATTTGTCAAACTGCATCACTGTTTAACTATGTGCCAGTCAAACTTCCCACTGCCAGATGGGTGCCTTTCTGCTAACCTTGCCCAAGGCTGCTCCGCCACACAAGCGTTTCCACCCATCCTATATCGCTCTCTTTTTTTTCTCTTCCTCTCCGCCGTTCCCTCTCTTTCTGTGTTCCTTCCAAGTAGCGTACGCTCTGTCAAAAAAGGGCCACCGATGTCTCTAATTTCCTTTTCAAATGAAAGCGGCATGCTGGCTGTGAATGAAAGTCCTCGTTACTGCGTACGAGCGTCAGCGCTACAGCGTAAAGAGCGCTGCGGTCACAAAGCAGTGGCACACGGAGGTAAGTTATGTAGGGTGTTAATGTTTATGGAAACAGGGAGGGGGGAAACTTGACAGAAAACAAACCCGGTAATTAGCTGCAATTTAGATTTAGCAACGGGACACACACACACACACACACACACACACACACACACACACACTGAAAGAAAGCAGCTCAGCCTCTGTACACACTCTTTAAATCGCCTGCATGGGTAAAGTGGAGAGGGGGGGAGGGGGGTACTTTTCTCAAATATGTAAAAAGATTTCACAAAGAAATTAAGAAAAGTTGGTTTTCTTTAGAGTTTTAACTTTTCACTCATAAACCTTCCTGTTGTGTTTGAGAAAGATAAATGGCCTTTTCCCGAACATTTTCCATTCATTTATTTAACATTAAAATATATATAATTTCAGAGACTTACTTGTTGTTAAAAATACTACAAATATCAAGTTTATTATTTTGTGTGAAAGGTACTTTATGTTGTGAAATGTAATTTAAGCATCAATCTACCTCACGAAAATAAAGAGACATTCAGAGAAATTAGAAAAAGTCTGGTGATGTTCAATGTTTGACTTAAAGTTAGTGTTTAACTTAAATAGAAAACTATGTCCCGACAGTTTTTTTTATCCAATTTGTAATAAAACTTTAAATTCGTAATTAAAGAGTTTCTTTGTCTTGGAACCAATAGCCCAAATAGAAGCCTAGACATGGTAGGGAAGTCAGAAAATATTATTAATAATTTTTGGTTTTGGTGCTTTAATAGGTTTTGTTGATAATGATAATAAAAAATACAATAAAATTGATTAAAACCAATGGTGAATTGAGACCATAGCAAAATAAATACAAATACTTTGTACAGCTTTAGAAATTGCACATTTAAAAAATATAAAGTTGTTATGAATTGTACTTCCTGGAACATGCAAAAGACTGATCTAGTCCTTTAAAAATGTTCGACTTTGACTGTATTAGTAAATGTTTAAGCCAAAACTGTGGTAGACTAGAATATGAATGTAGAGCTCTATGACTAAATATAGATCCTTATTCAGATCACTCATCTTGTTTAGGCTTAGTCCCACAAACTAATATATTATTAGGTCATGTATTATAAGAAAAAACAAGAACAACATTTTTTCCCGTCGCTTACATTTATGGAAAAAAGTCTATTCACATGACTTTCATAAACAAGCTCATATACATGTGTAATCCAATAACTGTGTATAATCTATGTGTTATTTAAGTTGAGCCGGGGACAGTTGAACTGAAATGCCGTGGCCTCTACGGCCACACAGTTTTAGGAAACTGTGAAGGGAGCTGTTCGAACAGATGTAAGGCGGAGTGAGTCAGGAATCTGTTTGGAACAATCATCCAAAAGATTAAGGACGTTAAAAGCCATCGCGGGGCTTTGTTTTGACAAGCTAAAAATGTTCCTCTAGCCTAATATTTACAGCAGACAAGCATCTTCGCACTGGACACTAGAGCGGTGGATGAGCTCCGTAAGTGCTCTGCATCAATTTAGCCAGCTAATATCCAAGTTGGATTGTGAGCCGCGCTCTTGTCATCGAATGCCGTACATACGGCGAAATCTAATGTGTTTCTGTGTTGCCTTCTTCTTCTGTTATTGTAAGCGCTGTTGGATGTAATGATAGAGAGATCCAGCTGGCCCTATCAGCCTCGGCTCCCAATCTAAACACGATGACATAGTGCAGGTGTCCGCCGCTGCCTCCCCTGGCACCTCGGTGGAACACATTAGATCGGAGCAGGGCTTCCTTTATAGCTTTTAAATGGAGGCGCAGGTCAAGGGCTCCCATCCAAGGGCCCCAGATCTATACCGTGACCCCCCCACAGTCCGCCTACTTCGGCCTGGAACAGGGAGAGGGAGGCGTAAACCAGACGCTGACCGATGACCCTCCTGCCAAACTACCTGCACCTACAAAGGAAGCCTCTGATGGATGGCGGTGGAAGATTGCTCTCGCCGCATGTTTGTATATAAGAGTTTCCCAGCTGCTTCTCGCCTTCTAAGTACGCAGCAACTGAGTTTTTTTTAGTTCGAACAAATTAAAAACCACAACAACCCGTTGTGGTCAAATCCAAAACTAGAAACCTTGAGGTGTAAAATAGTTTTGGTCATTCGCAGGGCCTCAGCTGAGTAACAAGCTAACGTTAGTAGTAGGCATTAGCCATACATGTTCCCACGCTTTGTCTGAGACCCCGTTTACACGATGGGAATACGTATATATTTTCATGCGTTTTGGCCTTTCATTTACACAAAAAATGAGGTTTTTATCACGGAAAACGATCATTTCTAAAAACTGGCCAAAGTGGAAATTTCTGAAAACTCAGTTTTTGCGTTTGTGTGTGAACTAGGTCAAACAGAGTTTTAGGTGGTCAAACATCACAGCATGTGACTAAAAATGCTTCATGTCATGTGAGCGTCCTATGCGGATGTATGCGGACGGCGTATTTATGCAGGTTCATATAAACAGAAACTTTTTTGAAAACGACCTTGTGTGTATAACGTTATTTCTGAAAAGGGGGGGGGCAGAAATATTCATTTCTGTAAATACCCGGCTATGTGTAAATGTGGCCTGAGTGTTCTGCTGGATCGAGAAGGCTTCCACACGTTACTTATTTTGTGATAATCCGTTAGCGAAGACAATTTTAGCCTCCTGGGTACGCCGTTCTTCACCATGCTAGTGTTGTTTTAGCTAATTTCTCAGATTGAGAAATCTATTTGAATAGAAAATCTCATATTTGTATTTTCAATTCCCATTCAAGAGAAGAGTAAACATGTTATTTTGGATTATGCTGATGACAGAGGTTTTAATCAAACACAATGCAACACAAATTATCTCAATAAGGAATTCTTCCATAAGTTATCCACTAGTCTTTGATCATGCACTCTTCAACCGCTCTGAAGTTTGGAGTGAAATGTGTCAGCTACGTGTCAAGGTTATGTCACAGCTCTTAAATATACCATCTCTTTTGGTCGTACTGGAATTAACGAGCACGGATTTCTATTTATTTTTTGCAGCGTTATACTGCAGACGGAGCGGTGCGGGTCAGTTTTCAGGAGCAACGGCATGCTGGTTCAGTTGAAGTTCTCATTTACGCCAAATGGCACGCACAAGTGTGACGAATTGCATCTTATTAAGGAAACTCACTGAAAGGTTGTGGAAAAGAAAATGGGAGACATAATTGAGAAAAGGACATGATTTCTTTTCACCTAAAACTTCTAATTAACCGTCTGATATTTCCAACTCCGAGACGAGACCGTTTCTCGCCACAATGTTGAGAGTTGGTAATGTCCATTCAAGATGGCGAAGCTGCATTCCCAAACAATACATCCAGTCAGGTTTTGCTCTGCCTCATCAGGTTTCACCAAATGGATCTGTGGCGTAATTCATCAGACATTCAAACCTTTCAATAAGACATTTGGCACCATCTGTCAAAGTCATCCGCCGAGACCTTTTCCACGTCTTCGGCTCAAACACCAAGAGGATTAGCGTCACAGCCAGGGCGCTCGAAGGAAGGAGGGTATTGAACAACATATTTAAAGTATTTAATTACATTGATTGAATGTAACTAAGTACATTTACTCAAGCACTGTACTTCAGTTAAATGTAGAAGTTTGGTTAACCTTCACTTTATGCCAATTCATAACACTTTAAAAGGGAATATTGTACTTTATTCAAAGTTGTTGCATGATGAAGTTCTACATTTACAGATGTACTATATATAAATATTTATATAAATACATATATATGTATATATATAAATGTACATATGTATATAAGTATATAATCACTGTGCTATACAGGAATTTAGAGTTTAGTTTAGAGTAGCAGATGGTAGCGATACAGAAGCTAATTCATATACTAATGCGGACGTTAGCTCAAATCCAAAAGTCAAAACTGATCAATGTGGCAGGAGACCATGTACACATCTGTTCTGTGAAGAAAAAATACTCCTTATAGCAAAGGACTGTAGTGGCTTCGAAGACTGACTGAGAGCTGTCTGATGGCGAGGTAAAACGGTGAAAATACAGGTTTTTTAGGTGTCTAAAATATATTTTCCTGCTGCCACTGTCCAGCCGTATTACCTCTCCAGCAGACCAAGCCCTATCTGAAGCAGTTATATTGCGTCTCTTTAAAGCTACAAAACTCGAGAGATACAACCAATCTTCAAGAAATCCAAACTCACCCTTTCAGTGATTTCCAAACAAGTGTTGACTCACCTAGTGCTACGTTCACGTTATTCACAACTTTATAGAAGAGCTTGCTTTGGTAATACACCACAGTTTTTGCTTAACGTCTGATTTCCATTGGCAAAATAACAGAAAATAACAAAGCTGAAATTGTCCTTTAAGTAAAGGATAGGAATACTTCCTCCACCACTGATTAATACACTCAGTAATTATTAATCATAAATGTGACTCATTAGATTTTAAGACCGTGAAATTGCACCGTGAAAGAAAACCTATTGCCATGTGTGTGTTAAGAGCCCCAGTTTAGTCCAATGTAATCACTCCTCCGTATTTTCGGCAGAATGTCACTTTGTTAATCACAACAGCATTTAGGTAATGGAATAAATATCAGCCTTCAGTTTATAAAACAAAATAACACAAGGCCACACACAGATACGGCGCATACTTTGCGTCTGAAACACTATGTTTTGTCTCCCTCACTAATCACCACTGTGATCCCTTTGTAATTGTAATTGTGCGCGTTGCAGTCATCGGGAACAAAATGTAATATTTCACAGAGATGTTATGATAGCCTAATTCCTCCGGTCCGCCCCGGGCCTGTGAAACGCAGCATAAGCTGACATGCTAGTGCAAACAGGGGAGCCGACCACAGGTGTTAAAACACTGCATTGAGCGCGGGCTAATTTTGACATGTTTTTGTTTCATTAACACTGTATTAATCCATCTGAGCGTCCAGTACACCTGTGCTGTGAACCCGGGACGCGTCCCTCTACACTGGAGCATTCCTCAGTGACAGCCTCCACTTGTCACGCCTCTCCATCCCCACGTCCCCACCTGTGGTAGTCACAACAATTGTACCCCCCCTCCCCCCCGCCCACTCCTCCGGCCCAAACAGCCCACCTCCGCCCGAGTCGACAGCGTTGTTTTGACAGACGGTGTGTAAAGAAACAGCTGCTGGAAGTGTACGGCAACGCTCCAACCGCCCCGAAAGAAAGGTCGCCCAAGTGTTGGCTGACACAATCAAATGCAATCCATTAAGATAGCAGCGGCGGTTTGTAACTCAGCAGCTTGGTTAATGGGCTGTCTTAATGTTCACTGTGAGCTGATGTCATGGCACGCCAGTTGAGCCTCGATGAACAAGCGAGGAATGCGTTCTGTCGTGACACGCAGTGGTTACAGCACGCCGGACCGTTTTATGAGCCCCTCTCCGTGACTCACGTGAACGTGAAGGTTCTGGAGTGAGAAGGGACAACTCGGATGAAAGGACTGGCACCTCTAAAGTGTTTCTACACCACCGGAACTAATTTCCTACTCACGCTTTTTTAACTATTGGTGTGGGGCTGTTTTTGTAAAAGTTTTTTTTTCTTAAAGAGCTGAACGAGAAGCCAACTTAACATCTTACTGGAGAATCAGAATGAGCTAAAGCAGAATGTCTCCCATGGTCATGAGGTCGAGAACATATACATCATTAAATAAATTAAATGTCAGCTAATCATATTCTGAAATGTATGCCATTAATATTATTTTGACAAAACGACTCAACGACAAACAAATCTTAAACGAGTTTGAGTTGAACAGCTGACAAGGTTAAACACCAAGTGACCTGTAGCGACGCTCCATCAACACGAGCCAATACAACCCTTTATATGGAGAAATGGTGCTCCATACAACTCAACTGCTGCAACACACGCCTACTCTTCTACATTAGAGGACAATAATGTTCTTTTCATTTTGCTACATATATTTAATAACTACGGTTAATGGTTCCTCATTGTATTTCAATGTTACATTTAAAATACATCAGTTTCAAAAATATGCTAATTTGTTATAATAATAATTCAGACTTCTATAGCGCTTTTCTAAATACCCAAAGACGCTTAAGTTACGAATAAAAGGACCCAGCAGTTGATGACCCGGCTATTTAGTGTCGCTAGTTTGTTCATGCATCATAAATAGTAATCCTATCATGTTATATGTTGTATTTCTGGGAGTTTGTCCTGATCAGATGTGAGGTCAAAGGTCAATGATGTTGTATGTGTACAGATTGTAAAGCCCTCTGAGGCAAATTTGTAATTTATGATATAGAGCTATGTAAAATGAACTAAATTGAATGAATTATACTTATATTTATATAACTTTACATTGTGGTTTTACTACTTTTACTTAAGCCAAGTCCCTTTGTCCCTCTTCCACCTCCTTCTCCCAATTCCATTGTTGCTGTAAGTAAATGAGAAAATTCTGTATATATACTGTACATATATATGATGGGGAAATGACTTGTTAGTGCGATAACATACCCTGACAACCTGTTGCACACAAAGCTACCTACTTGTTGCTTTCCACCACTGTACAGAAAGATGCCCGTCGGTTGGCAGTAAGCTCCCCCTGTGTCTCGTGTGTTTATTGTGTCAGTATCATAGCAATGAGGCCGCGTTCGGCTTCGGGAGGCTCGCTCGCGGCGGCTGAGTGACGTGAACCCTCGTTGGCCCCTCTTAAGAGAGGACATGCTGATTAGGTAATCACCTGTGTACACAAAGCCCCGCGCGCTCCTCTCCCTCCACATCCTCTCTGACAGACATGAGCGGGACGACACGGTTCTGCCTTCACACCCCTTTTCATCGCTCTGTGGATAATAGCTTTGCTGCAGGCCTGCGAGATGGTAAAACATATTTACCGTCTCGACAGGTGAGGTCTGGCCTGCTCTATTGTACACTCGGTGGGGGGAGCAGAAAAAAACCCGGTAACGATGAAAAGTTAATCTTTTAATGCAAGCCAGGTAGAGGCTTATTATCGGCTTTGCATCCTGAACCTGAAGTGGCTCATGAGCTTTTCCTCTGCCACTACAGGACAGGATCAGAGCAAAGACATTATTATGAATCATAAAAACACATGTAGGTTTGTCTTTCCTTTCTCTTCATCCATGCTTCTAGACAGCATTTATTTGCTTGTGTACTACTTTATTATGATCCGCCTGGCTCTGTTATTGATAGGAGAAATACCCTGTTGAGTCAAACCGCTGCGCACAAGTGTTATCTCACAACGTGCGCGGCCCTCCATTGGCCGATCCATGAAACTCTGTCCTAATTAGCTAAGCGCCGCTAACAGATGAGCCGGGGAGACGGGGCCCCCCGGGTGGACCGACTGGCCTCGGAAGGCCTGATGTGGCTCAGGCCTGTCAGTGCTCGGCAAATTGATTCAGTGGCACGCTCCGCGCCGAATAAAAGAGTGGCGGGGTGGGGGGTGGGCGAGAGACTGGCGCTCCATTCATTAATCACTGAGGTAAACAGGCCATCCAGTGACACCTGGTCGGGTTAATGCCCGGGACCCCGGAGTAATTACCACTCCCCCGCCCACCCCCCCTCCCCAGTCGGGGCCCCGTACAGCCACTCACATGAAAGCCTGTGATTATAAAGGAAATGGGAATTAGCAGAAACATTTCAGAAAGGCGGTCCTCAGTTCACCGGTTGTAGAGGGGGGTTGGTGGAGATGTGGGCTGATTGGAGTTTCCCCCACGGGGCACGAGGGGGACGGTGGGGCGCAGGGGTCAGGCCCACACCAAATTAGTAGTGTCTGTTATTTGAAACCAAAATAAAGCAGGAGCAGCAGCAAATGATTTCCCCAATGCCGCAGTGCCTTTCTGGGCCCTCCTTGTTGAAAATTACCGAGAGGCCACGTCGCAATTAGTGGTTTGTTTCTTTTAGACTGAAATATGGCCATAATTCATAGCTTTCAACTCATTCCATTGGGGAAGATGTATTGGCCGGCCTAACTGGGGAGGTAATTGTAACACATGATATGGCAATTTGTTACCCAAGCAGCGAGTACACAAGGCATTTTGCATGGACGTGCATAATGCTGCGCTGGTATTGCGGGGAATAAAAGCCATTTGTTCCCCAATAGGGTGTAATCGAAGAGTTCTTACTATTCATTTGGAAAGAAGTGAGGCAAAACACTTGTAATGCTTCCAGTTAGTGTCTTTTAATGTTAAAGGGAGCCTGGATGGAACATAGCTTACATTTCCTCTTCAGCAAATGTTCTCCAGAGCTTTGGCTCGGCCGAGGCCCTCGTCAACGTTTTGTTTTTTCTAAAAACAGTTTTTTAAAAACCAGACTAGTATCGGTTACTCGATTACAATAGCGATCAAAAAAACATTATTTGATCATCCTGGATGTTTTTCTGCACGCTCGGCGTCCTCCAGGTACTATGTTTCCTGGAGATTAGCGAGCTAATCTTCTCGCAATGACTCATTACGCTCCGTATGTAATAATTGCCGTGTGAAGTAATGATCTAAATACAAGTGGTTCCACTCATAACCACTCTTTCATTTTTCCAGAATGTTGACCTGGCCTCGGCAGCGCTCGGGTCTTTTGCCAAAGTGGATGCAGAACATTAAAACCCTTTTTCCTCTTTTTTTTAAAACTCTTTTTTTTCTTTCTCTCCATCTCAGACTCAACATTTACAGTAAAACTTCAAACTTCCCCAGCGATTTTGCAGAGTTCAGATTTTCACAAAGACCACAATGGGAGCGAGTGTGTGGCGTTAAAGTGGCTTCATAACGGAGTTACGATGTTGTAATAACCTGCAGATTAACAAATAAACTATAGTATGGGCATAGCAGCAGGCGCTGAGCTGGATCTCTCTGCAGTCCTCCGCCAGCACCAGAGGGGCTATTACACAAGTCCCTTAATGACACTTAATGATTTAATTGTGTAGGAATCATGGAAACTAAGTGATACATGGCTTACTCATGTTGACATTCAGCAGACCCAAATCCATGTGTTCTCTCGCTGAAGGGAGTGTACTCCCCCGCTCCCTCTCACCCATCTTCTGCCATTTCCACACGGCTATTTCAATCCAGCTAAACCTAGACTATTCCTTTCTTATTTTATCAAGTTGTCTCCGGCCTTCACCACGCTGG
Organism: Liparis tanakae; assembly: GCA_036178185.1. NCBI lineage: Eukaryota > Metazoa > Chordata > Actinopteri > Perciformes > Liparidae > Liparis > Liparis tanakae. The sequence goes on along the minus strand of CM070109.1, from coordinate 17,685,905 downwards.
CAAACTTTTTAGTGATCACTGCCTAGAGTGAAAGCCAAAGATTTTAAAATCATAATGTGATAGTCGATTGATGTGCACCTTTACGTTGTCACCGAGCTCAGCCTCTTCCCGCTATCTGCACTTGTTTCCGGTAGTCTCCGTGAGACGTTCACTGACTCCGGATTTCGGCGGACGAGTCGTCCCAAAGCAGAGCTTGGTCAAAATGGTGAAGCAGTTTAGCAATTAATCGCAGCATTGAAATTCTTAAGGATGAGAGTGCTCTCTCGCTAATGTCTTCAGAGGAAAAAGCCTGGCTCCGGCGGGGCCGGACGGCGCGCACATCTGCCTGGCTGCTTCCCCAGCCATTGACAAATGGAAAACTACACTTAACATCCTCAATCGACGCACACTTTGTTTTTAGTTCTTCTTCGTTCTTGTGGAAATGGGAAAGTTTACAAGTGCTCTGAAATAAATGAGGCCTCAAGTGCACTTAAAGTGACAGCAAGTGTGGATTTAAATGTCCGCGTTACTCCGGGGCCCGGGGGTTGCCGCTGAGGATCTGCACACAGCAACTGTTGCTCATGCTCAGACGGAGCCTTAATGGTGGGGCTAAATCCTCTCGATCTGGACCAGTATCAACAGTCCTGTATCAACAAATTACTTTTAACTCAAACCACGCTAAAAAGTTTGTATGGTAAATATGTTGTCAGGGTAAAGCTTAAAAGGACAGTTGATTGAGTAAAACAGCATTACTGACCGACATGTTACAGTAAAGTTATTAAGTTATACTTTCTTTTATGATATTACTTTTTTTTGCATCAGGATGGCAAATGATGCGTATGAAAACATCAGAACCTTTTGTCTTCCATGAAAAACCCACATACTAGTGGGACCTCTTCAAGTTGACGGGTATCAGAGCGTATCACCGTTTTACTTCCCAGTGACATTTAATCAGAATGTTTTCACTCCCAACTTGTCAAACACCAACACTTCAAAGTATGACGCTCGATCGACTCCTCTTGTGTCGGTTCTGGACGTGGAGTTTGTTTCTCTGCATAGTGTCTTCCTACGTAGGTCGACATAGTTAATTAGGTTCACTGATCAAGCAAAAGTATTCGATTAAAGTTAGGCAAAAAAATACTTGATGTTTGGGCATCAAAAGCATTGGTTACATTTTGGCAACAAAAGCACTGGGTTAGGTTTGGGCAATAAAAGCACTGGATTAGGTTTGAGCATCAAAAGCACTGGGTTAGGTTTGGGCATCAAAAGCACTGGGTTAGGTTTGGGCATCAAAAGCACTGGGTTAGGTTTGGGCATCAAAAGACCAAAAACATTGTTATTGGTGTTAAAATAAGCATGTGTGTCGGTAAAACAAGTTTTCCTGTTGCGTAACTGGCATTAGAGAAGAATGGAAGTTACAAAAGGTAGGGTAAAATAAGTTGATGTTAACTTGGATTAACAAAGGACACTAACGGCGGTTTCCTTGGTGAAAGTCCTGCTGTGTTTGAGGGCACACTGGGGGAGACGTGGAGCTGCTGGTCACAGCTGACCAGCCATAAAAAGCTCTCTGTGCCTCTGCTGCAAAATCTGGTGGAGCTTTTTCATCACAGCTAGGGAGGGCCAAGAGAATGTGACATAACCGAGCCTTCAGATCCAAGCAGGCGGATACAAACCACTTTAAAGCAGAACAAATATGTTCCAGGGATTACTACTTGAAAAATCAATCATTAGATTACAGTTAGTAAAAAAAAAGCTACGTTACTTTGACGAGGGGAGACGAGCGGCTATCTCACAGGGAGTGAGTCGGGACCGTTAACTTGCGGATGAACGCGCCACTTATTTTGAGCCCGAAGCTAGCAAGCTAAAAGGGCTCAATCTAATGATTGATGATGGAACTGTTTGAGAGAAAAACTAATCAGAGGCGTACAAAAGCCTTTTCAAATGGTGCTTGTTTTTGTTTTCGTAGACAACCCACATAATCAGCATATAGCTCCCCGATAGCGGTGAGGGGGGGGGCGGGGGGGGAACTCAAATTTCCCCATTAGCATTGCAACACTTTAGCTCTGTGCGCTCCCAGGGTTTCTTTAGCAGCAGGAGTTGCTTTTGGCCAAAAAACAGCAAAATAAACTTGAAGGAATTCCCTCTGGTGAACTGAGCCGCAATGAGTTGAGTCACAGAGGTAGAAGGGCAAAAGGCCTCCGGCTGGTACACATGGTCAGAGAAAGAGAGCCGCTAATAGACTCCAATATCACACTAATAAAGGACAAACTCTCCATTTCTTGGAATAATATAGCTCACCCTGCACTTATTGGTGCCACTATTGTCGGTTGCTTTTTACTCACATGTTTTCAAACAAACAATTTTTAAGTGTTTTAATGTGCAAAGTCAGTTTTGCATCAGGAGGATGTTTTCTACAGGCTTCCATGACTACACAGCAACATATTTCTTTTTTTTTTCGACTCCACTGCTTACGTGCTGCTCGGTGCCTGCTCTCAGCTGAACTTTGCCTACAATCGCTCATCGTTTAATTGAAGGCGTTTCATCGCGTCGGTGCGATTTCCTGCGCAGCATGACGGCTCTCCACGATAAGATGAGATTGAAGGGTGGCAATTCTCCCTCTAAAAAGCTCAGCGCAAAAAGGCGCCATGTCCTCGCCGTTCAAATGTTTCGACATCATCACACTCGACTCTTGCAGCTCTGTTTGAAGATGGATGAAACGGCTTTTAAAGAGTCGGCGTGAAGAAGTGCAGATACCTTGATGAAATATGTCTTGTATACAAAAGAGATTTTATTACTCCGTCACTCGGACAAAGCCATCAGCTCAGTGCACTTTTCCACTGGGTGCCTAATGTAAATTCCTGCTCGGTGTTTATAATTTCCACAGCAGGTGATTCACTCAATCAAAGCGAGAGCTCCAGTTTCCACAGGCCTTGGACTAAATCTGGAATTACACGGAGCATCAGAGAGGTACAAGCTCATCACTGGGACTTTGGAGAATAAAACAAATTAAATTGAATAAAAATCATACCGCAGAACCATCGGCACACATTTTCTATCCTAAAATAGACTTGATTTTGTCAGAGTGAGGTTAAAAACAGTTACCCAGCTGCAGGAGTACGCTGAATTAACAGAGGTTTCTGCATCGATAATCGTCAATCCCCCATGTCAGGAGAGGGGCCTTCAGTGCAGGTCAGAGGCTGCCACATGTAATCAGGGAAGATCAGAAAAGTCTCCAGGGGGAACTGGAGGGACCTCTTACCAATCCCAGATGGGAGCCCGCTCACCCTCACTGCACGTGGATGTCAGGCATTACCTCAGCAACTGTAGGCTCCAGATTCCTGCCTGATCTCAGAGTTATGTTTTGACACGGGTGAGTGGCACAGTCTATCTAATGATAGAGTAATGACAGAGACGATCTAATGATAACTATACTTTTAAATTTATTGGTGACAATATATTATGTTATCTTAGTTATTAGTATTTTATTTGTTTGATGTTTTTTTGTAAAAAAAAATAATTATGGCTGTTAACAATATCAGATTTTCTATTCAGCTTTATTGTAGCCAAAATAAAAAAATGTCTATAGAACATTTTTTTTAAGTTAAATAATAATGCTATCACTCAAAGCCATCTTTGTATTTAGAGTGTTTAGTCTTTTTTTGGAAAATAAATTAGACTCAAAGTGTAGGGAGAGTCCGTACAACTAGAAGTGTAATTTGGGATTATTTACAACATATTATCAGACTTGTATTATTAACATGATCAATGTTTCATTTTCTTAAATATCCCAGTTAAATATTTATAAATCCTATTCATTGTCCAGTCTTTAGATCTGCAGTCACATATGTTTCTACTTTGTAATACTGAATAATGTGACATTATATCTTCATTGTGTCATATTATTATGACGTGTGTTGCCGCGTATCCTTTATGCTGCTGCTTTGAATAATGCTATCAATCCACAGATGCTGTACAAGTGGTCTGTGTTTATTTACAGCATTGGTTTCCGCTGTGTATATTCCGTGTTTCTTTGCTCTATCCTTTTACTGTTTAGGCTGAAACGACCTCTTCTCCTCACCGGGGTCATTAAAGAAGAATCTAAATGTGACTTCTAAAGTTTATCATTAGCATTTCTATTGATGTTTTTTGTCGAGATGAATAGGTCGCAATAAAAAATGGTTTCACACTCATTTTAAAGATTGAAGGAAGTGGAAATATTAAAAACATAAATGATACATATGCTGTCGAACAGAGGTGGCTGTATTGTTCCTCATTATTCAATATCTTTTAAAATCGCAATGTTGGCATACTATTGTCCAGGAGGCAGAACATGATCAGTTTAAAAATAACGTAACATTGCAATGTAGCAATGTAACGTTCCAACTGAAAATAGCATTAATAAATAACCATATCAGACTCTCATGTGACGACGTAACAGGCTTTCGGTTCCACACAGGACTTGAAGAACAGTCTCCTTTGTTAATGTCCAACGTTTATTTAAATATAAGTCAAAAGTATTATTGTATTAAGCATTTTGTAACAAAATTGCCTTTTAATGTAAAATAAATTAAACTAATCTATAATAGCTTTTCTTTAGATTGTAATTGGAGCCCCAATAAATAATGCAACATTCTTTATAAAACCTTATGTTCTAAATTCTTAATCAACATAATGACTGGGACAATGCCAGACAACTATAGTGGATAAATAAATTCCACATTAAATATAACTATTTAATGGCAAATTTTAAATAAATACTTAAGCACACACATTTTCTAAGCGAGTCATTACATTGTAGCGCTTGATTGTTATCTAGAAAAACATTAAATAAAAATAATAATACTGTCATTTCCAGTATGCATGGCAGAAGGATTTATGACATGTTTTTTAATTATTTTAGTTTGTGTGAAATACTGAGCATTTCATTACAAGAGTTACTTATCACTGTGTGCAGCCATTAATTCTCCTCCACTTACCCCCAGAACTGAAAAAACAAATGTCCTCCTGCCAGCTACGCTCAGGGTTCCACACGAGGTCCTCGTGACGCGGATGTGAACTCACAAACTGTGTTGAAACGCGAGCTGACAGACGCACACGTTTTCTGAGGATTTGTTGAACTCTAACTAATCAGCCAGCGCTGTGTTTCAAATTGTGTTGTAGTAGAAGAAGTCATTGGAAATGGATAGCCCATAAAAAGTGTTTTGGAGAAATCTACTGGAAAGTCATTCATCAGGTATTAAATGTTTATCATTTCTACTTATTTACGTTAAATGTCATTGACACAACTTAAACTAATTCCTTTATAGGACTTGGAGCGATGGATTTTCTGAAAGTTGTCTTAAAGAAGAAAAAAAAATGCTTTAGGTTTAAAAATAAAAAACCTAAAAAAATATATATATATATTTAAAAATATATATATATATATATATATATATATATATATTTTATATATATATATATATATATATATATTAAAATAATAATGTCTCTTTAATTGCATTTTCAACTTATAAAAGAAAAAAAAAATTGCTGTTAAGTCAACCTGGTCAACGTGGCGAGGGATAATTCAAATTAGGGAATGCACCTTTAAGATCAAGCGGCTCTACTTGATAATTACAGTGGCAGGTAACACCGTGTGATGGCGTAACAGTCTTGCATAACTGTTCGTGCTGTCATCTTACAATCACAAATATGTCATCTTGCTCTCCTGATATACGAACACGGAGTTCCCTTTTTTCTTTTTTAAGCCGAGCACAAAACCCCCAATAACGGGGCCGAAGGCTAGAGTTACTCAGCAGGAAGTGACAGTAGAACAAGAGATAATAAGTGATCAACATCTGAAGACGAGGTTTCAATCCGAGCAGAGAGGCTAGCCTAGTGAGGTTTTGATCTTTTCTTTCATGTTTTTTTATGCATGTCAGTTCAGTAAGATGAACAAACACTTGAGCCATGCAGAAGATGAAGTGCACACCAACTCTTCTTCACTGTGCAATAAACACCAACTTGAATCAGTAATCGGGAATTCATTCTTATCCTTTTAATCAAGGATTAGTTTATCCAAATATACATATTTATATATATATATATATATATATATATATATATATATATATATTATATATATAGGATTAGTCTATCCAAATGTACCTATATATATTATATATATATATATATATATATATATATATATATATATATATATATATATATATATATATATATACTGTATATATATTCATAGAATTTGTTCTCCGGGTTTGGAGATATATTTCTCTCAAATATTTGACAATTTGGAATTGTATTTTGATAAATAACTGAATATGCCTAAAACTTCCTGGTCAGAATTAGAAAAAGATCTCAGCGACGTCTTCTTATCCTCCTATCAGAGATCAATCGTGTGCAATAGCATAGCCATAGTTGCATGAAGTATAGTTATCGGGCATGCATTGGCGAACTGGACATTAAGCCTACATGTGTATGCAGATTTTAAACAAAGGAAGATGTAAATCATGTTTACTGCTAAGCTGATCTTCGACCTAATGATGACGAGGATGCTCCTACGGGAGCGAGCCAAAGAACCCACGAGGCTCTGAAGTGCAGCTCTTGAATCAGAGTGCAGAGCAAACACTAGCAACTCTAGTCACGCTGAATGAAGTAGCCTGACAATCACGCAGCATCCACATCATCTCTAGTTGACTTTAGGTCATATATATTTGAAAATTCAGAAATATTCACATTGATAAGCCAGCACATGTCAGATGGACAGCTTGTCTCTGATTGTACGCCCAACCACTGAAATCATTGTATGTGAGTTTCTGTTGAGTGGAGCTGGAGTTCGAGTCGAAGCATTCCACGTCGCCAAGGCCTGATGAGACGTTTGTGATCGAGTGATCTCATTCCTCCAGTTTTACATGGATGCTCAGTTTGTGAAAAGGGTTTCCAACATCAGCCCGGGTTAAATAAATAATGATGTCAGATTATGGATGCTCTTTGTGTTCTGTATCTGTGATTAGATCAGCACAGACCTGCTGGATCAGTGGAAATAAGCATATGCAGGATTTTAGGGTTTCATTTCAGGAGACGCAGAAGTTCAGTGGAGAGATATTTTTTAAATGTCATTGACATGTCACATTCTCTATGTGTGTTTGGAGCGGGCCTTTTGTTTGGTCTTCACTATTGATGCTTACAGCGCCGTCGAGGGAATGAGTGACTGGAACGCGTGAGTCTATGTAGCCGAACAATTGGTTGGTTACAGACTCGAAACCTCAGAATTTTCAGAATTTGTGGCAACAAATTAAACAACTTTTAAACATATATATAATTCTATTCCTGCTATAAAGTTGATCATTTTAACATGGGGGTTGTATTTCTTGAAAATAATTGACCATTTTAGAGTCTGCCTCAAGTGGCCATTTGAGGAACTGCATTCCATACTTAGCACTGGAGGCCAGCGGCAACTTCCCGTTGTGCCAAATGAAGTCGAATTGCATTGCATTCTCTCTATTCAATTGGATTATGTTTTGAGGCCGGGCCACGGAGGAAGGAGGCCGGCCCATCAGACAAGAGGCATCGCGAAACAGACCAGACCAATGAGGTCAGCCCTTGAGGCAGGAGGCACAGAGAAGGAGGCAGGGCCATTGGGTAGAAGGTCAGATCCAGGCCAGGGGCTGGATACAAGAAGCAGGGCCAAGGAGCCAGGAGCCAGAACCAGCGTCAGTCACAGCCAGGTCCAATGGACCCTATGAGACGTGAAGGGAGGAAGCAGAGTTAATAATGTGCAATGGAGAGATGAAAATGCATCCATAAGGAGACAGAAGAGGATACAGGTGCTCAGTGTATCCTAAAACGTCCCCAGCAGCCTATAAGCCTATAGCAGCATATCTTAAGGTGCGTTCATACCAAAAGCGTTGCAAATTGTTCATGCGACTAGATCCCATGCGAAGTCAACCGACAGCTGAATCAGCTTTCTACGATATGGAAATTAGTAAAAACAAAGGCTCATCAATAAGTCCCGACACCAACCAATTCCAGAGGACGTGTGCATGAAACTCCCTTCAAGCCAAGATTCAAACAACTTGCAGATCTTTTTATTTTTTTAATTAAAAAAAAGTTTTATTGATTTTCACAGTTTTTATCCCACCAGGGAAGAGGATTCATGCATGTCTCAGGGAAATTACAGATTGAAATTTAAAACCTTATTCCTGACCCCACCCACCAACCCTTTGTGGGGTTACAGGGATATTTTATATTTTATTTTATTTTTTGTAAAAAGGGGGAAAAGACTATGATTTTGATAGTATTTAGCAAGAGAAAGAAGATCAAAAATAATAGTCACACAACATCCTCACCTGTATGTGTGTATCAAGACTAAAAACATCAAAGGCGCTTCATTTATTTCTTCTACCCACTGACCTCAGTGACAAACACAGTAAAGTGTGTTGGTAACAGATCTGTGATTGAAATGTAATTATATTCCCATTCATCACGGACGTGAAAGGTTGATCTAAGGGGAGGACACGTCCTATTCACTGAACATGATTCATAAAGACAGACAATACGCAGTCAGCTCAAGAATGATGGTGTGAGGCAAATGGCCCGCGGCGCAGTTCAAATACCGACACTGGAATGAATGTAGTGTGTGGATGCGTCATAAATCTCCAAGACGCCGCACGCGGTGACATTGTATCCACATTTCACACCCGGGACTTCGCCGCCGCTGAATACCTGGTTATCATTCACCCCGTGAAAGCAATTAACTCGTTATTGGCTGTGTTTACAGAGGCTCTGGTGTGAAGGAATTCCCCTGGAAATGGTGATTACCGCCCGATCTGGAAATCATTTGAAGACACTTGAGTTAAGTTGTCTCACAATGCGATTTCTTTTCCTTTCTTGCCCATTTGTGATTTTAGCCGCGCTGAATATACGCAGAACATTTCATACGTGGGCTTCAGCCCGCGTGGCATCCCACGGGGAGAGCAGTGCAAACACAGAGGATCAACATTGCAGACCGTGGTCCCCGCCGTGTGAGCGGTGCCAGAGGTTATAGAGTTCCCAGGCTTCGCTTTCCAAACCGTTGCTAAACTGAGCTGTAAAACATTTTGTCACCGAGAGTTTAACTGAAAAAAATAAATATGAAAGAAATACGCTCCTGCAAACTCCTGCGAAGCTGAGAGGTGTGATTGGAGATCGGTTCCCCCCCCAGCAAAAAACGCTCTTTGGTAACAAACAGACCCGCTACACTTTTATAATTTCTTCAAATTGGTTGAGACATATGTTTCATCTAATCCTGCATTGCTGTGGTCAATCAGCATTAAATCTGCAATGTACAAAAAAAAGAACAGAATAATCTCTGGATTTCTCTCCAAGAATGTTGGTCTGTGAGAGAAGACGGATCGAGTTTATGAATCACATCCGTCAAACTCCAAGCTGAGTGAAACCGTCACTGCAGGCTTAATTATCAGCGTGCGGCTAGCGTCTTGCTTTTCCTGGTGGGTGGTCCCCGTTCTGCTGGATGTGGAAACTGAATTAGCGCCCGGCCAATTCTTTTTTTTTCGCCTGAGATCTGGAAACATTCTTTACCTTTCAGAAATGAGCCCAATATAGCGCTGTAATAAAACACCTCCAGCCTCTGGCGTGTTGTTTTACCAAATAACATCTAACTGGCCATTACTCCCCATTAAGGCTAATGGTCACACTAATTAGGATAATTCCATAAAAGGCGCTGTGTTTAGACCAAACTGTGGACGAGCATTAACTTAATGACGAGACTGACCACTCTAAAACGCTGCCGGTGTGCACTTTTCTTTTCTTTTTTTTTTTAAGCGGGCTATTAGTTTGCAGCTTTTTGGATACTGCAGTGTTGAGAAGTGCTCTCTCAGCGGTATCCCGAGCAGTTTAGCTGGTTCTGAGGTCATGTTATGCTTCATTTCTCTTCATAATGTAACGGTCAATTAAATTGGTCTCATGCGATAATGAGGTTAGGGTAAACAGAGGGAATATTTCAGGTCGCATGAGAACTATTACACCGCTGAATCACTTTAAAGCTGCCACGATCAATATTTTGTATTTAACGTGTTTCTTGGGAGAGGGGTCACATGTGGCGATTAATGCAGTTCCCGTCCACTCTGGAGGGCGTTTTTAGCCTCTTTCGGGTTAATCGCTTCGACTTCAAACTGTGACACTCTCCATGGACAAAGTTATGATGAGAGGTTTGGTGATGGTGTGTTGGAGTTGATGCCTGGGTGCCCAAAACAAAGGACTGTCACCATGGAGACCTCTGTTTGTGTCCTGTGGGAAAGCAAAAGTCAGTGTCTTATTTAAATGTGTGCTACGGTACTATGTCACTTACATAACATAGCCTACTTAGCTATGTCACAACTGTACTTATTTTAACCCAAACCATAATCGTTACCTAGTCCTAACTGTGTACTTAGCAGGACTTTCACCCAGGAGACTAGTGTTGATGTCCCGGGTGAACCTAAAAGTCTATGTGGACTTATTTTAACTGCGTTGCTTGCACATGGTAGAATACTCGCAAAACTAATTTCAATCCAAACCACAATCTTTTCCTCAACATAACCACATACTTAGGTAGCACAGGACTTTCACCCAGGTGTGAAACCACTGGCCTATGTGACGTTAGAATGCACTTACGTAACATAAAAAAAAACACATTTTAAAACAAGCCACAATTTCTTCCTTGTCCTAAACAAAGTAATGTTGTTGCCTAAACTTAACCAAGTTGTTTCTTATAATAACAATATTTTAAAATGAGGGTATGCATGTAACAACAAAATTGAGCGCCAGCATTATAGTTTGAAGCGTGGGGTTCCAGCTGTATCTGACTAATGTTGCCGTCTGCGGGATGTGAAAATAGGCAACTGCTTTCTAGCATGTTAGCTATAACATTATTATAACATTATTATTATAACATTATATCCCTTAGTAAGTCATTCAATCTTTCCTCTTGTTGTTCTGTGGTCATTTTGTACGTCAGTGAACGAAGTCAGTGAACGAAGCGATGTCATCGTTTCACCGGATCTCAGGACTTACGTGGGGTAGTATATGATGATTGACAGAAATGATCAGAACCTATAAAACAATAAGTTGCAAGGCAATAAACTAATGATCCAGTAACTCTCTGGCAATCCTCACTGGCAGCTAAAAGAGAAATGAGTCAATGATACCTCGGCCTGAAATCGAGCAATGTGGATTAACACTGAACCAATTCCAGAGGACGTGTTTTGTCGGACTGAAACAGAAGAAAATAATCGACTGCAGTGGAGCAAAAGAATGCTTTTAAAGCTGCTTGTGTTTTTTCCCTCTCTTTTATGTAGTTATACCATTCAAAGACTTTTCTTTGAAAACCTTGCAGCAATCAAGACGATTTTCTCCGGGTTGGTCCACACGGATTCTAACAAATTCTTAGCGCAGTTTAACGCAGTAATTTCTTGTTTGAATAAGTGAGGCGGCAGCGCAGCATCGAGAGCCAGCACACCGTATTAATTGTATTCTTGTGGGTACCGCTGATTGCCAGCCTGCATTGCTGCTGATTAACACCGGCTCTGGAACGGCCCGCTGTTGTCCCAGGTGCTCCGTGTTTGGAGAAAGAGCTTCCAACATTAAATACTTCACAGAGGAAGTCTCTTCCAGGGCCAAGGCTGCGCGGCCAGACCACATTGAAACACTTTCTGTGCGATTTTCACTTCCTCCGCTTTGTGTTGCTAAATGTTAGGATTTATGTAACGGTGATCACAGCGAGTCGCAAAAAAAAAATGAATTTGCAGGCTGAAATCGCCCCGGCAAGTCCAAACAATTAGCTTTTTTTGGTGTTTTTTTGTGTGTTTTTTATACTAGAGCCTCCCAGAGGAACGGGCGAAAACCTGCAGCAGACGTTTGTTTGGATCACCACTGCGCAGCTTTCAACATGCAAGATTAACCTGAATTGGTGTCGTTTGAGCGGATGGAAATTGGGCGGATTAGTGCCATGTTGTTTAGACTGGAATTGTCACGTACAATAGACACAACAGCTGCTGCAGAGAAACAGACCCAAGGAGAATAATGTGGCAATTTTTTGCTCCCTTTGCTGCGTTCTGCCAGAGGTGAGGCGAGCTGATTCGTGCGACGCCGTTTCCCCGCCTGCGTTCCCTACAACATGTGTTCCAACAGGCCATGGTAAAATAAGTGTTATTATTTCTGACTGGACTCTGGAATGGTGGCCTGAGCCCCACTGCTCCCAGTGTGTATGTGTATGTGTATATATGTGTGTGTGTGTGTTCAGCGATCGTTGTGGCGAGCCCCCCTCGCCGGGTCGAGGAGCTGCTAAACGGAGTTGATTAGCGCAATTGGAGTATTCAAGAGCAGAGCAGCTGCTTTGATTCTGCCTGATTGCTGTTTGAAGGAAACGGCCAAAAGAGGCACTGTTCTGTCAGGAACTGTTTGGCAGACTCCAGATGCCCCTCCCATACTCTCTTACTGACACACACACACACACACACACACTTGCAGACCTCCCACTCTCATATTTTCACTTCATATTCCACGGCCTGCTGGCTTCAACTCCCGCGATCTGAATATTAGCCGCGTGTCAAACTAACCATGAAACAATGAGAGTAATGCTGCTGACGTTAGCGGCGCATGGCGGTCGGCACTCGGCAAACATGAAATGGCACCCAGAAACGAGAACACACAAGCAGGGAGCTTTTTATTTTGGGGGGGGGGTTAGGATCCCAAGACGTGCCGAGCCGTCCAAGACGGAACCAGATTGTTTCCGTTTCGGATGGGTAGGAAAGGGGGGGCGGGGGCCCAAGCGTTTGAGGATGCTTGGCTCGGGAGCCTGGCGGTGTCCGCTCGGCGAGGTTGAGCGATATCAGTCGGGCATAACGATAATGATCACCTTCCAGATCTGTGGGGTCTCTGCTCGCTGGAAGGCTGGCTTCTTTCTTTCTTTTTTCCCGCTTTCCCACTGGCGCTAATTCAAAGGTGATGAATGCTACGTCCCCAATAAGCCTTGTCGAAAGAAATGATCCGAAGAGAAAGAAAAAGCTACGTGTGTGTTTGTGTGTGTGGTTTGAAATAAATCAGTTTTTGCTGAATTCAGGTGCGGCCGCTTCGATTTCCCAGCAACCGTTTTGTTAGAATTGGAAAAACGAGGCTGTCGAAGACGCATGAGTTCACATCCCGCGATGATTTCTGTCTCGCAAGACTCCCGCTCGGACGCTTCGGCGGATCGCCACGCCGTCAGCGGAGCCTCGGCGCTGTGTGTGTGTACTTTGTTCTGGCAGTCACTCACCGAGCCGAAACACATTATTTCTCCCCCTCCCATGCCAAGTCCGCAGTAATGAATGTTCATACACGCCGCCCCCCCACCGCCACCCCACACACGCTGCTGAAACATGAATGACTCAAAAGCAGTTGGAGACGTATTTAACAATACTGTCTTCTCCCCTCGGAGCCACTCCATCAAACGGCATTTAAGGTGACAGACGGCGAGGCCAACGCCGTGTTATTGTGTAATTTTCGCTTGCTTTTATTTGGAAATGACCTTCCCCGCCCTTCAGTAAAGAACACGTCAGGGGAGGAAACAGACTTTAACTGACACTAATTTGCACCTAATAACAAAATATCAAGCATTACTTTTTTCATTTTTTTTCACAGGGTCAAGTAAGAAAAGCCGTCTTGTTCGTATAAATTCTTCATGAAAGGAAAAATACACAAGGCGAAGTTTAAAGGGAGATGAATTCTTGGAACTGCTACCATTAATAGGTCTTTCTACTTATTCACTTCTGCCACGACTCCTCTAAATACGAGGCCATTTCCACCCCATTGCCAGCAACTATTATATACGAGTATTGTTGGGTTAAATAGGTTTTCCTCTGCACTCATATATTGATGTCAAGAGCACAGGACGTGCCTCCAATTTTACATCATTAGGCCTGAAATTATGGCTTCCTTCACTTATGGTGGGAACACGATCCAGCAGCAGAAATGCAATTATCATGCCCAGAATCATTCCTCGTAGAGGGAGAAGAGAACGTCAGACGTGTTGACGTCCGATGAAAAAAAGTTTCTTAACCTTGTTAACGTGTCCACATGCTGGATTTGATCCTTCGTGACATAACGCGAGCGAAATAAACGCTCAACGCCGTGACCGGTGTTTCCGCAAGCAAGGTAAACAAAGACAACCCGTCTCAAGTCACACGATCGGCGTGACGCTTCGGCGAAACCAAAAGTACCAGAGGACTTTCAAATCGTAATGTTCCAGACGAACTTCCTGAGAATAGTCGGCTTTTCCACCGAAAATACGATGGATTTTTCCACATCACGTTTTTTGAAGCCCGTCTGACGATCGCATCACGCAGCAATCCTTAAAAGTCTCTGATTTGCTCGTTGGACTGTCGTGAGGCAGCAGCTTGTGTTTACTTGATGGATTTATAATATTAATATTCTACAGCGCAGTCCGCTGTACATAAGTGCAACGCATTCAAATATAATTGTGGTAATAGGGAGCATAGTTGTGCACAGAATTAAGAGAACTGAGTGTGCAATGATTTGTCATTTAACATAAAATATATAGTATACTTTATAATATATTATCACTCATTACATTTATATTTAATGTATACTCAGCATGACATTGATATCAAATAATTGATGTATAATTTTCTATTGAAGCTTACACTACAGTGCCCAAGTAACGTGTGTCAAAGCCATTTTAATGCATGACAGAATTATTTCTATGTGGGTCTGTGGAGGCGACGGAGGGTGTGTGTTGGGTGGTGTGTGTTGGGTGGTGTGTGTTGGGGGGGCGGGGGCACATCTGAGAGCAATCGCGGCGTGTGACAAAACGCAGACATAACAGTCTGCCCCGACACTTGTTACCAGCACATAAACACTTGCCTCTGCGAGATAGCGGGAGAGAGAGGGAGAGAGAGAGAGAGAGAGAGAGAGCGCGGTGGAGGGCTTGTGTCGATCTGTCATTTATCAAGCGCTAATTAACTGTTAATTTGCCAACCTTTGGGTTCAAGCATGCAGCCCATTCATCACGCCTTTACAAACAGGGGGTCCTGCCGCTCCAGAGGGGTGGTCCCGGAGTCCCCCCGTCCCCCCCCCCCCGTCCCCCACGTCCCCCACTTCCCGTCCCGTCGCTGACAATGTGGATCGTCTGCTCCCTTTGTCTCGGCTGCACCGGGATCTTTCCAAGAATGGAGGTGACCCTTGTGGTAACAGGAAGTTGAGAAGCCTGATAACCCGGTGTTTGTTGACCACTGCTACTCAACACAAACAGAACGCCGTTAGACGGATTCATCCCTTTGCTGATTAGTAAATGTACAGTAGTATACAGTAGTATGGCATAAAGCAAATACAATTTATGGATTCTTTTATTTTGTATTTTAATCCCATGTGGGCTGTACACTTTCTTTTCTCCACTTGAATTAAAGATATTGTGTGTATGTGTAACAGGTGTTTATTCTATTGTATACTTATGTACTGTTAGCATGCTAGGCTATGCTTTATGTTAGCATCAAATACTACATGTTACATTCATATTGACATGCAGATATTTACTCTATTTTAAAATCTCTTCTTTTGCACTTCAATAGGTTTTATTATTTGTCTTATATTTTCTCGATTTGATTCTATGATCCAGAAGAATGATTTTAACTGCATTTTCTATAGTTTATAATGTGGCTATATTAGTATTAATGCCACATCTGAAGCTGATAAGAATCCATTCCTTTTTCTATAAATCAGGATAAAAAACATGTGGTACAAAAAAATTTATTTCAATCATTTTAATTGTGTTTGAAAGTGTCTGACAAATGCCATGCCAACGGATAGACATTAAGGGAGGGGACCCCACCGTCATCCGACGGATTTCAAACAACGATAAGACTAAGACCCCGTTTACACGATGGGAAAACACATATTTTCATGCGTTTTGGCCTTTCATTTACACAAAATCTGAGGTTTTATCACGGAAAACGATCATTTCTATAAACTCCGGCCAAAGTGGAGATTTCTGAAAACTATTTTTGTGTTTGCGTGTGAACGAGGTCAAACAGAATTGTAGGTTGTCAAACGTCACAGTATGCGACTAGAAATGCTTCACGTCATGTGAGCGTCCTATGGGACGTATGCGGTCGGCGTATTCATGCGTATTCATATAAACAGAAACTTTTAGGAAAACGACCTTGTGTGTACAACGTTATATTTTTAAACGGAGGGGCAGAAATATTTGTTTCTGTAAATATGCGGCCCTATGTGTAAATGCGGCCTTAATATTGGGACGACATCAACAATCTCACAGTGGGGTCCTCAGGGATAGTCGCTCGACGCCAACCACACCGGAGAGGCGGTCGTTGAGTTCAGAGAAAAGGGAGGCGAGGGCACACGACGGCATCACACTGACAAGGAGTGTCTGCATCCGCGGAGTAAAGCCGGAGCGAGTGAACAGTTTCATGTTCCTGGAAATCAGAAAATCACAGAGACCTGAAAGATGTTCCTCTCACATCTCCACCCTGGTAAAAAAAAAAGGAGCTCAATAGCAAATTGTCATGGAAAGTCATTTGCAATAGAAAGTGCCTCCTGACTGGAGACATGACAACCTGCTGTGGTTTGTGCACACGGCCCAGGAGAGGAGGGTCCTGCAGTACATGATTACCCCCCCCCCCCCCTCCTCCTCCTCCTCCTCATTCACAGTGTATCAGTGATATCAGTGACAGTTGTTGATACTGTGTCTGCTTTCACTAATAACGTCCATATCGACCCTCATGTACGCATATCGGTGGAAGCCGAATGCTCTCTGCAGAGTGGCAAAGAAAACACACACTCCAAAATGAAATGTGATGAAAAATGTCTCCGACTTCTGAGCCAAGTCGTTAAATTATTCCGGTGAAAAGCTGTCAGCGGCTGAAATATTCCTAATCCTGTATATCCTGATCGTTTTCTTGGCAGACATCAGGGCTGAGTGTGTGTGTGTGTGTGTGTGTGTGTGTGTGTGTGTGTGTGTGTGTGTGTGTGTGTGTGTGTGTGTGTGTGTGTGTGTGTGTGTGTCAGGGATACCTGATAGTGGGTGTTCTCCTGAGCGTGTGTGTTTACTGACAGCAGTGGCTGTTAGCCGGGCAGATGGAAGTGTCTACCACACCGAGGTGACAGCACATGTCAGGGCGGCAGAGGAAATGGTCCCATAAAGCATCGCCGATGACAGCTACGGCTGGGTTGGCCTGACACCCCCGACATGAAACGCCTGGCCCCCGGTCACGTCTACTAACACACACACACACACACACACAAAACCACTCTACCAGTTGTACCAACATAAAAGCTCAGCCCTCAGTCTCACCAGAGGAGTCGGGTTGAGCTGCTCGACGCCGGCGGGCCGACGGTAACGTCCTCCGCCGACCACCAGAGGAGGCCGGTTACACTCCTGCGTGCTTGTTTGCGCAAACGGCAAAAGATAATGTCCAATAATTAAACCGGGTTTCCGAGAGCCGCGCGCACGCTCCACTTGAGCGCAATTGCTCCGAAACAGAACGCGCTGGGCCTAATCCATTTAGAGCGAAATCGCCAAAACTCTTTGTATGTAAATAGAGCGGCTCGGTGAGCGGCATCTGAAATCCTCCCCCCAAAAGGCTAATCACCTCTTCCCGGAGCAAAACGCCGAGCGGGTTTGGATTTCACTCGCAGTTGTTATTAGGGGAAGGAATGCCCAGAGATAGCAAACCTAAAGCTGGACCCCCCCCCCACCACCACCACCAGCACCAGCAATTACGCTCACTCAAGCGTAGAAGTTGAAGCCCGGTGCCAAATGAGGTCGTTTTGCAGCAATTTCACTTCCTTGAGCAAATCTCCGAGGCCCTTTTGAGAAAGGACAGACTGTTTACTAACAGTCTCTGATTGCATGTGTTAAGTCTATGAGGGAGAGGTGCAGCACACCTGTCAGACACACACACACACACACACACACACACAAACAGACCTGAAAGTACGCAGACGTTAATAACTCTCTACCCAGTGGATGACATAGCGTGACGCTGAATGAAAGGGTAGCTTTATCCGCTCCGGCGGCCGGCGGTGGGTCCTTGTTTGCTTCCGCCTCACATTCGCTATTTCACGATGAACGTCTGCATGAGTGAGGTCCCGGGACAGAAGATGTCGTACGTGTACAGATTGTAGAGCCCTCTGAGGCAAATTTGGAATTTGGGATTTTGGGGCTTTATAATATTTGTAAAATGGCTAAATGAAGCCTCTTTCTTTTCTTTTTCTCTACCAATTTGGCTAACGTATTTATTTTGGGAATAAAGCGGCGGGGCGTTTAGCGGGAGCTGAAATACTGCCCCAGTGTACTCGCCCTGCAGCCCGCTCGCTCTAATACGCTCAGAGAGTCCCACCAGAGGATTTCCTTACACCAGCTCCAGGGCCGCGGCTTGCTTGATCAGGCCCAGGCCTCAGTGCGCTCATTCTTACGCGTGCGTCAGTTTGGTGTGTGTGTGTGGGGGGGGGGGGGTTTCGGCTTGTGAGAGCTCACCTCGGAGGTAATGACAGCCCACCGAAAAAGGGGACCCGTGGTGAGCCCGAGCCAGCCAGATCTTTTCAAGATGGCTGCAATCAGGGTGCTGGGGACCGTGTCATTGTTCTGCCCGCCGCACACACAGCGGCCGGTCCGGGGGCCCGCTGCCGATCGAGGGCTCCTCGGACTCCAAACTATCTGAAAAAAATATGCACAAGAGTGTGTGGCCTTTTCTGATAGGGGGAGGGGGGATTCAAAGTGAACATGTCCTGGACAATCTGGCCTCTCGGCAGAACTCCCACTTCGCTGTTCACATTCAGCTTAATCATAAGTGAGAGCTGCTTTTTTTTTTTTTTTTTTTTTTTAAGCGTTCAAAGCTTGAAATGCTCGACCGCTGTAAACATCCAAACCGTTCAATGTGCTTCACACAATGTGACTCTGGACAACGGTGAGGCGTAGATGTCTCTGAAGTGTAATTCCCGTAACACATCATTTAAGGCCGATTGATCCCAACAGGTCATTAAAAATCCCTATAAAGGGACAAAAGCCTGTGAATGTTTGTGCCACAGGCCGAAACGCAGCGTTCAATCAAAGCGCTTTACTTTTAACCCGGTCGTGTTTCCTTTGCAGTTTGGTGCCCACGCTTTGAAACCGAAGAAACTGAAAATAAACACGGCGCTCCTGGTAAAGACAACACGCGGGACGAATTACCCCCGGTGTGTCTTTGTGATCTGGGCTCGGCCCACGCTCCGCCCTGCGGAAGGACAGCACTCACACACACACACACACACGCATACACACAGTTCAGGTACGTCTATTATTAACATGTGTTTTTTAGGTTTGACATTATGTTAAACCTGTAGAGTAAAAAAAATACCGTAATTACATTTGAAATAACATGTTAATAATATATGCAGCATTCTCTCTGTGCAGTCAGGGCTGCCATGGGAGGTGTTGCTGCCAGACTCTGGCCATGTGTGGACACTGTGCAGGCCGGCCGGTGGCCCCGGACACTCTGCAGCCCGCTCTGTATTATCACAGCTGTAAGCGTGCCAGCCGGGGGGGAAATTTGTCTGCAATTCACCTGAATTAGAAGCGCTAACCCAGCTCTCCCATGGCACAGCTTAATGGTTTGTTTATTTTTGAGGTTTTGCTTTTTGCAAATCATTCCTTATCTGTCATTTGCTTATCGTCGCATTGAGTAGCTCCAAAACGGGGTCGTGGGGGAGGAGGAGGTCGCCGCCACACGGCTCTGGAAAAGTCCCACCTTTACACTCCGTAGGTGAACCAAACCAGCCCGAAAAGAATGACGGCAGTGTTTGCTTGAATGGGAATTTCGTTAATACGTTTCACAGCCCTCAGACGAGACACATATTTGCAGGTATGCAAAACAACATGTGGTTGACATTGTGAGAGCTTAAGGAAACCAAACTAGTTGGTTGAGGTTGAAAAAACATTATGGTTTTTGTAGCGAGAATAACGATATAAGTAGAATACGAGATAAGTGTTATAACCGACTAATGCAAGTTATAACACTTATCTGATACCGACTTGGGTTTGCCAGAGCACAATGACAGCTGCTTGCCCGGCTGCCTGGAGTGTCGGAGGCTGCAATTCCTGCCGCGCTCTCTTCACCTGTTCCTCCCTGCTACCATCGGAGATATCGAGGAGATACAGAATCAAACACATCCGTTGCAGCTGAGGTTAATTACACCACCCACCAGCACTGTTACCAGACCCACTCCCCCACCCCGCCCCCTCTCCAGCTGAGCCTCACCACGTCACCACGTCACCACCACCGCATGGGATAACAAGGTAGCTTAACAAGGTAGCTTAACAAGGTAACTCAACAAGGTAGGTTAACAAGGTAGCTTAACAAGGTAACACAACAAGGTAGCGCAACAAGGTAACTCAACAAGGTAACTCAACAAGGTAGCTTAACAAGGTAGCTTAACAACTCAACAAGGTAGGATAACAGGGTAGCTTAACAATGTAACTCAACAAGGTAGCTTAACAAGGTAGCTTAACAAGGTAACTCATCAAGGTAGCTTAACAAGGTAGCTTAACAAGGTAACTCAACAAGGTAGCTTAACAAGGTAGCTTAACAACTCAACAAGGTAAGATAACAAGGTAGCTTAACAATGTAACTCAACAAGGTAACTTAACAAGGTAACTCAACAAGGTAACTCAACAAGGTAGCTTAACAAGGTAGCTTAACAAGATAGCTTAACAACTCAACAAGGTAGGATAACAAGGTAGCTTAACAATGTAACTCAACAAGATAGCTTAACAAGGTAGGATAACAAGGTAACTCAACAAGGTAGCTTAACAAGGTAGCTTAACAAGGTAACTCAACAAGGTAGCTTAACAAGGTAGGATAACAAGGTAGCTCAACAAGGTAGCTTACCAAGGTAACTCAACAAGGTATCTCAACAAGGTAGCTTAGCAAGGTAACTCAACAAGGTAGCTTAACAAGGTAGCTCAACAAGGTAGCTCAACAAGGTAACTCAACAAAATAGCTTAACAAGGTAGGATAACAAGGTAGCTCAACAAGGTAGCTTACCAAGGTAACTCAACAAGGTATCTCAACAAGGTAGCTTAGCAAGGTAACTCAACAAGGTAGCTTAACAAGGTAGCTTAACAAGGTAGCTCAACAAGGTAGCTCAACAAGGTAACTCAACAAGGTAGCTTAACAAGGTAGCTCAACAAGGTAACTCAACAAGGTAGCTTAACAAGGTAACTTAACAAAGTAACTCAACAAGGTAGCTTAACAAGGTAGCTTAACAAGGTAGGATAACAAGGTAGCTTAACAAGGTAACTCAACAAGGTAACTCAACAAGGTAGCTTAACAAGGTAGCTTAACAAGGTAGCTTAACAAGGTAGCTTAACAAGGTAGCTCAACAAGGTAACTCAACAAGGTAGCTTAACAAGGTAGCTTAACAAGGTAGCTCAACAAGGTAACTCAACAAGGTAGCTTAACAAGGTAGCTTAACAAGGTAGCTTAACAAGGTAGCTTAACAAGGTAGTTTAACACAACTTGCTGATAACACATCCATCCAACTGCATGCATGATGTGATCTCTGCTCCACTCACTCACTGTGCATCACTGTGTATCTTTCCAGTTTAAGCTTTTAACAACTACTTTGAACAAATGCCACAATTACTCTCAAATTCAAAATGACTAAAAATAGTCCTTGATTATTGAGTTTCTCAGCGATCGCGCCGACTGCAGTGCATTGTTGTAGCAGCGCAACTCTCTGTAATCAGCGAGGCGGGCTCTGCAAATCCTGCTCAGTAAGCCACATGAATGAGGCCAACGACTAGATGTAAATAATCACATGATTGTCTATAAATCATGTCATATGGTGCACAAGTATGGTAACGTGGGGAGCGTCTCGAGTCACCCGAACGCTACATTTTCTCTCAAATGAGCGGGGGATAATGTTATGCTTGTCAATTTTCCATTACGCATTTCTTTTTTTTTCTTCTACGCAGTCAGTCAGGATTTGTTTCCATAAACAACTTTAAAGAAAGTCAGCGTGGAGACGTGGGCGCAGAAAAGCAAAGTGGAAGACGTCTAAAAAAAAAAAGAGGGACCCACGGTCGTTAACAGACAAACAAATAGCCATTTGTGTGTGTGTGTGTGTGTGTGTGTGTGGGGGGGTAGCAGGAGTGGCACAGCTGCAGAGCGCCCCTTGATGTGTGGCTAAGTGTGTGTAATGGCCGTGCAGATGTCTTTAGCGTTCCTCCCCGTTGAGATGTGGTCAGTGTGGGATGTGGAGAGGGCTTTTATTTGTCTTGCTCTGCTGTTGTCGTTGCTGGGGTTGAGGGTTTACACAGAGCCGGGCAGAACTCAGCGTTCTAAATCAGCCCGTCACACACCACTGCCTCCCTGTCAGAGGCCTATCTGCTACCACTTACTCAGATATGCAACAAATTTACTAATAATTACTTAACATTTTGTCGTGCTTGTGAATACTTGTGTTCTGACAGTTCATTTATTTTCTTTGATTGCCGCTGACTATTTATAGTGGAGGGCTGCCTCTGTGCGTCCTCTCAATTCCACAATGAGACAAAAGTGGCCGCGATGATTATCCACTAGTTTCGGAGTGTTTATTTACTCACTGAGGTCGAGGGAGAATGTGGCTGTAATTGTCGTGCGTTCAGGCTTAGGATGGCGATCCCTGGATCCCTTCAGTATGATGTCATCATTTGGTTAACTATGGTCTCATTTAGGCTAACTCCCCTATTGCTCATTTAATGAATTTGTCCATTAAGCACAGCTCGTTCCCTGATGACTGGAGATGTGCCATTGTTACACCTTTTTTTGAATCTGGAGATTGTCTTGAAGCGAGTAAATCGAGACGGGCAGAGAGGCAGCATGCTTACAGACACGGTGGATGTGTTCCCTTCCAGTTCATCTACAAAATAATATGTTGACATGATCTAAGTGAAGAAATGGTTTGTTCACAACCTGGTGGATCTTCTGATTCCTGCAGCATTTATCTTTGTTGTAGAGTTGCGTGTGTGTTAGCAATTTGGTGCGTATAATGTTATAATAAGCACTGGCTAAACCTAAAAGATTTACAAAGGAAATGGCCTTAAAATACATTGTTGTAAACATTGGACTCCGGTGTTGGACGCCAACATTAACTAACACACGTGTTTATGTTTACTGCTCTGGGTCATTCTACAGGAAGGCTGGAATCCGTGTAGAACAGATCTTCTGACCGCATCATCATTTAAATAACGAAGCCGACCACGTAGAAAGCAGCCTGACCACCGGAGGATGTAGACGTTCAGCTGGAGCGACTGATGGTGCCGGGTCGGACCCGGTAGAGGACCGTTGGTGTGCACCGCTGACTACTGGAGGTGTCGTGTTTATGGATACAAATAAGACATGAGAACAAATGTTTTTTAAATGCAACACTTTATTTCTTGGTCCCGGCACATTAATTAAACACATATGAACATCAATATATCAACAAACATGCAAAACAAATAACACAAATTATCTCAGAGAACAATGGCATCAATTAAACACATATGAACATCAACATATAAGTTGATTAGTCAGTTGGTTAGTTAGTAAGGGAGTTAGTCAGTTGGTTAGTTAGTTGCTTAGTCAAAAATGGTTTAGCCTGGTAATGACTATCAAATGGACAGTTAATACGTGAGTTAATTAGTTAGTTAGATAGATAGATAGATAGATAGATAGATAGATAGATAGATAGATAGATAGATAGATAGATAGATAGATAGTAAGTGAGCCAAATGTGTCTACATATTAATTTTAAAAAGTTTTTAAAAGCCTGTCAGTGTCTACAATAAATACCAGAAATCCTAAATCTGACAAAAGTTGGCGTATTTTACTGGAGAAACCATTAGTTTGAGACTCTGCTGGCCTTTCAATGTTATTTATTAATGCTATATATCAGAGGTATATATATTTTTTTTAATTAATATTTATTATTATTATTTATTTTTTAATAATATATATACTACAAATATATTATATATTATATAATATATATATACATATATAATATATATACTACCAATATATTATATTATATATAAATATATAATATAATATATTGTTAGTTGTTAAAGAGTGTTATCTGCTTACATTTAGCTTTACTTGAGGGAAATGAAAGGGAACTTAGAAACTGTCTCCATTGAGCGAGAGTGCACGAGCGAATTAGAAATAAAATAAATAACTATCGACATCTTTCTATTCTTTGCATTAATATATATTATTATGAGATATATTCTTTCTCCATTAAATGGTATATTTGATAGTGAGCTAGTTCATCTCTATCTCAGTGATCGTGTCCGATTGAGTATAAAATATCACTATGACCCTGAAATTCTGTCTGGATATCCGAGGCCTCAAAATCATAGCCGTGCTGCTTATTATTATTAGGGCCTGAACATCGACAGTCGGAGCGGAGGACTTATTTTTCTATAAATGTTTGTTATTACTGTCTGTGTTTCGGGTTATATGTTCTTAATCAGATCAGTATAGAACGTTGGTCAAAACAATTAAAAGCCGGTCACTATGAGAGCTTCAGGTTTCATCAAACCTCGGGATATCGTGTGGCAAATCATTATTAAAAGGTGATCTGTGCAAATTTTAATAATTTTCGATCATTAATTAACACTTTATAAATTATCTAAATCATAAGTACTTAATAATTGATTTGTAATGTATACATTTCTTAATAAAAAAATAGAGAATCCATCATTTATGAAGTATGAAAACCCATTAATGGAACGCATAATTGTCAAGTATATTGATTAAGAACAGAACATGTTTATGAATTGCACACTCATGTGAGTTAATGTTAGAACTGATGAATTAAGTCTTTACTCAGACTTAACTAATGCTATATAGCGTGCAGCTATTATAAAGTAGAAAAATATTTTTTTGTATTATGTGCTAACATCAAGTAGTTGTTGTTAAACACGTAGTTGAGATGGTACAACCACCTGGGGCAAAAGGGTGATGAACAAACCACAGGAGCAACAACAACAGCCACAACAACAGTAGGGCGGAGCTTCATGACCTCCAAGGGAGGGAAGAGGATGCCGACTGTGCATCTGTCCTTCGAGCCTTCATTTAAATCCATGTGTTCATGCAGCCGTGTGTATTCATGTTCAATATTCTGCACAACCATGACATGGTGCTCACCTTTCAGGGTTTATGAGTCTTTGCTTCAATTCTTTTGTCATGGCATTAAGTCTCATTTGTAGAACACAAGGCTCATGGGTGCACAACTAATCGAGATCGTATTGTCTCCATGCTGCTGATGTTTTACTTATTCATTGAAAATGCGGAAGGTAATGTTTTGAACGCCGTGTATTTGTATGCGTGTGTGCGTGTGTGTTATTTGCATAAGTCAAAAAGTATTAAACCGAATCGCATGAAATTTGGTGGGATGATTGGTTATTATCCGAGAACCATCTGATTAGATTTTGGGATCGACCGGGTCAAAAGTCAAGGTCATGAAAAGGTCAAAATCTTCTTTGAATCGCAGGAAATTTTGTGGGACTATTGGGTATTATCCGGGGGCCATTTGAATAGATTTTCGGATTGATCGGGTCAAAGGTCAAAGCCAAGGTCATGAAAAGGTCGAAATCTTCTTCTTACTTTAGCTCAGTCAATTTTTATGTTCATAATGCAATGCCCAGTCTTGTGATATGCGAAGGTATGCGCTCTACCGAGTGCCCATTCTAGTCTATAGTTGTTATCCTCAACTAATTTGGGCACTAAATGGTTCCTATCTTTATCTGTGTTAATACATTGTAAAAGTGTCACCTGTAAACTTTCATTGCCTGGCAGAATTATTTAGATGTAGCGTGAAACAAAAATTAACAGTATATCTCTGGTTGTTCCACCCTGGAGGTTCAGGCAGTCCGGCTACAAACGCTCTTGTGTCCAACTTTAAAAAAAATCCAACTTATAAAGAATCTGAATCAGGAAAATAAATAGTCTTCGTGGCGGTTATGATCTCAGCACAAATTAAACACACTCACACACACACACACACACATCTTTTAAAAAACATGCCGGAAGGTGCCGGATCTTGAAGGCTTGCGGCCCAAAGCTTCATCCAGATGTTGTGGCCCAACGTGAGGCCCAAACGCTCTCTGCTAACGCCCAGAACCAGAGGAAAGGGGCACATTCAGACATTGCCGTGGACCAAAAGTGATGATTAGGAAAGTGTTGTTTGTGTATCAGTCTACGCATTGTTTTTAAAAAAAATAAAAAAAAGAAAGGTGGAAAAAAGGGACTTCTTTGTATTTGTAGCCACAGATTCAGATGTTCTGGGATCAGATTCTGGAGAAGCTTTTCAAACACATCTGGACTGGAGGGATGCTCGTGGAAAACCAAAACAGTGACACGTACACGGTTTCTTCATATTTTTTATATTCACTTCAGTCACGACAAGGTTGGTGTTTAGGGAGGAGACGCTTTCATTTTTCAGTCTTTACTCGTGTTGCATTTAGAGGGAGTTGTTTGGCAACTCTGTGTATTTGTAGTTTCTGTAGGTATCGCATCCTTAACTTGTTTAAAGGGTTTTAGCCATGCTCTCCCTGTGTGTTATTTAGCGAGGTCAATGTGTTTAGCCACATTTTTACAGCATTCTGCGTTTTGTTGACGTCTTTTGGGGCATCATTTAATTAATATCCTCTTATGCTCGTGTTGAATTTGATCCACAACACGTGTCCTCCTGCCTGCCTCCTCAGTCCTTCCTGAAGCGTTCCTCCAAATCTCACGTCTTCTCCCGCTAATGGAGGTAAAGAAGACAACTCGATACCGTATTTGATTGAAACATGACAACTCCCGAGTCAATTAGTAGAAATGCACGAGATGAATCCCAACTTGGAGTTTAGCTGAAGCTGCTCATCAACATGTGTATATCATTAGCTTATGAAATGATAAGATAACTGTCACCACATGCACATGTCGTGATGGAGCGATCTAAGCATCTTCCAGCTCATTGTTTTGATTTTACAGCCTGCAGCTCAGCATCATTTAGCCTTTTATATACAAAAACATGCATAAACTAAAAGCACCTCAAATGTTCTCACACCGCTGTTGGTTTTTGCTTTCAGTCGTCATCCTCTTGCAAAACACTCACACAACTTGACTGCAACGTTTTACAGCTCAGGTTAAAGAATTAGCCGTCGTTCTGCTGGTATTACATCACCGACAAACCTATAGGAATCATGACAAAATGTAACCTCTCCCACAAAACAGGTGCAACAACACTGGCAAACACAGTCTTTCACTCTTATCACGTGCACCTTGTGCATTAATTCACTACTCTTGATAACTGGACACTCAAAAGATAAATCATGGGGTGGAAAAAGAATAAACTAGAATAATTTCTAAAATTGTCTTTATTTACATTGCAGAAAAGAGGTTAAACAATATATGTTGGAGAGGCTACATTTAATTAAACTATCTTTGTCTTAAATATAAATAAAAATGTGATCATTTCTATCTCTACCTCTAATTTCTACGGTTACATTCTAATATTAGACGAATAATCACATCTTGTATTTACTATTTATCTTTAAATATTGAGATGGGCCCTGAGGCTAAGAACACAAATCTGCAACGAAAAAATACTTTTAAAGTTTTCCCCCCACTTCAGAAAATGAACAGTATAAAGAAAAAAAAGTTCTTACAGAAAACATAATGTACCTATTTGTTATGTCACAATTGAGGTAATGGACATAATGCGCTCAGTAGTTCAGATAATAATCTAGTGAAAAAACTATTCCTCATCTGCAGCTGTAGGAGTACTGACACACATAATAGGATACGTACGGCGCTCCGCGTGGGAGCGTCCGATGGCGACGAGGAAGGCTTGTTATCTCCCGGTCTTTGCAGAATGACTGCTTCCCTTTGTCTCCTGCTGCACTTGGAATACCTCATGTGACTGTGGTGCATGAACCCAAACCAGTGGAACATTTCACACACAGAGGAGGTGTTAACTGCCCGGCAGTGACCAACGGCGTCGAGACGGAAAGAGTCCAGGAACGCTTTTGGAACCTGTTGTCCTCCGCTGTAGAAACATCTACGCAGCTCATTGAGTCCGTTGGTTTCCATCACCTCTTTTCCCAGTAAGACCGTAATACAGAGCCAAGCCTACAGCACAGGCTGACTGTAAGAAGTGGACACGGTCGTCGTGACATCACTCCTTGGGTTCTGGCCTTTTCGAAGCCCAGATTTGACGTGTTGGCCGTCGCCATCTTGTTTTTATTTTTGCAACCAGTGAACAGATTTGAACGTTTTCGGACTGCTGAGAATGACGATGAGGCTCCTCCTCCTCATTCATCTCTCCTCCTCCTCCTCCTCCTCCTTCACACACATGTCACTTTAACATGCACTTTAACTTAAACACATATGTCACTTGAAACACAGACTTAGACACTTTTAACGTTATTTGTTGTCCAAACACTTCATCTTATCTTATACTTAAGTTTATACACACATTGCACTGTTACTGCCGCGTTGATTGTTGTTTGTCATGTCTAATGTTGCACCTTCCGCCAAAAAAAATCCTTGTTTGTGTTTCTGATTCTGATTCTGATTCTGATACACTCTATACGGCTCTCGTAGGAAAAATACACGGTAGCCCCGCCCTATGGCCTACCCTGCTTTATGGTCCATTTGACTCTACGGACCATAATTGAAATTGAACATCGTGCTGTGTTGAAGAAGACTTGAACATATAGATTGAGACCATAAATCCATGTTTACAATGGTTACTGAGGTAATAAATCAAGTCATTTTCTCACAGAGTTCATCAGGAGTTGCCCCCTAACAGGCAGCAGAGAGAATTCAAGTTTAGGGCTCTTCAGTGTCGGCTTCCCTGTCCAGAACCAGAGGTTGCTGCCTGTTCAGTAGACGTGTGACCAATTGTCATATGTTGCATTAAAATCTGCACTCAACAATATTCCTATATTAAAGCCCCACTATGTAGTTTTTCCCTTGTAGCGCCCCCTTCAGGTATTTAACGTTTACTTCAGTGTCGTAAATACCCAGTTACGATAGATCAGGTGTCGGGAAACTTTCTCTATCGCGCCAGATTAAAGCAAAAGTAATTTAAGGTTCCTTTCTTAAAGACGTCTTCGGTACACTTGTTACATAGTGTTGCTTTAACAATGTGTCAAATGACTATGTGTGAGGCCCCCTCACATCCCTGCGGCACATAAAGGAGTGACAATGCGGCTGCTGTCCGTCTCCCGAAAACCTCGAGCGGCCGCCACGCTCCGCTTCAGCTCCACACAAACACACGGCGACGCTCCCCTGATCAAAGGCCCGATAGCGCGGCTGTGCGTGAACAGCTGGCGGTCAAGGGGAGCGGATCGCTGGAGATAACGTCCAAACTGAATCGCCACAATCAAACTATTAAAAGAAGCTACGCTGATTACATTTCAATGCGATTTCAAAAGGGACCATTTCCTTTTAGCGAGGCGTCCGAGAGGCTTCAGCACCAGCGAGTTGTAATTTCCCATGAGCACACAAAGACATCTCTCACCCCACAACCGAATCGTTTCCAGTTCCAGTCTCACACAAACATTGTTTAAAAATAAAATCACTTGAATATTAAATCGTCGGTAGTTTCAGAACAGCGGTAAATGCCCTCGTCACCACGGTGGCCCTTTAAACTTTAACATTCGTCTTCATAATAGAGCCTGGCTGGATTTGTCCCCCCATCAGGAGCCCAACTTAGCTGGGTTAAAGGAAAGCATTACAGCCAGCAGGCATGTGACCGCATAATTTCAGCCAGAGAGGCCTACGCTTCCTCTGGTTGCTGTCATTATGCCCTCAGTAAGCCACATGAAGGCCCAGCCATCCTGTGGAGATCATTGCACTCCTCGCCGCTCCGCCTGATTGGCTATTATCTAAATTAACCAATGTTCTATATCAGGGCTTTTGACTACATAACTACCCTGTTAATATTCGGAGGAAGTGCTGGAGGTCAGGGAGCTCTCAGCCGCTTGACCTCGGGGTCGCAGGAACCCGAGCCGCAGAGTGGCACATGGCAATGAATGAGCCCTAATGATTTAGGCGGTATCTGTTACACAGCCCGGAGAAAGCCAATCTCTCCGGGCAATCTGGCCACGGAGAAAAGGCAGAGGCTCGAAAATAAACCCCCGCTTGTTTCAGGGAGAGTTAGCGCTGCCCGGCCAGCGCGGCACGTCATTGGAATTCCCGTGCAGAAGGAATAATCACACACAGATGACCGCGTGGCAGCTTTGGACGTGCCGCCGGGCAGATGGGTCTCGAGTGCAGTTCTTTGGGGAACCGAGTCCAGGAAATGCAGCGAATGATTGTTTGTGTGTTTGCCCCGGCGCTTTAAAGACTTCGGCACCTTGTTAAAGGGACCTCGCGGGGGTCTTGGCGGCGGGACCCACCACCGGAGCCTCTTGCAGGGGATTAGGAGAGCGTCTTTTGTTGTTGTTGCCTCAGTAGGCCTGAAAACGGGCCCTTTGTGCAGCCGTTTAAGACACTTGTTGATGCGTGGTGTGGCTCCCAGTTGCCTTAAAATACTTGCGTAAACATTGGGCTTACGCACAGCAACAAAAGCATGACCTTAAAGAGCGCTTTCAAAAGCAATTTCCCTCCCTTACTACTGCATGTAAACAGAGTAATTGTACTTGGGAGACTCCCAGTGCCAGCTGAGTGTAATTTATCTCCACGTCATCCACAATCAGAGGCACTGTGATAACTGTTATGACAGACAATACAAGGAACATTTCTCACAAAATAATACCACTTTATTACAGCCCGAGTGATACTCAATGCTGAGGCACATTTACAGTGATTTATTTGGATTGAATTGTAGTTTCTAGTTACAGTTTTGATGGGAATCTCTTGACTTGTTTGGGGGAGTTTTAAAGGCATTTTACAGTTGATTCAAATTCACCGTAAAATAACAATACATTAACGACAAGCTTATTAACAAACTAGAGATGATAAAGATATGACAATATCCCAATCAAACTTGTGTGTAGTACAATAAACTTTTTTTTAAACAGTTAATGTAGTTTGGGCAGTAACAGTCACTGATTCATGTAAAGTAAATATTCTGCTACTAGTCAAACGACCACTAATGTCAGTACTAACAGATTAGCTGTTACCACTTTACTGTATTCTGCTTGAGCGGGCTCTCCTAAACAACCATCCTCTAAAGAAGAAACTGCTCAGCTGTAACAGATGTGTGCGTTGCTGCGTTGTATCTGTTGGTCGGCTCCTCTGTTCGCAGCTCGTAGATGTTTGTGGCACGAGGCTCACGGCGTTAAAACACTCGGAAACAAAAGCTCCGAACACGTTTGTTTACGGCGTGCAGCTACATGTGTCACGAGCTCGAGCCAGCGGCTGGAGTCGGATGGCAAAACACAAATAATGTGGAATAAAGAAAAATGCAGGAGGTTCGGTAATAAGAAAAGGAAATGAAAGAGTCATTTGCCATCGAGGTTCTGTGGAGAGATGTTAATGCGCTGCAGCTATAAAAACACGTATTTCAAAGAACACGCTGAGAAGAAAACTGGACGCTCTTCAGAGAGCGCTGCTATGGGCCTTTTGTACGAGTTTGTTTAAGGAAACGCCGTGTTGATTCAACGTATCGATGCTTTGCTGTATCCGCCTGTCCATCACGCTTTTCTAATACGGACAATATACTGTAATAGATGTGATGAAACAATCTTATAATAATAATAATACATACAATTTCTATAGCGCTTTTCATAGTACTCAAAGACGCTTTAAGATAAGATAAGATAATCATTTATTAGTCCCACAATGTGGGAATTTCAGGATCACAGCAGTGGGTGTACATTAGAGCATTAATAAAAATAAAAGATAAAAATAAAAACACAAAACACAATACTAAATACTAAAATAATAAATACTAATACTACTACTAAAATACTAAATAATAAAACAACACATAATAAAAAAATCCTATGCATTAAAATTACAATAAAAACAAACGATAAAAGCAAATAAGAACGTACAGAGCACACAATCACACATTAAAGGCAGTTTTCAACAGGTGGGTTTTGATTTGCGGTCTCGGATGATTTTGGGAAGAGAGTTCCAGAGGGAGGGGGCAGAAATGGAGAAGGCTCTGTCAACCCATGCTTGGTCCTGTGAGGGATGGAGAGGAGGTTGGCGTCAGAGGAGCGGATCTTCAACATGTTGTTTAAATTCCACAGGAGTCAAACGATGAGATTGCCCTTCCTGTCACCGAGCTGAGCAACAGGACCAGTGTTTGGTTTTCAAGATTGGATTTAGCTGCTAACTTTGTTACATTACTGAATATAAGAAGTGGACGTAGTCATGGCGACGTCACCCATTGGTTCGTGTACTCATGTTTAGAAGCCTTGAGTTCAGAGATTTTGCCCTCGTCATCTTGGATTACGGCCGTCGCCATGTTGTTTCTTTTGCAATCAAAGAACAGAGGTGGCCATGTCTGGAGGGCGGAGGAGTGACGTAGATGGATGTGGAGGAGAGCTGTCCATCACTGTAGCCCCGCCCTAAAGCAGACACTGCTTCATGATCTATTTGAATGGACCATCATTTACTAAATGAACTTCTTAATGTTCCAACCAGCATAAAAAATATATAGTCTGGCAAGAATAGAGTAAAAAAAAAGATCTATATGGACACAATCCGGAGTAGAATAAAATGTGTTTTCTCTTTTTCTTCTGCATTGGCACTAAAGGGAAGCCAAGCCCGAGATTTAGTCTCCAGTATCCGAGGAAGCTATTTAATTTAATTTGTCCTATAGCTTAAAAAAAAGTTATTTTTACGCCGTTCAAAGTTCCACTGAACGTTTAACTCCCACCATCATTACATCATTAGCGTCAATGGATGTTGGATGATGACTCATTAGAATACTTAGGTTAATGTAACTTCGAGCAATTATTTAGCTCAGTTTGCCCCACTTCTTTCGGAGGAATTAAAAATAAGGACGTAACGATTTTAGAAGTAGTGTGTACTTAGAACAGAATGAATATCCACCGATTTGACTGAGGAGTATACAAAAATAAGAATCGGGCACTGAAATAAGAGCGCTGTTGTGTAGAGCTTGTCGCCAGTGGCAATGACAATGATGAGGAGGAGACTGTAACAATATAAGCATGAAAATAAGTCTGACTAGAGCTAACTAGTAGGGGAAATATAACCCAGTTAGCTTGGCGAAACATTGTAATCCTGAGGTAACGTTGTCCTGCTGCTCCCATGTTGTGTCATCCTCTCAGAGGGATGCTTGGGAGATGAAGGTCTCTTGTTCTTCTTCTTGTTGTTCTTGTTCGTGTTATTGTTGTTGTTCTCCTTCTTTTTATTTTGAAAAGTACACAAGGAAGCAAAAAGCCATCTTCTCTGACAAACTAGCGGCGCCGCTCCCCCCGCCTCCCAGAGACCAACTCAACGTTAAATCTGATTATTTGAACACATTGTTCGTGGTTCCTGTCTTCTTTCTAAGACGCCAACATCAAGGACAAATGACAACAACAGTTGTAAATACCCACAGCTTCAAGGTTTTCAAAACTATTGAATTATAACCAATAACGACACCAAGGGAGTTTCATGCGACAAATTAATCCACAATTATATTTATATTTATTGAAGTGCCACTCAAACCACACTATTTGTTGCTGCTAATGTGGGAATTAAAGAAAGTATAACTCTTTCTGTTCAATGCGCCATGCATCTGTATGCATCTGCACATATTACATGTTGGTCTTTAAGGAAATTATGCACTTCTATGGTTTGACATTTCTTGTCTGCTAAGAACAAACGTCAAAGCACTTGGTCATGTGTATTTGAACATGAACTATTGGTATATAAAGTACTCCAAACATCCCGTACGGCTGTAGTGTGACTGCTGCAGCCAGTGAGTGAAACAACCTTTGCACGAGGCCTCGATCACGCTCACGCTCACATTAATAATACTCTCGGTTGGGTGGGCTCTCGCTTCACTCGTGACACTCGTTTCCTTGACGGGCGTCAAAAAATTAACGGTCGAGAGTTGTTTTCCAGGTCCAAACTATCGGGCCTGCCAAAGGTTAAGGAAACACGCCGCCATGAAAAACAGAGCCCCTGTGTTTGCCTTGAAACCGGGCAAAAACCGTTGGCTCGCTCTAGTCGAGCTGTCGGACGTTCAGTTTTTACCCAAAGACAACGCTGTGTTTTTGTTTGACAACGCTTTTTGAGCTCGAGCTTCCTCCCGCTTCCATTACTGAAGGATGTTGAAGCCCTCGAATGGAAAGCTTGCAGACGATTAACCCTTTAGCAGCAGCGTGTCTAGGAGGGCGGACAAAAAAACAGCCAGTTGAACGTTTTTCGTGCACCATGAGGATAACCTGCCGAATGATATCATCAGTAAGAGGGATTTCATTCGTATTTGCTTGGGAAGCACACCAAACCAAACCTGTGTGTGTGTGTGTGTGTGTGTCTCGGCAGAAGCCAAACGTCTCTCTTCACTTCCGCGTTCCCAGTGCAGCACCAGCAGAGGGCTTCCTGTCGGTTGATCCACGAGGAGGGGAGCGGCTCCCAAAAAATACCGCCGAGCAACACCAGCTCCCGGGGTCTGTAGCCACTTCTCCAACAACCGCCTCACAAAGCAGACGGCCTCTTTGTGAGGCTCCCGGGGGCCCCGCGCACAGTTTGCAGATCTCTGAAGCTTTACGGATCTGTTGGCGGAGGATTCACTGTGCTATTATTGCTAATGACAGCCCTGAACTCGGGAGAATGGGATGGATAAAAGGCAGAGCAGAGGGTGGTGGTGGTGGTGGATGGTGGAGGGTGGTGGTGTGGGGGGGGGGAATCGTTGCACGGCCACACAAAGGCAAAGCTTAACCTGACATTCCTGTGTAATTAAGACATCTCTCACATGGCACGTTTCTCTTGACCACTGGGGACTCTCATTCGGGACCGGAGGGGGTTTCAAAGCAACCGGGGGCGGCCCGTTCACATCTGCCATCGCTAAGCCGGTGCAGCGTGGCCATGAATGCAGTTAGACTGTAACACTCCGCAGGCATTGTTGTTAATACACTGACGTTTAAATTGTGATCCCACTTGCCCTTTCGAGGTGGACCAACAGCACAACTGACAAAGAAACGAGGACGGGGCGTTCAGGGACCAGATATTTGATATAGAGGGCAATTTCTTTGCTCCATTTTTCCAGCAATAATGTTATTGTTATTATTTTTATTTTTTGTTGCAGCAACTTTGCTTCGATTTAATTTGTATTGTGAATTCCTGCGCTGCTATTTTTTATTGATTTACTTTGTATGTCACACCAAATTATCTGAGTAAGTGCTGATATAATACTTTATAGGGCCATTAAGCTGAGGAAGGGTAATTGTCTGAGAAAAAAATAAAACACAAAAATTGAACGGGTCAATTTACGTTAAAGAAAATCACAAATGTACAAGAACTAAAGTATTATTCTCTGTCATTATAAAGTCATAAATTAGCAAGATTTCCCCAAACAAATGTGGATTAAGGCTTTGTTTTATGTCTGCAGTAGATGAACTGAACAAACTATATACATTATAGGAAACCATATACTGATTTAAGTTTGGTTTTCTTGTTAATGTGTGATTTTTCTCCTGCATTTATCACTTTAATTTGAGAGAATATCACGTTTTTATTTACAATTTATTTATAATCTTGGAAATTCTGGAATACACCTGAATAATGTATGTCCCTATACCTACTATGGTCCCAGCAGCTGTTTTCTTTTTCTTCCTGCCAGTTCAAGATCTGTTATTGTCGTTACACGGAAAACAGCCTCGCGGTGAATCCATCAGTGAGAGTCGGCGTGTGAAAATGATCCTGAGAGGACAAATTATGTGATTGTTTCATTTCGCTGAAGTCGGAGCACTTTGGGTTCTTGTGTTAACAATTAGCCAACAATAACAACTCACTTTGATGCTAACCAGGGTGGAAGCGGGGTCGCGACCTCTTTAACAGCCGCGCGCCTTCACCGCGCGCCCTCCTCTCATCCACACGGCCGCGAGGAGCCCGAGAGGTGAGGGGAGACGTGGACGCGGGTGACATGCAGTCCCATGAAGATGGGTGCACGCTGTGCGTGTGCGTGTGTGTGCGTGTGCGTGTGTGTGTCCAGATGTGTCATTAGGCCCAAACCAGCTCAGACCTACCCTATCGCTCTTAAATTACACTTAATTGCCTTATTTTTGGCGGGGACTCCAATTTAAGCTCTCATTATGATAATCTCCTTTATGTTAATACAATTCGCCATTTTCTGTAATTATACATTGTATGATAAGACATAGAACTGAAACACAACGTGAAGATGATTTGAATACATGTATCCGTTGCCATATTCATATCTTTCTTGACGCCATCTAGTGGCATAGAGTTGCCATTGCATGTATATAAATCTTTAGAAAAAACTATATATATATATATATAAAATCAATTTAATACTTGAGAGCACTTTTGAGGTTAATACATATGTAATGGTGTTGGCTTGGTTTGAATTAATTACTATAATATATATATATATACTTTATAAATAAATAAAAATATAAGATGTATAAATAATAATATGTATACAATATATATATATATATATATATATATATATATAAAACATGTTATATATAAAGTTATATAATATATACATATTGTTTTAATATATATATTATATATAAATAAAATTTGTAAATATTATATACATAAATACAAATATATATTATACATAAATTAATAGATACATTGATATATTCAGGTATTTCTGTATATATATATATGAATATATATATATATATATATATATATATATATATATATATATATATATGTATATGAATACACATATATATGTATTATATATTGATCCCCTCACTGAACCCTGTTTGGCAAGCAGGCGTCCTCGAGTAAAAAGAGTCCGACTACTTGAGAGCACTTTTACCGTTAATACATTTTTAATGGTGTTGACTTTGGCTTGGTTTTAATTAATGACTTGGCACGAGCCGCTGCTCGAGAATCTTCAAAGTGAGTCTAGAAGCCGACAGATCGGGCTCTCTATTTTTGGCAAATAATAAAAAGAAGAAAGAAAAAAAGAAGAAGCCAGTTTTGTAATGAGTGCGATGCTGAAAGCACGACAACATGTGAAGCAGGGGAGAAAAAAACAAACACGTTTAGTCGTCACCACAGAAGCAGTCACATTGCAGAGTGGGAGAGGAACACATTACAAAGTAGGGCTGTTGTTTTTTTTCCACATTAACTGTATTGCAAAAAGTAAACAAGGCGGACAGTCATATCATCCAACAACAATATGCTTGTTCCTCGAAATATTACCATTTCTTCGATGTCTTTAAAAAAAAAAGAAG
Source organism: Liparis tanakae (assembly GCA_036178185.1). Classification (NCBI taxonomy): domain Eukaryota; kingdom Metazoa; phylum Chordata; class Actinopteri; order Perciformes; family Liparidae; genus Liparis; species Liparis tanakae. Next base: position 17,648,521 of record CM070109.1, on the reverse strand, counting down.
AAAAAAAAGAAAAGAAAGATGAGCCAGAATCGTCTAAATACAGAAAAATATAGATTCAGGTCAAAAAAGTGTTGTTGTAGATACTTACTATAGTAGTACTGTGAATAACAGTGAGGGAAGACGGCTACGACAGGTCGCATTCACTGCCCGGGCACAGTGGACGCATTTCAATAGGTCGGACATAGAAAAATAAACCACAACAAAGCAACACACGTATATTGTACAAAATAAAAACCTGACAATGTCCCACTGACAGTTTGATCGGAGCGCAGTGGAGAAGTTCATGAACACTGCAGCTCCATGTCCTGGCCTACAGAAAACGGTGCGATGGAGGCGTGAACGCAACTGCTTAGAACTATAATATTAACAATAATAATTATAATTATAATAACACATTGGAAATGTTTCCCATGACAACATTGACATTGAGTGAAAATTGAATGGAGCTTTTGAAAAGAATTGCTAATGTAGATTCTAGTGTGTATACAATGTGCCAAAAACACAAACACACACACAATTCCCCCCCCCCCCCCCCCCAAAAAAAAATTATAAGTTGATGACATTTTTAAAAACCGAACAAAAAGCTCTTAAGAATTGTACAAGTATAAAAAAGCTACAAACATTAATAAATTACATCACTGACACAGAAACACTTCACAAGGTGCTAGTAAAATAATTCCGAAAACCCTTCAGGATACTAGAACCCAAACAAGAGGCTGGTCAGAGAAACTTTAAGTGTTTTTTTTCTTTCTTTTCTTGTTTTTTTAATATAATTTTGCCCCTCAAAGCTCCGTCTCTTGTTCAAACAGAATCACAATACAATTAGCTTTGTGTATGTAAGGCCATATGACAATAACATGTATTATTTCTTCAGTTGTTTTCCAGGCAACACCTTTTAAATTGAACGGAATAAAAAATTAAAAGTGGAAATGAATCTGTTTAAAAAAGAAAAACTATAAAAGTTGATAAATCAGGACTATGCTATATATATATATATATATATATATATAGATAGTGTAGTCTATATATGTATATTCATATGAATTTCTTAATAATTAGCAAAAAACTGTAAAAATGTAGAATTAAGCCTTAAGGGGAAAGGATACAAAAAGTAGTAATTTTAAAGGCTATATACAAGCTACATTCTGTATACTGTACTGTGTGAAGACGTGGGAACGCAGAGATGATAGAGGTGGTCGGTGCTGCCTGTGAAAGCAAAGGAAGAGAGAAAGTATCCCCATGTAACTGCAGACCTGACATGGATGAGGCTTATCATTGGCCACAGGTCGATACCCTAAGTTAGCCTCGCGATTGACCTTGTGCTTTACAGTTGTTCCTCCAAGTCTCACTGGCTATCTATGAACTCAACGTCAATGAATAAATATCGGCGCTGATAGTGCTCTGCAAACCCAAAGTGTTCACGCAAAGAGACAAAAGCTCCGGTTGACTTCAGTCAACAGCAAAAAGCGCCCGGCGATGCACACAGACAATCTTGGCTGGGAGGAAAGGAGTTTTTATTTTTTATTTTTTTATTCCCGTGTCAACCCGTCGATCATCATCCAGCGTGGCAATGATAAGCTGCATCCATATAGTAGGAATTAATGTGTAAAATCCCCCAACCCTGACCCAAGCGGAGCATGCAACTGAATACATGCAAGGGATACTTTCAAAAAATCCTGGAATGACTGCAATGTACTTCTACTTCATGTTTTAGCGACCCCTGATAAACTGACAGCTGTAGTAAAATGAGACATGTTCTCTTAAAAAATATTTATAGTAGGTTCTGTACACTTTAATATCTGAAAGTTATAAAGTAAAAGTAGAGGCAAAAACCTATTTGAGTGATGTTCTTCTTAGAAATTGAAAAATGCATGATTTTCTTGATGTTTTGTGATGTTGTTGTTTTCTCTCCATTATTGGCTTTAATCAGTGAACAGGGGGGGTGAGGTTGGGATGGGACCCCGCTCATGAATTCCCAGTCCGACAGCAGTCTGCTGCTGCATGCTACAGGAGGAGCTTTCCATTTCGATGGATCTTTAAAATCTTTCCAAGTCTCTGTTTGGCCGTCGCCATGCCTTTCTTTAGCCGCTTAGCTGCGAAGAAAACGAGTAAAGAGTGTTAGTCCTCCTGCTGCAGTCATAACTTACAACAGTTTTTTTTATTATTATTAAATCATTGCTTCCATCTGAAGCAAAATATGACATATTTCAACTACTTGCCTTGTCGACATGCCCATCTCCCACAAAATACTGTTCACAAAATACTGTTCCCATACAACTTAACTACACCTGCATATTTTCTCCATCTGCAGTTTTAAACATGTGGCTTGGAAATTAAACAAAAACTACTTTGTGATGTTTAGAAAAACATCATGGTTTGGCTTAAAAGTTAGAAAATGTTTGTATTGGCAAGAACCTGGCGGTACGATAATTATCACAATACAGGGGTTACGAATCAATACATTGCAGTACAACAATTGAAGGCTATATACTATATGCAAAGTTATATACTAAAATCTCATTTTAAATGTTTTTAAATTAAAAACACACCATCATCTGCAAAAAAAGGCAGAGTAAAAGAATTGTACTTTTCTTTGACATGTTTTCACAAACAAAAGTGTTTTTTTTAGAGCGACATTGACGTAATGTTGCGATATGAGAGCATTGGTATTGTTTACACCTCTACTTGTTTTGTGTTGAATTTCCGGGCGTAAATGAAAACAGGTCAGCGTTGACCTTATACGGGACACGGCGGCCTCCTGGGTGAACGTCCCGTGTTTGTTCTGACCCCCCCGCCCACTCTTATGATCGAAAATGTATTTGCTTATATGTCAAAAAACTAAAGTAATGCAGGAGGAAACACGTTTGCTCAGAATGTAACTGACAGTGCTGTCCCGTTTAGGTAAAAAGGTCATTTTTAGGAGCTTGCTAGTTTGGACTCTTCTTCATTGCCTTCATACTGGAGCATGGGTTTGTTAATTAGCTCAATAATGCACCCGACTGTCGGTCAGTGGAATAACGTCAACATTGGTAGGAGTGCCTCTTAATAACATTGTTATTATAGAACCCTGAACCTAAAACCCAACTACGGTCATCTGTGTTGTAATTCCTCTCCGTTGAGGTCGATCATTGTCACAGATGAGTGAATATTCCTTTTAATTGAGAGAAATGTTGTTATTTGAGCTCATTTCATGTTTGATTATAAATACAAATGCATGTACTGTTGAAATGCGTTCATTAAATGCTCCTTTAGTTCAGGATCAGAGGCTTTGTCAGAGCTCCTCGGAGGCCTTGAACACAAGGTGCACGCATCTGAAGGGTTGTGTTCTCTGCATCCGACCATTTACACATCTGCAGTTCATATAACTGTCGAGCAGGATGAATACGCTTTGCAATGCGTAAAAGGCAGCAGCTGCTGCGCCGTACCGTTTATTACTCGTTCCATTCAAGGAGCGCTTTATTTTACGAGCCCGGGAGAAGAATGTCGTCCTATAGGGAAAACAAGGGGAATAAATGTTTCCCTTGAAAGAGTCGCTCCATTTCATCCCGAGTAATACTTCATTATACTCTGGCAAAACAATATATTGCATGTCAAAAAATAAGTGATGTAATACTTCTTCATTATTAATAAAGCTCATCAGGGGCATCAACCCATCGTGTATTCTAACAGCACAGAGGCTCCGCGATTCAAAACCACGAAATGTTACAACTCCTTTTGACCTTGACCAGATCCACCACTTCCTCCGTTTCGTTCTGACCCGTCACACTAATTATTACCTTCGCATTGAAAATGCAGAAAGGTTTTCTTTTGATTGCCGTGTATTTATTTATTTATTTGTATGCGTATATTCGCATAACTCAAAAAGTATTAAACAGAAATCGCATGAAATCTGGTGGGATGATTGGTTATTATCCGGGGACATAGTGCGGTCAATTTGTATCCAATTGGCATGCAACTAATGCTACATTTTCATAATTCAATGCCCAATCTGCTGAAATGCGAAAGTATGCGCTGTACCGAGTGCCCGTTCTAGTTTATTAATTTATTTGTATGCGTGTTACTCGCATAACACAAAAAGGATTAAACCGAATCGCATGACATTTGGTGGGATGATTGTTTATTATCTGGGGACCATTTAATTGGATTTTGGGATCGATCGGGTCAAAGGTCAAGGTCATGAAAAGGTCAACATCTTCTTTTTACTATAGCGAGGTCAATTTCCATCCAATTGGCATGAAACTTATGTCACCATCTTCATAATTCAATGCCCAACCTTGTGGTATGCGAAGGTATGCGCTCTACCGAGTGCCCGTTCTCGTTAATAAACGCTTTGGATTCCCGTCCGCCTCAAGAGGAAGTCGTCCGCGCTCTTTCCCGACTCACCTTTGGCGTCTGCTGACACGGCGCGATCCCCCTTCGCGGCCGCGCCGCCGCTGTTGGTGCTCGTGGTGTTGGTGCTGTTGTTGGGAGAAGACATCGACGGCCGCCTCTGGCTGAGAAAAACCCCGGGCGCCATGGGCTGCGGCCCCCCCGGCGGCGACTTGACTGTTCCAGTGTTGAACTCGTGGTCCGTCAGGCTGCCGTCTTGGGAGTCCAGATTGTGCTCCGGCGAGCTACTGTCCTGAGAGATTTTCGGGGGCTCCTCGACCACGATCGCCTTCTTTTTGGTGCTTTTCTTCTTCTTCTTTGTTTTCTGCTGCTCCTCCTGAGGACAGGACACGTGGTTGAAATGAATGAATGAATGAAATATACTTTATTAATCCCCAAGGGGAAATTAGGTGACAACAGAAGCAGCCCGATAAAACTAAACACAATAAAATATAAGTATAAGAAAGAAAGAAAGAAGGTGACAGTACATAAAGTAAAGTGTGCAAAGTGAAATATAAAATACAAAATAACATAAAATAAAATATATATGTATATATACACAGCATATACACAACATATATGTAAATGTAGATATAAATAAAGCACTGTAAAATTTAATTATATATATATATATACATATATATATATATATATATATATATATATATATATATATTGTATACATATTATTATTTATACATCATATATTTTTATTTATTTATAAAGTATATATATATATATATATATATATATATTATAGTAATTAATTCAAACCAAGCCGACACCATTACATATGTATTAACCTCAAAAGTGCTCTCAAGTATATTTAAATTGATTTTATATATATATATAGTTTTTTCAACAGTGTAAGTATGAATTTGAATATTTACAGTGAGTTATAGCACGTTTCTGACAGGAGGTTGACGGAGGTTGACGGCGGGCCGCTACAGGTACGCTCACCGTCACGATGTGGGAACTGTGTCGCGACGTACCTGATGAGAAAGCTTCGCTGCGGCGGCGGCCAGACCCGTTTCCACGGCGGCCACTCGGGCGCCGTCTCTCGCCGGCCGCTCCTGGCGGGGAACCGAGGGCCCCACGCGCGCTGTGAGGACATCCACGTAAAAAAAAGGTTTAGAACACATTTAGTCTGTAAGGTGTAGAACTCGCATGACAGCGGCAGGTGCGTCTACCTGTCGGGCTGTACGGAGTGTCGTCGCTGCTTTTCCGTTTTTTCGATCTGGATTTGAAAACGGGATTGTCCTCTTCGGACTCCAGCGAGGGGTAAACTAAAACGGTAAAGATGCGACCGATTAGTAACGCATCCCGACGAGAGGACGTAGGAAATCAATCCCTACGATTATTGTCACATATGTAAAGCGTAGAAGACTCAAGTACACTTATTTCTGCTTTCCGTGCATCTAAAAAATGTTTCCATTGACAGCCTGCGGGGCAGCTGTGAGACAGCTGTTGATGCCCCTCCTCCCCCCCCCCCCCCCCCTCTGCCTGCTCACAGCCCAAATTCCATCTGAGACGTTTAATATCGGATAATTGGATAATCAAGATTAACAAAACACAAAAAAAGGAAAAAGAAGAAGAAAGGAGTGTGTGCCAGTGTGTGAGGGAAGCTTCACACTGGTCCCAAGGTTTCGGCTCGGGAATGTTCGTGCTACGAGCGACTAATTAGACGCTAATTAGTAGTTCAAAATGCATGTAAAATAACAATTCGCAACTTTTTTAATGGCGTATTAACAAGCTGGGAGGAACCCATTCAGCTGTGTTTGGATAGAGCTCACAAAGAAAATGTTTCAAAGAGGTTATGGGGGGGGGGACCACAAAATAAATCACAAACTGGAGCCACTCTAAAGGGCAGATTTGGAAAAAGGAGGCTCGAAGAATAAACACAAACCCTATCATCTTCTCCTGATGAAGAGTTCACGGCCACATTTAGAACTAAAGGCCCACATGTTGATCCATCGAGTGTCAAATCTGCTTTTAACAGCACCTGCTGGCTGCCGTGACAACCGGGCGTAGCAGATAATAATGTCCTCGTCCCGTCGCCCTGAGACGTGGCCTGACCCCGGCTAACTCCGGTCCTTCATAATAAATACAAACGCCGCTCGGCCAGAAACGAGAGGGATGAGTCACCGTAGTCGGAGTCCTTGAAGCACGCGTCCATGTGGTCCTGGTCGTCGTCGTAATCCAGACTCTCGATGCTGCTGCTCTTCCTGGGTTTCTTCGGGAGCCGCTTGGTGGGCCGCTTGCCGCCGCCGCCGCCGGCCTTCTTGCCGGCCTGCGCGCCGTGCGAGTTGCCCTTGGACTGGCTGTTGCCCTTGGACTGGCTGTTGCCCTTGGACTGGCTGTTGCTCCACGGCGGCTGCAAGCTGTCTGAAGACGACAGGTTGGCCATGGACAGCATGCCCTGAATGGCCTCCTGTGTGCTGGGAGATGCAGGTGGCTGACTGTAAGTACGTCAATAAAAAATACACAACAACGCAGCCATTACACAGCAGTCGGCACGCTGACGAGAGGTGTAGAGTGAAAGGAAAGGAAGGCTTTGAGGTCGGCGGTTGTGCCGTTGAGCGTCGTTGGCGTTGGGAAATCCGAGCGCAAAACTCCAAGGACGCGTGATTACTTTAAGAAGCGGGTGCGGAAAATATCTTCACACACCTATTATGCTGCGTGCACAGCAAAAGCGTTGCGGATTATTCCCGCGAGAGTAGATCCCGTGCGACGTCAATGTACCGACGCCAATGGTTGCGATTTACGCGATTTTTAAGCGGGCGGCGCGAATGACGCAAATTGAGCGAAGTGAATAAATCTGCCTCATTCGCCTCAAGTTTAAATATTTCAACTTTGGTGAAACATTTGCCCGACGCTGAGACGCGAAAGCCAATCGACGTTGAGATGCTCAACCATGACTGAATCTAACTGGCTGCTGCTGCTCTAGTAGCGCTGGAAGCGGCAGTCATTCAGACGTAGTCGGTGAAAGTCAGCGAGCTGTGTGGGCATACGGGTGATGTTGTGACCCCAAACACGAGGGCGTTAGCTGCTCAGACGTTTATGGGATGTCCACAAAAAGTATAAAGCAGAACTAGTGGTTAGTTCTTCCGTGGTGGATGAAGGAGATGATAACTGTTTCCATGGAGTAACGCCACGGAGATAAACCACGCCCCCTCACGGGCGCGAATGACACGAATGAGCTACAAATCGTCAGGCAAGTAAACTCACGTGAGTAGAGCGTTGCGAAAATTCGCATCCCTTTTAGTGTATACTCAGCATTAAGTTGTTCGCTGCTGAGCTGCAGCAACGAGCAGAGCAGCTTCACTTCACGCGCTCGCCGCGCTGCCTCTTCAAAGCCAAGTAATTTGAGAAATGGACATCGTTTCAGCCGATGTTTCTGTCTTTCTTTCACTGCTCATTTGCGGTGGGAAATAGACCATCAAGAGCTGAACCCGACAGCAAATAAGCAGGAGGCAAAGGGAAGAGCCCGGAGCAACTCAGCGTTTGATGGATTACGGCGTAACGAACCAAACAGAACGACAAAACACAAACTGCCGACCGCTCGAAGCAAAGTTGTAAAAATTCAGCTTTTTCATCCCCGGTTTGAGCGTGCCGTTTGTTTGTCAGTTTATTATAGACTCTAAAAAACTCAGCTGAGAGGGGAAAAGAAAAAAAAGGGCCCCACGGGGGCCATTCAGAGGGCAGCGCAACCCAAAGTGTGTTTGGATTGGTGCTGAAGGAACCGAGGTACATGGTGGGGGGGGGGCATCTACCTGTTGGCGCTGTAGTCGATCCCTCCCACTTGCTTGCTCGCCTGCAACAGGTCGAGAATCCCGGCAGCGCTGCCGCCCTTTTTCTTGACCTTGGAGTTGCGGCTCTTCGCTTCGGGCTTGGCCTCAGACTTGGCCTCAGACTTGGCCTCAGACTTGGCCTCAGACTTGGCCTCCGTGTCTATGTGCAGAGTCTCTTCGTCTGAGGAGTCCACCGGCGGCTTTTGGGACAAAGTGGTAGAAGAGAAGAACAATGTGAGAGAATGTACGAGAGACACGGCCATTCGCAGACTACCTTCCTGCTTTCGATGGGATTTATCTAGATTGGATTGGATCTCTGTTTGGGGTCCATGTGTATGAGGGTATCATGTTGTCTCTCATAGAACGAACACATGAGGTGGAAGTAATCACCGGAACGATAGCCGCTGGTTTATGGCCATTTTGGCAAATTGTACAACTGAACCCTGAATATAATTTTTTTTGAATGAAATGTTACAATTTCCCGAAGTGAAAGCACGCTGTGAAAGGGTTGAAGTTCTAAGACAAAAACACAGATAAAGCCTAGACCTGGAAAACGCCATGCTAGCAACCTGTCAATCACAAGGTAGCCTCGCCCTAAGAGATTGCTTTATGGACTATTTGATTCTAAATGGACTATAATATACTAAATGAACATCATGGTGTATTGAATAAGACTGGACACTAGAGATTGAGAACATAACATTCATGTTTACTGAGGGAATAAATCAAGTGAGTAATTGAATTGCCCCCTGATGGACATTAGCAAGAATGCAGGTTGACGCCTGATTTTGCTGCAGGTTTATTGTTTGTTAAATGACCGAGGCCAAAATTAACCAGACCTCAGGACAACAATTAGGTGTAGACCCCGCCAGACGCTCACTATGTGGTTATTTAGTTTCACACAAATGCCAATTTTGACAAATGTAGACAACACAACCGCTATAGGGCCTTGGGTCACTTTATCGACTACAAAATTATAAATTCATGATAAATCTGGGGCTTCTGAGACCCCAGAGGATCTGAAGTAAACTATAACACTGTGTTCTGATTGTCAGTAACCTCGCACTATTAACCCAATAGCATCTGGTATGAGTCTGTTTCTTCTTCTTCCCCGGACATGCCACAGCTATTTCCTTCATCGTTATGTGGCGGTTCACAGCTGAGGGAGCTTCATTTTCTTCTTCTGATTCACCTAGAATTCCCTTTTTTCAATCGTTTTTGGGGTTGTTGTTTCTTTATCTGAGTTTTAAATGTGTTTTGCAGCATGTCCTCGTGCATAAAATCTTCTAGAACACGATAGTTTATTTCATAATTCAGATGTAGAGTGTTAGATCTCATGAGTGGACGGAGCTGTCCTTTGTTTGATCACTGAACAGTCTCTTGATGTAGAAAGAGTAGTGTTGTGTCCTGTAGTACGTACCTTGGTCACCGAGGGTTGGAACTTTGGTTTCTTGGCTGGCTGAATGGGTTCTTTGATGTCTGACAAAACTAGAAGAAAATACATTCAACAATAAGCAATAGCATAAGCAATAGTTTGTTGATCAAAATTATATTTGTTCCTTATTAATAGCCTGGCTAGGCATCAGTGCCAATACAAAACCCGATCCTCGGTACTCATGACAAAGCAATACATAAAGGACCAACGTGTAGGATCCAGTGGAGTAGCGTGGCAGCAGGCTGACCCAACTGAAACTCCCCTGCTACTCCTCCCTTTCTAACACTGCGGTAACATCTACCACAGAGTGCAAAGCCGGGCGGTGTTGTGGTTGTGGACCGTCAACTCTCCAGAGTTGTAACGTTTTCTATCTTCTACGTCTATGTTTTAAATGAATACATAAGAAAGATATGATGATTAATAAGGGATAATATGAAGAATATTATGAAGAATGTATTAAGTAAAAAAATAGAAGAAAGCCACTGTATCTCTATGCTTATTATAATCTGCTTATGTTTATTAGAATTATAAGATGATTCAGGTATGAATCAAATAAATATGAGATTTTTTTAATGAGATTTTTGAAATTTCCCCACTGTGGGACTAATAATGGGATATCATATCATATCCTAAATGTATTGATTATAGGAGGTGTAGTTCAAAAATGGAGGTTGCCCGGAGATCGTATAAACTGTTTCCAGCCGGGAAAAAACATTTTATTTTGAAAACCGTCTTATTGTGAAAACCGGAAGGAGTTTTGTTCCACAAACAGGAAGTGGGGGAAACTATTGAAAGTAGTGAGATGTTTGTTAGCGAAGCCTCGCCTCCCGTGAAGCGGTCAGCGAATGGCATGCTGCGTTGATTGAAAGGTGGAGCTTGTTACCTAAAACTGACCAATGGGGTGAAGCCTCAGGTGGATACGACGGACAGGTAGCTATGAGCAGAGAGCCTGTGGCCTCCGGGATAACATATATACTGATGACCCTTTTTATTATTAAATACTTTTTATTATAAATCTCTGGGTTCGGGAATCCTTCTTCCACGCACGGGCAACTCGAGATTCTTTAGACTTGGCACCTCGCTAAGGGACCATCCTTTCCGTAAAAACACGACTTAAGAAACAACAGAATTTGCGGCGGAGAACTACGGCGGCCTTCAGGTAAAAACGTTAGTCACCGTGACATCAACCATAGTTTTGTAGACTGCGATTTTGACATTTTGGTCGTGGCCATCTTGGTTTATATCTTGTTACATCTCGTTTATTGGCACCCAGCAGTGACACGAGAGGGTGGAAATAAGTACAACCGAACGACTGATATATTTTTTTAAATAAAATCAGATCAAAGAACACACAAATATATACTATATCAGCCACCAATTAAACGAAAGCATTGAGGTTGATACCCGACCCGAGGCGAGACTTTAAATAAACTCAAACGCCACCCGAACACTCACAGGACAGATCTCTCTTGATGGTGTTCTTTTTCCGCCTGATGGGGAATTCGTCAATCTTCAGCTCCCCCTCGTCAGAGACGTACTCGTACTCGTCTCTCACCGGCTTGGATTTGTCCTCTTTTAGGTTTTGTAATGATCCAAAAACACTTGAGTTGGTCTGAGGTTTCAGTGTCTTGGAGCTGAAAAGGAAAACCGCAGGACAATGAGTGAGTCGAAGCGAGACTCCGCCGGGCCCTCGCCAAGAAGTCCTCGACTTGGCTCTAATGGCTCTGGTGCTGATCGCCACATAGCTCTATAATCACCATAATGCACCACATGAGACGGCTAACACGCTCTCCTCTCCGCGGAGAAGCGGCCCGCCAAAAGGTTGCTACGGCGATTAGACGTACCCGAGTGTCTTCTTGTGTGACATGGTGAAGCTGAATCTGTCTTTATTGCCCGACAGCGGTGTCCTGTCGAACTTGCACTCCTCCTCCATTTTCAGCAGGGAATCTGGTTTACTGTTCTGGAAGGTGAAAGAGGGAACAATGTCAGAGGAGCGCTGTGACATCACAGCATCTTTAGTGACGAGAATCAAAAGAGCCGCTTGAGATGTGACACTTCAGACAAAAACATGGTTTTTCACACTGTTTGTTTTACAGATTTTAGTCTATTTTGCTGCCATAACACGGCTACGGTCAGACTAGTGGGAAGATAACCTCTCGAAACACATCCAGGTGTTTATTTTACTGCTTTGTCGGCTTCCATTTGTAGATTTCTCTTAAATTCGCCTAGTTACCATGAGCGAATGCCTCATTTGCATATTTAAAAAGAACAATTAAAAGAAAGTATTGTCTTAATGTCAGTAATTAACTTTTATTTTTTACCCTCTTCATTTAGAGAAAAGGCTGTTTTCTCTAAATGAGTTAGTGCTCAGACATCTCCCCGTCAGCAGCTCTCACATCCACCAGCCTTTACACTTTCTTTCCTCTCTTTATTTAAAGGTTTTATCTAACGGTGTTTTTCATTTACCATTCATAGTCTCATTTAAAAAACATGCTGTTCCTGAAAACTGATTTATTTTTAAAGTAGTTGACTGTATAATTTGTTACCAAAATGAATCTTAAGTCCAACGTTTAAATTTCTAATCTAAATATGTATGCAAATTGACACATTTAATAAGATAATGCCTCATTTCAATATCAAAGCATAACATTTTCAGAAGAAATTGAAAGACATATAGTATTTTTTTTTATGTAACGGGACTACAGATGAAAAATAGCCTCTTGGCACATTTACAGAAATGTTTTTATCAATGTGCACTGTCCATTATTAAATAAACCATATTCAAAAAAATATATCTTTTAGTTTTTTAACATTACACTTCAAGTGATGTCATTTTAACATCTGACAAAAAAGTTAAATGATACAAAATGTATCAGCAGTAACTTTCTATTCAACTCATTTTAAAATACACAATAAAATAAAACCATTTCTGTTAATAATTAAAAAAAGAAAAATGAAATCATGACAGTTGATATTTTCTTGTGACATTTTCTGACCCAATTTAAAGTGAATCAAATTTCCAAATGAGGAATGCGAACCCGCTGCCATGAAAGAAAATCACCACTGAGCCGACTGTGTAATTAACTGAAACCCAAGAATATGCATTTCTTTTAAATATTCACTCCCAAACTAAAAAGGCATGCGCCGCCGCCGTGTAACCTAAAGCCGACAGTTAAAGTCTTTGTAACCGACGGCGACATCGGCCTTAACTTCCCCCTGGACGAGCCTGCGGGGAAGCTGCGAACACTTTGACGTGATTGGACGGCGTTTGTAAACGACGACGTGGCCGAAAAATCCAATCCGATTGTTGTCCAGCCATACAACAAAGATGAGGGCATGTGTAAATACTTAGATGGAAGGCACAGGATATGGACGTGGCCTAATTCCATTAGATAAACTCTGGGATTGTGGATTTCTCTGGAGCGGCTCTTGATGAGCTGCAGGCCTCAAATGTGCGACTCGGGTGCCACATCATTATTTCTGATGATTGCTTTGAAGTGAAGTGTGCAAATCACTTCTGGATGATCCCACGTTATATTTTCCCTTTTCTTCTGCTACGCCTTGAGGCTCGTCACCTTCACACGTGTTTGAGTCGTCTTTCCCAAATGTTTATTTGAACATGTGAAGGATTGCGATATTATTTACGAGCTGCCATTCCATTGACTCTCACCTTATACTTCCATTTCGCTTCGGTCTTGTTTTTATTCTGCTCTCTGATGTCAAACTTCTCCATGTTGTTCTGCTTTGACATTTCCTTCTCCGATATGCTCAGGACGTTCTTTACAGCCTGAAGAAACACGCAGGGATTAACACGCAGAAAGCAGCTGTGGGGAGATTTTACTATTCTGCAAATGCTTGACTTTGAGCAGCTGTAAGGGGATGCAAAATGGCTCACATTAAGCCAAACCTATGGTTACAAATAATCGTTCCACAAATCGAGGACGATAACATTTTCCGCTCATGTTGCCGTGCGCTCACCTTCGTCTTTTTCGGCTGGTCCATTTTACTCAAGATGTCCTTCGCGTGGGACTCAAGTGCAGCGAAGCTGGAGGGTTTAGGAGGCGGCGATGACTCTTTCACCTTCTTCGCTTTCTTCTTCCCTCCTTCCTTGACCTTGGGAAGCTTCGCAGGCTTGTGGGTCTTGGCCATCTTCGGGGGTTTGGGAGGCTTGGGAGGCTTGGGGGGTTTGGTGGCTTTCTTCCTGGCCTTCTCTCTGCTGGGCGAGGGGACGGGGGCCGGGGAGTCGGGCTCCTCCGGCTCGGAGTGGGTGGACGGGGAATCCTCCGCCGGGGCCTTAATGCTCGGCTCGCTCTTAATGGCTTTTGTTGCGGTCTAGAAATAAAAGCACGGAATTGTGAAGTGAGCTTTAGTTTTGTCATCGGCAATCCCAACTGAGACAATTGAAGCCCCACTGCACGACCACTGACATTATAGTTAATTGGCCAATTAGTTAAAAAATTAAAAAACACATTCAAATGTATTAATTAATTAATAAAGACATTATTTGTTGTATTTGACTAATCAATATTTAATTTACTTCACAAAGACATCTCTGTTTGTGTTATTTCCCCAATTCCAGTTAAATTGGTGTCCAACAACAGACCTCAGGACTGAACAACTCCCTTGACTTTAAGTCGTGATGAGATAACATTCAGGAACCATTTCAGTCTCAGTGATGCTTCTTCTTGAGCTAAATGAAGGTATGGTGACTTTGGGTAAGGGGTGGATTATGTTTTCTTGTTGAAGAAGCTAATGGTGAATGAATAATTCTGGTCTGGGGAGGATGAATGCTCTTGCAATTTACATGGATTATGTGATATTTGTGAGAAATCCTACTTTAATCCCTGCATGGACCCATATCAATAAATGTTTTTTTACTTGACTTTGATGCTACAACAAAAGGCATCAGAATTATTGGGGACCAAGAATATCCACAGTAGATAAATGCAGTTGTTGCAGTCCTAACAGTAGTTATTGAGAGACTCTCATGTTGCACATACGGCCGACATCAGCTTCTTGATCTAAAAATTCAAACGGACGTCTCTTCCCGCCAAATTGTCAAAAGCTACCTGTAACTTCGAGAGAGCAGCTGATTATATTGACAAAAACAAAAGGACATTACCTCTGACAGTCGGATCTCTTTGGCGAGATCCTTGATGAGCTGTGATGGTTTCATGTTCTCTGGAAGCTCGTCTTCATGCTCCAAGAGGGCCTGTTCCGAGGACAACAAACAAACCTGTCATTGCTTTTCTTAGCCGCTTCGATGGACACACACACACACACACACACACACACACACACACACAAACGCAGCCCGACGTGTCCGAACCTGTTTTTTAGTCCAAGACCTGAAGGCTCCATTGATGATTTTGGCACCATGTATCAGGTATGGGGCTGGCTGCTTATTTGCTTTGTGTAAACCTGCAGGAAGAATGCAACCGTTAACACTGAATGAATCCGGACTTTTGAACTTGGAAAAAGTCAAAGCCATTAAGTCATGTACACGCTCAGAGCCCCCGAGAGATTCACGAGACGAAACCGAACGAGCTGACGAAGAGACGCCAAGTAAAGTTGTTCTGTCAGAGCATCCAAACAAACACGGGGACATGAACACGTTGTTGAGCTACACAATCAACATCATGCTCCCTCACTCTGGACTGTGCATCAGCTCTATAATTAAAATTATATCATATGAGAATACAATAAGTTAGTTTTCCTGTGTGAAATGAAGCTTATTTACAGGAATACACAGTATACTATACAATATACTTCTATTATAAAGTGTACACTATGTATTTGGTTTTTGTATGACACTGCAGTTCCTCAAACAGCTGGTTGAGTTTGGCTCCAAAAGAGTCAATTCTCAGAGACCTCCATGTTAAAATGACAAACTTTCAGGCAGAAATAAACATGTTTTCAGCCTGGTCCAAAAGAACGGTCAGTTAATCTTTATATAGTTCACCTGTTTAAGCTTAAAGTTGTTAAAGTTTAGGGCTTGGCTCCTCTGAGCGACAGGTGGGTGCAGTCACATGCTAGCTGCTGGCACTAACAGAGCGTACAAGCCTGTGCTCCAGGTTTAAAACAATTAAATGATTATATTATTCTACATACCTCTTTGTAATGTAAATATGTCCATTTGTAATGTACTCCGAATTAATACCTCAGTTAATATGAATTACGTATGCAACTTTCAAATGAAGCTAGCTCTGGGTGACCCCAAACGCACATTTATGTATGCACTTACTGATACACGACAGGCCTTTTGACATTTTATTTGAAAGCTGTGTAATAACACTAGTCCAATAGGATTGCAGTGCTGAAAATATAAGTGTATACCCTGCACTTTACCACTCATGTGATGACAAGCTAAACGCGAGCTAGCCATGTCCTAAAATGACCATTGAGTACGCTGACTGGTGAGACTGCAATTGAGGGGGCGGGGGGGATAGCGGGGGGGGGGGGGGGGGGGCCTTAATGTTATCAATTATAAATTAAATTTTACTAATTTAATTGTACCCTTTGGCAAAGACTCACCAGTCAGACATGTTTGTGAAATTATGTAAATTCAGCTGTCACACAGATGTGGATTTCCTCTTTAATTTCAGTTTAAAAGCACCAAACACCTAATTAGCTCCATCAACTGAAGTGGATTAATGACAGAAAACAGGAAATTATTCACAACACCGTAATCCACTGCGCTGAATGAGCTGACCTCGAAGTCAGCCCTCGAAGAGGAAATAACGCTGCATTGTGGGCGAGTGTGCATCGCACACAATAGCAATCTGGCTCTCACACGCACGCACATGCACAGTGAACGGTGGAAACATAAACAGATTGGCCCGAGCCAGCTGAGGGGAGTTTAAACACAGGCTTGTAATGGAGCAAGTGATTCTAGCTGGGCCAAACCGTTTGAAGCTAATCATCTGTGAACTCGGCGATTTCACCGATTTAATGACTGAAATAATATAAAGAGCATCCAGCTCCTCATCTGCGCAGCAGACACGCAGCCATGCTTCTGACAGTGTTTGTGCTTTCTCTGCCGTCACGCATTCTTCTGTGGCAGCGCGAGTTAAATGAGGATTTACGTTTACATTGAAATACCACAAATGAAAAAAAAAATCATTAACAAAAGAATCCACAAATACATCTGACTCTGTTTACCTTTGAATCGTTCGAGGAGATGGCGTCCCACGTACCAGCACGCCGTCTCGTAGTTGGCGAAGGGGGTGAGAGTTCTGACCTTTAGCCGCTTCTCGATTTCATACGCTCTGAAGGGGAATGAACGGAGATGTTTCGGCTAAACATTGTCGCGAGGTAGCAACAGGTTTACTGCAACAAACTATGCAATTCACGAGGTATTTTCCAAACGTGGAGGATTCGTAAACAGATGGATGGAATCTGGAGCTAAAAACACAAGTCCTGAGCGGAGAATCCATTTCATAGAACGAAGTAAAAAGAGAGATGTATAAAAACATAGCATAAAAAACGTGCGTTATGACAGGTGTCCAAACCTCATCTGCATCTCCACACTTAGGTTGTGGATGAAGTGTCCCGAGAACGCCAGGCAGTCGACCGGCGTCAGTATTGCATTGATCCAACCTGAGGAGCCAATCACATTTCAACAAACACAATTAAATTAAACCCAGTGACTGTAAACAATAGAGATTTATACATTAATGCAATATCGCCCTTACCCACTATATATACCAGCGTTTATTATGTAACACTGTCTTATCATTGATTTTATACTTTAAACACATTGATTTTATACTTTAAACACACTGCATTCTTTACTTAAACTTCCACTGAATTGAAGATATGGCAGTGTATAACATGATGTTAATAATAATTATTATTATTATAACAGTAATATTAACCATTATAATAATAATAACAATAACAACACTTATTATCACTTAAAAAAAAATTTAAATCCCCCAAAAAGGTTTTAAGTACTTTCAAGTTAAAGTCATTTTAAGTAAGAAATTAAGGGAATAAATTACATTTACAAAAAAATAAAAAGATTAAGAATCCAGATTGCCGAATACATTCCTCTTCATTTTAATTAATTCTCAAAAACTTTTCCCAGATGAGCTAAAACTCCGGAGGCTTTATCTCGAGCCAACATGTTTCAACCGGTGGCCAAAAGCAGGGCAACCAACATTATAGAAAAGTTCTTTCTCTGGAGTGTTTGATGGATTCATTGATTTATTACGTGTCCCGGAACCACAGGGGAACACATGGCGATAAACAGGAGGGGACGGCGGTCGCCAGAGATTACACAGCCTTTATATTGGGGGAGCTCTTCCTTTAATATCCCTGGCTGTGTTGGACCAATGAGGATGGAGCTGTGAATAAACCAGCAGCACTTCTTTAAGGCGATGATGTTCTGTTACATGACGTACTTTAATTATTCAAACATCTCACCAGATTTTTACAACGTAAAGTATATTACTACTTTGACATAACATTTCATGGAATGTGATGAATAATTATATCCATATCTCCCACACCTTAATAGTTTCATAAATCTAAAAAGAAAAAAACCCTGCATGTCATTTTCATTTTTGTTTCAAATGATTAATTATGAAAATACACCATCTACAAATTAGACAAGAGAAGTAAAGTATTTTAATCTCTTTTAAAGTTAAATGAATCACTTTTATATCTCTGTACTGTTTTTAATGAATTACTTTGTGTCAAAATATACTGAATACATTTCAAAAGTGGAGTCTTTAGAATAATTACAGTGCATGAGCATCAGTCTAAAACGAAAGATATCCATTTACAGTGGTTTACAAAAACTGAAAGGCAAGCTGGATTTTTTTTCTTCTTCCAAACGACTTCAATGATGATCCAATTCTGAGAAATCAGCTATTTTGTTAAGAGCTAAACATTCTCTCAAATCCAATGGACATATTGCAAATGTTTTCTCTGCCATTTTATACACACATACCACACGATGTTTGGACTCTTTGGGATCTCTCCACTACAATTGCAAACCGTTCCGATTGGTCAGTTCTAACGGACGCGGGGTTGCGGTGGCAGCATCGTCTACGTTACTGGGAGTTCTCCCACGCTCGCGGTGCAGCTCTGACCTGATGGGATGAACAGCGTCTGGCCTTGCTTCAGACTGCATTTGTAACACTTGTCCACCTGGTCGGCGAAGAACATCTCGCTGTGATTGGACGATGACCTCCAGCGTTCGTACAGAGACAGGTTGGCGGAGGTGGGCTTGATGAGGAAGAAGATCTTCTCCCCCTGCAAACACAGACGCCGTCACGTTATCTGGCACAATCATCAGCCTCCTCATCCTCGTCAGCATCATCAACATCGTTGTATGAGACGGAGTTGAATCAATTCCAAATACTGATACTCTTGTGTATCCTGATATTTTGTCGCGTGATAATGTATCCATTATCAAACACTGTGTTGATTTTTATTGAATAGTAAAAAACAGAAAAAAAACATTTACGTAATTTGTTTACCTAAAGTGCTCTTTTTCTATTTTATTTTACTGATGGACAATTATTCATTTCTTAGTTCAGATTGCATAAAAAGTGCATGCTATGATGTTGGATGCTACAGGGACAGTGATAAAGGAAAAACTGTTCTGATTGCATAAAAATAAAAAGATCTTTCGCAACTCAGATTTCATGCATATGGTGGTGTATTCTTTTCACTCTGACAGTTCTCGGAAATTATTTTTTACATTTTTATTGCAATTTATATAATATCCCGATATATAGAATCGTAAACAGTAAACGTGTCGTATCGCCAGATCTCTGCCAACACACAGCCCTCCTATAAACTATTATTAATATTTATATATTTATATTTCTGATCACATCCAGCCATAAGTGTCACAGACCTTCAGGACGTGGTACCAGACGGAGGCGCCGCCGCACTCAATGTGGAAGTCTGTGTAGCTGTCTTTGACACAGATGAGACAGTATTTGGTGACTTTTGGCTTCCCGAGCAGAGCGTCATCGGGCCAGTAGTTTCCCACCCAAGACAACCGCCGCACGATCTGCGGACTCTCCACTATCGAGTTCATCCTGTCGCAGAAAAACACAACTAGTCAATCAGTTGTGTGTGTGTGTGTGTGTGTGTGGGGGGTTCCAGACTGCCGTCTTCACACGCCAAAATCGGACCCTGTTTCAAACGTCACCACCAGAGAGCCGTACCTTGCGTCAGAGAACTCCAGGTTGATGACGTTTAACACTTTCTTTCTGTTCGTGCTGTAGTAATAGTCGACAAACTCCTTGAGCTTCATCTTGCTGTCTGATTGTTTGGTGACGTCAACGACGTCCACGCCGACGTCGGGACCTGGGGACAAAGACAGGGACGGAGGGACTCTGTCAAACAAGCTGGAGGAGCAGTAACCGCCTACAAGCTAAACAGGAAGCTGGTGAACAACATGTGTCTGCAGCAGCAGTGTGCTATTGATGTGTAACAAGTGATCTCATCACTGAGCACCAGTGACTCAAAGAAAATATAGGACAGATGCGCCCCCTACTGATAAGCAAGTAGTATAGTGCAGTGCTTGTCTTGTGTTTATTTCCCTTCTTTCAAATATATAGAATACTTTTATAGTAACATAAAAAAGTTAAACACTAAGCATATATAATGAAGAAACTACTCAATTAAAAGATGGTGTTCCCTCTTTAATTGTGCATGCTTTTATTTTGAAAGTACTGACTAAAATAACGTTGACCTGCTTTGTAAATGACGACATTCATAATAACAGTAGTATAGCAGCATTAGTTGTGTATTTATAGCAGTAATAGTTATACTGGAGTAGTAGTAAAGTAAAGTGGTAGAAGTCGTTAATACATAATACGGCTGTGAGTACAGCAGTAATTGTAGTAGATGTACTAGTACAGTGCGAGCAGTACAACAGTTGCAGCAACAGTAGTGGTAGTGGTAGTGCAATAGTAGTGTACAGAACACGTAGTCAACACAGTACTACTAGCTCCAGTTTTGCTGGTCAAGTAAATACTTTATTATAAATGGCAGCAATAGTAGTAGTAGTAGAATAATAAACCGTATTAGTAGTTTTCCCAGTATCAGTAGTGTTGTTAGTAGAAGTAGTAGTAGTAGTAGTAGTAGTAGTAGTAGCGGTAGTACTAGTAGTTATGGTGTTACTCATACCACATATTCCTGTAATAATAATAGTAACAGTTCCGGTGGCAATAGTAGTAGCGGTGATAATATATTTAACCCTGTGATCCCCACAACCAGCTGGCAGGTTGGAAAAGCATGTTGTTGTTTTGTATTTTTAAACACCAAAAATGTAACACAGCCAGAATCTACGGTTGAATTTTCTAATTTCAAATGCTCCATTAATGTATAATTTATGACGAAACTCTTCATTCTGGAAAAGTAACCAAATATAAGCTTAAACTTGTGATATTTTAGTAAAGTGTCTCGCTCAATGTTATTTATTTTTTTCATATTAAAAATGCAGGCGGTTTACACCGAGCAGAGAGATTGTACGTACAGGTTGTATAATGGGATTTATTGTTATTTTTTTCAGTTTTTATGTGTTATTGTGTTTTAGAGACTTTTAGGTCTACTTCTAGCCATGTTGGTGCTGCTTCCATAGACGGTGCAGGACAGGAATACAAGGCCACAGTGAGTAAAAAGACAACAAAAAGTAGCACCAGTACAGCAATAGTGGAAATATTATAGCTGGTTATTGCAGTACCAGATGCAGTAGAAGCAGTAGTGCACCAGCAACAGCAGTAGTAATAGTATGAGCACTAGTAGTAGTTATAGTGCCGAAGTGGTAGCACTGCAGTACTATGCATTGATGTTTAAGCCTAGTCGTAGTTAGACAGTTACACAGTACCAAGAAGAGTAATGGCCGTGGGAGTTGTGGTAACCGTGGTCACCGCGGTCCTTACCGACATAGTTCTCCACATCACTGATGTAGAAGGTGGGAGCGGGCAGGGACATGCCCAGGCCGTCCTTCTTCTGCACCAGGATTGGCTCGTTGAAGCCGCCCTCCTCCAGGTAGTCCATGGTCAGCTGACTGCCGCTCAGCTTCACCACCACATCGTCCGCGCTGGAACCCACGCAGAGGGAGTGTGTTAAGGGGTTTCACCGGTGGAACAAATGCAATGGACCGATTACAGAGCCAGCAACTCAAGGCAGAACTTTAAACGTTATTAGACAGTGCCCCCTAGTGGGGTTATTGCGAGGAACAATATCGACAAGAGGCCAAACTATCGTGACGAATCATTTAATGAGGTTATAATTGGATCCATTAAAAGGCGATCCCAGATAATTATGTCGGACTATTTCAATTGTTACACAGGGTTTACCAGTTGATCTCACAAGAGTTCAGCATGTGTTAAAAGTCGGAAAGTTCATAGAGGAGTACAAAAACAGCGGGGGTGTCTTCATGCGTCTGCAGTGTCTTTACCTGGGAAAGGTCCTGCTGCGCAGCTCCTTTATGAACACCTGACTCCCGTTCTGAACAGCCTTGATGTCAGTGCTTTGCCCCGTGTCATGTTTGCTCCAGTTCTTTTTCTTTTTCACTGAGGAGCACAAAAACACTTAGAACACTTAGAAAGCAACATGACACAGATAGAAGAAAAAATACAGATAATTGTGTTTCAAACTCATAAAAAAAAATAATGTGCTTAGTTTTATATCACGTGAAGTGCTCACTTTGCCACGGCAGGTGTTTCGCATATGTCACCGTTGAGAGAAAAATGTAATTTGCTACTTACGTGTGGTTTTGCCTTGGGTCTTCTCGCAGTTCGGGCAGTGATATATGTCGATATTTGGAGCGTCATCTTCATCCACCTCAACACAGCTGAAACAACACAAGAAACCTTTTTTATTGTCGAGGAATGTGACCCTAAAGGACCCCTATTTTTTCCAAAGCATGTGGACGTTTGTTCTCTCTCTCAACTCCCCTGCAGTATAAACGAGAAGTACCGCCTCCTCAGTTCCCACCCATGCCTCTCCAAGACGGCGTCACTTTAGCATTTTATCCTTTTAGACATCTGTGTGAAATTGACGTAATTGGGCATATGAATGTTTGAATTATGGCCAAAGTCCACATGTAACTGTGACCGTTGACCCTTACAATTCCAATCAGTTCCTCCTTCAATACGAGTGAATGTTTGTGCCCAATGTGAATATGGTTCACTCAAAGCTAGTTAAAGCTGTCGCAAGAACCCGATTGAGGTCGCAGTGACCTTTGACATAAAAAAATCAGTACAGGTTGAGGTTTGTGCCAAATTTAAAGAAATGACCTGGTGCTTTCATGAGTGTGGACGGACTAAAGCAAATAACGGACAAACACTCAATACCTCTCTATAACGGGAGAAGGAATAATACAAATGAAGTTTGATTTAAAGAGATTTATGAATTAGTTGAGTTCCATTAGTGACACCATGTATGCTTTTACTTTTGTCACAAATATAAAGTTATCACTGCATTATTGCAAACTCACCATTAGTTTATGCTCTATTCATTTTGTGAAACGACTTATTGGTTCAACTGAAATCAACAAAACATTAGAAAAGATAGAGTTTCAGCTCTTTCTAAAGAAAAGACAACAGAGTATCTGTATAGAACTGATATGTTCAGCGAGGTGACATCATCAACAATAAGTGGTGGTTAGGGAGAGAAAACACAATGGCCTTAAGCAACTTTAAAGGACACATGCTCATTTTCCCGTTTGCACATGTACTTGGGGTTTCTACTCAAAAAGGTTTTCATACTTTAATATTCAACAAAACACTATTTTTCTCTTACTGTCTATTTAAATATACCGGTACTTAAATGTATTATATAAATAAACAATATATAAACATGTATATTCTGTCTTAAACGCTTCGTTTTAGCAACCTGTCTCTTTAAGAACCCCCCTTACTGAAGAAAAGAAAAAGCCCAGCTTGTTCTTATTGGTCAGCATGTT
The DNA here is from genome assembly GCA_036178185.1 of Liparis tanakae. Classification (NCBI taxonomy): domain Eukaryota; kingdom Metazoa; phylum Chordata; class Actinopteri; order Perciformes; family Liparidae; genus Liparis; species Liparis tanakae. The sequence continues at coordinate 17,624,988 of CM070109.1, read as the reverse complement.
CCGCTCCCCTGCGTCACTCGAGCTTAGTTTATACAGAGCGCAAACTAAACTTCATTGTGTGTGTCAACTGAACAGAGTATCGTGGCACTTCTACCGGCGACTGAATAGTTGTGACATCACCCCCTCGAGGAAGTCCCCGCGGCTCTGACTAAGCACGTGCATACTTCCGCATAGTGTATGGCTCTTTAGCTCGGCGTCACAATAAAACACAATGTAAACAGAGACATGGAAAATCTCCTTTCTACACTTCGCCTGGCTAATTTCAAGCGTTCTTAATTTGTACACAAATGTAACATGGACTACGAAACTACACAGGAATAGTCCTTTAAAATGAGTCGCGGTGCACATCAGCATTGGGTCCTGCATGCAGCACAGCGCGGGGCAAAGGAGGAGAGGACAGTGGAGGACGGCACAGTACCGACGCCCCTCTTCCCTGCAGAAGCATGCTATATTTGAATAGTGTGGTAAACGGCTGCTGGGAGAGGAAGTGTCGGTTGAATTGGCGCGAGTTTTATTGTCTTCATAAAAGCTCCTTTAAAAAAAAGGAATAGAAACCTGCACGAGAAATAGAAACTAAGGAGAACACAGGGCCGATTAGTTTGAAACGATGACGGTGAATGCACCGCTCTATCCAAACAGCAGCTGTCGCGGCCTTATTTTTCCCTCTTTTTTTTTAGCACAAGCAAATTCCACCCATTTGGAGCCGCTGCTCTCAACCTCAAATGAGCTGGGAGTTTCCCCCACAATACATCCTTCACGTACCCCTCCCACTCCCACCCCCCTCCTTGTGAACAGCACAGCTACGACCGCCTACTCGCTTTCACCGAGTGGGCGGGGCGTGTGTGGACATCGTGGAAATGCCTGTTTCTGATCCCTGACGTGGCCCTGAGGACAACCTACCATTCTCACTAAAAATGAAGCGTACATAAAAAATAAACAGATGTTAAGACTCTTTCACTTACAGTGTTTTGTGATATAAAAGAGTCTGTTGCGAGTTTAGAGAGGTGTGGTCACGTCAATGTTTCTGCTAAGTAGCAGGGCAAAGTGCATGGTACTTGGTTGGGGCATGTTCTTTTTTTTTTCAACTAAGGAGTAAGTTTCAATTTCAGTAACACTGAGAACAATATAAACATCTCTCCATGACGACAGTAAAGCATGGCAGAGCTCCAGACTAATTGTGCTGTCAAGTTTCGGGTTTGAGACGAAACACACATCAACTTCTCCAGATTGCTGCTGCTGAGTTGGTTTCAGAATGGATTTCATAAGCGTAGCACGTATTTTTAAACCAGATCTGAACCACATCGGAGTTCTTTCTTCACTTTGTGAGCTCCGCTGCATCATCCTTGAACTCTTCATAAACTGACTTTGACCTTTTAACTTCCTCTGTGGGGAAATTACTTCTCCTCTGTAGAGACTGATTAAATGTCATACGATACGATTCGGCACCCTTTTTATGTGATGATACATAACGTATGTTTATCACTGTTATAGTGTTGTTAAATTTCTACACGTGTGGGGATTATCATACACTCTGAGGCGCGGTGATGCAGTAGTAAAGACAGTCCATATACACGGTGCAGTGAATACAGTTCGACGATGATGTTTAAAGGCTTAGGGGCACACTAGTATGTAAAAAATGATTGTATAATATCTTCTGGGGAGTCGGAGAATGTACACTGATGAAGATGTCATGATGATGTCATCGTGGTTTTCTCAGTATGGGTTGTGTACATTAGATTGTGCACCAAAATAAATTTTAAAGATTTTTCTGTTTAGGCGTGAAACAAAACAAATATACAAATTTGATGCATTATGGGAAGTATATTTTTGTTGTTGTTTTGAAGCTTGGTCCATACTAAAGTTTTCTCTCTCTCTCTCTATCAATGTGTAATGCTGTGTTCATACCGCGACAAATCGTGTCACTTTCGGTATGAACACAGCATGACACTAAGATATATGAGTAGCCCTTTAATAGATTTACTGCCGTATATGCTGCTCAGTAAGTACTAAAGGCCAGGCTACATCACATACTGCAGGTTTGATCATAACATGCTGTAGAAGGTGAAATCAAAGGCCTTCATCAAACTGAGATAGACACCCTAAACAGTAATACATAATAATAATAATAATAATAATAATAATAATAATAATAATAATCACAATAACAATTGTGATTATTATAATAATCATAATTATAATCATTTTAATAATGATAATATATTTAACTATGGAGCCTTCATTGCCACTGTTACATTCCTCTTTCTCTGACAAAATGGATCAAATACTTTCACTTCATTCATGCTTGGAATTTAAATTCTTCATTAAAGCATTGAAGAAATAATGCTCAGTTTGATTCAGGGTTAAGTTTTTGCCTTTTGGTCAGACTGATCAAAAATAAATGCTCTAAAAAATGATGATAAAGTCCATACAATACCAACTACAAACCATCAATGCCATGATACCATCCATTAACAACAGACAAGTTTCCCACTTGCACCCTTCAGGAAAGTTATAACCATCCTTTGAGTATACGTTGTGCTTTTACTCAAAACTACAAGCATGTCAAATCAAATTCAAGCTGATGCAAAACCAAAACACTGGACAGCGGTGTGATATGCTCACTAGACATCAAATACTTGATTGGCATATGTCTGAGTACAATTGAACGCCATACAGGTCAATAGTATGCCATTACATTTGAGTACGAGATACAAGGTGAGGTTTATGTGACCCATGGCATCGGCTGGCTAGTTTATATTAGCCGTGCTAGCTCTTAAATAAGTAAAGAAACAAACAACACAACTGTCCGATTACACGCTCATGTTTGTCCAACAACCTCAGGCGTCTCCTGCAAACACTATAATCGTCTTGCGCAAACACTATAATCGAGTTTAAAAGCTACATGTAGCAATCCCTTTAGAGCAGTTCAACCATAAGAGCATTTTGGCACTTATGAACCACACTCACCAATGATCTACAAGGTAACGGTGCAGTTGAATCCATGTCGTCATGCTCTACTGTATGTCAAAAGTGAATGATCTCATGAATGACATGCTTTTTAAAAATGAGTCGTCTCTATAGAGAGAAGCCAGATAGGAGCGCTAGTTAGTCGCTAGCTAGTTCATTTGTTAGCTTGCAAATGTTTGTAAAATCAATACTGTTTGAGGCACACCGGGTAATGTTAGCCATTATGCACACACACACGGCAATTTACATGAAACGAGCTATATCGTCAGGTAAATGTCACTAAGTTTTCTAAACAAGAAAATACATTATGTTCGCTTATCATTATCTTGTATATTACAGATTAAGTATTGTAAATCCCAGAGTGATCGGCCCTGTGAATGAATCCTATTGTTTCTCTTCCCACTGCAGACAGAAGCCACATGTTAGTGGGGGTAAGTTGTTTTTCAGTCCGGTGTGAGAGGGCTCTGTGCAAGAATAGGATCAATATTATCACGACAGCCGATATGTACAATACATAGCTGACCTAATGTCCCATAAGCCTTGGAGATCACCCGGATCATTTCTTTCATGGCTTGTTACTTAAAGCTGAAGGAATGACTGTTTTAAGGATGAAGATAGACAGTAGCTCCAATGGAAATATGTTAACAGCTTTTCCACTTTTGTCTTGAAAGACTTATTATACATAAACACCCTCAGCTCGACCAATAATATTTAATTTACCCCCGTTGTATTGGTGTAGCAGGAGAAATCGAGCTAGTCTCCAAATACATCCATACATCTCAAACCCCTGCAAACGAAGATGTGCACCACTAAGCTGTAACCATTAACACTTCACGCTTAAGTATCAATACAGTAGCTGAATAACAGCCAGAACCCAAACACTGCGATGTCACTGTGTCGAAAGCACGGAGCTAATCCACTGACAGTGAGGCAGTGTGGGCTTCTAGTCAAGACTAGACAGATTCATCAGTGCTTTTAAAAATCAGGAACAGATATGAAAGGAACATATGGTAGCTGCCTTAAATGGACTGTTTGTATTTTCATTGTGTGTTTCCAGTATCTATGTATCAATGTCCAAGATAGTCTACACAGGTGAGTCACAGAGCTGCAGGCTATTGTGTTTCCATTATGACTGATGCTGATGCAACTAGGGTCCTTTTGATGTTTATTGGTGTATTCTTTTTGTTTAAAGTCGAACACATTTTCTTTTTAAACGTGTTTATAGCAAGCTCTAAAATGTAGCTTTTGGGGAACAAAAGGCCTTCACATATTCAGGCTACTATATCTGATATTATAGATTAATCTGGAAGAAACTGAGTTTGAAACTTTTTCAAAATATGTTAATTCGGAAGATGATTTTAAAGGTTCTAAATTCTAAATGAAAAGCAAGCCTCCTGGGTTTTTCCTGCACAGAGAAAATTTGGGCGCGCACCTAAGCCATTTTCCCGAGCGCCTATGACAAATCCCGAGCGCCTAAGGCAAAAAAAAAGTCTACGATGAAAAAAAAGTGAGGTGCGCGAATGGACAGAGCGACCAGACATCCGCTCACACGGTGATGTCTTAATGTCCTGCCATTGGACACTCAGCACTTCCTGGGGTTCCCTATTACCAGTGAACTACCAGAAGGCTTTTATTTTGAAGTAGCTGCGGGAAGCGTTGACATATTTTCTGCCTGACAGCTCACTTACTCTTTGACAATTGTTTCTCGACTTAAGATACTACGCCTGTCTCCTGTGCACTGTTACCCTGCGGTTACAGTAAGTGAAATTAAATCAAACTAAGCAGCAATAAGCACTAATCTATAATAAGACTGTGTGTGTGTTTAAAATGTTGCTCATAGTAATAAAACCACAGAAAATAAGCGTTTTTTGCTCATTATTTTGTTTTTACTGCCTCTGCGTCACACACAGAGGCAAATAAGACATCCCAATAGAGCTCCTGGTGACCAAAACACAGATAAAAGAAATGTGAATATTGGAAAATCCATTTGTCTGTTGGCCAGAAACCCAACGTCAGTGGGAGGATAATCTTGCTCCGTGTCTGCTGGAGGTGTGAATGTGCCACTCTTGGCTAACAGGTTAACCTCTGCTACTTTAAACAGTGAAAATATAGTCAACGTGCCATGAGCTTCATTAACTCAATGTACACTTGGTTGAAATGCACTTATTGTAAGTCGCTTTGGATAAAAGCGTCTGCTAAATGACATGTAATGTAATGTAATGTAATACACTCTTAGTGAACATCTCTTGTATCTGTGTTGAGTGGAGCTGCCCAGGATACTTGGGTTTATTATCTAGAAGAGTACAGGGTTTTTCCTAGGTCAAAATGGGTCTTAGGTGCTCCGAAGAAGAGTTGTTGAAGGGGGGGGGGTTACGTTTTACACATCAAATAACATCTCTATCGCCCCATCGTCATGTTTCCAGCCAATGCTTAAATGTGCGATACGGTGACTTCCACATATATACAAAAAGTGATATTTCAGTTAATTATAGATCAGTAAATGTTTATTTAATTTATGTTAATGCTGCTCTGTTATAAAAAAATTGTGACCAAAAGATATACTTAGCGGGAAAACCATGTCTTTTTTTTTTATACGATCAGGCTCTCGCTCGTATTGGGATCCCACTGGGACCCGGACCGCATACTAAGGTTGCTCTCATTGGGTTCTGATTTCAGTGGGGTGTGGACAGCATGTGGGAACAATGTGAACAATGTATCAAACGTATGTCTCCATCACCCCCCCCCCCCCCCCCCCCCATACGGGAGTTCCTCTCGAGAGGAGAGCAAAGAGAATAGGGTAAGTAAACCGTGCCTCCAGCACAGCTGAGACCTGCGGTCACCGGGGAGACTTTATAGTGAAGTGTGAATTGTAAAATGTTTTCATCACCTAATTAGCAGAGCTTTGCTAGCGGCTCAACCTGCTGTCTGAGTCCTGTTAAGTTACGGCTTAAGAAAACTCATAATGTCTTGATTTAGTTCCTTCAAAATAAACACTTTTAAGCGTCTAAATCACCTTATTGTGAAGAACCAATAGGACAATGTGTTCATCGCTGGATTATCATAATTTTGTTTGCAGCTATTCTTCAATAAAACACGTCTACGAATACCGCAGGGAGGAAGAACACGCAGCAAAAATAACAGGGACCTTTATTGTGAAGAATTAAGAGGAAATAAAACGTGTCCATCCGCTCCTTTGGCCACGATCACCATCCGATCGGGCAGGTGGCCTTGAAGTGTCAACAGGACACACCCACGCACAGACACGTGTTCTAATCTGGTGCATCGATCACAGGAGAGGAGCACATCCCCGGCATAGGAGTGTTCACTCAAGGAAGAAATGTGCAGTAAAAACATATCTTTGCGGTTTTTGGAGCCGTTAAGAGTTTGAACTATTTCCTGATAAACAACACATGGGCAAAAAAAAAGAGTCTCTCCTGAACGCAGTCGTGACTCAAACGCGGTCGAAACCAAGATTATTCCTAAATAACACGTTGTGTGGAGAAGTGTTTTTTTTGTTATCCAGTTTTGATGGAGCTGGTCTAGCAGTCAATCCCCCCCGCTGTGTGTCTTTGTGAAGCTTAACACGCCTCGTTGAGCAAAAAGAAACTGATACCAGTCTTCTTATCTATGACAGCAATAAGCTGGTTCTCCAAAATGTGACTTTTACCTTCTGGCTACACAAGTACAGCATGCTCACGACCAAATACCTTATATATTATATCTTGTTATATTTCCACAGCACACCAACTACTCGCTCGATATTTTCTAGAACTTGACAATGTTATTACCAGTTATTACGTCCTCTTGCCACGTGCACATGTCAGATAACGGTCTACAATGAAGTGCCACCCTCCCCCTGTAGCAGATGTAGTATCTTCATTACATCCTCTAATCTCGTCATCGAGGTACACAGAATATTTGTTTGTTTCACTCTTAAATATATGCAGCTATTATAGAGATATATTTGTTTAACTATAATCATTTGTAATTTGAGTTATATGACTTAGTCCATCCATTATTTTTACCGCTTATGGCCAGGCGATCACAGCGACAATCATTCACGCTGATATTCACACCGACGGGCAAATAACCGAACAATGAACTGAATTAAATATGAATTAATTCATCAATTAACCTAAGCTGCATGTCTTTGGAGAGCGGAAGGAAGCCAGAGAACCCAGAGGGAACCCCATGCTGACCCGAGGAGAACATGCAAACTCCACACGGCATGGTCCCGTCCAGCCCAGGAAAAAAAGGACCCCCTGGGGGCCCTTCATGTTGTCCACAGTGCTAACCACCACACCACCCTGCAGCCCAACCGGACTATTCATTTAACCCTTCATAAAGGTCACGCTCAGGATCCTGAATGACTGACCTAGAAGAAGAAGCGACGAGAGAGAGATCCATCTTAACACACCTTTATGAACAAAACACAGGTTTTGGCGACGTGACAGGGAGACATACGCCTTCTACTTGAACTGATAGCATGTCCTACTGTATATTATAAATGATACAGTAAGCAGCATTACGCGGATGTTATGGTCTCGATTCGAAGAAGGGATTTTTTCCTAATTATGCTGGTGTGTTTGATTTTATGCTGACGCGTGACTGGAGGTCATGCCCCCACCCCCAGCATTTTAATTCGCTTAAACACATTACACCAGTACGGCCCGAAGGGGTTAACGTTCAGGCGCGTAAATACTGTTCGCTGCTCTGAAGGTTCCGCGAACGAGAAGAGAAGAAGAAAAACACGATTAACAAAACGACCCCCCCCCCCCACACACACACACACACATTAAAAAAAGACAAGCAGAGTGCAGCGGAACAGCGTGAAACATGACAAACACAAAGCCCGAGAGCAGGAACAGACATGTGCAGCTACACAACCGCGACGGCGGGAGGGAAGCGGAGCGCGGCGAGAACACGGAGTCGGCCGAGATCATTGCAGCTTATGCTCGGCGGGGAAAGTGACGATGCGTCCCCCCGGTTTAAAATCGCAGCGAAACACAAATAGCAACATGCTGAAGCTCAAAGTGCAGACAAAGCTTTAGAGAACGTGGATATGTGTGAATATGTGTTCCCCCACCCCCCTTCTCTCTCTCGCTCGCCGAAGCTTAAAGGGCATCCAGTACGGGCTATTGTCAGCCATAGCTGCCGCCCGGAACGACGGCTGGGACGGGGCGCTGAGCTCAGACTCGGGTCGTGATTTCCAGCCGCGTTCTGTTCAATAAAATAAAAAAACACCCGGCGAAAGCCCGGAGAATGTTTGGAATGTGACATTTTACATACATTAGCGGAGGTAATGTCGGCCCTAAAGGCGGTTATGGAGGGAATAAAACGGGAGACAAAACAAGCGGCGAGTCCGCCGAGGCTTCCCCCTGCTGCCGCTGCAGCGGGAGAGGATTAGTTCGCGGCTATGCGGGGACGTTGAATACCCGCTCAGTGCAATTAATGGACGAAGCCCGCACCGACATCCCTCGATAAACTAACGGAACTTTTTAAAAAGAGGAATACGTTTCGTGTTATTCTCTAAAAAATGTCACAACCCCGCTCGGCTATGTTTTAACTCCGCCTTCTTCTCCTTCTTCTCCGAGCGGCCTCTCTTCAGATGTAGACGGGCGACCGAGAGCCACAAAGCTGTCAAACGCGCCGAGACCTCGCCATTTTTGTTTGTTTAAAACAAATGCAAACCGCCACACACACAAAAAATCCGCCGCCGCCAACGCGGCGAGCGATCCCGTCTTACCTGCCGTGGAACCAGTCCTTACAGGCGTCGCACTCGATCATAAACTGGGTCACGTCGTAAGGTAATCTGCAGATGCAATAGACTGGTACAGTCGCCATGTTCAATTCACAACTACGTCGGGATGGACTGGGGGGCTGCAGGAGGAACAGCGTCCTGCAAACAATATGATCCAATATGATCTTCCCCAAGAAAAAAAAAAGCCAGGGGCAGACCCGCCGGACACATGAAGAACTAAGCGCACATCTCCATCACACCACGGCCGTGTGGTGGGAACGATGGAGGCTCGTCGTATTAGCAGGCTTTCCTGAAATGCATTATTATTATTATTACTATGTGCATGCCCCCTGGTGACTGCTCGGCACCGAGGCGGTCACATTAAGGAGCCAGGAGAAGCTGTAGCCGCGATGTCGGGGCGAGATAAATAAATAATAAGAACAGAAATGTGAAAGTTACGTCAGGGAGTAGGTTTAAATGAACAAATCAGATGAATGAATGTCCGGATCAATCAACACTGCGGATTGTTTTTTTTCTTTTTCGGAGGGTTTTATTTCCACTCCACAAACGCAGGGGAAATCAAAAGCCTTTTATTATAATGAATAGATATTTTAAAAATGTTACATTCGGATGTTAGATAATTGGACATTATTTTACGATTATGTAATTGAGGTTAAGTGAAACATATTTAATCCAATTAAATACCGATGTTAAAAAAAATCTATAATAATGATACTAATGAAACATTATTATACTACATATATAATAACACATATATAATACATAATATAACTATACTTAAATATTATATATAATTATATATACAGTATATAATAATATGTATGTGTGTGTAAAACACGTTTTATTCATTCATATTTTACTTTTCTATTTAAATGTACTTTTTCCATCTTTGTGAGACTGCAACACTTGAATCACAATCCAGCCTTATTTTATTGAGTATATATGAGGTTTTAGATCATAAATCAAATAAAGGCAATATGTTATTACGGAAGCTTTTTTTGCCATTTTTGCCAAATATGAAATAAAATGTCAAATGTTATTTATTGTGTGACTTTATGGGGGGATTAGTTAGCAATGAGGAAACAGGTCATTTATCAGTATTGTTTATACAATTACGGGTTATCCATTACACACTCATAAATGTTTTGTATGTATGTTTAAAATATCTAAATGTTCAATGTGGTGTTAAGTACTCCTCTAGTCTCAAATATCTTTGGTTGGTGGGGTCCTGGTCCTGTCAACACCCCATCTATAAAGGGGTTAGAAATGATCAATAAACTATTAGTATTGCAATATTATCTTTTGTGATTCTGCATTGATTCTCAATAAACACGCGTTCTAATTTATTATATCTTAAACAAAATGATACATATACAGTCTGTGTATACACTCACCGGACACTTTATTAGGTACACCAAGCTAGTATCAGACGAGACCCCCTTCAGAATTGTCTTAATTCTTGATAGCATAAATTCAACAAGGTGTTGGAAACTTTCCTCAGAGGTTTTGCTCCACATTGACATTATAGCATCATGCAGTTGCTACAGATTTGTTTTCTTCACATCCGTGATGCGAATCTCCCATTTTACCCCATCCCGTTTGCACAAAGGCGCTCTATTGGATTGAGATCTGGTGACTGTGGAGGCCGTTGAAGTAGAGTGAACTCATTGTCATGTTCAAGAAACCAGTTTGAGAAGATTTGAGCGTTGTGACGTGGTGCATTACCCTGCGGGACGTAGCCACCAGAAGACGGGTACACTGTGGTCATAAAGGGAGGGACATGGTCAGCAACAATACTCAGGTAGGCCGTAGAGTTAAAACTATGCTCAATTCACACTAAGGAGCCCAAAATGTGCAGAAAGAACGCCCCACCATTCAACCACCACTCCCAGCCTGAACCAGGCTGGATCCATGCTTTCATGTTGTTTGTGCCACATGCTGACCCTACCATTTGAATGTTGAAGCTGAAATCAAGACTCATTAGACCAGGCAACGTTTTTCCGATTTTCTTTTCTTCAATTCTCGTGAGCCTGTGCAAATTGTAGCCTCACTTTCAATTTAGTTTATTTTGTATAGCCCAGAATCACACATTACAAATGTGCCTTAGAGGGCTTTACAATCTGTACACATACAGTGTATACTGTACTTGACAGGAGTGGCACCCGGTGTGGTCTTCAAACTTCCACTTAATTATATTTTTTTGATGGTTTATTTAATAAGGGACAGTGCATTTTGATAAAAAACATTTCAGTAAATGTTTTATCAATCAGTTAGCCAAGAGGCTATTTTGTATCTGTAGTCCCAATGATGCTGATGGTAAGAACAAACCTAAAAACATAAGATTACAAATATTGTGCGTTCAGAGATAGTATTCTGCATACTTCAGTTCTAACAACTGTTATTTGAGTTACTGTTGCCTTTTTATCATCTCCAACCACTCTGCCCATTCTCCTCTGACACCAACAATGTATTTTCGTCCACATAAGTGCCGCTCACTGGATAACCAACCTTCTGTTTGACCATTCTCTGGAAACCCTAGAGATGGTTGTGCGTGAAAATCCCAGTAGATCAGAAGTTTTGGAAATACTCAGAGCATGCCACATTGAAACTCAGTTAAATCCCCTTTCTTTCCCATTCTGATGTTTGATTTGAACTTCAGCAAGTCGTCTTCACCAAGTCTAGATGCCTAAATGCACTAAATTGCTGCCATGTGATTTGCTGATTAGCTATTTGTGCAAATATTCAATTAAACGTGTGCTTAATAAAGTGTCCGGTAAGTATATATGTCACACTGTCTACATTTTATATTTAATTTGTTTACCATAAGAATCTTTCAAGCAAGTTTTTCTTTTTTGACATACATACAATCTGTATTTGTCCGACAGTGTTGTGTTCGACTTTTCCAAAAATTAGATTCTACAACTTTATATCTCACATTACATTGAATCTCAACACTTGAATCATTAGATTCAAACAAATCTTCCGACTATTCTCTAAATGTCTGTTTGAGAAGTGGTCCGGCAGCAGGAGATCTACGTGTCTGTATGTGGAAGGATGGTTTAAGTACTGCTGCAGGTCAAAGGTCACCCACACATGTCACTTTAGAGTTTTGACAACTCTAATGTGGTTGAAAGTTCTGAAAAAAGAGAGTTGGGTTTGTTTTTTTATATTTTTTAGTATGTATTCTATCTTCCGTCTGAAATGGTTCAACTCAGAGAATCAGTTTTCCTCAAGGAAAAATAAAATAAAACCCTTACAAGCCATCATTTTGTAATGTGGCCTCTTTTGCATTTGGAGCAGATTTACTCACTCTTAAAAAATTAATGCATCGACTTGAATATGCAAAGTGAAGTCAGCGAGCAGGGGGGTTGAAATATTAATGCCTGCATGCTGTTACTGTGTGATGAGGGGTAAATAAACAAAAGAGCAACAACTTGTACTAAAAGAATAGAGTTTTATTAAGCGTTGTAGCCTCCAAAACACACCGAGCCACAATCCATCCACCAGTATTCAGTCAGTTCATTCTATTCACGATCCATGAGTTAGGAAGACCCTGATCGACTCACATAGAAGGTAACCTATTTCAAATCTGATGGGGGGGGGGGGGGGGCATTTCTCTGATCACGAATGAAAGATGCAACGCTTGAATAGGAGTCAACATTCTAAACGATGATTTCGGTGCAGAAGGAGTACAAGTGTGACAACGGCACAGAAGTCAATCTCTATAATCGATGACTGGTGTGACGGCCGGGTTCTTAAAAGAGGTGATCAAAGGATTTGTATGCGATTCTTTTTTTAAATATTTGACTAATGCAGAAAACGGCAACAGAGAACAACATTGTGTGAACGTGCTACTTCCAAGTGGGTAGAATAACTTCAAGGTCAGAACCGATCAAATACATTTTTTTGGGCGTGTTTTTTTTTTTTTTTTACCGTTTACATCGCCGATGTCAGCCAGCCGTTAATTAGCGACTGGAGACATGGTGCTGTGGGAAGATATAGGCAACAGGGACAACATGCATCATAACTACACATCTCTGGCACTGTGGACCATGCAGTACTTTGTGATACTCAAAAGGAACCAAGTTGATGGTCAGAGTTTAATTCTTTGCGTTGGATTTTTTTTGGGGGGGGGGGGGGTCGCAGCTCATCCGAGCTACTGCACCGAATCGTTTCGATAGGACCAGAACACAACAGATAACGGATACTACGGGTACGTGGTGGAGCGTCAACATAGAACAACTCAAATATTTCCAAATGAAAGCTTCTTAAATATTCTCGTGATAAGGAAAAGTATCATTCTCACAAACGTAAACATATCAGTGATGGAGTGAATCACTCCTTAAACTAGCGGTGTGTCGTGTATCTCGTGTGTTTGACTGAGAACACCATCTTATTATCTGAAAGTGAAAAGGTACTTTGACTGTAGGCTTTTTGAAATTTCCAGATATCCTAACCCTGTTCCACCTCTCATCCTTCACCTTCTCTAGAAAAATAGGCTTACTCTTCTGAGTTTAGGACGGCGACCTCCAGACCTTCCTCTCCGCGGCGGCCGCCGTCCTCGTTTAGTGCATTTAAGTGAGGATTGGAAAAGCTCGTCTTGTAGTCGTTGCTAAAGGCACTGTCGGGTTGGATGAGCGCCCCGCGATCCTCTTCCTCTCCGTTCAACCGGACTGCTTCGCTGTCGTCCTCCACGCCGTTCTCCGTGGTCGGGGAGGTTTTCCTCTCCTTTTTCGTCTCCTTCGCAGCATCGTGGTCGGCCGTCGGAGCCGGCTTGTTAACCGCCGTGTGAGCCGGCTTAGGAGCAGGCTTACTCTGGGAGAAAAGAGACGAAAAGGATTTAAAACTGAGGCCAAAGACGGTCGCTGCGACGACAAGGGTTCTTCTTTAAATCATGTGCACGTGGAGAAAATCCAGATGTGTTGCTGGAAGTCCTGGTGAAAAAACAAAAAGCAACTGATGAGTGAAATAAAAGGCTGCGAATCAGAACAAAGGCCGGCTGAGGGGCCGTTTAGTTCCCACGCGTCCAACGCCGAGCGCTCGTTAACAATAGTTATGCATTCTGTCGCTGTGATTAAACAGTGAATAGGGAAACAGCTGTTTGAAAAAAAAAAAAAAATGTTTATGCAGTCCATGTAGGGGACAAGCACAACCGCCATGATCACCTCACATCACTAAAAAGAAAATAAAAAAAATAAAAAAAAGGTACTCCAAGTCTTTCACCCAGCTTTTAAGGAATTTACATTCAGCTATCTCTGAATCCACTAAAGTGTTCAATGCAAGATCAATAACTCGGTGTAGTCTCCGCCACCCTCTTAAGTGAGAATAAACTCTTTTTTGTTTGCGAGGTGAGAGGGAGACGCACCTGGTGGCGATCTCCTGGGAGCGCCGCTCGACCAGCCGGCGTGTTAAATTGCCGCTGCGTTTACGTAAAGAAGTGCTCGTCTGAAAGGGGCTGAATCCAGGAGAGCTGCAAGAAGCTCGATCCGTCTTTGGGTCAACGACGTGCAACAAGAAGACCATGGACCCATTTCTTATTGCTTATGCTCACGTGTATGTGTGCGTATATGTATGTGTGTGTGTGTGTGTGTGTGTGTGTGTGTGTGTGTGTGTGTGTGTGTGTGTGTGTGTGTGTGTGTGTGTGTGTGTGTGTGTGTGTGTGTGTGTGTGTGTAACTTAAGCGATGTTCAAAGATTAGAGAAATCAAACGTACATCTGGTCAATAGTCCTCTGAGGTAAATTTGTAATAGTCAAGTCAAAGTCAAAGTAGCTTCAATGTCAATTACTTTGCATGTTAAGACATACAAGCAATCGAAAAAACGTTTCCCACTCTCCCACGGTGAAACATATAACAGATAAGACAGGACATATAGTTATACATAGAGTTATACACATACAGATACATATACAGCAGCATACGTTTTTCTTTAAAGTTAGGTTATGTTAGTGCAAAAATAAAAGGCAGCAAAAAGACATCCTGTGAGATGTTTTTGTTCCATTGGCAATGCAAGTATAACAGTAAGTGTAACAGTAAGTAAGTGGTAAAGTGACAGTAAGTGGTAAAGTGACAGTAAGTAGTAAATAGTAATATTGGGCTATACAAGATAAACTGAATCAAACAAAAGATTTACTCCAAGATGAAAGCCAAGACATCCAAAATAGGGAAAACGGACTCATCCTCCACTCACCAGGTAAGCGAGCTGGCTCCTGAACACCCGAGTGTGGTACCTGCCTCCCCGACCGAAGGTCCGGATGACGGGCGTGGAGATCACGCCTCTGGGACGACTGCGGCAGACAGAACGAGTCCTCGCGGTTTACAAACAGAAAAGCATGAAGCGCGTCTCGCCGTCGTTCCGGCGCTCTTCGCTCACCCTCTGCTCGGTCCACCGACAGACACCACCTGCACAGGGAAGCCTCCTCTTCCTCGGGGGCGTCGCGTTCCGGCCCACTGGCCCACCACCGTGCCGGCTATCTCCAGCTTCCCGCCCTGTGACGAGATGCCGTCGTGTCCTTGCAAAGAGGGAGGAAGAACTAATGACTCCGAGCACGTGTTTCCGTCCTCACCGGCCGAGCTCCCGTTGTTCTGTCATTGTTTGCTGCCTTGTCAGAATTTGCTACCACTGCATAAACCAATCGGTGCGTCTATCGATTCATGCTACCTTATCTGATGGGATGTTATTGTACCATCACAATATGCTTTTCTTTCAAAGTTTCACTTTTCACTGCTAAAATGTTTATCTTCAACAATAAATACCCTAATAATAAAGCAGTGCTTTATTATGATAATGTGAACAAACTCATGTTTACAATAATTTGTTGACACAAAAGAAATAGCAACTGCTTATCACTCATTAATCTACATGTCATTACTACATATTATTACTACCTGTACAATATACATGCTGAATGTACTTTTAACTAGGCGAAATAATTTGGATTTTGAGGATGTCACTTGCCGTTATTAGACGTGCCTCGACAGGGTTGCAAAACATTATGGGCGTGTCAAACAAACTCGGAAAAATCGACTCGGCGCATGCGCAATACCACAAGGTAGCAGTTCTCGACAAGTAGCATGAAATGACAGAACACCGGCACTACACTCACCAGGCACCGCCATGCCTCTCCTCTGAGGCGGCATCATAGGGGGCGGGGGGTGGAAGGAGCCCCCGAGGGGGTAGAAAGGCATCCCGTGAGCTGGAGATGGGAGGAACGGAGGCGGCCGAGTGAAGTTGAGACCTTCCAGGATGCTCTGACGCATCTTCTCCACCTTGGCAGCCAGCTCCGCCTGACGGGAAGCAGACCATCCCGGTGACCACCTCCACCTTCAACATTCGGATCACCTCCGATCCCCAGAAATTACAACCATTAACGGACAAGAATAAATTATTCTCTTGTAGTTTTCATGCTTACCCAAAATATAAAGTATATTTCATTTCATAACAGACTAGTGTCTGCACCAAAAAACAAGTCTGACCAATTTAGACCAAAACAATCGACACTGATTGATAACACTATAAGTAATGGGACTTAATAAGGATTTTGTTTTTGCTTTTGGGGTGAACTGTCCCTTTAAGAATCTTTTTTATTCATAATAACACCTCTCACGCTGTAGCACGTTTAGTTTAGTAGTTTAGTAACGACTTTGGGATTGAAGCTGCATGTTGGGACACAGTTTATGGCGTATTTCCATGGCGACCTACATCACAAGGCTTCATTTCATCTTATTGAAACGTCCGCACTTACTTGGAGTTTGGACATCTGTGACAAATATTTATCATTGTTGGATGTTTCTTTTATTCCTACACATGGATGTGGAAGGATTGCACTCCTAACTCAAGTCTGCTGGAACTTTGACCCTTAGAGACCCTCACTCAACTTGAGACCTGAGGACCTTTAGGGCGAGATAGCCGGTCGTAGACGCCACTCTGAAGTGGCGTAAAACATCTGAAAGCTGGGAATCCAAATTTGAGATGCAGCTCAAAACTGCGTAAAGTTATTCTAGTTATAAAATCAGTAAACATAAATCCTTTAATTAAACTGTGTAAAGGGGCAGAGATTATTTTGATTGGAGTATATGATGCGATCCCTAAGGTCACGTATGTCTCACGCAGTTGATACCATCTGTTACACAGATATGGCGCTAATTAAAAATTGATAGAAATTGTCCAAAATCCCTCTCGAATTCCACTTTAAGACAGCCAGACCTCAAGGAATGCCCAAAGAAAGAAAATTGAGATTGAACTTTGATTTTTGTCCAAAACCTTCTCTTCTGGAGACTGCCACCAGGTCTTGTGAACAGGACGTTAATGTTCTCACTACAAAGAAATGGCTACTTCGAGGACTTCATCACACCTGAATACAAGCGAGCTCATTGGATCCACAAAAGTCGAGTGAGATTAAAGAGATTCCGTCAGAAATCGGCACGGAAATTTCACCACTGCTCGTTTTAAAACGGAGATGAATCAAAGATGTCTGTTTGTGACAGAGCGAGCGGATCATCACTTGATCCTGACTTTGATGAAGAAGAGCTCGATTTGTTTTCTGGTTGCAAAAAAAGCTGGCGGTACCAACAAGTTTAACCGTCGCAGCTTGGCTCATATCCAATAAACTGTCTATATTTTATTTAATTTAACACTGCTGTATTTGCATTTATGTTGTGTATATATATATATATATATATATATATATATATATATATATATATATATATATATATAACATTTCACTTTGTATACTTTATGCACCGTTTCTTTCTTTCTTATATTTACATTTTATTCTTGTGTGTTAAGTTTATTGGTGCTACTGTGTCGACAAATTTCCCCTTGGGGATTAATAAAGTATCCATCTATCTATCTAAAAGAAAACAACTGATAGAATCCCAATTGGGACGACAGACTCTGATCTCAGTGCCGTGATGAAGGCAGAGAACAAACACCGACATTCACTGCGATCACACACACACACACACACACACACACACACACACACACACACACACACGGTCCTTTAGCGTGGCGTGGACGTCGTTACCTGACCATCACAGAGGTCGATGAGCTGGGCCTTCTCCCGCGTGGCCCTGCCGAGTTTACTCTGCAGCAGCTTGCCGTCGAAGTACATCCAGGGGCAGCAGTGCTCCCAGGGAACGGGCTGACCGCACGCGTCGTTGGCAAGCAGCGCCATGTCCACGCCGCTCATGAACAGAGCGGCCAGCTGGACTCCTCGAGGGTCCAGGTTGTCGATCTGCAGAGGAGAAACATCCACACGCGTTAACTTTCCAGATGACAAAAGGGGAGGGGGGTTTCTGGAACAGCCCAACCGAGCATTCACACGGACAAAGTGCAAAGCGAAGCGCGGAGCAAGCGGAAGCAGCCCAGTTCACTGGCGGCTGCCGGAGGACAGCGGTGAAGGACCTGGACGCTCCGGCGCAGCGTGGAGCGGACGGCGCCGACAGAGATGCACACAGACAGACCACGGGGACCAAAGCGCACAGCTCATGTGGATGGTTTACCCGAACAAGAGGGCCGAATGAGGAGATGAGGTCCGGGACACGGAGTTACACTACGGTTCAAAAGTTTGGGGTCACTTAGAAAAAAGAAAAAAAAAACACTGTTTTTTCCAATGAAAATGACATTAAATTAAATCAGAAATACACTCTCTACATAGTTAATGTGGTAAATGACTAGTTTTTTTATGAAATCTCTACAGAGGTGTATAGAGGCCCATCTCCAGTGTTCTAGTGGTACTTTGTGTTATTGCCTTAGAAGACTAGCAGAGGGTTAGAACCCCCTTGAAACCCTTTTTTTGTATAACTTTTTATTTTGCATTTTCCACAAACAGATTATTCCTTGACATTGAAACCCTTTTTTATGTGAGCGCAGCTGAAAACAGTTAAGCTCTAAAACTGGCCTTCCTTTGAGCCACAAGTTTGAAGAACAACATTAATATTTTAAATGAAAATCATCATTTCTAACCTTGTCAATGTCTTGACTATATTTTGTATTAATCTTGTATTCATTTAATAAATAAAAGTGTGAGTTTTCATGGAAGACACAAAATTGTCTGGATGACCCCCAACGTTTGAACGGTAGTGTATATAAACCATCCACACGTGACACAAGAACCCCTCCGAGTCACTCGGAGCATCTCTTTAGCGGGGGGGGGGGGGGGGGGGGGGGGGTTTGCAGCGGCTTCGGGAACATCATGCTCGTACAAAACGGGGTTTTGCAGAGGAGGAGGCTGTTTATGGTCTGCAGAATATGAGGAGTGTCCAGAGAAACGGAACAGCGTGAGCTCCAAAAGGAGTCGGACAATTTGACAAATCCAGAGGCCGAGGTTACGCTCGTGTTGTCAGCGAGACTTTGGAGATCGGACGCGCCGGATGGGAACACGGTCGCTTTTGTATTTGTGGAGACATCAATGAGACCTCCCTGACCGGAGGCTCAAACAGTGGATAAACACTTTCTTTCTGATACATTCTGCACAAGAAAATCCTCTATTATATTGTTTAGATATTTATATTCCTCCTGGCAGTATTGATAGACTCATTGATTAACAAAGTTCTGCTAACTTAACCCTCCTGTTAACTTTAGGGTAAATTTGACCCCATTCAATGTTTAACGTTGGTGTTCTTTGGGGTCAATTTGACCCCAGGCTGTTTTTCACTGTGTCAAACATATAAGAAATATCAACTTGTTTATATATTTAAAGGGCTATTTAGGTAGTCAACAAACACACAAAGTACCTCACACTTAAACTTGGGAAACAATATTAATTCTAATAATTTTCTGGAGGTTTTAATTGCTGGGGTCAGATTGACCACGAGGGTAAAATATGTTAGTAAATGTGAAGGTCACAGGAGGGTTAATGACAAACACTTTTTCCTACTGATGCTTCACACCAAAAGTCCATTACTTTGTCAGTCAAAAGCTTTTATTTTGAAGGAACACTAATCTGGAAATGTTGCGTTTTCATCAGCAGTAATTTACAGGACTCGGGCAGCCGGTCTCAGCTGCGCTTCGGCCTTGGGTTTTACTCCTCCCAGGAACTCCCATTTGTGGGGGTGGTGTGTGGGGGGGGAATAAACATGGATAAACGTGCCTCCATGTGCCTGATGGATGGTGGAGGTCTCCAAACTCTCCATCGTGGAATATGCCTAATATGAACTATTGATAAACTCTGCCAAATTCATTGAATGTATTTTAACTCTAAATCTGTCCTTGTGTACACATTACATCTATTGCATCTGTCCATCCTGGAGAGAGATCCTCCTGTTGCTCTCCTGAAGGGTTCTTCACTTTCTTCCCCCTGAAGGGTTATTTGGGAGTTTTTCCTGGTCCGATGTGAGGTTTTGGGGCAGGGATGTCTATGTGTACAGATTGTAAAGCACTTCGAGACAAATTTGTAATTTGTGAAATTGGGCTGTACAAATAAGATGAATTGAATTGAAATTAATTGTCTGGATTGTACCCACAATCTGTCCACACACACCACTGAGATCGGAACTCGACGGCGGCCCGGCCTCCTCGGCACGTGGTCTGTCTGACGGGATGGTTCAGACTCGACCGTTATCGCTTCCTGGTACGATCGGATGACAACCGACGAGCGTACCCGTGGCCCGCCGGACGTTTGGAGCCGTTAAACACAGACCGACCAATCGGAAGCCAGGATGGCTCATTATGGACCATTGAGGACTTTCGTCATGCCGCTGCTTGCGTTTCTCAGACACTCCCCATACAATGAACGCTACACAATCACCTTCAGTTCCTGCAGCTGGTCAGGCTCATAAAGTTTAGGAGAAAGTGCTTGGGCTAGGAAAGCGTCAAGTTCGTTACGACGCAAAATTCTTACTCCCGGCCAATGTAACATAAACCTGAAGCAAAACACAGAAGGTACACAGCGTTACAAATACCAAAGAAGTGTCCTCAGAAAGCCTCGCTCCCTTCACACTGGACTCCGCACCGTGAGAGTGAAGTGGAGGTGCCGCGTCCCGCCTACTCACCGCAGCACGCAGCAGAGCACCAGCAGCGGCGTGGGGACGGAGGCGGGGTTCAGCATGGCCGGGGTGTCGGAGCGCATGCAGGCCAGGAACGCTCTCATCCTGCGGTTCTTGTCCTCCACGGCCTTCCCAAGCCACAGCTTCTTCAGGTTGGGACAGGTCCACTCCCTGAAGGACAGCGCCTCCACCAGCTCGGGGGTGTGGGGAGACTTGCCTTTGTAGGCGGCCCACTCTTTGACGATGACATGCGTGTCTGGGGGGAGATCATGCACGACCGCTTCATTACGGACAAAATAATTAGCAGTTATTTCAGACAATATAAGAATAAAAATCATTTAACTCTTACTTTGGTGTGTGCATAATTTATTATACTACATTATTTATTCAAAAAATATCTATTTCTAACAATGGATTATCTCGACAAACAAACATACAAAAAAGCGAAAGTAAATTAATATAAATCAATAAATATTCATTAAGAAATATATATAAAAATATTTTTTTATAGTGTATATATTGATGAATATTGATGAATGAATATTTAGCAATTTATTTACAATCACTTTTTTGCTTTTTAATTATTTTTAACCTTCCTGTTACCTTCACAATTACGAACATATTTTACCCTCGGGGTCAATTAGACCGCAGCAATTAACACCTCTAGAAAATTATTAGAATTAATATTGTTTCCCAAGTTTAAGTGTGAGGTACTTTATGTTTGTTTGTTGACTACCTAAATAACCCTTCAAATATATAAAAAGTTGATATTTCTTATATGTTTGACACAGTGAAAAACAGCCTGGGGTCAAATTAACCCCAAAGAACATCAACGTTAAACATTGAATGGGGTCAAATTGACGCTAAAGGTAACAGGGGGGTGAAAGGTCGAGAAAATCATTGTTAAAAATGTTTTTTAATATAAAAACAAATGTATACATATAGATAAACATATTAAAAAAAGAGCTTTCTAACTGCAGGACTCACATTCGGGGAGGCAGTTCTTCCTCATGGCGACCCTCTCGGCCTTCTTCCTGGCCTCAGCCAGGCTGAAGAGCACTCCGTAGACACACTGGCGGATGGGCCGAAACAGCTGCACGGCTGACGGCAGGTCTTTGTTGGCCTCATCTTCGATGGTGACGGACAGCTTGATTTCCCCCTGCAGAGAAACACCGTTACCCGACATGATAAAGACCGTCATTACAAACAAAAAGCTCTGAGCAGCTTCAAACCCAACACACAAATCGGAATGGGACTCCAGGAGTCCAGCCCCTGACCTTGGTGAGAGTGTGATAGATGTAGGGGTACATGAGGCCCTTCTGGTGTCTGTGCTCGGCCACCCGCAGGACCTCGGGGGCCACGGCGGGGAGCGCCGGGATGGTGACGTCCATGTGGTTCCTGGTGGGCATGGACAGCAGCGAGGGAATCTGAGCTCTCATGCCATCGAGACCCTGGGCTCGTGACCCCGGGATCGCAGCAGGGGTCACGCAGAGGTCGGCCTGAGGACACACGGGACACAACGCTTTCAACTCGGTTGCTTGATCAGATTTCTAAAATCGGTGTTACGGGCGTTCCGCTCACTTTCGTCCGTTCCCCCGGGGCGCCCGTTGGCCTGTTTTCAGAATGTGGAGCACATCCGTTTTTCTCCCATCCTCCCTTAAGGTCGCCGACATGACTGAGGAATCGGCAAAAAGAGAAAAAGGAAGAAAAAAAAAAAAAAAGGAGCATTTAGAGGACGACACGTCTGAAAAGTCGCCGACATGACTGACGAATCGGCAAAAAAGAGAAAAAGGAGCATTTAGAGGACGACACGTTTGAAAAGTCGCGTCTGACTCACTTGGCGGTTTCTCCGGAGCTGTCCGGGTTCTCCGAGGAGGAGGCGTTGAAGGCGGCGGCCTCGCCGTGGTCGCGGGGATCGACGGGAGCCGCCCGCTCGTACAGCGACGTGTGCTTCCCTTCGCGAGGAACACCGGCAAAGCTGCTGCGCTGCGGCGGGTCTTTCCCCGCGGGGTCCGCAGCCGGGTACGAGAGCTGCACCTGGAACACGCCACACGGCGTTGTGAAGCCAAAACCCACGGGCGGAAGTTCAATCGTGGAGTGCGTCTCTCAGACTTACCCCGGCGGGTTTAACGGGCAGCGGCTCGTGTGGAATGTCGAGCGTCTTTGGAAACGGACGGGCAGCCGGCGCTCCCGTTGGTTTTGGTCTGACTGGGAAACGGACACACAAACGGGATTGAAAATGTTTAAATGGAAAGCACAGATTTCCTGAGTTTGAGTAAGTAAGTTAGAAACTATTTAAGGACTAAGCGACATGACAAAACCATCTAACGGCGATTGAGAAATATTTAAGTATGAATATTTCCTTATCTTCTGTATAATTATTCACCAAAACACAAGCGCTAACTCACTCGAGAGTTTGACCAACACAACACTGGAATCACTGGAATTTGACCAGTGGATTTCCATGACCAATCTGTTATCTCGGTATATACTAGAACATTTTAGAAAACGTTGCGTATCGAGAGCGTAAGCCGGCTTATATTTTGAGCGTCTTTCTTTAAAAAACATTAATTATTTCAAACTTGGTGTAAATTAACATGTGATAATAACACATTTTCATTACTTTTCCCAAACTTTTATGATTTAAGTTTTTTTCATGACTTCCAGGCCTGGAAATAACCATTTTGAAATTCCATGACTTTTCCAGGTTTTCCATGACCGTACGAACCCTGTCTTTGTGATGAACAACATGAATCTGTATTTAGCTGCCGAACTGTGAAAACCTTAAAATCACAGTAGAATGATGGTTCACATGTGATTAGATTAAATAAATAATTAATAAATAAATTAGTCGCAGCTTTTGCGATTGGAAGCCTGCGCTCCACCACAGCTTGATGTGCGCAGGTCTTTCCGTCTGACCGGCAGGCGTCTCTGCTTCATCCAACTCGCGTACAAGCCACGTCAACAAAGACCACACCAGACAGCTCCTCTGTGTCTATAAAAAAGAAGAAAAACACACCAGCCACAGGAGTCGAGGCCTCATGGCCTCATGAGACCGACCCACCTGACTGTGGAGGGAGGTGGGCGGGGCTGCTGGCCACAGAGTAGTACCCCACTGCCTTCTTGAAGCGGAGGACTTTGTCATCGGTGCACGTCTAAAAGAAGATGACAGCCGATGAGACAAAACACACACGGAGCAGCACCACAGAAGAAGAACAACACCTCAGTTAACGATTACTTAAAAAAGAAAAAAAGCGTAATATCCAAATCTAATATCTAATATCCTAATCCAAACCGGTAGGGGGCGACGTTTCCCCTCCACTACTGGAGATGCAGACCACAGGCATAACAAATAAACACAATTTAAAAAGCCAACTACTTTAGTTTGACAATAACCTTAGGCTGCACGCTGCGGTTATATTCATATATATGTTTAATGGATTCAATCTCAAATAAAAATAATGCAATAACTGGTGTCGTTGTTCCGTCGGCACTTTGCCGTAGAGCGATATGGACGGATGTAAATAAAGCAGCCTTTCTGTGTCAGCCGTCCGTTTCGGGGGACTTTTGCGCACTCTTTGAATGCCTTCAACTAAAATGGGCAGAATGTACAGACGTTCTGTTTCTGTCACTTCTAATCCTCTTTTTGTGCGTGTGGGTGTGTTTTGTGTGTGTTTTTTGTGTGTTGAAAACTTGAAAAGCAGAAGTGCTTCGGATGTTTTCATATTCAAAGTAAAACGACCGACTGACCCCTCACGACGGTCAGTACACAACATTTCCCCGTTCAGTTTTGATGTCTGCTGGAGATTCATTTTTCAGCCTTTGTGTCTTCGATTTCAGAGCACGCTAAATTACATCCACGGGACGCGATGTCCAAACTGTATCCAGGATGACGCGCTACCAAAGTGCAAACAAATCTGACGATTTTTTAGGTGGTTAAAGAACAGAAATGAGAGCAGGAACTGGTGACTGTGGTATAATGCAGGACTACATCCTGAGCAGTGGGATCGGTTTGTCCTCTTTTCAGAGCAGAGCATTTCTCACTTCCACAATCCACTGAAAAGAAAAGGAAAACCTTCTCTGGTAGATTGTTAAATTTATATTTCATCCCAAACAGTATATATTATGTAGGCCATACAACTGAGGCATGGCTCAGGACTCACACTCCAGTCCCATGAGCTTTGACGTACAAATCCAAAGATGGTTTCTTTAAAGCAATGCTATAAAAATAAAGAAAAAAAAGATATGTTTAAAAGTATTTGAATCCAGCCTTGTATCTTCTTATTTTCTTTCCCGTCATATTACATTATTCTGCAGCGCTGTAACACTTTAAATCTCTGTTCAGCTCATTTCTGAACGTTTCAGAGGGATCCTGCTGAAAAACAAGCGGCTTGAACGTAAAATTTAATTTGACTACCATTGATGTCCAGTTTTCATACCTGGGAATGCTTAAAGATGTCCTTCCCGACGGCGTCCAGGTTGCCGATGTCTGGGATGTTGCGGACGTAGTCGGCCACGGCCTTGATGACGACATCGCAGGGAGGGAGCACCAGCTGGTGGGCGCGCACCTGAGGAACGACCACAGGTCAACCACTCGCCTCTTACAGGACTTTATCCTGAAAGAAGTTGGAGTTATGACCCAAAACATATTTTTTTAAGTCAGTGACCTTTGACTGCCACTTTTGAATGAGTTCATATTTGAGTGGAGGTGGACGTTTGCACTAGAAACTCCCTCCAGGCGGTTCGGGGGGGGTATCGTATTCGTGAGATCGGGATGACCCAAAAAGCTAAATCTATCTCTAGTTTCCAGTCTTCGTCCGTGCAGCGTGACGTTCATTAAGTAAAGGATGATCCTGTAAAATGTCGTCATGATTTCACTTCGTCTCCAAGTGTACTTTGCTAGCGAGCCTCGGGTTCAAATGAACCGCTTTGCTCGTCTCTCGACACTTTCCAGATGTCACACTCGTCTTGGCCCTGTGTTTGGCTAAATGACAGAAATTGAAAGGCAAAGGATTCATTGCCCGAACACACTGAAGAAGACGAATGGGTACACACTAGTCCAGGCGACGGCAGCTGCAGAATTAAACATTTTATACTCCGAGTGCTCTAGGGTTATGGATACCCACATAGCAGCAGTTTTGGTTACCAATATTCGCAGTGAGATGAGCTAGTCCAGACTACAGCAGTCAATAAAGTGTGATTTATTATAAGTACGAATATGCATTTGTTTGGCGATCTTTTCAAATAAATGTATACATATACAGTATTTGTTCTTTTTGGTTTCATCCATGCTATTTTTAAGTCAATATGACGGTCCACGGTATTTGTGGGGAACTACATGATCCGTTTAAAAACAATCTTTATTACTTTTTGAAAGATTGACCGTAGGTTATGGATACCCACATAGCAGCAGTTTTGGTTACCAATAATCGCAGTGAGGTGAGCTAGTCTCATGTGTAGAATAAAGACTACAGCAACCAATAAAGTATGAATATACATTTATTTGGCTACCTTTTCAAATATATTTATACATATATTTGTTCTTTTTGGTTTCGTCCATGCTATTTTCAAGTCAATATGACGGTACACGGTATTTGGAGGGAACTGCATGCTCCATTTAAAAACAATCTGTATTACTTTTTGGAAGATTGACTGGGTGCCGCTGATGGGAGCCGAGAAAAGAGACAAGAGTCGAGCGTCACGCAGCAGTGGAACTTAACGGGTCAGGACGGTGGGTAGTTCAGCCTCTGTGAACCAGATGGCTTTCTGTTTAACACAGCCAAACATTTCAAAGCCAACAGCTGGACCATTTACATACTGCTCTCTAAATCGGTCTGGCACTGCTGTCACGCAACTGTTTGACTCAACCATTCACCAACCCATGACCGTCCTATTTCTGTATCGCACCGGCCGCGCGTCAACGTCGAGCCAAACCGCTCCGTCCTGCTGGCAGCTGGTGCTTAAGCCCACAGCGTTGTCCTTATTTACCTCTTCTAGAAAGATCCTTCACCCTTTCAGATGTATTTGTGGTCCAAATAACAGAGGTGGGAACAAATCACGGTTTTGGAAGCCACAAGTATGTCCAAAAAGTCTTTGCACTAAAGTCCCAAGACCGAGAAGTCCCAAGTCAAAACAGTGACGTCCCAAATCAAGTCCCAAAACAGACAAGACCAGAGTCACGTCCCAAGTCGAGATATTTGTGTCTCCGTCTGGAAATTCGGACCCACACATTTTGCAGACTGAACTATGTTTATATTGAAAATGGCATATTTGTTGTAAATGAATCAATTTATCTTTGGTAGAAAAAAAAAAACACCTGCTGCTCAATAATAACATGAGTTTGTCATGTTGTGTATATTTGAGTTTGGAGTCTTTCCATTGTCTTATGAGACTCACACAATTCTGTATTTGATTGGGTTTTCAGTATTTGCAGCTAAGTGTTGTGAAATTGGTGAAAATATCTTCTGCATTTGCAGCTATGTTTTTTCTCATGTGTTGAGCTCTCACAGCCTATAACCTATACTTTAAATAAGGGTTATCAATTTGAAATGTAGAGCCCATATATTGCCTCTGAGGGCATTTACAGCTCTAACAATGCAAACAACGGCAGCAGAGCTGACGGAGGTGACCCTGACGGGGTAGCCGGGGGGGGGGGGCAACGCCAGGGGGCGGGACAGTTCATCAGCTGTCATTTGGATGCAGTTCAGAGCGGCGGCCATTAGCTCACGTGCACAAACAGGCGCAACTACGTAACTACGTAAACAAAGCGTAGAGAAGCTCAGTTTCCAACACACACAGAGGGAGAATGATTTCATCCTCTGCTCAGGTAGACATTAATATATCTTCACATGGACACTTGTTGTGTGATGCTATATTAATTCACTGGATATCTATATAAAATCTTTAAATAATGCAATCAGAGGGAGTTTTAAAAAAGGGATAAGTATGAGAGTTTTGCATTTTCGCAATTGCAATCTTGGTTGGTGGCCAACGCCATCTCAGTTGTTGTTTTTACACGAGATGGAGCTGAGTACAACAGAATTTATTAATAGGCGATTAAAAAAAGGTTACAATCGACTTTCATGAAGTGAAAACACACTGTGAAAGGGTTAAAGTTGAAAAACAAGTGGTACCGACCTGTCAATCACAGTAAGCCCCTAAAAGAATACTCTGCTTTTTAATCTATGTGGTTCTAAATAGACCATAACTTACTAAATGAACATCATTCTGTATTGAATAAGACTTTAAGCTAGAGGTTGAGAACCATATACTCATCTTTACAATGTTAACTAAGGGAATAAATCAAGTCATTTTCTCATAGACGTCTAAACAATCAGAGGTGCTGCCCCCTTGTGGCCGGAAGAGAGAATGCAGGTAAAAGGCACTTCGGCATTGGCTTCACTTTTCAGAACCAGGAGGTTACAGCCCGGCTGAAACACCGACCCACTGCTACTGTGAGTCACTTACAAAGCTTACAGCAACACAACAGATAACCAGTCCCGTGATGATGAAGAGAAGAACGCCCGTTCAAAGTGTTACCTTCAAAGATGCCAACGGATGCTCTGGACCGAGTAAGCTCCAGTGAAAGGCAGCCAAGTCTTCATCAGGCAGTATGTGATTTCCTACAAACACACGAGACAGCATTATGGTGTTAGTCAGTCTCATTTTAAACTAGCACTTCCTTTTGTATTCTGCCCTGCAGTGTCACAACCAACCTAAAAGCGATGCAAAAATGACAAAGCGATTTGGGTTGAGATCGAGCTGCCGGGCCACCTCGTGCATCAGGTACTGGGTGGTGGTGAGGCTCTTGCCGTTGCGGCTCAGCTTGAGTGCGTGGGCGCTGAAGTAGCACGGGATGTTGCACAGGGCGTAGTCCGAGTCGTAGGCCACCAGGCCGTGGAAGCCGCCCTCCCTGCACATGGCGATCACTTCTAGGTGGTGGTCCTCCACGCTCTGGATAACCTGCGGAGCGGCCAGGACAACAATTAGGCCCTAAGATGATTAAGCCTTCAAATAAAACCCAACACAGACGTGGTGTATTAGACATTTGGAAGAAGGCTATACGGGAACCGGATTGCAAACCGGTTGCAGTTTGCTTTGAGCTGCTCTCAGTGATACCCGAAAGAACGAGACAAATAATGAGATGGATATCTAAAAAAACTGAGAGAATATGTGACCAACTTGATTTTAAAACAGCATAATATGAATACTGACAGTATAAATAGAAAGTAACACGCGACATGTAAAAACACTTCCGCAGTGACAGGCTTATGTAGGTGTGCTACTTTTGGTTCTGGCGGACATGCATGCTTTTCGTCAGCCGTGAGACACCTGACACCCCGTTTAATTAATTCCGTCAATGCGTTTCTCCCTTTTCTGATTCCTTAAGGTTTCCTTCAAGAACCCAGTGGTAAGTAGTTGTTGTACAAACCCGTCCCTCTGTGGATGAAGTACTCCTTTAATAAAAAGGTCAGTTTTGACCCTGTGGCAACACAGTTGAAGAGGAGCATCCCTGATCTCTTTATATGCAAACAGTGCCTAAATATGGGATAACAGCTTTGTTTTAGAGAGTAATGAACTAAAAATATGAATTTGTTTATTCTGTAGAGTTCCTGCATAGATAACATTTAGAGGTTGTTTAAATTAAATAAATTATATATATATGTGTGTGTGTAGAGGCTGTTTAAAAATGTATGCCAAAGTGCAAATTAATTGATGTTGCAAATATATATATATATATATATATATATATATATATATATATATATATATATATGTATGTAGAGGCTGTTTAAATTAAATAAACAAACACATTATATATATATATATATTATATTTGCAACATCAATTAATCTGCACTTTGGCATACTTTTTTCACAATGACAATATTATCACA
Organism: Liparis tanakae; assembly: GCA_036178185.1. Classification (NCBI taxonomy): domain Eukaryota; kingdom Metazoa; phylum Chordata; class Actinopteri; order Perciformes; family Liparidae; genus Liparis; species Liparis tanakae. Next base: position 17,595,372 of record CM070109.1, on the reverse strand, counting down.
GCTAAAAATAGACTTTTTTTCCAACATAACTTGATGATCAGTGAACTTGCTTTTCTTACTCCCCCCTGACTCTGAGACAGCTCAGTGGTTCCTGGCCTTTGACTGTTGATCACATGCATTCACAGAAACAATGTCACTCCATAAGCTGCAAAGCGGGCCACTGGCTCGACCGATAACGCTGCATACGGAGTCCCACAGCCCTTCAGTAATGGGGCATGGTGACAGGGATGGAGCTAGCAGGCTAACCAGAAAGCCGGCTAACATCCACCAGCGGCGGTCCGGAGCGGCTCCGCTCAACAGGCGTCGCCAGGCCGAGTTCTCACTTACCCCGACGCGGAACCTGAGGAGCGCCAGCCGGATGCAGTGAGCCATGCACACGGGGGGAAGGAACCAGACCTTGGGCGGCGGGGTGCCCTTGTTCTGGACGTGGCTGATGATCTGCTGGGCGGTCTGCCTCTCGTTCACCTGCCGCTTGACCCACTCGTGAAGGCGGCCTTTCTCCAGGGCGCCATTGAAGCACACCAGGAGCTCAATGTTGCCGTGGAAGCAGGCCTTGGAGAGGGCGGCCAGGTAGCCCAGCATGTGGTTCCACTGGCCCCCGCTGACCCAGTCGGTGTAGAAGCCCCCGTAGAGCCGGTGGAGGCAGTTCTCGGCGTCCACCAGGAGCCTCAGCGGACTGTGCGGTGGTCTCTGCTGGCCGCCTCCAACGATACTCCCGCGGGCGAGCTTCTGGAGCTCCACCGGCACCACGGCGCTGGGGCAGTGCTTCTCGATGTACTCTTGCAGACCCTGGACCCCCATGCTGAGCGTCTGGTAGAGGCGCCCGTCAACGCGGAGGAAATACCGGAGGAAATTAAACCGGTCCGAGGTTGCAGTCAGCGTGCCGCTCTCTCCCTCCCTCCCCGCCCCCGACAGTGACTGACAGCCGGCTTGTAGCGGCGAATTGTGCAGGAGTTGAAAGAATTTCGAAATAAATCACGTAAACGTGCTATTTAAGCGTAATTTTTTGGGCGAGTTGTTGGTTTGTGTGTTCATGGCTGATTGCAGACATGTGTTGGTTCATGTAGCCATGGAAGAGGTTGCGAGACTGTCGGGACTAGAGCGAGTGAGAGTGGAACTCGTGACGTCATGACGTGCACGTACAGAGAGAGGCACGCGAGGACAACAAGAGAGTTCACTGCTGCTCTTTTCAGCAGCGCAGCACTGCTCTCTCAGTTGAGGGACAATCATTAGTTTCTAGTTAAAATAAGTCTTGTCATAATTGTCAATGAGTATGACTTTGGCAAAGAGAAAATGGTGATGTTTTTTTATTATTAACAACACAACGCAGACAAACTGAGCTAACCTTTCGTTTATTTATTAGAATGTTTACAATGTTACGTTGTTGTTGGTGAATGTACACCGTATTTAGGAGCACAGACATGCACAATACGGAAAAGTACACGGCTAAAACAAATAGACGATATAAAGTAAACGATCAATTATACTGCATAGACCAGTGGTCACCAACCCGTTTAAGCCCAACATCCCTGACCTCTGACTTGATGACAGGTAATATCTACTATTGAGGAGAGAAAAAGACTGTCCAGAGTCCAGACTGTACTCACAAGTTGAGGCTCTTTATTTAGCCTGATTGTAATTGAATGAAATCAAACACTTTGTCCAGCTTTCAAATTGACGAGACCAAGAACACACCAAATTACTTAATTTCAGTGCAACATAAAAAGGAAATCACGCGTTAACCGAACCGCATCCAATATGACAAAGAAAAAACACATTTGCAATGAGCAGGCTGGATTGACAATTGTAATGCCCAGTTCTGCGTTTCCTCGGTATCTTCTTCTGTCACGGGTAGCGAGGAGCAAGAGATCATGCGCAGAGGAACAGGACAGGACTCGATGCAAATAACTAAAACTATCTTTACTGTGTAAAAAGTAGTGTTGTTACGAGATGTGCCGACGCTTCGAAGCGTGTGTCGAGTAATGGAGGGGGCGTTTCCTCGAAGCGCGTATCGAGGCTTGCTTCATTTAGGGGAGGAGACAAAAATGATGACGTCCGAAGCCTCGCTGCCCGGCTGTACCACGTGACTGCTTCGGCAAGCGGTTCAGATTTTGCCGGGAGGTTTGACAGCAATATAAACCCCTCAGGCTCCATTCAACATGTGGGTTGTTGGTTGAGAGTTTAGAGAGAGAGATAGTTTGGAGAGTTGGGAGAGTGAGGAGAGAAGGATAGGTGGTAATATGGAACTGTTAAGAACCTGTTATTTCTGAATACAAATAAATAAAATGTCCCGTCCTGTACATCACTGTCCAAGTTCCACGCGCATATTCAGTCCCCTCTTCCAAGTTCCACAAGCACTTTCACTGTCCTCTGCTTGCTTAAGCCCATGACATTTTCCTAAAGTGACATAATAACATTATTACACAAACTGCCATATCATATAATACTACCAACATTTACACACACAGAATACATTAAACATATTTTATTATGCACATATGTGATCATTTATGTACAATATTTGGTCATACATTTTTCTAATTCAGTCATTCCCAACAGCCATAACAGACACAATTCAATGCATCACATTATGTGGTTCAGATACAGCTGCCTGTGATTATACACTTGGCCAGTGGGTGGTGTCGTGAGCACATGAAGCTTCGAGTAATGAACCTTTTCTCGAACCAATTGGCTGAAGTGGTTCGAAGCCTCATGAGGCTTCATCTCGCCATCACTAGTAAAAAGCTTCAAACAAAAACTCAGCAATAGTCACAAAGACAGGTAGGTACAGCGACAAGGCACAAGGAGAACAATAAAGACCGAACTAAAGACAACAATCCAGGAGGAGACAGGGAAAGACTGGCACAATATAAAGGAGGAGAACAGGTGTACGGCATGAGACACTAACGAGACAAGAGTGACGGAGGGCAGGTGAAGGGAATTAACCAATCAAGGAGAACAAGGAGACGCAGATAAGAAACAGAGGAGACACAGAACAGGGCGTTACACCAATAGTAACTGTATACTGTGTATAGTATCAACTGAAGTTACATTACAACACTGACAACATTCTAAGTCAGTGCAACTAATCTAAGAGCAGTTCATATCTGGATTTTCTTGGTGGCTTGGCTATATATTAAAGTTTTGCCACAACTGGAAAATAATTTGTCTGCAACACACACATCTTGAGCCAGAGATATGCCAGTTGTAGATTTACAATATTCTATTTCTGATGTTGTGTCTTTTCCCACCCAAATCATGTGGTAGAACGGGTTGGCCGTACTCAAAGAAGAATAACAACACATGTTGTCATTTCATTTCTGGATATGTACTTGTGTGATGTAATGACTGGTTATTGACTCTGTGCAGGTGTGTCTACATCCAGATGTTCCAGATGTGTGTGTGTGTGTGTGTGTGTGTGTGTGTGTGTGTGTGTGTGTGTGTGTGTGTGTTTGTGTGGGTGTACGTCTAGCTCGGCGAAATGAGGTGACCTCTATATATATTGTTTATGTATTTAATGTCCTGTACTCTAGTGTATACAGTGGGAGGGGTGGGGGTGGGTTTGTTATCTGATATTTCAACAAAAAAGATGATGTTTAATGTGTTAACTTATGTACCTGTCAATATTTCCAAATATAAGAATACATTATTTGTTTAAAGAAGAAGAACAGATGGACTGAAGACTTTACGAAAAAAGATAAAGGACAGTAATCCTTTGACCTAGTAGTTTCAAGAAGTTGAGAGGGGAAACGTATAGCTGTCAAATAAATAAGTTTAGTCGGAAGACCATAAACCTGCAAGCTCGCGTCATCTATTTCTCCTCCATCTGCCAAGTACAACCTAGTGCAGTGCATCAAATGCTGACATTTGTTTTAGCTGTATATGGTCCCTCTGAAATAATAAGATAAGAATATATAATATAATATATTTCATCTAGCATACAGTTGGGCTTTACAGCTCATTCAGCTGTACTGAATAGCAACAGATAACTGAGAAATAATAATATAATAATATAATAAAAATAAAAATAATAACTCGTATGAATCAAATATATATAAAAAAATATGGGGGAAATAATTAATGTCTCTCTGTATTGCTCAATCGCACGCACGCACGCAGGCACGCACGCACGCACGTACTCACGTACTCACGTCAGTGCCATGGAAACGGACCGAGGTATTTAAGCCCGCGGACGTTCTGGTTCTGCCCTTTGCACTTTGGACTTTGACACGAGCGGACCTCACCTGTGAACCCTCCTGTGAACCCAAACCTGTGAAGGAAACTGAGACTTTTGCTCTGCTTGAGACTCTTTGTTGGAAACAAAACTTGTTGGCGACCAGAACTACACGAGATCCGGACTAGAGAGACCTGAGACCCGGAGGAAGGCATCCGAGAGCCGAGACGAGCCCTGCTGAAGGGACCGGGCTGTGATTTGGACCTTAAGGTAAGACAATTTCTACATTTAATTTAGCATTTGTATTAGTAATGTATCCCCTTAAATCCATAAAAGTGTTCTCAGTTTAGAAATCAGTGAAACTTTGAGTTTTAAGGTTTAGAATGTTGACAGAAAATGTGGGGGAAAACATATTTTGTGAAAAGTGACACCCAGTCGATGATTCGTCGTGTAAAATGAAATTTCAGCTGCAGAATGTCTTGAAAAGTTCAGGAGATGTGCGGAATGTGTTGACAATTAGTGCAAAGCCTCGAAACCCCTTTTATTTTAGTTTTAAGGCATCAAATCGTCGAGCTGTAACTTTGATATTACAAAACAAAGATGGCGCCTGGAACCATTTTACAGAATTCTCAAATAAACACTGTAAAATTCACAAACTCGCCACCTGCGCTGAGCTGCGCGTGACCCGTAGTTGCCGCAGCTGATCAGTGGCACTCACAGGCACTTGCCAGTAGTTGCCGCAGTTATGTTTTGCTTCAAAGAAAGGCGGGTACATTATACATATCATGGTATATAAGTGTAATCTATTACGTAGTAGTAGTAGTAAAACAATATTAAATATAGTACAGCAGTAATGTACAGCACTATCTTATTGCATATTGTAAGTAAGTGTCCACAAAAATACACTAATTATATATCCATCTGTGTGTCTAGTTAGCTATCTTAGCTATCTATCTAGCTAAACGGCAGCTCCTCCTGTGATCATGAAAGTTATTTTTTCCACTGTCCGGGCACTTTAATGGAGCTTGCAACTGAGTCGTCGCAAATCTATTCGTACACTTGGGCAATGACGAAAGAAAAACCCTGCAGCTTCTCCATTCTATGATCATAAGACTGATACACGGCAGCTGATCTGTCATAACAACAATGGTTGTTCCCCCCCACAGCTTCTGTCTGCTGTCCTGCCACTGGAGTGTTGCTGCCGGAGACTCGTCGCTCACACGCCACTGAGTCGTCGCTGTACAGGCACCGAGCGCCACTTGCCACAGATTTGCCACTGAGTTGTCGATTGCACTTGCCCTCTCTCACTCCTCGAGCTGTTGACCGCTAGCTGAAAGTTATTCTTGAATCTCGTTCTAGTTGCTGACCACCGAGAAAGCCAGAGGATGGACCACTCGTACGCCCTGCGCGACGCCAGAGGTAGGTTCATATTTATATTTAGCATTGTTGTTATTGATTCATACCTTAGAACCATTTAAAACGTTCTCAGTTGAGAAATCTTTGAAACCTTTTGAGTTCATAGTTGAACAGTTCAGTTTGAAAAACACAGATGTGGTAAAGGTTTCTCCGTGTAAAATGATTATTTGAGGACCAGAATGTCTTAAAAGTCACTGGATATCTGTGGTATGCATTAACTATTAGTGTAGTGGATTTAAATACATGTTATTTTATTTAGAGGGTATCAAATATGACAGATTTTACCTTGACATTTCTGAAAAAAGATATTCTTAATTCTGAAATCCTGTGTCAGTGTGACGTCATCGCACCAGGTGTGTTAGAGACGCATCTGATTGCTACAATGAGTTGGTTTGTTTTGACTGAAACGTCACTTATTCAACAAACATCTGCTCCTTTTACTTAATACTATCCCATAAACTATTTCATTAACAATCAACCCTCCTGTCGCACAATTAAAGGTTTATAAAGGGGAACGTGAAGATATGAAACACTGTTTAGTCGGGTGTAGTTCACGAGTCTTAACAGTTGTACATTGACCTGCTAACTGATGGATTAGCAGCTGGAGTCTGACTCTATTATTGCTCAATGTAATCCACAACTATTTTATTTAATGAAGAATCCTGTTTGAATGTTTCCCTGCAGCTGGTGGCGACTGCGTTGGAGCTCCTCCGCCCCCCCCTCCGCCGCCCCCCCCTCCCCAGCCCCCGGCGGCAGCCATGGGAATCGACTACGGAGGTAAGATCAGAGCCCGGCACAATTAAAGGTTTATAAAGGGGAACGTGAGAAGATATGAAACATTGTTTAGTCTGGAAGGTGTGGCTCACGAGTCTTAACAGTTGTATATTGACCTGCTAACTGATAGATTAGCAGCTGGAGTCTGAATCTATTATTGCTCAATGTAATCAGAACTATTATATTTAATGAAGAATCCTTAAATGTTTCCCTTCAGCTGGTGGAGACTACGTTGGAGCTCCTGGCCTCCCTGCGGCCATCAGGTTAGTCCAGGAAGGTAACGTGCATATTGAGCTTGACAATGCGCGTGTGGCTTTGTTGCGTGTTTTGGCCCGTTTCCCACCAGATGAGGCTCGGCGCCGCCTCCAACCGCTACGACTCCAGCTCCGCCAGATCGTCCGACGCAGACAGGCCCTCCTCAGACTGGCCCGCAGGTAAGTTATCAGGTTAGTGATACACTTGTCCCTTTAAACATAAACTTACACTACACTGTTTAAAGTGCTGTTATTGGTTTGTATGTGCATTATATATTTTATATTGTACTGTAAATGTAATGTTACAATTCTTGTGTAACAGTTCAGCTCCATAACTTCCTTTTTTGTTGGTTGTTTTCATCCGGTCTAACCTGCCTCTGATCACTCCCTCGTTAGTCCCTCATTCCCTTCACCTGGCCCCGCCTCGGTTCCCCGTGTCCAGCCCAGCCCCGCCTCGGTTCCCCGTGCCCAGCCCCGTCTCGGTTCCCCGTGCCCAGCCCCGCCTCGGTTCCCCTTGCCCTGCCCAGGTTCCACTTGCCCTGCCCGGTTCCCCGTGTCCAGCTCAGCCCCGCCCCGGTTCCCCGTGTCCAGACCAGCCCAGCCCCGGTTCCCCGTGCCCAGCCCCGCCCCGGTTCCCCGTGCCAGTCCAGTCCAGCCCAGCCCCGGTTCCCCGTGCCCCGCCCCGGTTCCCCGTGCCCAGCCCCGGTTCCCCGTGTCCAGCCCAGTCCCGCCCCGGTTCCCCGTGTCCAGCCCAGCCCCGCCCCGGTTCCCCGTGCCCAGCCCCGGTTCCCCGTGTCCAGCCCAGCCCCGCCCCGGTTCCCCGTGTCCAGCCCAGCCCTGCCCCGGTTCCCCGTGTCCCGCCCCGCCATCCCGGTTCCCCATGTCTAGCCCATTCATCCCGGTTTCCCGTGTCCAGCCCAGCCCCGGTTCCCGTGCCTAGCCCCCCATGTCCCGTAGCCAACCCCGGTTCCCCGTGTCCAGCTCAGCCCCGCCCCGGTTCCCCGTGTCCAGTCTCTCCCCGGTTCCCCGTGTCCAGCCCAGCCCTGCCCCGGTTCCCCGTGTCCCGCCCAGCCCCGGTTCCCCGTGTCCAGCCCCGGTTCCCCGTGTCCCGCCCAGCCCCGCCCCGGTTCCTCGTGTCCAGCCCAGCCCAGCCCCGGTTCCAGCCCAGCCCAGTCCCCCGTGTCCCGTGCCCAGCCCCGCCCGGTTCCCCGTGTCCAGTCCCTCCCCGGTTCCCCGTGTCCAGCCCAGCCCCGCCCCGGTTCCCCGTGTCCAGCCCAGCCCCGCCCCGGTTCCCCGTGTCCAGCCCAGCCCCGCCCCGGTTCCCCGTGTCCAGCCCAGCCCGGTTCCCCGTGTCCAGCCCAGCCCCGCCCCGGTTCCCCGTGTCCAGCCCAGCCCATCCCCGGTTCCCCGTGCCCAGCCCCGCCCCGGTTCCCCGTGCCCAGTCCTGTCCAGCCCCGGTTCCCCGTGTCCAGCCCCGCCCCCGTGCCCCGCCCTGGTTCCCCGTGTCCAGCCCAGCCCAGCCCCGGTTCCCCGTGCCCAGCCCCGGTTCCCCGTGCCCAGCCCCGCCCCGGTTCCCCGTGCCCAGCCCCGGTTCCCGTGCCCAGCCCCCCGTGTCCCGTAGCCAACCCCGGTTCCCCGTGTCCAGCCCAGCCAAGCCCCGGTTCCCCGTGTCCCGCCCAGCCCCGGTTCCCTGTGTCCAGCCCAGGCCCGCCCCGGTTCCTCGTGTCCCGCCCAGCCCCGCCCCGGTTCCTCGTGTCCAGCCCAGCCCAGCCCCGGTTCCAGCCCAGCCCAGCCCCCCGTGTCCCGTGCCCAGCCCCGCCCGGTTCCCCGTGTCCAGTCCCTCCCCGGTTCCCCGTGTCTAGCCCCGCCCCGGTCCCTCGTGTCCAGCCCAGTCCAGCCCCGGTTCCCCGTGTCCCCCTGGGCATGCAGACAGATGGACGGACGGATAGATGCTTTATTCATCCCCAGGGGGAATTTGGTTATAGAAGCAAGGTTACAGAGTAAACACACAATATATACAATAAAATAGCAGAGCAGGAAATATTCAATTTAAGAAAACAGTCCCCCAGAAACCAGAAGAGTCCAGCAGGAGGAGCAGGAAGAGGACTCGCCCGGCAGGACGGAGAACGTGCCAGACGGCCTTCCCTCGCGCCTGGCAGGGGAAGGCTGTCTGGCGTGGTTATGACTTAAGTTAAGAAATGTCTCCAAGTTTTTTTGTCTCCTAGGTAGTCTCCAGGGCAGGACTCTTGTGTCTCACTCCCAGCTGAAGGTGGACCACAGCAGACCACTACACAAGTCAATCAGGGCCCCCCCACCCTACTCATCCACCCTAACCCCTCCCCCCCCCCAAACCCCTGACGCCACCCGCCCCGCAAGCAGCTGTGAAGACGGACGCTTCAGCCTGAACAAGACATCATAAAATCATAAATAGTATTTCATTTGTCACATGGAATACTGTATGTTCATGTCAACTGTGTACAGTATTTACATTGTTATCTCCTGATTGTAATGAATAAATGTACAACATCTAAATATGTCTTTTTATTAAAAGCTACTGGGTCAGCAAACACTGTTATGATCATATTGGGTTATAAATCAACTTTAATGGTTGAGACTTGTACACTACAATGTTATAATTTTTATATTTACTTAATGTGTTGATTCTTAATAATTAATGTCAGTCATATTGTTAGTTTATGCCAGTGCTCATTTTTCATCTTCATAACGGGTAAACGATTAAATCAAAAATTATATTTTTGTTTTGTGTTTTGCCAAAAATAGCTTAAATGACGACAGATATTTTATAGTACAAAACATACATGGCAAAACGTCAACATGTGTCATGTCAGTTGTCAACTAACAAATGCTAACATATATCTTCACTCTAAATAATCCAACTAAAGCAATGCATCATTTATATTTATAAGATTTTCATTGACAAAAATAGACAATAGGAAAGTAAGTGAAAGGCAATATATGAAATGATGCTTATATACCAAACTCCTAACTGGATGGAGAACATTGAAACAAAACCAAAGAACAGTCAACATGGAGGAGGACGTCTCCACAGCCGCTGGACCTCAGCAGCATGAATGGATGTCCTCTGGACTCGTTGAACGTGGCGTGTCGGTTCCAACCTGTAGAACGAATCAAACGGAGACTTTAATCGTCCCGTTCATCTTTGGTCCGACGGGCTTTCTGTAACAACTCCCGTCTTACATCTAAAAAAACTGAAAAAATAAACTGGAGCATGACATCCACAATAATGTGTATTTGACTTGAATACAGTGCAATCAGTTTAATTTGATTAAAATATCACAATAGCTTTTATTTTGTACTGATATAAAAATGATGGGAAACGCCTTATGACATAACGTAGAGGTGTGGCCAAAAAAGGCTAAATATTTACTATACAACTATTTAACAACGTTTGAGAATCCAGCGGACCTGGGGTCCATATGCAGGTAACAGCTTTTACTATTTTTTATAAGTCATGGACCAATTTCTTGGACCAAAATATTTGTATGTATCAGTCCACGCACGTTTTGGTTTAATAATATTTACAGCTAGTTTTATAATTGTTTAAGTTATGAGAAGCCGCCACCTGCTTATAGTGATTATGGTGTAAAAATATGTCCATGTGATCGGTCATGAAGTAACGTCCAAATGTCCTGTGTAGATAATCAGAATATAAAATCCTATCCACGCAGTACTGCTAGATTGCATCATATAGTAAGGAACTGCTTGTGTGTGGAGCGGTCATTCAGGGGCTGACTTATTTTAGTTTTTGCAAACTCAAGCTGCATTCTTTTTAATGTTAGTGGATAGTGCAGCTGCCCTTACAAAGTAAACACCGTTGCATGCAGCATGCATGCAACTGGGAACAACTATTTCTTCATGACAGTGCATCTTGAACTTTGACCCTGTTGCTCATATATCTGTAAAGCAGATTATTGTTGGTCAGGGTAGCCAGAAAAGCTGTTTGGCTTGTATACTTCGAAATGTGCTAAACGTAGAAGAACATCCTGGCACTTTAGCTATTCTGCATTTGACATGCGATGTATTGAGATAAACTCAATCTTTTTGTGACATTCTGAATTGTCGCATGGTAGAATGAGTATTCAAAATGATCCCTCCCTAGTCTCACCCTTGTCTTGTCTTGTCTGATGTATTTCTCTGTTTGTATGTACACTCTCCCAAAAATGTTCACTGTTATTTCATTTGAAAGACTGGATGGTATATATTGAATACTACACCTGTGCTGATGTAAACTTTGTAAATTAAGATACTGTCCAAAGAAAACAAAGAAAAAAAAGAAATAAAAAAAACCCTATTAAAATGGGAGACATACAAGCATTAAATGAACGCTGGCTATTTTCAAAGAATCAATGATTTGACACAAACTGAACCTGGGGCTCTCGGGAACCATTTTGTCAATCAGATGACCTTACCAGCCCTCACTGTGACAGAGGACACTGTAGAAAGTTAATACTCTGTTCATTTTCGTCTGGTTCGGATAGAAAAAATAAGAGGAGTTTCAGTTTTTAAGTTTAATATCAATACAAATCCGCCATGTGTTTGGGAATGCATAACACATTTTCTTTAAAGAATATTTACATAGATATTCATGCAAAGTAGTATCAAACTACTACTCTGGAGATTATACCGCTTACATAATAACGTAATAGAATACATAAAGCAAATAATATTCAGAAAATACAAAAATGTTGTAAATCATATAAAACTAATTATGTCAACTTTACATATTTTGATTGCATTTCAAAATGGGCTTGTGTACAGTATCCTAAATGTGCAATTAATGTTGGACCTTCACTGTGGCGAAGTCTTCAATACTGGTACAAAATACAGCTCCATATTTCAATTGTTCTGCTCGCCCCAGCAACATTTTCTAACAATATAAACATTTTAACCTGTACCTCAATTCATTATGATAACAGACATTCAGCACAAGTCATGTTTTGGCTGGTAAAGCTTGAACATAGTTCAATATGGCATGAATGCAAAAGGAAACTGATGATGAGTAAACCGATGTCTTTTGTCGTACAAACAAATCAACGTGCTTGAAAAGGTGCGTGCTCACAGGTCAAGCGATATCCGAAAGTGCTGTGCTCTTTGGGCCAGTTCCTTTGCAAACTCCTGAGCCTCGTGCAGAGATTGCTTGTCCGGGTAGTGCAGCGCCGCCTTCTTGGTGGCCACGGCCAGCTGCTTCAGGAGAGCACACAGGTGGTTGCTCTTGCACAGGAGGCTCTGGGAGGACTCTCCCCGCTGGGCCTCCCTGTACAGGGTGTTCACCAGCCTCTGGCCCACCATGATCACCAGCTTACTTTGCGAGATGAACTTCTCCGGCGGCTGGTCGTCCCGAAGGCTGCCCACAAATCCATTGATGGCCTTCTGGAGAGCGCCGAAGTAAAGCCGGCAGTGCTCCGACATGGAGGCCGGTCGCTGCTCCTCTGGGCCGCCGCCGGACTCGGAGGAGTGACACTACGCAGCGGAGAGATGGAACAAAGAGCCTCACGTTATGGACCACCGTGTTGTCTTTTTCAGACTACGAGGAAAGCCTTACATCTTGGAGATCGATATACTAATTAAATTGTAATGATATTGTTGATAGCATCGTGCTCATGAGGTAGGAACATATCCCTTTTGTTAATAGAAGGTACTCACCCGTGCCTTGATAGAGACTGGTGTGACGTTTTCTTTTAATTCCTTCTTCACTTCCTTCTGCTGTTTTTCAAAGTCATTCTTAGTCTGAGAAAAAGTCCAAATGGAATTAATTAGTGTGAAAGTTACATCACCAAATAATCTTTGGGTTTGACATGCCCATCATTAAGTTACCATAGTAACTTGTATTATATGTGATGACTCAGGGCCTGATTAGATAACTCAAAGCCGTTTTGTTACCCGATTTCTTTTGCAGTTTTCTGCGTCTTTTTTCATCGTTATTGTTGCCAAGAAACTTACCGCTAAAGTTAGCTTAACGCAATTCATGAACTGTACAGTTTAAATGACGTACAAAGCTCGTAAGGCATCATGGTAGCCATGGTTGGTAAAGTCATACAGCTTTGCGTATGCAGCTAAAGTCACCACAAAAAGCGAGGCGCTTAAAAGCGGAAAAGACGTGAGGCGCTCAGAAGCGCACTTCAATCTCATTGAAAACAATTCCAAAAAGCCTCACCGGGCTGCAAAAACATTTCTTTCCGATCAGGCTTTCAGAAGATAAGGAGCTCATACCTGTAGCTCTACGTAGTCGTTATCATCCTCCACTAAGTTCCTTCCTTGTTCGCGTCCATCGGGACCTTTCTTCGTCTCTGGCTGACCGATGGTGTTGAGGGGCTCCGGAGCTTTCTGTGGGGCTCTGAACAGAAGCTTGCCATTGGCATTGATGATGGACACCAGGCGCTTGACGTCCTCTGGAACGGTCCGCGCCACCATGACGAAGCGGTCCAGTTGGTCCGGGGTCTGGACATGCCCAGAGTCCTGGCAGAGCGTGTTGAGGGGCCACCTCGCCATGTTCAGAGCACTCACTGTCTGTTGTAGGATCACACCCGAGTCCTCCACGATGGACAGCTGTTTAAAGAGCCTCGACTGAAGGTTGGCATCGGTCAAATGACGAGCGTTGCCCTTAACGTCCAGCGCGAAGCTCAGAAAGCACGTCAGGCAACAAGCGATCCCCTCCGCCGCTTCTTTGATCTCCGTCAGGTGTTTCTCCAGATGTTCTCTGCTCCTCCAGTGACTGCTGACAAAATCCATGAGACGGGGCACAGCGCCGCAAACGGAGTCCCGCAGGTCCAGAAGTCTGCGGCAGGCCTCGTCCTGGCTGAGCGTCACCTCTCGCAGCGGCTCGGGAGAGGACGAGCTCAGGGCCAGAGAGTCACAGGAGCTGGTGGAGGAGCTGGAGGCGGTGCTGATCCGTTGACTGTCGGCTGCAGAGAGACGCGGGGTTCTATCTCGCTCGTTGTCCTCCTGCGCCAGCGACTCCCCGTTTACGGGAAGTTCCCGGAGTGTCGCGCAGGTCAGGAAGTTCCTCATTCGCTGCAGACGCACCCTTGCAAGTTCATGTGCATTGCTTGAGTCGCCCCTGCACTCTAGGGGTATATGATCACTGGGGGGATCCTCCTGGGGTGGAACCGCATATACCGACTCCTCTGTGAGCCTCTGAGTTGGGGGTTTGTCGTAAATCGGGACCCTTGGCAGCACTTTGGGTGGACTCGAGATGCCAGGCGAGTTGGGTTTGGGTATATCATAGAGAGAGGGAGATGGACTGCCTCTTTGACTGGGCCAAGCACGTGCTGGAAAAGTGTCATGGAGTTGCCTGCAAATGGATTTGGAGGGGTCAAGGTGGCCTTGGGGTGGACTTTGCTTTTCAGGACCAACGGGCACATCATAGATCCACTCAGGCTTGCAGGGGCTGAGAAGGGTGTTGCATCCACCCGTCATATTCTGTTGGGCTTCGGTGGCCGAGGGAACAGGGATGTCATAGTTTGGGTCTTGAAGCAAAGACGGGGGAACTGCATACACCTGCGCACAACAACAAAGTGGTCAGAAAGGGCGTTTAGACTGCGTGATTTAAAATTGAGCACATCATAGGTTCGTTGCTTCGTTAATCCCTCCTAAAGGTTTGAAACTTACGTAAGAGTCCCCTGGACTGCTGCACTGTGGCACATGTGTTTGAGTTGTTGACATCTGCAAAGAGCACATGAACGATAACAGTAAGGAGTCAGCTCTTCTTTAAACAGGTTTGATGCATTTTGTCAGTGTCTAGTTCCAAGAACTCACAGTGAAAAGGGAAGCTCGTCTCGCCTGGCTCGGGACATCATAAACCTCCCCAGATGGACGGGACACCATGCTGAAGAAGGAAGGCTGCAGGCGAGACGGAGGGGCTGTAACATCGGGGTCGACCAGTAACACCAGCTTTGCTTTGATCAAAGCTGCTTCTACCTCATTGACCTCTGCATCGCCACCTTTATGGGGACAGCGTTCGCTCTGAAGCCAGTTGGGAGTGCCGTGGAGAACCCCATGATGCATGCACTTTGCCAATTAACGAAGCCCCTATAATAGAAACCATGCTGCTAATTGAATATTAGGTGGCTACCGCAGAAGGGAACAGGACTCCCCTGGAGCAGGAAAGGAAATCGTGAACATGTGGGTTTATTTCTCCCCACCCTTCTGCTGCACATTCACCTCTATAGACACTTATGCCTTTCTGGGGTCCCTGGTGGCAAGAGCTGCTGTTTGCATTTAAAAGTGTCTGAAGTCTGTGTCTGTTGGTCTTTTATGGGCCCATAAAGACTCCGGTGCTGCATGCCTGTCCCATAGAGAGGCCCCTAGTCCCCATCTGTAAGCTCTTTTGCCAGCAGGGGTTTCACAGCATTGCATTTCTGCAACAGTCTACCTCTCTAATCATGAGGGCGAAAACTTCCCAAGGAAAAAGGCACAACTTTGACCCCAGTAAACAAGACAGGCTTCTGGCCTTCACAGACCGGGGGTGTTTTTTTTCTGTGATTAACAATCACATCAATATATTTTTCCAAACTTGTTTGGTCATGAATACTTTAACACAGAGGGAGAATATTTCAGTACATTTTTCGGAGCTTTTTCACAGCAAAGAAAGTCATCAACCAATCACGTTGTTGAGTTATGCCTATATCTATGAAGATTTTAAAACGATAACTTGGAGGATCTGTATTCAACAAAGAAGGTACATTTTATTACTCTACAGTATATAGTATTGTTTTCCCCCTGTATATGTAGTATTAGTATTTAATTTTTAGTATTTAGTTTAGTTTTTTATAATTATTTCTATTAATGCTCTGATGTGCACCGCTGCTGTGATTTTTGAAATGTCCCCACTGTGGGACGAATAAAGGTATATATCATATCATATCATATAATGTATAAAGGCCTTACCAACTATGCATTTGGTCTGTGTTGCCTTTGACAACAGGAGTAATTAAGTTTGCAGTTGTGGTTTGGACAATGGTGCCTTTAAGTTGTTGATTTGTAATCCTCATATATCAAAACAGTTGGCAGAAATATATTTATTTGTGAATTATTCAAACAAAAAAGCCCACGGCCAGTGTTGAACATAACTTGTACTTGTAGAAAACCATTTGTTACCTTGTATCCCTCCGCTCCGTCTGTGCTGTGCCGATGTGCTGCCGGGACCGCCACCTTCGAAGGTGTTAAAGGAGTGCTCGGGACCTTGTAGATCATATCCATGCGTTCATACGCTGGGCTGCTGCAGGGCCGGGGTACACTTGGGATCTGGTATATATTTTGCGTGTTGTCATCACTTGCAGCATCAGTTGATTTTGGTTTTTCTACGTCATGGCGCAATGAGCCCGCAGTGGTTGTAGTTTGCGGTAAAAGCTGCAGTCGGTTTGCCGGGGCCAGACCATGGCGTCCATAAAGAAAACACATCCACCATCCGCTGGTGCCGGCCACGTTTTGATCCATCACCGTGACGATGTCCCCTTTTCTGAAAGCCAGCTCATCCGCACACTCCGCGGTGTTGTCATACAGAGCCTTCGCAAGTTTGTTCTAAAATCAAGAACAAAGAGAATGGAAATTAGGATTTGGAGTTAAAATGGCAGATAGTGTGCAGCACATTCTAAATGACCAAAGTAAGATTCTTGACACAAAGACTAAGACTAAGTTTCTATATTGTAATATGCATGGTATTAATACACATTTAAAAGTTGTGACTTGAAACAGAATGTAGTGCATTTATTTTGCTGCTGTAGGCCTATGACAACATTTCCTCTTGCAAAATGTTGCTCCAAGTTGCATCATCAGTTGCCATCGGATTCATAAGAAGAAGAAAAAGAAAAAGGGCTTTGTCTTTCTTTTTTAAATGAATAATTAACACAAATAATTGTGAGTCTTTACCTTATTGTTAAATGGATTGTTAAACAATAACACATACGTAGACTTAAGCTTTTGTTTTCAACATGACATCGTCTTTGACTCAGTGACCCTTCACTTCCTATTTGTGCTTTCTGCATCGAGATAAATGATATAACAGTTCCTTCTTCCTCTCGCAGGCTTGCAAGCATTCTATCTCAAAGACGGTGACTTACTCTACATATTTTGAACTATAGTGAATCCCATTGTGACATACCCTCATGCACGCCATTTTGAAGGACCCTAGTGTACGCTCTTACTGCATGAAGGACCCTAAGTGCACGCTTTTATGAAGGATCCATGTGCACGCTATTGTGAAGGAGCCTAGTGCACGCTGTTACGAAGGAGCCTAGTGCACGCTGTTACGAAGGAGCCTAGTGCACACTGTTACGAAGGAGCCTAGTGCACGCTATTGTGAAGGAGCCTAGTGCACGCTGTTACGAAGGAGCCTAGTGCACGCTGTTGTGAAGGAGCCTAGTGCACGCTGTTACGAAGGAGCCTAGTGCACACTGTTACGAAGGAGCCTAGTGCACGCTATTGTGAAGGAGCCTAGTGCACGCTGTTACGAAGGAGCCTAGTGCACGCTGTTGTGAAGGAGCCTAGTGCACGCTGTTACGAAGGAGCCTAGTGCACGCTGTTACGAAGGAGCCTAGTGCACGCTGTTACGAAGGAGCCTAGTGCACGCTATTGTGAAGGAGCCTAGTGCACGCTGTTACGAAGGAGCCTAGTGGACGCTGTTGTGAAGGAGCCTAGTGCACGCTGTGGGAAGGAGTCTACTGCACGCTGTTGTGAAGGAGCCTAGTGCACGCTGTGGGAAGGAGTCTACTGCACGCTGTTGTGAAGGAGCCTAGTGCACGCTGTGGGAAGGAGTCTACTGCACGCTGTTGTGAAGGAGCCTAGTGCACGCTGTGGGAAGGAGTCTACTGCACGCTGTTGTGAAGGAGCCTAGTGCACGCTGTTACGAAGGAGCCTAGTGCACGCTGTGGGAAGGAGTCTACTGCACGCTGTTGTGAAGGAGCCTAGTGCACGCTGTTACGAAGGAGCCTAGTGCACGCTGTCGTGAAGGAGCCTAGTGCACGCTGTCTCCTATCAACCGGAACCACTTAAAAAGACCAATTCTCTTTCCAGGCCACCCTGTTTCAAGAGCTCCAGTACAAACACACTGTCTCCACTATCAGTATTAATGTTCTTGGAAGGTCACATTTATTAGTGTCATCATGGCAATGTTATCTTTTTAGTGTGTTTCTTTTTGTGCACGCTGTCAGTATGAGAAACCAGCTAATAATGGTGAAATAAAGCTACGAGAAGCTTGTGGTTTGAATGCGGAACCACCCACTGAAATAACCGATGTTCACACTTATCTCCTCAATGCATCTTTTAAATTCCCACGGGAAACCATATATGTTTAGATCAGGGGTCACCAACATGGGCATTAGGACCTGGGGGGAGGCTGCTGAGTGGCTTTCTCACTGCAAGGAGCGTCTCTCAAAGAGCCAGGATGACAGCCAATGAGTTGAGCTTAAAGTAAACGATGCACCAAGTGAACTGAACATCCAGGTAGTTACAGAATGTCATAGTTGTTAATGAGTGTCACATTGTTCTCCATTGAATGGTAAATTAGACACTGAACTAGTTCATCTTTATCTCAGTGAGTCCAAAAGAGCAGAACCAGAGTCATAATGATAAAATATCCCTTTTACTCTGAAATTGTGTCTCAACAATGGATCCAGGGCTTTAAGAGAAGATGCGGCGCGCAAAAGGCTCCTCTGCTTAATATTAGGGCCTGAACACTGACAGTGGGGCAGAGGACCTATTGTTCTTAAAATCTTTAGTATTACTACGTGTCTTCGGCACAATCTATGTTCTTCATCAGAATGTTGGGCAGAACAATCAAAGTACCGTAGTTATAAAAGCTTTAGGTTTCATCAAATCACGTGAATGTCATGTGGCGGCTCATTATTAAAAAGTGATTCAGGCAAATTGTTTTTTTGAGAAGTTTATATAAAACAAGCCCATCGGATTATTTTGTACCCTTGAAGTAGCCCTCGGTCTCAAAAGGGTTGGTGACCCCTGGTTTAGATTAATGTGAACCAACTGCTGTTGGTGGGACAGGATGTCACACCTTCACATTTTGCTTAATCCTCCTGAGTTCCAGTAAGTTCACAAAAAGGTGACAAAGAGGTGCAACTTCACAGTTTGCTAAGAGCCTGATGTCGTATTAAATCTGCAATAAAGATATGTAATGACATTTAAATGATGACTGTCAGTGAGAAGATGTAGTGATTCATAAATAAACAGCACCGGTCTCATCCCTGCTAAACCAATTACTCTGAAACCACAGCTCAATAAATAGATCGAAGCTTCGCTTTGTGTGTTCATTCTGTAGCAGCCTGCCGTCACTTGCAAATGATTTAATATATAAATGTATACTGTATACTTTGTCAAAACACATCTCCAATTAGGAATGTATTGGGTGGAAGGAGAAGCTTTTTATACAGATACAGTATGAATCACTCACACAATTAATCATAGACCAAGGCGGATTGATTTACTGCCGTTCCTGCTTCATCCACATTGATATCAAAAGCAACTACAGGCTGGGCAGGCTTTAATCTCTGGAGGGGATGAAGTGTTTTCAAGTGTGTGTATGTGTATGTGTGTGTGTGTATGCATCTCAGTCTGTCTAGCATTATGCTGGACATTGTCAAACACGTAATCTTCTTATGTATTTTTTTGTTTTTTTCACAAATCTTTTGATATCTACAAAGAACAGTCGATACACAAAATACCGACACGACAATACGAGTTGTAACAACCGTTCACAATGATGGTTTTCTCTTGTGATTTCTGGAATTGAATGTGCGCCCGCTAAAATAGTGACTCAATAGTTTTGTAGGGGGGAATTGTTGAAGAAACCATTAACAATAACCTGCATAACATAGTGAAGTAAAAACTATCATATATTAATAATAATATAATAATATATTTAAAGAGACAGTGTGTCAAATTTGGTGACATCTTGCGGTGTGGTTACAAATTTCAACCAACTAAATGAAAAAATGTAAATGTAGTAAAGTACGAGCATAGAAACATTAAATGGATTGAATTGTACTTACATTTTAGAAAATCAGGTCTCTCCTGATTGTATTGTCTCGTGTTATCACTCTCTTTGTTATTTATCTCTCTATGTTACACTATGAACTACAATGCTATTATATTTTAGTGTCATTGATCATACTGAAGTTGTCACCATGTAATGGGCATGTAAAGTTGTATTACCGGTATTTTGCTGCATTTATTCTATTTTATTTATTCTGATTTGGAGGGGGAGGCCATATGTTCGATGTGTGTTTTGTATGTTTAACACAAATTAATGAAACAAAGTTTAAATTGAAAAAGAAAAACAGTAAAGAAGCTTCGTTATTACATCAATGCCACGAAGACTGATTCAACGCACTGTAGGAAAAAGGGTGCAGACGTTCCCTCTGCAAAACAAACACACACCCCTCAGCTGATGAGTGTGCGTGTGCATGTGCGTGTGTGTGTGTGTCTGCTGTCATCGGCAACAAAGAGCCCATTCACCATCAGAGACCAAAACGTTCAGCACCTGTCGAGATGCAGGCCTGTGGAGCACACTGACCGCAGCCGACTAACCCCCTCCCCTGACCCCCAGTCAACACACACACACACACACACACACACACACACACTCCCCATGCCTTAGCAAACGGCATGCCTAATCCTCTGGGTCATGCCACAGACATGCAAGTGAAATACGTGGGGTCAAATGACAGTCGCCGTACACACTGCCAAGTTTCACGCTATTGTACTTTCGCCGTGGCATCATCAGTGTCACTATCCGAGAAAGATGGCAGCGACTGATTGGTTTGGTGATCGTCACTAAACACGCACACAATAACTAATCAACCACGACTTCCAGTCTCCTGTTGTTGCAGTGGGGCATTTAAACCACAGCCTGTCGTGTGACCTGCTTATCAGTCACAGACTTTTCTATTGGTTACTCGTCCAGATCAGATCATGTTTACCTATTGAATCCGGGTCCCTTGGTCCCTGGCGGCGTGTTTACGGCCCTGTTTGTGTGTCCTGCATGTTGATCACCGAGTACAGTAACAAAGTCAGATTCAGCTGTGACTCTTTTGGATTCCTGCACACGCCTGCTTGTGCGGATCAGACCTCTGACAGCTGGCCCTCAGCACTTTAAACTTCACAGCTGTCTCTGCCTCTCCCGTGTCTCTTCGCTTCATCCTGTTCACAAATTAATGTCGGCCCCTCGGACACAACAAAGGAAATGCTTTAAAAAGTTTCTCAGCCAAAATTAAGATACTTTAATCAAACGCTGGATGTGGGAGTGAATTTTGTATTTCATTTTTTTTTTAACTTGCAGTTATATGATGTCAAACTTTTACTTTGGGCTGCAGATTATTATCGTTTAATCTGTTGATTGTCGTTTCAACTGATTGATTGGTGGTCTAGTCCAAAATATAAAAAAAAGCAGTAAAACATATCAATCATAACTTTAAGACACCCAAGTTAACGTCATCACATCATTTCTTTTTTTAATTGTCAAACTGCCAAAGCGTATTTAAGTGAGCAAGATGACGATTTATTGCTTATGAATTCACCTTTTTATTTGTAAGAGAATGACTGTCGTTTCTACTTTCATACTCAAGCTTAAAGCCATTTTCAAAATTGCTTTTAAGTGACTCACTAAAACGTTGTTTGTCCTTAAAGGGTATCATTCATATATAATTAGGTAACTAGTAACCGCACAAAGGAATGGTAAACCCCGTTGTTGAAAGGGCAATGCTGTTGGATAATTGCTCAATTTCCCCCATACAGTCAAAGAGCACTATAGAGATGGACTATTCAGTAATTTTAATAAGTCCCGGTCCCAGATCGCTCCTTGAACAGGAACTAGCCCAGGAAGTGGTTCCCCTTGTGGAAATGACTCCCTCTTGGTTCACACTGACCCTTTACCCCTGGGCACGACCCCGGGGGTCAGGTCAGCACCTCATCCATTAGACATTCAGACACACGCCGGGCCCAGAGCAACAACACCGACGGCGGCGGGGAACAAATCTGCCACTCACGACTTCAGGTCCCCTAAAATCGAGACCAAATCAATGTTACCCTAGACAGAGCTGCGGGAGCAGGGTGTTCAGGACGAGGCAGAGCACATCGTTAAGATGATCTATTGCATGAATTTGGACAGGAAGTCATCCTGTAAATATGACATATTAAACATTCCCACAGTATTTTAGATAAAGAGACAGGAGGGAGGGACTGGGACAGACAGACAGGAAAAAAACACTGTGAAAGAGATTTGGTATCTCCCTAAATTATTTCCTGACATGCTGGGAATTTGTTCAAAGGTCGATGAATTGTATCATTTTAAATGATCCTCAGATGTGCTCCATGGAAAATCACCTTGGCCAACCCTCTCCAACCCAAACAGACCCAAGAGGAGACGGACTCCGGCTCCATGGCAGTGACATTGACATTGACTCCCTACAGCTGCCCCGGCATTTCCTGATGGGAACTGGTGAGAACTATGTCAAAACATCATAAACCAAAGCACTCACACAAAACTTGGAGCCTTGAGTGGACGTTTCACATAGACAGCTAATCTTATTACAATATGAGAGTCACCACAACTAATTCAATTAGACTTAATGTTTTTGACTTTTATTTTTTTCAAGATAAAATATATGTAAATGAGCAAAATGCACAATTTGGTAAAAAGGATTGTGTGGCTTTTTGCAGCCACGATACCTGCACAGATAAAGACTAAATTAAACCCAACTGTGTAATTCTCTTGAATTTTGTAAAATACAGGTATTTGGCATGAAATGAATATCTATGCAAATGAGCCTCATTGTAAAAACAATCCACTCACAAAAATCAGCTGACAGCCGCACAGTTACAGAGAAATGATTAGCATCCTCGGAGAAGTGGTAGCAAGTGAAGCACACGGGCAGATATCAAATCCCAAATGTGGTTTCTCATCATCCCGTTTCAATACCTCGCTGCACAAAATGACTATCGGCACTACGGGCAGCCGCAATCCATTCCTCAGGAATTCGCTCGTCAGCGTTAGCTAACAGTGGCTGCGGTTAGCTAACGCTCATTTTAACTAGGCAATAGTCAGTGAAATTAATGAATGCCTCTTTGCTACTAATGCTATTGTTAATCTACATTTAAAATGTGAGAGATAACCATTTAAACAATTTTGTGGCAAAACAATAATTGAATGACCAAATCAAGCCTGTGAGCCTTAGCTTAAAGCTAGTGTAAAAGATAGAAAGTGGAACTGAGATCTTAAATTATATTTTTAGGTGTAAACAGATACCAGTATGAATAATTTAATGAATTAATTTGTTTTATATCATTGACTTTTACATTACTGAATCACAATTAAGGCCCCAGAGTTCACAAGAAGGGATTAGGAACAAACATGTAATCACTTCCAACCAACAGAGGAGATTAGAGAACTGGTTCAGCCATTTGAAGGTTTTTAGAGATTCAATGTTGGATTCTGGCTGCCAGACAACATGTTTAAATTAAAACAAAAGCCCCTTCTTGTTAAATTGAATCCTACAACGAACAGACTTAAAATAAATGCTGTAGTGAGCAGTTCTCAACAGTGGATTGACAGACTTGGCGATGTGAGGAGCCGCCGATAACAGCTCGTCGCTCCGCGGCAGGAACTTATCTCGCTGCTCACACTCGGGTTTTATTTATACTCGCACTTCCTCAGTCTCGTCCTCTGCTCCGTGTCACAGCGGATACATTCACTGGGAGGTCACTTTGACGCTTTATTTGTAGCTGTTGCATTGACACATTTACAGGGAACAGGAGCATGTTGGGAGAATGAGATGTTGAACTCACGGTGAGAGTTAGTGGTGGCGTGTTGCAGTTCTGTTCTCCCTGCACACACACACCCACACCCACACCCACACACACACACACACACACACACTATCCTTACCTGTTGTGGATTTAACGGTATTAAACATTGGATGACAACTACCTTCAAGCCCATTTACTGCTTTTAACTTTGTGTGTCACACGGTCAGACTTGCAGTAAATTTAAAAGGATCCCTTTACAAGATAGCATGTTTAATTTATGACAACGTTTTATACCTGCAAATAAAATGCAGGTTTCAGAATGTAAAAAAAGAAATGCCCTTTAGACTTTTCAAACTGTGAATCCTTGACCGTGGGATAACAGCTCCCTTAGGCTACATCCACACTAATATTAATACCATCTCCGTCCACACGGGCGCTTCAGCACACACGGTCACCTCTATAAACACGTATGAACATTCACGTACATTCACAAAAATACTGCGGAGGAAGAACGGAAATGGTGAAAAGAGGGACCAGATATTTATTTGCTTGGACCTGTTGCTCGGAGTCATGTGATGAATGAGGGAAGGACACGTCGTGACTGATAAAACCCAATCAAGTAGGGAACGTCTACGTCATTGCAGGCGTCTACGTCATCGTTTTCCAAAATTCAAAGTTCAAGCCCATCCAGACCAGGACGTAACTCTGGAATTTTCAAACTCCTTCGTTTTAAGTGTTCTAAAACTCCAGCATAGTGCAGACACTAAAAACGTAACGTAACAAAAAAAATGCTTTTAAAATAGAAACGTAGTAGTGGGGACAGGCCGTATACCCAGGCTAACACATCACTTGGCAAAGAGTTAATTACAGTGTAACAAACTAAAATGACTTAAAACATTTAGTTTTAGGCTAATAGAATAATTGGTTTTGCTTGTTATAAAACGTACGTAAACAACTTTGGTTAGGTACGTCAGTTACCATTTGGAAAGTAAGGTAAAGTAAGTCCACGCTGACTTGTCGTCACACAGGACACAGATAGCGGTCTCCTAGGTGAACGTCTGTTTGTTTTAATACTGGAGAGCCTATAGCTGAGTTGGCATACGACAGGATGAAACGAAGGTGGGCCCTCACGTTTGCAGTAGATTAATAATCCTCAGCAGTTAAAAACATGGACAGTTGCCGGATAACATACAGGACGGATGGAGACATAAACTTCCTCGGTGGCGACGTGAAGAGGATGCTGCCGCTCCTCCATGTCGGCCTCCTGCTGCCCGCTAAAGCCCTCATGACTGTCTACTGACTTCTGCTCTCAGACGATAAAAACAGACAGCCACACAGCGCGCGAGGACTCCCAAAATAGCTCTGAATGAACTAAAAACAGAAATAAATTCCCATACGAAATCAACGTATAGAACGGAAATGAGTTTGCTTAAACTGACTGTTAGTCATCAGCCAAATCAGCTGGTTGTTGTTGCTTTTTTTCTTCTTCAAAGAAATGATGAATAAGATGAGCTCAGTTGCATATTTGCTTTGCATTGGGAAATGTCAGGATGATGTATATCCGTTCCCTCCACTGTGAGCCTCAGATAAGACTCGAGTATGCGTTGCTATTAATCATGTCCATGCTTTAAAAAAAAATGTTCCACTCATTGAACTCCAAATCCCAAAAACAAGATACCAATTGGTTCACTAGTTCTACCTTTCGGATAATTTAGTTTTAACTTTCTTTTTTATGGTATTTTAACTGAGTTCTCTATCTTTCTGAGCAAAATAGGAACCCAACCACTTGAATGCTGAGAGCTGGGACACATTTTATGATTCAGAAATCATCTTGGAGGTGAAGCAGAGCTTATTGAGGACCGCAGAGAGCAACCATGAAGAGATGAAACATCTGCTCAAATATGTGAGGGAGTTTCTCCTGAGCAGCTGGAGCTGATAATGTCACTCCTCAAGGCCTGTGTGCTAATGAGGCTCATAAAGCCCCCCCCCCCCCGCCCGGAGCGTGGAGCGGGTCAGAGGGGCCGTGTGTAGAAATAGGTGGTAGCTGACACCGCAAATTAAATTGCAATCCAAGCAGGTGGTCTTTTGGGGGGCAAGCGACAGCACGCGCACACACGCATGCGTACGCACGCACGCACAACAAACAAACCATCGCGGTGTGCAGTCAAAAGTGTGAAACTATTCAAATCAATAAACACGAGTTGTCACAATAACACCGGGACGGTGTCGGGTGCAGCACTCACCATGTTTGAGAGCCGGGTTGCGTTCAGCGACCCGCGCGCGGAGAAGAGCTGAGGGTTTATTCACTGGCCCGTCTCGCTCACGCGTGAGTGTGTGCGCGCGTGCGTGCGTGAAAGCTCCTCGCCGGTGCCTCTCAAGCATATTGTTTAAGCTGTCAGTGAAGCGCCACGGTGTTTTACACCCATGGGCGGGGTCACCGAGGGCCGCGTCATCGACGGAGCCGCCGTGCCCGCAGCCCCATTGGCCGGAGCCCCCTCCCCTACAATTGCCGATGAGGTTTGTTTTTGTCGTGCCACTCTGCGCCCCCCCCCCCCCCCCTTCCTCCCTCACCACCATCTTCCAGAAAAAGCAGAAGTGCATCGCTGCCCGCTAGTTTACTTTTCTCAGTAAGTGAGGGAATTTGTGTCCTATTTATTATGCTTCCTCTTTTCTAATAATTCACAGACATTCCTCCATATGCAGGTCCTTTTTATATGACAGGGTTAATTGTTTGGGGTGTTTGTGAGGAGGAGGAGGAGGGGGGAGGGGGGTGGGGTCTGTTTGAAGCAGAAATTCTTCATGTCTTTACTCATAGTTGTCCAGACGACAGCAGCCTGAGAGAGTCCAGAGGGGGGGGGGGGGGGGGGTGGGGGGGTGCAGCAGAGTGATGGGGGCAGTGACCTTTTAAATCTGTGGGCGCAGGCTGGAGCTTAGAGGGATTTCTTCATCTCCTTTTTTTTTCCTTCTTTACGCAACCTTTTATGAGGATGTCAATAAACACACCAACGCGTTTTAGAATGAATAATGTGATGTCAGCAAAAATACTGATCCAACAATTTAAGTTCAGACATCATCTAGGATTATAGGGTAATGAATCAAGACTCACAGAAACCAAAACCACCATAAGTACATGTGCAGCTACAATGACTGTGTGTGGGTGCGTGAGAGACGTATCATCGCTCATTCGTGCTCCCTGCAGCTTGCTCGCTTTTTGCAGCAACAACTGTGGTCTTAAAATACCCACAAGGTATCACCATGGCTGTGGGTTAGGAGCTCTGAAAAGGGACTTTTCACACAAGAGGCTTGTTCCTTTTAGTCGTTTAATAAAAATTACAACAAAAGGACAATGACAAAATAGAAAAGTGGGAGGGGAGAAATAAAACAACTCTGTTAATGAAGAAATATAGCTAAGAAATCTCAAAAAAGTGTCCTAGCAGAGAACGGAGTTTTTAAAATATCAGGCTTTTGAGACACAGCTCGAGTGAGTTGTCCTCAAAGTGTAATCATCAAAACGAGAAAATCTAAAAAGAAATGAGGCTTTGTCCCGAAGATGACGCAAGGCTGCTTTTTACTCCTTTTCTTTCAGGTTAACTTCAATATTTTTCCCCCCCGCAACTTATTTTGCCGTGGCAACGCTCGTCTTTTCAGTTTTTTGGGGATCCCATCAGTCAGACCGCGCTCACGTTGACTTCAGATCTCGCCGAGGAGAGGACAGCATGTGGACAATTGATCTAATAACCGGGGCTATAGAAGCCCTGAAAACCCAACAGTTCCCGATGATGTTTCAAAATAAAAGCTTTTAAAATTAAACAAAATGACGGGGAACTGAAATGTGTTGGGCCAATGTTTTACAGCCGCTCCTTTGACCAAGGCGTACATCCGATCGACAGGTCGTGTGGAGACAAACGCAGAGGTCGTGCCAAAAAGACAAGTGCAACCACGGCCTAGGGGGACATTCAATTTTGAAAATGAAAATATATAGAAGTTACTCCTTCAAGTGGCGTCCCACAAGTTCCACTGCAAATTATATAAAAAATAAAAGTCACCACAGATGAGAAGGAAGTGGCGAGACGGAACATTCTGGTCAATCCGTTTGGTTCTCGGATGAGTGGAAACAAAGTGAGAGGGGGTGGGGCCGGAGCGGCGCCAGGGGGCAGGACCCGCCTCAGTCTGTGGTGGTGCGCCGGTACCAGAAGCGGGCCCGGAAGTCGTCGCTGCAGGTCATGAAGCCGGGGTTGGTGGGCGAGTGCACGATGCAGCGGACGATGTTGTTGTGTCCCAGCGACAGCAGGTTCTTCCTCTCGGCCGTACGCGAGTCCCAGCAGCACAGGCTGATGGTGCGCTCGTCCGGCAGCAGCACGTAGTCCTCCGTGTGGTTGAACACGCCCTGCGTGCGATGCATCTGCCGGCCGCTCAGCCCCGCCCCTAAAACAGACGGGGACACGTCACCACGGAGCCCACGCCAAGGAAATAAAGTCCTATACATTTCAGAATATTTGACCTATCGCACACTGCAAGATCACATTTTGAAACGCAGCATGTAAACAACAACGTAAAGATTTAGTGTCGAACAGACATTTCCGGAAGAGAGCTTGAACGCATCATGATGTCCCTCAACACGGCCGACGTTAAGCTTTGTTCATACTTGTGTTTGAAAGGAGAAATATATGGAACGTTGCTTTATTCTGCGGCGAAGAAACATTAATGAGAGAAAAAAAAAAAAAAAAAAAAAAAAAAAAAAAATCAAAAAGACAGCGAATGTTACTCAAATATAATAATACGCTGTAGGTTTAACCAGCAATACACCATAAACAAACATCCACACAGACGAGGGATCGTAATCATCTGTAAACCCCTCTTCATGAACTTCTGTATTGCCTTTGTACAAGTCGTGTAAAGAAGAACATCGAGTACTCCATGTATCATAAAGAAACAAAAAAAGGTTGAATATCCTGCAAACTATTTGATTTGGCTGCAAAATAGTTACTAAAATGTAGTTTTTTTTGAGAACACCCATTTCTAAAAACATGTCTATTTTGTATGATCCCCAGACTTGTAAATAGTGTTTATAATCAGTGAACTATTGGTGACAGTCGCACAAGTTACAACAATCCAGAAGACCAAGCACTGGTATCCACGCGACGTTTCTTTGGCGAGCGCCGGCTTCACCACGGCGAGTGTAACCGAAGCTTTAACATTAGCTTCGTCATTTAGCCCATTTCAATAAACACGCGCTCGCATTTGGTGTGGCGCTTCTCAGGGAACAGTTTTTTTATAAAACATTTTAGCTTTGGGGTATCAAGAGTAAATTGCAGAGGGAGAAACAAATAAAGATTTTAACCTGAGGCGGAAACATAAAAAAGCAACGGGTTTTGAGAAATTCCTAAATTGTAGATGCAGAGAATGGCAGAATGAGCTGAAACAGAGGCGATAGCTGATGGGACCCTTTTGTTTCAAAGGGCAGCTTTAGGAGGTCTTTGACAGCGACTCATTGCGGAGGAAGACGCCACGTCTGACTGCCGTGTGGGCTCACGGTGGTTACAATAAACACACAAAAACAACTAAACCATAACGCCAGAAAACAGATGCAGCTTCTGGAGGAAAGCCGAGCGTCGCCTTGCATCACCTTTGCGTGATGCCAATATAATAATGGTAACGGGTATACATTTTAAAAAAAAAGACAATAGGCAGTGTGTTAACTTGTTTGATAGAAGTTCTCAAAATTAATATATTCAACCAACTAAATAACCATTTGAATATAACTCAAGCAGAATTTAGAGCATCACCATGCACGGTCCCCAGTGTTTCTTGTGTGTCTGCGGTGAACGGTTTCCATAGTGATGCCCCAAAAGCCTCAGAAAGAAGAGGAACTCTTGAACAGTTGTTCAAACTTATATTAAATGATTGGAAAAATTGAGAACGTCAAGACACGATTTCAACACAAGCGGAATTCATCGTCTTCTTACGCAACATGTGTTGATTGGCATTTAGAAGGAAGGACGCGTCATTCTGCCGCCACAAGAAATAACTGCTGATTCTTAAGATGACGGCATTGGCCGCTGAACTGCAGGCTTTTCATTCGACATATTTTACACTCGGCATGTTCCTGATGCTGTGACCAGCGTGACGAAACCGTCCCTCTGTAACGTGTCTGTCTGCGACGGTTGGTGGGAACACAACAGGTGGACTCAGTCAAACCAATAGACGGTGGCCTAAATGGGAATTAACTATTCATATACAGTGGTTAATCGCAGAAGAACATTTTAATTAATTATTGTATTTTCACTTGTGCATCTTGGGATTAGTAGTTTTAAAGACGCATTATAAGATGCTTAGCGCTACTGTTAAACAGGTCATAAATACCTAAGGAATATACATTTAATAAGGCTGTGAAAACAACCTTCAGACTGTACTTTTACAAGCCTCTCACCAAAAACTGCCCTCTACAGGATATCGTCTCAACACATGTTGATTACGTTAGAATTGACCTTCATGCATTTTTGTAATTATTTCATCGAATAGAGCCTGAATGCGTCATAATGAAATTTAATGCGACGTCCGTAAAAGTTAACTAGCTCTTCTCCTGACAATTTCCTGTCTCACGAGCAGACGCGTGTCGTTTGGCTTCAGTAACGTGTTGCGGTCATGTGCAGCACTTGGCCGGTGGAGGTTGGACTAAGACGCGTTGCACGCGGTTGTTGTCCTAAGCCACATACAAGTGTTTAACCGCAGGCGTGTAGGACCAGTACGGGTTTGATTTGCATTTCGTCGACAAACAACCTGGACACAGGTATACTGGAGACCTTCTGCAGAAAGTCTCTACAGCTTTCGCCGGAAACTGAAAACGCACCTTTTCCGACTATATCTGGATGAAAAACACAGATTAGCACTTCAGTGGCTCTTAAATGGCTCTTATTGTGGTACTTTTGTAGTTCGACTATGTTGAGGAAATGTTACTTTCTGTATTCTTGTTGTTCTTAGTTTGTACTCTAGGTTGAATGCACTAATTGTAAGTCGCTTTGGATAAAAGCGTCTGCTAAATGACATGTAATGTAATGTAATAAACCGTCACCACACTATTGAAAGCGGTTGCGTTGGTAAACCGTTTAGTACATTTGAGGTGTGCTTTTATGGTGAAAGGAGTGAAGTCGACATGTGCTGCGGTTGTAACGTGGAAAATAATTACGAGTCGTCTCCGGCTTGTTTTCCGCTGATGACAGGACCGGTGTTTTAATGTTCTGTTACCGAGGGATGCAACTCGGCTTCACTACGATGCAGCTGGATGGCAGTGGCTTGCGCAAAATGCATCCTGGAACATGTAGGCACAGCCAGCACAGCTCTCCCAGTCAATATCGCATAACGTGAGGAATGTGTTCGCCCATAAAGAATAATACAAATAAAAAAAGTGCAGAAATTTCCCTTGAAATCTATAAAGCATTCCAACATGTGACCCGTCTCCTTGGGGCTGTAGCAAAAAGCGTCCTCCTTACCCGTGTACTTGACCAGTGTGCGGCCCGTGGAGATCTCCCACAGTTTGACCACTGAGTCTTTGCCACTGGACAGGATGTACTTGGAGTTCTTGGAGTAGACGGCGGAGCACACCTCGGCTCCGTCGTGGGCCTTGTCGAAGGTGCTGACGCAGCGGTTGGAGACGCCGTCCCACAGCTTGATACTGCCGTCCTTGCTGCAGCTGACGTAGCTGTTGGCGCTGGGGTTGTAGCCGACGCCGCTGATGGTGTCCGTGTGCTGGTCCAGCGGGTTGCAGGACACGAAGCACTGGAAGGTGTTGACGTCATAGAGCCGGAGGGTGGGGTGCTGCGTTCCCACCAGCAGGAAGTCGCCCGACGGGTGGAAGGAGATGGAGCGCAGCATCTCGGCTTCCTTTTGGGGAAACGGGTGCCGAGAGCATTGGATTACAAAATGGTATAGCAGTCAGCAAAGAATTAAGAAATGAAATTGTTACCAGCCGTGTTTACGTTAGCTTTGGCAATTTCTATGTAAAACGGCATATCGACTTTCAACCGAGCAATTTGTTATTCTCTCTAAACCTGCGGGGGCAGAAAAAACAGACATATTTTGCCAAAAACTAACCTGTATGTATTTAAAAGCTCTTTTTGCAGAGGGCTTTGAGTAGTCAAACAGCTTGAGGGTGTAGTCTCTTGAGCCAGAGGCTAGAATCTGTTCGGTGGGGTGGAAGGCGAGGCAGGTGACCTCGTCCACGTGGTCGTACAGGGTCCGAATCACGGGGTGATTCTCCATGTTTTGCTGCGCCGTCTCGTTCATCATCACCTTAAATGGAAAGACACACAAAAAAAATGTTAACAACAATTCTGGATATATATTTTTTTAAAAGGGACAGTGTACTCTAATCTCAAATCTGCCTCGCCTCAATAGGCATAGCGCTCTTGGCCAGCATGCGCTCCGTGTCCAGGATCTTGATGGAAGCGTCTGCGGAGCCGGTGGCGATCAGCTGGCCGTCACGGCTGTACGAGGCGACGCGGCACGGGCCCTTGTGGGACGTTACGTAGCAGGTCTCGTATTCCGACGCCTCCGGGGACATGGTCTGGACATCGGCGTCAAACTCCATATCGATGCCCACGCCGGGCGTCACCGTGTCCGAGCGGCCGATGGCGTACTGGACTGCCGCGTCATCATTCTCCATCCCTGAAAGGAGAAAAAAGTTGGATACTGCAGTCGGGGAAACCTCCAGAACCATCTTGTCCCTCTGACGTGCGAGACGTGAGGGGTGGAAGACGAGTCCTACCCGTCTTTGCGAGCTGCATGAGCTGCTCAGAGGGCGACACCACATTCTGGGGCTTGACTTCAGTGATGAGACTGTTGGCGATGTTGGTGTAGCCGTCGTGGAGCAGCTGGCTTATGATGAGCTTGTACAGGTGCTGCCGGTCCTTCAGGGTCGGCTTGGAACGATACATGCTGTGACAGGAAGGGGCCCCTTCAATGGGGACACAACGTCAACCATTAATGTCAGGACTACATTAGCCGCTGTTATGTTATCCCCGTTTCACAAGGAGAAATTATATATACATATACAAGTTAATGCCGTGTCGTAGCCATCATATCTAACACACGCGTCTGCAAACACACCGTGAGCGAGGACAGCTACAACATATGAATGGAACTTGTGCTTAGCAGTGCTGCTAATATTGTTAGCTTGGATGCTAAAGTCGAAACCGAGCAGAAACGGCAGAAGCGCGCGCGCGGGTTTTATCTCCGAACCGGCCGCAGGTCCATACTACGCAACATCGGCATTGGCCGTCATTTATGCACATGCACTGAATAGTAAGTTTTTAAACATAAAAATATCTGACCCTCTTCAAGCTTCCAATGGCGCTCCTGGACCCGAACGTGCGTTGTGCCGTACGCGTTTGCGTCATACGTCACAGTCCTGGATGTGTCCCCCAGAGTGGCTTTTCAGAGTAAAAGTGCACGGTGAATCGCTACTCCTTCTTCTTCTTCTTCTTCTTATTTAACGGCGGTTGGCATCCATATTGTTGGTGCATTACCGCCACCCTCTGGAGTACTAATCCGTCATTTCACATTTTACAAACCAAACAAACAAAACAAAACAACAAAAAAAAAAAAATAATAATATATATATATATATATATATATATATATATATATATATATATATATATATATATATATAATAATAATAAAATACTATAATTCCAACTATACCCTACAATAAACCCCTGTGTCCTTTAAGAACTTGAACAATACTCTAATCTGTGCTCTCCCCTCCATGCTCAGTATTCCCTTTAGTGTACACTCACGCACCCCCAACTCCCCCAGTTTCTTCCTCATCACCTCTCTATGAGTCTCATGCGCTTTACAATGAACCACCACATGCTCCACTGATTCCTCTTCTCCACACCCTTCACACAACCCTGTCTGGTGTTTCCCAATCATTCTCAGTGTCCTGTTGAGTGTAGTATGGCCCAACCGTAGCCTTGTCAGCACTGTTTCCTCCCTCCTATTCCAACTTCCCACCCTGGTTTCCTTCACACTCCTTTTAATCAGATACAAATGTCTCCCTTTTTCCTCTCTGTCCCACCTATTCTGCCACATTTGGTTGATGTTTTCCCAGACAATACTTTTGACCTCCGCCTTACTTATGCCAATTGTCATTTCTATGTCCCCTTTCTTTAAAGCCCTCTTTGCTAAACTGTCTGCCCTCTCATTCCCACTCACCCCTATATGTGCTGGCACCCACATGAATCTCACCTGACACCCCTTGTTGGTTACCCGTGTGGCTGACTGAAGGACCTCATAAAGAATGTCTTGACGACTACTTGACTGAAAAGATCTGATGCTTGCTAAAACTGAAGCTGCATCGGAGCATATTAAGACCTTGCCCTGTTTTGCCTTTTCGACCCATCGTAACGCCACTAGCACTGCCACCATCTCCACTGTGTAAACCCCTAGCTTATCGGATGTTCTCCTGTTGATCCCTATACCTTTGTCTGGTATTGCCACCCCAAATCCTGTCACTCCTGTCTCAGGTTTCTTAGCACCGTCCGTATAAATTATAGTGTATTCACTGTATAGCTGCATTACTCTATATTCAAATGCACCTAACAAACCCACTTTTCTTTTCTCTTCTCTTTTTAATTCTAACAGATACCAGTCTATTTCAGGCCACACTAGTGTCCATGGTTCCACCACCGGGTAAACCACAGAGGGGCTTATTCTCAGACTATCCACCCTACACTCCCTTGCAATATCATTGCCTATCCGACCAAAGTTATTTTTCTGGCTCCTTCCATTCTCCCAGACCGCCTGCAACACTCCTTTTGCAGGGTGAGTCGGTGAATCGCTACATATCGGCGTAATGCTTTTATACTGAAAGGGAAAAACACCCTCCTTGTTTTTTTTTATTTTTGGTGAAACTGGTAACGCCTTAAGCTTAAACTATGCAATTATCGTTGATGGAGAAAACACGTGATGATTATTTGGAAATCATCACATCATTATTATTTGAAAATAAAACGATATACTTTCTGATTTGTGATCGTCTTTTAAAACCACGTAACGCTCTGTTTATGTAAAGAAATAATAATAAATTAAAGATTTTCTGATTTAACTGCCTTATTTTTTTATTATTAAACTATTGTTCAGGCTTTCGTTTGGCGCATTTAGAAGGTACGTGGATGCAACAGGCCTTTACTGCAGGCTAAAACACGTTGTCCATGAAATAACAACAGCCATAATTAAATGAGACTAATGATAGGCTTAGTGCTGAAACAGTTAGTTGATTGGCATAAAACTATATAGGCCTACAACTTTTTGATAACTGATTCATAGTTTAAAAGGGACAATGTTTGTTTTCCAACAATCTACATATCTGGTGTTTCCAGCGTATACATTGTAATAATCTTCTGTTTCTCTTTGTTTACTGTAAATAGAAATGTTTTAGAGTGCAGATAGATCACCTTCCATCTTGGAAACTGTGCCTAGAATTTCCTATTTATTGTATAGTCTAATAATAACAACAACAATATATTAAAGAAGGAAATAGAATGATATGCTTTCCTTCCCTTTTCCTAATTTCTAACACATACATAATGTATATTTGACCCAGCAGAGGGGGCACAAGTACAGCATATCAAAGACAAAGAAAGAGAAGCACTGAGCTTCTGCTCGGGATTGAGTGCAGCTTTGTTGCCATAATTCCAATCTTTGCTTGACGGTTGTTTACTTGAAGATGCCTTCTGTTGAGTTATGTGCTGAACACAGCAGCTAAGACCGTGTCACAGGGTAAAACCGAGACAGTTATTACGAATTACACCATAACACTGACAGGAACATGCACTGTGTTTGGCAGTTCGTAGTAGTGGTGCTATTTGAAGTAGTTCTGAAGACAAAAGTGGGGCACAAGACTGATATTCTTCATCCTCTACAAAGACACACGTGAACATATGAGTGAATATAGCCCTCCGGCAATTCAGCACCCACCCACACTCAGTTGCCACTTCCTGCAATGTGGCTCATCGCTTCATTTGCTGGCACAAGAAGAACGAAAGGGAGTGTAAAACATGTAGATGTATTATGGCGGCTTAGCCTGTTAGAGAGGTGGGCTTTTTCAAACGATACATCTGTCATTTAATGTGCAAGTGTTTTGAGGCAGGCAACGTCACAGCCCTCACAAAATGAAGTCATGTAGTTGAGGGCGAGAAACTGTTTGTCCCGCATTACTGAAGATGTTCTTTAGTTTTTCTTGCACAATGCTTTTTGAGAATTGTATGAGATGTACGCCTATTGTTGACTCCCAATTCATCCACATTGATAAATGTCGAAATAACTGAGAAAAAAAAGTTCACAGGCTCTGCAATTTAAGGATCTGGGGGAGTAGCAGAACACATTTACTTGCTCTTTGGTCACTGCAGACCATCAGCTGTAAAACTTGACTCAACCCCCGTATCCAAGTAACCACAGTAACACGGCCAAAATATCAACAGCATTAAAAGCCTGCTGACTGTTTTGGAGAGGACATCTGTGCGAATCCATATAGACTATACACATACTGTGATTGAAAAAACATTGAATCTGACTCAGTTTCCAAAATCTCGCCTGAAACTATGTTTCCAACCTGCAGGACTGTGAGCTGGTAGAATACATGCGTTGTAGGAGGTGTCTTGTTACCATGTCAACACAAAGCATGCTCTGGATCGGGCCTGCA
The DNA here is from genome assembly GCA_036178185.1 of Liparis tanakae. NCBI lineage: Eukaryota > Metazoa > Chordata > Actinopteri > Perciformes > Liparidae > Liparis > Liparis tanakae. The sequence goes on along the minus strand of CM070109.1, from coordinate 17,559,257 downwards.
GTTGCCTTGGAGACCACAGTCGAAGCAGCTGAATGATATAAAAAAAATATTTGTTTTCTTTAAGCAGATGTCATCTGATAGTTGCACAATGGATCCCACACAATGACGTATCGTTCATGAAAGATCCCGGCTTTAAAAACATCAATAACATTAGATCTATTGAGGGTCGGAGTATCTTTACATGTTTTAATGGATTCACATTTCAAAGCAAATGGAATAGACGTAAAACAGCTATAGTCGATCATTTTGTAGTAAAGGTTCTGCAGAATCCACACGCCTGATTGAAAACAATCAATCAGAGCCCGTCTGATAGTTAGCTTGACCGTATGCGAAGCTATGCGCTCCTGTATTGCCTACGCTGCAAAGTTTCAGCAAAGTTTCCCTGAAAAGCTCAAACCTCACACTCTTGTCAAGCACATTGGAATTGCCAGATTAGTGACAACTTTATTGCTCGTCTTTTTTCATTGTATGTGACCGGTGTAGCATGAAAGCAATAAGCATGGTGGAAGTAGCAGACATTCATGGAAAATAGAAAAGTATCTCGCTAGCTAGCTCGATGTTTATCTGACGAGCAGCAATTACACGTCAACACAGCGTTTAATAATCCTCCTGTTTCTGATTGGTTTCTGTCATGCACAGTGGATTCTTGCAAACACCATTAGGACTAAGAGGAGCCAGAGGAACGTGGCGGCAGAGTATCATGCAGCCACTTCTGTGAAGAGAGAGCAGTTTCAACAAATATGATACGAAAGTTAATTTGATCAAAGTTACCTAATGAAACTTTCATAATAAATCAAAAGACGAAGTGTAAGTTGAAAGTGGTTGTGTATTTAGATGGACACACAGATAACTATCACCTGACTGCGGTGTTTGGCTTGTTTTTTTAGCTCATTGTTATGGTTTTACAGCCTGGCTTCATTTCCATCCACAGTAGCAGGCAGCTGTATAAAACCAATAAAACCAAGATAAATCCACTTAGCAGATCCAACACCTAACAGCCCCCACCCTCAGGAGACACTGTTAGCTGTTGCCATATTGAGAGTTGTATGGATGCAACAATAGATATAAACGTGTTTTTGAGCAACTTTAAGTTAGCGACATCTTGCTAAAGAGTCATATATTCTTCTGAGAAGTTGGTGGATACCAAAATAGCCTTCAAAGTGGGAATATTGACTCATACATGTGTCAGATGGCCATATCATATTTCAAATGACTTCTAATTTACTTTCTAATATATTACACCTTTTTTTCCCATTGTGATTAAAAATCTCTTGTTCAAAGAAGTCCTGGCCATCAGTTCAGCATTAATACTTTTACCAACAAAAATCAGATTGCGAACAGATTGCCAGCAGTTTAATAATGAATAATGAATGCATTTCAGTCACGGTGGAGTTATGCCAACAGCATAATTATATTTAACGGGCCACATGAGTCTACATCCAATGTGTAATGTACCTCTCAAGTTGTCCAGAGAGACACATACTGACATCCTATGGGTGTCACTGGGAGTTGCATTGGCTATTAGGTGGCATGACTATGTGGACAAAAAGTGGGTACATGTAATAAAGTATGCAAGTCTTTTTATGAGCTGTTAAAAAAATCAGCAACAATCGGTCTGTTGACACGCATTGTGTTAAACACTGTAATCGTTGACGGGTTAAAGAAAACTGCTGCCAAAAATAACCGTGATCATCTCCTCAGGATTTGTCAGATTCCTGAGTTTGAAAACCAAGCAATACTATATGTTTTCTGTTTCTTAGATACGCAGAATGCTCATTAAGACACTATGATTTCAGAAAGAAACGCACGCCTGTATAAGGATGTGCAGTATGAACTGGTGTACCTTATGCAGAATGACACATGCTGTACTGGGGGGCTGTGGTTGGGGGTGGGAAATTCACTCCAGCCGCTCACAACTCATCAAATTGTTCTCTGCTTCAGAGAGAGTGAGAGCAGTGCATCAACATTAGCTCTGCTGCACCCTGGTCCTTGTGGGTGTATGCAATACAGTGTGTGGGAGGAAGTAGGTGGGGGAGCAAGTAGGCCTTTATAAATCAGCCTCCAACTGTTGATGGTAAAGTCATTCAGTCAGCAAGCGTGAGGGCTGAAGGTAAGCTCGCCTCCGCCGCTGCACTTCCTCTTCCATGTAGTTGCTTTCACTTCTGCACTATCACTCTGTATTTGCCTTAAATCCTCTAGCCTGATCACTCTGTGTAATCCATGTTTTCAACTTGTCCTCAGGAAGTCTTTGTTTGACAGCTACACACCCACCCACCCAGCCAGCCAGCCAGCCAGCCCTTCTCCCTCCCTCTACTTTCATAGTGCATCTTCTCTCACATTTGCATTTCTTCAGCTTCCTCAACAAGAAACAGTTCTCGTGGAAGAGCCGTAAGAGATTTGGGAGGAACACACTTGCCCGGATGAAAGAACAGATTGGGGCCCCGTTAAGTGGAGGAGGTTTTCTCAGCTGGACGATTACTGCTGAAGGAAATGCGTAGTAGGAAAGGTAAGTGACTTGTAGCATGGTGTCAGACAGTTTTCTGTTGCTGCTGACTTTAGGAATGTTCTAGTTCCGTGTTCTGTTGTTCTCACCTACACTCATGGGATGGCAATAACAGCTTCCTCTCATCAAACATCCTCTTGTCTTCCCCATGTATATATTTGTATGCCATCCATTTTTATTATCATTATATACAGAAGTCGCTCTTTAAGTTTTGACTCAATTTGTTTTTCCTGTTAATTTTAGAAGTTTCTTTACCAAGTTGCTGGCTGGGTTTATCATTTTTATAATAAAAAAACAAGAAGTAACTTTACGTATAGATACTTATTTGTTACAATTTATTTTGTTAAAGCGATACAACTTCCAAAATACACAGGAATCAAATCGATACTCGGTATTAGCCGATACCCAAAGCTCAGGCATCGCCATCGGGACAAAAAATGTCAGATCGGTGCGTCCTTAACTTAAAGGTCCACACTACAGTCGTATGTCCTGATGGAGTTGCGGCATATGACCTAACAACACACCTGAGAGGAAGTGAAAGCCCATTACAGTAAGAAAGTAGATGCTTAGTTAATAATTATTGAGAAATACAATTCACATAGCTCCTCGTTTTTTATTCAAACATTAACAGAGACAAACTTTTCCTCAACTCTCAGTAACACCAAAGCATCTTGTGCTCTTGCTGTACAACTAGCAAAAACATGTGCTACATGCCAACTGATCCTCTGTGGGTTAATGCTGCTAAAACACGTAAAACATACATGGAGGAGCTGCATCACAGCAACAGGAAATGACATTTGCTTGAACTAATACAGGCGGTTTCCTCTTCTTTTTTTTTTACATAGGCAGCTTCTTTACACTCCAATTGCATTACTGCACAAATGTGACATTCTGATAGGAGACAAAACCGCCAGAATGCTACTGTGAACATCGAGGGTGTGCCATTTAATTGGCGCAGCTCAGTGACAGAGGCACCCGGTAATGTCAGCAGACACATTTCATTCAGGGAGATAAAAGCCTCTGATATGAATACATCTGCTCTCATTCTCTGATGTGAGCCACTCTCCTACATCATTTCAACCGTGTGTGTATTTTTACTGCCTGCAATATGTCTTCAGTTTTGTATTCCTACACCACTTAGAGATCCATTGCTTCTCTCTGAAAAGGCTTTTCAGATATATGTTTTATTTTGGTGCTCGAGAATCATATCTCCCTGGCTTTTATCAACACGCAATACATGCAGACTGGATCAAGTAGCCATCTGTCCCCAAGGCTAATGCATATCTGTCATCATGTGCAGCTTCAGTGGATTTATTTACGCTCCATTTTTCCGGTTCCACCGGGTTAAGAGCAAAACCTGTGAAACATCCCCGCTCAGAATAGATGGATCAGCTCTGTTTGATCTGAGGGAAAGCAGAGGTCCAATGCAAACTGTTCTTGTCTTACAGGTAATTAGAGACCCTGGCACTGGTACATCACGACAGCAGCAGGGTTACCATGGAGACTGGCAAACCGGGATTGGCGAATGATTCAGTGCACATCAGCTCCGTCGCAGCGCAGACAGAGAAAAGGATGGACTACCAGGCCCCGCTGACGGCTGTGTACATCCACACGGTGCCAGCTCTACCCGCGCAGCCTTACCCCCTCCAGTCTCCAGCGGCCTCCCGGGAGCCAGCCACGCTCCATCTGGCCATGCCGGCGCTTTACTCCAAGGAAACTCTCCCCTTCTTGACATTCCATATTGCTAGTGGATTGCAGTGTCAACCAGGACTGAGTCTGGCAGCTGCCATTCCTGCAGCCAGACCCAAGTCTGCAGGAAAGCACGTGTGTCCTCACTGCGGACGGGACTGCCTGAAGCCCAGCGTGCTGGAGAAGCATCTCCGCTGCCACACCGGGGAGCGGCCTTACCCCTGCATCACTTGTGGAGTTTCTTTCAAGACTCAGAGCAACCTCTACAAACATAAGCGTACGCAGGCTCACGCCCGCCTCTCGTCTGAATCAGAGCTGAGCAGCCTGGACAGCGTGTCCGGCTCCAGAGAGACCTCCAGTTTGTCTCTGGATAAGCGCAGCGAGGATTCGGGCAGCTTGGACAAGGAAGCCACACCACCTGCAAATGACACCACCTGTCTAGCCAGCACTGCGAAGGTTTATTCTGTAAAGACACAAGGTTTTGTGAGGGAGCAGAATGCATTGACTATTGCCGATCAGAAGACTGAAGGGAAGGTGAAGGATGTTGTAAAACAGAGAATGGACAATGAAAAAACATCGGCAACTGCCAATCGACATCTTCCTATTCAGAGGCAAGAAGCCACTCTGTTCTCCAAGCAGTGGGAGAGCTCTGAAGGGAAATCGCAGAGCCATGAGAGCACAGACTCAGGCTTCAGTGAGAGCAGTGACCACTACCCGAGCCCCAGCAGCCTTTTACCTGACCAAAGTACGGACTCCTTCAACGAATCCACCAAGGAGCATCTTGAAGAAACCGCCAGCGCACAAATCACTTCTGGACCAGGCCAAGGTGGACAGGAACCTAAAGGCACTGCGAGGCAGCAGGAGCAGAAGAAGAAGCTGGAGGAGCACATAACTAAGCTGATTTCGGAGAATACAGCTGTTGTGGAGGACAAACAGCTGGAGCACGTCAGGCCGCGGAAGACAGTTCTGTCAAAGCAGGGTAGCATTGACCTCCCACTGCCGTACACGTACAAGGACTCCTTTCACTTTGATATGAGGATCAGTAAGCCTCCAAATATTGGGTTACAAAGAAGCAGGAACCTCAACTTCAACAGTTCTGTGCCCACTCAGCGATCCAACACCATGGAGCATGCCCCCCTAACCCGCAGCAGCTCCCTTCCATTCAGCGTTACCCTCCTGCAGCCAGAGAGGAGCAGCCCAACCCCTTCCTTTCAGAGCGATTGTGTAACACTTGGCCGGAGAGGAAGCTCTGGCCAGATCAATCCAACAGGTTTTGCAATGAGGCATTCATCCACCCACCGGCCATTGGTCCGACAATCCGCCGTAGACGGCAACCACGCAACAGACGGTCTCTCCGCAAATTCATCTGTGGAGGAGGCGTGCGCCAGTAGCCTCAGCTGCGATGGGGACGGTGGTGACATTTGTGGAGAGCCAAGCAACAGAAAGATCCGAAGGAAGAAAGCCCCAAAGTTTGCCTTCAACAAGTGGTACATGTACGGGGGAGGGACATTTAAGAAGCTCTACGACACCGAAAAGGGCGGCGATGACGGTGTTAGCAAAGGCAGAAAATGTCCAGCAAACCCAGAGCACGAGGTCATGCAGGGCCTGTCGAAAAGGCCGTCAGCAGTTCCGAAGGAGACGGCAACAACAATGAACTTCACAAGCAGCAGTGCAACAGCGTGCCAAGCAGGTTGCACTGCTGCCAGACTTCCCCTTGTCTCTGGGGTGGATTTGAATACCAAAGCTGACCATATTCATACATCATGCAGCTCTGTCAAGTCTCCACTTCGGAGAAACCAAACAGGCAGCATGAGCGGAGCAGAAGCAGGGAGAACGCTTGATGGAGAAAAGTATATTGACTCCACCTTGCAGCTGTTTGAAGCTCATGTTCCCTCAGGCAGGAAGAAACAGAAAACCGATGAGAAACTAATTTTCCCTCTCGGGATGGAAACCGACCCAAACACACTGACTCATCCCCGAACCTCTGTCACTGGCAGTGTGCCTCAGCAGGATACAAATCTCAGTTACATCAACCTTCAGAAAAATCTGAAACATACTCAGCTCACAGCAACTCTCTTCCCAACGTGCATAATCAATGCAAATACAGCGTCCATCAGCTGCTCGCCAGCCACGTCCACACCCTCCCCTGTCGAGGCCAGCTTCCTGCCCAAGTACCAGCTCAAGTTACCGAACGTCGCTGAACCCGAGTCAAGTACTTCACCGCATGTTGTGGATAAACCGGCAGGAACTGGTGGCCCCACTATCACCTCTGCTCTGTCATCTCCCCGCACAGAGATCACCTCACCTGTAGTCAAAACTTCGGAAAAGAAATGCGACAGCGCCGCCAGCTCAGTCTCAACAAACGCTTTCAGTTCAACACAAGACCAGCTCCCCACGCCTTGCACAGCCACGCCCCTTTGTTGGGCTGAAACGCCACAACTGAATCCAAACGCAACTTCTTGCTGTGCAGTCATGCACAGGCAATTTTCAGGAACCACAATAATCACAACCTGCCTGCAAAATGATCAAGCATCTGCAGCTGGCTCAGCGGCGCTGCAGTCACCCGGACCTGTTGCACCCACGGCTTCTCACTTCCCTGCTACATCTACCACAACCACAGCAAACAGTACGTCAGCTGCTGCCGTCACTACAGCTTTCGCACAAGGTCAACCGGACACTACCCCCTCTCTGTCACACACACAACTCTCGCCAGCATCAGACCTTTTAAATAACGCATACGCCACCTCAGTTGTACCGTGTCACGTTGTACCGTTTGATCAGATGCAGTCGAATGCCCAGAACGTGTTTCACGTTCACACAGCAGACCTCCAGATCTGCTTCCAGATCATATCTGATGAGCAGCTGGCTCTCATTGAACCTCAGATCGAGAGGCACGCAGGTAGCGACGTCTCGCAGACGCGTGACGTGGAAGTGATCCGGCACGCAGCTCAAAACTCTGGTGCAATGGGAAGTGGTCATGATATAAGGAGCCATCAACAGCCAGGGCATCGACAGGAGTTGGACCAAAGGGAGTCTTCACTCACACTTGACACAATGAGAATAAAACAATTTGGGACAGCAGAGCCAAATCTCCACCTGACCGAACTCAGGGATTCCACTCAGGTTTCAGCATCAGCTGTGTCCACAGGCTCTGAAGCGCGAGGCTCGCCACTACACCCACACACACACAGTCATGTAAACATGGTCACTGTGACTCAGAGCTGTATGGGCGACGTGAAGTCAACTGCTGCTTCGCTCGAAGGTGTCGCGTCAGGAAGGAGCCAAACGTCTGAGCAGGAGGAGGATCAACGTTTGCCAAACAGAAGGGTCAGCCAAGGTGAACTGATCCCTCAAACTCCTTCTGGCGATCACACACTTAGCGAGACCCCTCTCTCTCCCAGCACAGTAAATCAGATTAATAGCGAAAGATTGGACGAAGAATGCAAACTTAAAAATCAAGCAGCTCCATGTAGTGTAGGCAGAATGAGCGACATGGGCAAAACCCCTGCATGCAGAAGCAGCAGATTCAAAGGTGGGGAAACGAACCCTCCTCTGCCGGTTGGGCTTGTTCCGGCCTCTGGTGCTGGACATGAACCTCCTGGGTCAGTGTCTTCGTTTCCCATCAATAAATGCTATTCTTCCAGAAAGTTGGACACACACTCATCCATCTGCTGCAGCGATAGGTTGGAAGCATTTTCAGAGACTCCGGATTCATCTAAATATGCAAACATGGGATGTGACAGGGCGGGACCTTCAGGTGATTCTGCCCCTACACAGGAAAGGACTGAGGACGTAATCAGCTCAACCCCTTCGGAAAAACAACTGGCTCCGTTTACGTCTTCTAACATCCAGGTAGAGAGACCCAAAGACACCCCAGCTGTGCCTACACATATTCAGAGCCCTACTGCAGGTATATATGACTTAAATATATGATTTAAATTATATTCATATTGCGTATAATGTGATTGATATATAGTGCAGTGCGTGCATTTGTCATTGTGATGGACAGGAATTTGAAGGTGCTCATTACGAAATTCAGAGGATATATATATTCCTGCTTTACCAATGCTTTAAATGTCAAAATGTAGCAAATGTGTGCTTGTTCATTAAATAAGACACTTAGTATGAAGGTAAATAGCTGACTTTAAAGGTTGTCTGATAGTGTTCACATCCACATTCGGTGAAAGGCTCAGAACATTTTTGTATAGCTCTAGATTTTGCGACAATGTGGAAATATATTCCTAAACAAAGACCTGGAAACCGACAGTTTCATTAATTAATTTGGTGACTTTGTTCCACTGCTGAACACCAGACTGAAGGCAATAATAAGGTCTACAGGCCCCCAAGGGCACTTTAAACACGTCGCTGTCCATGGTGTGTGGTAATATTGATCTTCATAGCAAGGGTGGCAATCTTCTTAAAATACGCAAACATGGGTCTTTACATCCTTACGGCAATCAATTAATGAAATACTGTTTATTTTGCATAGCCCAGAATCAAAAATCACAAATCTCAGAGGGCTTTACAATCTGTACATATACGACATCCCTGTCTCGGAAAATAATACAAATATGTTTTTAATTAATAAAAAAAAGGAGATGACTAAATCTGGTTTCTGTGGCTTTGGCAGGCCTAAGGCCCATCCACTCATTTAATTTGGGTCTAGCCATACCTGCAACCATGTCATCACAGGACTCTTCTACACGCTGCTAGCTTGACAGCTGTGAGTCGGCTACAATCAGTGGCCATGTTGATTCTTTGTCTCTGAGGCCTGAATAAATGGGCTATCAATGTTCTTGACTTGCTGGCTGGATTTAACAACTTTTGGAGCGAGTGCTGTTAGCTTCTTTGGAAAAGAGTTGACGACTGAGTTTTTAGGTTGGATAACTTGCTCAAGATTACCAACCTGTGGTTTTAAAGACGTCTGCTGTAATTAACAAATATTGTTTTAATATCTTCATTATGTTTATAGTGAGGACTGCACGGTGGTGTAGTGGATAGCACTGTCCCCTCCCAGCAAGAGGGGACCGGGGTTCGGTTCCTGGACTGGACAGTCCTTCTGTCTGGAGTTGGCTTGTTCTCCCCGGGTCAGCAGGGTTCTCCGGGTTCTCTGGCTTCCTCCCATCGTTCAAAGTTAATTGCACTTCAAATAAATTGCCTCTAGCTGTGAGCATGACTCATTGTCTGTCTCTATATATGTTTACTGCGATAGACTGCCAACTAGTCCAGGGTTGAACCCTGTTGGCCCAATGTCCGCTGGGACCGGTTCTAGCGCCCCGCGCCCCTTACTAGGATAATCACTTCAGAGAATGGAATATATAATGTTTATGTGTGTTGACATGATGTATATTCCTACAGTACTTGTTTATTTGAGAGTTCAGTTTTGTCTTTTTGAGAGAAAGAGTGAAAGGATACAATTTACAGACGTTGTGGCGGGGCTCTCATCAGACCATAGCTTATTTTATTTCCATGGCCTAAAGTAATTGTAAATCGTCTTAAGATTATCAAAAACAAAAACAGTTTCATAATACTTTGTTCGACACATTCAGGTGTACTATGAATCACAAATACTGCTCATCTGGTGTGGATGTGAACAGCCTCATGAGCTTAAAAAGCCCAGAGAGCATTTTTTGAGGCCTCCTTTTTTTTGTTTTTCTGCAGTACAGAGACAAGAAAACAACAACGGGTCTGATCTAATACTTATGTGCAGACTGCACTGGAATTGCATAACATTAATCTGAGTGGTGTCAAGTCAGAAACTAGTTTCCCCCACAAGGTGGCAGCATGTGATCAGTGGTTTTGCAGAGTGGAGGCCTCATCTTAACTCTGCTTTGTGTACCTGGGAGTGAAATGCAGCGTTAGGAATTTAAATTGGAGACAAAATATCAAAGAACAGCTTTCCGTTTGCAGAGGGAACTCCTGGGCACAACTGTCACGTGACTTTAAATTGGTTCATTTCTGCCCTTGTTACTGTGACATGTGAGCTGCCCTGAGGCTTTCTCAGAGAACTGCGTTGTCCTGCAGAATTTGACGATGTAAATCAACCCCCTCTTTAAATGAAAGATTATAGAGAATAACAAAGTTAAAAAGTCATTGTGGAAGCACAGAAAACAGAGGCTGCCACTCACAATTAGACATTCTCTTGTAAAATATGCTCCAATTTCCATAAATGTCCAAAACATAAATCTGAATGTAGGATAAAGCCAGTTTTTATTTTATTGACATGTTTTAGGAACAACATGTTGTATCAATCTGGCTATGAATGATATATCAACAAACCTTCAGAATATAGATGGCCAACTAGATTGTAGGGGGATGTAAATGCTACTGAAGTCGAGATTTCTGGCACAGAGTCTGAGCCAAAAAAAAGAGCACATTTGTTTTTCCTTAAGAGAGACATCCCTCTATATGGCCTATAGTATCTGACCACATAAATATGCACTGCTTCTTTTAGCGTGGTTGATGGGCCTGGCATATGCATATGAAAATTACAAAAAATGTGGACTTGCAGCCCTAAAGAAAACCACTGTTGTTGTTTTTCTTTCCCAAGGAATTACGGAGGGATGTGTTGCCCAGAAGGAGCCGCAGACACTGGGATGGATAGGGACCCCAGCGACCCCAGGGCGGCCAGATGTCACAGAAGGGAGGCCAAAGCAGAGTCAAGAGGCCAGGAGGGCAAACCGGCAACACGCGGAGGGGGGGGGGGAGGAGGAGGAGGAGGAGAACGGAGGATTAAAGGCCAACTGGTCGTCCGGGCGGCGGGACCAGGCCGAGTCCACCTGCACTTACACATGTTTACCAGAGGTGAGATCAAATGAGTCCATTCAACGCTCAGTGGAGCCACAAAACACAAATGTACAGCCCAAACACAAACATGTCGTCTCAGATCCTCACTACTGATAACGCACACACCAACCCTCTCACATATGTATATACACACACCTAACTACACACATGCAAAACAAATGAAATTGCACAAGAGCGTCTCAACATATAGGATTATGTCCAATCCTCTCCATTTTATTGTTTTAATTATTTTTTAACTCCTAAGACTTTCCACAAAGCCCCTCACAGGCAGACAGATTAGGGCGAGGAGGTTTCAGGCGTAATGGGCTTGTTACTAAATTGTTTTTGTGTGTGTTTTCTTACCCAAGAGAAAAGAGAGCCATTTCCTCATGAAATCGTTACAGCACAATTAATATACGGCCCCCAAGGGTTTAAACAGAGGAGATGGAAGTTTGAGGAAAAAAAAAAAGATTTACATAACAGAACAAATATGCTGAACTGAAATATAACAGGAAACCACAGGCAGTGGACAATTATGTATAAATCACAAGGCTTCATGAGCCAAGTTAAAAAAAACAGCCATTATAACTAAAGACAATTTAGACAGCTGACAGCAGTTATATAGGCAGCCACACAGGCGCTGGAACAGTGGAGAGAGAAACACACACATGGAGAAGCAGACTCACGGAAGAGCAACAGTATGTAAAATAAACACACTCACGGCATTTTGTTATTCATTACATCCCAAGCACTGGACAGAAGGGTGACGTTGTGATGAGGAGATGAGGAGATGGAGAGATGAAGAGCGCCGTCACGCGTCGCCATCGGGCCCAAAAAGACATTTACCTATAAACGTACATTTTCGCAAGAGATTTCTGTAAATCAGTTTAAACCATTTGGTCCGATAATCAGCTGTTCTCCTTTCCTGTGAATGAGCCAGGGATTACTGAATGTTGGCGGTAATGTCTAAGTCTATGACCTTTATTCAGTCCTAATCCTCATTAAGTTCTGTTTGAGTTGTATTTGAATCTAAATGGACCATCATTTACCAAACATCATGCTGTATTTAGAGAAGACTTAAACAGGGATTGAAACCATAAACTCCTGTTTACAGTGTTTAATTAGGGAATAAATCAAGTGAGAAGTCATTCTCTCATAAACTTCTATACAATCTAAATATTTTTTTTGCACACACAGGATGGACATTAGAGAAAATGTAAGTTTAAGACACTTTAGCATCGGCATCACTTTTCAGGACCGGAGGTTGCCGCCTGGATTACATTACACCCAGTTACACCCATTCATACACTGATAGAAGAGGTTACAGTTCAAGGGGCCACCTGCCCATCATTGCATTACATTACATTACATGTCATTTAGCAGACACTTTTATCCACAGCAACTTACAATAAGTGCATCAACCTAGAGTACAAACTAAGAACAACAAGAATACAAAAAGTAACATTTCCTCAACATAGTCGAACTACAAAAGTACCATAATAAGAGCTATTTAAGTGCCACTGAAGTACTAATTTGTGTTTTAATTCAGATATAGTTTCTGTCGGATTCATGGCACAGTTAAAGTGTCAAGTTATTTTGTTAAATAATACGAGTAACCAGCTAATGGATTTATTTTTTAGACCAGCTCAACTTCCGTCAGTTTGTAGATTCATGTCGATGATTCAGTTGTAGATTCAGCATTAGCGGCCCAGCAGGAAGGGACTGGACCCACTGTTCCTGGTGTGACTATCAACCAGGACGTACTGTCCTCAATTCTCCAGGCTCCAACCCCTCTGGACCCGTCTTGAAACAGACATTTTAAAATGTAACTTTAAAATGTACACCATTTTGGACTTGAGATGATAGAGCAGGTGGTCCTTAGATTGCCATCTAGTGGGCCACAAAGTTCAATTATTACAAAGACAAAATGTTCTGGTAACATACAAAGTTTTCTACAATAATTGCTCAAGAATTCTTATGTACAAAACCCCAGTAATTAAAACAGCATCATGTTATATACTGTGTCCCTACATCATCTCTGTGACGGCTTTTTATCATCATTGATAACTCGCTGGACACGTTAAGCTTTGTGGTATTTGAGCAATGCAGGAAGCTAATGGGAAGGGTTCGGTGGGGTGGTTTGGGGGACAACGACTGTATTATTATCGTGTTTTGATGGTAAAATTCTTGTCTTATTAAAAGGAAGAAGACGCAGCGATCAAGGCAGATCTCTTCAAACACTCTTGGCAATCTGAGCATCATCTTCAGCATCTTTCTCAGACGCACTCAGGAATGTCTGAATACCCTCCACGGAGCCCTCAGCGAACTCCGAACAACCTTCATTCGCCTGCCAGCGGCAGTCAAAGTGACATTTTAAATTCTCCACAGCTCCCATTGGATATGAACAACTTTGGTTCCTCGCAACAACAGTGGGAAAGCAGCAGCATCCATCACCAGCAGGTCTCATGCGATCCGAGTGTGAGTCGGCGTGTCCACGCCCAATCAGCAGACACGCAAAATGCTTTCTCGCAGAGTAAGTCCGTCAATCTGCAGAATCAAGCATTTCCACACCGGGACAGAACCCAGAGCAGCATCACTCCGGTTCAGCAAGGACATACAGATGCTAAGCTGACAATGGACAGTCACAGGAGCCCGAGTGTCTCGCCTGATTCTCATTCTGCTCAGGTCGGTAGAGCTGCTGCTGGGTGGACTGGCTTGAACAAGAAAGTGCTGGATAATAACGCTGCGCCTCCATCAGAGCCTTTTACATTCCCAGAACCTTTTGATTATAACGACACAAAGGACGGGGCAACACATGAAGACAACAAGTACCAGTCTTTTTTCTTATCTGGCCAGGTCAATGGCTTCCAGCCGGCCGAGTGTCTGTCCAGTGGAGTGAGGCCCGTGCAAAGCTGCCAGAACCACACAGAGGACACCAGCAGCAGCGACGATGAAGGGAAGCTCATCATCGAGCTTTAGCTGAACAAATGAACACTGCGATCTGGAGTTTTATCTGCTGCACATTTAAAACATCAACGGTTGAGCAAAGTTGAGGAACACATGTACACGCAAAAACAAGTCAAAATATGAATAAAAAAGTGAACTGCCGTTGATTATTTTAGGTTTTATTTTGAATGACGCATTAAAAAGTAGATGGATGACTTTGCAAGAACCGTGTCGGTATAGAATGCCGACCAGTGCCGCTTCCTATCGGACCACCAAGCGTGTTTACAAACTGAGTAGGAAATGCTCCTTCAGAGGCTCGGCTACAATATCGCCCACATGGAAACAAGAGCCGCAGCCGAATGAAACCCCAATATTAAGACAAGTGTGGAGGATCTTGACAAGTAAAGGTCAGCTCCATTCTTATTTGCTTCTTTAGAAATCATGTGAAGCTCCCCAGTGGTTCTCCTCATGTATTAAGTTCCAAACATTATCTTTTAGGTTGCGATACGCACACGGCTGTCCTTTCCGATGGGGAACTAGCCCCCAGACTAATCACTAATATTATCTTTAACTTTGTCCATGTGAAACCCCACTTCACACTTTAAAAATCCAGACTAAGCATTCAGGTATTTCCAAACTTAGAACAGCTAAGATTGACTCGGCTAATGCAGCTGTTCACATTATTACTGACCCTATTGATGACCTTACTTAGGCCATAATCATCACAGTGAAAGACTCTGGATCAGAAGACAGGTGGTTCGATCCCCGGCTCCGCTAACCATGCCGATGTGTCCTTGGGCAAGACACTTAACTCCCCAAACTGCTCCCAAAGCTGTGTGTGAATGTGTGTGTGTGTGTGCATGTGTGTGTGTGTTAGTTACTCCTGATGGGTAGGTGACCCCTTTGCCCTCTTCTATCAGAGTGTGAATGATGACATGTAATGTGAAAGAACTTTGAGTGCTGTTCAAGTACATGTCCATTTACAGGTACTTTACAGGTATTTTGTGCTTATGGCTTGTGTTTCGATTGGCTGCGGTATAGGTCATACATCTGGCGCCTCTCTGTTAGCAGATGGGACATGGATCAAATAACGATCAAAGTACAAGTCAAAGACATTTCTTTCCAGAAGACAGCTTCCATGATTTAAGGTATAGTTTCCTATGCTTCGTCCCAGAAAGTTCAGAATTTCCGAGTTGAATTATTAAACATTCGACCTCTCAACGTTCGAGGTGACCTGTTTTAGTTCAGCCAGCTAGCTTGGTTCATCAGCTATAAGCCTCCACGTCACGAATGTGTTGCCATGTACTCATTGTCCGTTAGCTAGCGATCAAATACATACCTGACAGCAACCGGCTCCAAATTGACAGCACGGCTATCCTTTCTGTTAACAGTGAGTGAGTGCTTGCTTCACATTATAAACATACTCATACTTATAATTAGCATATAGCGCTGTATAATTATAGTTCTATGCATTCAGAAGTATTCAAAATGCTTTAATACAATCATCATTACACATGATAAAACAATTAAAATGACTTGTATTGTAAAGTACCAACATTTTTTTGCAGGGATCATAGTGTATTATAATTCTCATAGTTCTAATGTATTCATAATGCATTATAATTACTGTTATACATCAGACAATGCCATGCTATGTTACTTTAAGTTACTTTACATTGTTTGCTTTAAAAAATGTTATAAGATTATAAAGATACAACGTTGAAAATGTATCTTTACTTCACTTCAAGCAAACTGACCATTTATAATCACATTATAAGCAAAAAAACAAACAACTATGAGATGTATAATACATCATCATAAATTGCTAAATAAAAAAACAAATGCCAGTGATTTTAATGCCTTGTCAACATGGGCATCATATAAAATATTCCCTTTCCGCTTGTTCATGCTTACACACACACACCTTGCAGTGAATCATGCCATCCTGCACACGCTCAGTTGCATTCATTTCACTCTGTATCGCCTCGTGATCTCGCCCAGACAGCACCTGTGTGTGTGACTCATGTGCACATGCTGCTGAATACCCATAAAGTAGATCTCTACTGACAATCAGATCCGCCAGGTGAAGATGGTATTGGCTGGAGGGGCAGAACCTTTTTCCCCCGTCTGGTCTTTGGAATGAGTCAGCTGCTATGATTAGGCACCGGCTGTCACGGCAACAGGGAATATGATAATAACTCTGCGTATGCGTATAATTCCACAGAAATATCTCACGTTGACTTACTTGCCAGACATTAATGGTTATAAAACAGGTTGGACTCCACAGCGTGCAGGAATGCAAGCTGATTCATCATTGTGTTACAAATATCACTTTTTTGTTTCATGTTCATTTTCTCATTTTTAATTATTGGACAAGACTGTGTACATAATCACAACTGACAAACACATTTGTTTTAAACTTTCAAGCACTATGAAAGTTACTATGAGAAACTTTCATGTTTGTGTTGATTCTGGCAGCCCCTGTTAACTAAAGAAAATAAGTCTCTTCGAGAAACCGGCAGCAGACAGTCGGCTCCACCCAGTGCTGGTGTTGGTTTTCCCGTGCCTCCCTCCCCTCCGGCGGTCCCAGCTATACGCCCTGGGTCTGACTGTGGGAGCAGAGAGGAGACGTTGCTGCCGGACGCTGAACTCTTGTCCTCTCGCCAGACCTCTGACTGCAGGTCAAACCTGGGTCTGTCCGCTGTGGACTGGTCTCTGCCGCATGACCGCATTGGAGTCTGAGCTCAAGGTGTTTCTCTTGAACCTGCAGGATTTCGTCTGATTTTGCCACAAGCATTAAGAATAACAAAATATAAAAGGACGGTCTTCTCTTTGATGGTGTAGTTTACTGAAGTAGGTCATGCAGCGGCATCAGGATTAGACTGAGACTGTTTCTGCAGTTAAAAGTTATTCATAGTAAGTTGTAGAGGTAATTAAAACCTTACTCAGCACCATTTGTAATCCTGGTCTGATGGTCTGATGGTGTGGGTCTTATTTTCAGTTAAACCACTGACTTGGTTTAAGGGGGCTGCTGTAGCTCTGAAGCATATAAGGGTTGGATAGACAAGTTATTTTCAGAATATTTCTGATTCGATAAACTTAATTGATCCATCTCAGACTAAAACACCTTATTTACCATCTGCCTCCCGCATTTGGTTGACACATCAGTTGGATCCATTTAAAACCCACTAAACCCACTGCGTATGTACGCAGCATTTAGACACGAGACAGCGATATAATCAAAAGCGCCATGCCCATGAGTTTTCAGATTTGTTTAAATTGTGCTCTGACTTACAAAACAAATACGGGTCCAGAGAATTCTGAGGACTGTGGAGAGCAAATGGCATAACTGGAAACACATGTCAATACATGTTGCCAGCTTTTCTATTTTTTTTTTCTCTCCGCTGTTATCTCTTATCTCATGCAATGGTCAAGAATCCACTGAACAAATCCCGAGCTGAATATCAGCTGAATGTCATTAAAGCCTTTAAGGATTGATGGTGAAAGCATGCTTGATACACCAACGCCTATGTTGTGTCAAGCCAATATGAGTTCAGACAGAGCTATTCATCTCAGTGTTATCCACACAATGTCATAGACATTTCCTGCTGGGTTTTGCCCCAAAAGAGTCTGAAAACAGAATCCCAACGATCCGTGGAATTTTAGGTTATACTGTATCAAAGAATACGTCTGGCTGTGTCTTCATAACACAGGCAGACAGTGAATTGTGAATTATATAACACTAACAAGTGTCCTCAAAGCCTGATGCCTCGGTGCCATCAAACTCTATAGTCGTTGTCCGGAAACCATTAAATATCGGAGCCATATCCTTTCCATATACCTCTAGCAAAAACTATTCAGAAAATTCTTGTACCTCATTATAAAACTCCAACTTCTTATATATTATGAACACATTGACTGTGTTGTTTCAGGATTTTTTGACATCTTAAAGTACGTAGATATGATAAGATTATAATTTTTTGTTTTTATTTTTCACACTAGTCTTTCAGCACTGCGTTAGAAGCACACCATCTACAATCAATCTGTTTGGTTCATCACTATGTGCGTCCCCTTAATTGAATTGTTCATATAACAAAAGAATGTTTCTTGTTGAAATACTGCTGCTGTGTCCCCTTGGTTATAAGAATAAGAATCAAGTGTATTCATGTTGTCTCCTGAATGATTCATCATCTCCCAGAGAGCCCTCACTGCACAGCTGAGCAACCAAATGCTATAAGCTGCTGTTGTTTGTCATTATATATCGATGGCCGAAGAGCAAAACCTCCCATCTGGACAATGCACTAATACAAACTATGTGTTTTCTTGCAGACTGCTATTTTTTAATGATACCCAATTCATAATACAAAATACAAAGAAAATGTTAAAAAAATTAAAAAAGTGCACAAAGTGCAGATGGGAGGTTTTCCCACTTTTCCTGGATCATTTTGCAGTTTGGCCATTGATATGACCAAAGCAGTTTGGAGCTGGGTGACTTTAACAGGTGATAATGCTTCGTCCCTTCTTCCCTCTCCCAGTATATTGGATGAAATGATTAGGATGTCACTATACGGTGGAGTAAATAGGATATCTAAAAAGTAAGTGGGGTGTTCCCTCTTATTTTCCTAGGTGTAGGGGTCTCTGCTTGGACCACATAATTCACAGGACTAGTGTGGAGGCTTACATATAGGTGGCAGGGTCCCTTTATTTTCACATCGGTCAGGACCCGTCGCCCTGACCCCTGTGGTCATGAAGTCCTTTGAGCGCCTAGTTCTGTCCCACCTAAAACCCCTCACCGACCCACATCTGGACCCCGTGCAGTTCGCCTACAGAGCCAACAGGTCTATAGGCGATGCTATCAACATGGCCCTTCACTACATCCTCCATCATCTGGAGTCCTCAGGAACTACACCAGGATTCTGTTTGTGGACCCTCTGCCTTCAACACCATCATCCTGTCTCTGCTGCACAACAAGCTCTCCCAGCAGCATGTGCCCGACTCCACCTGCAACTGGATCATAGACTTCCTGTCTGACAGGAAGCAGCACGTGAGGCAGGGGAAACAAGTCTCAGCCTCTCGGTCCATCAGCACCGGTTCCCCCCAAGGCGGCGTTCTTTCCCCTCTGCTTCTTCTCCCTGTACACCAACAGCTGCACCTCCAGTCACCAGACCGTCAAGCTCCTGAAGTTTGCGGACGACACCACCCTCACTGGACTCATCTCCGATGGGGATTTTACTGTGTTCTTTGGTTCATATCTCAGTGATGCTTTGGAGCAGAGGGATTTGGTGAATATATTTGGAATCTGTGTGGAGTTGTCTTGCTTTTTTTCTGATAGCACCAAGCTACAGGTTGCTAGTTCCGGAAACATGCCGAGTGGGCTGACTCGTGACAAAATTATGATTATGATATTTTAATAACTATTTTTTGGTGTTTGAGTTGTGTTGAAATGGCTGACTAATTATTGTAGTCCAGGTTCTCTTGATTAATTTGATGTGTAGCATCAATATATTTTTCATGATTATTGTAATGTTTTACACAGTTTAATTAAAATAAAAAAGGACCTACATAGGTCCCCTCGGGGCTTAAAAGGTATACAATTCAGTTTATGAACTTACACTTGTAACAGTTCAGCTCCATATTTCCTTTTTTGTTGTTTTCATCCTGTCACTAACTATCCTGTCATTCCAGATTCTGCTCCCTTCACCTGCCTCTGATCACTCCCTCGTTAGTCCCTCATTCCCTTCACCTGGTCCTCACGTCCTTCTCTCCTGCAGCCCATCCCCTCATTAGTCCCTCACTATTTAGTTCCCTCACTTCCACTTGTCCTCTGCCAGATTGTTTTGTGTTCTCCGTAACCAAGCTCTCCCGCGTTACCTTGTGTTCTTGTTACTATCCTGATAAGAATTATAGTAAACATCTTGATCAGCATTTCATGTCTCCTGAGTCGTGCATTTGGGTCCACCCTTAATCCAGCCGTGACATTACAATCTGGCCAAATCATGGACCCAGCACACCCTCCTGCATCGAGCCGGTTTGAGAGGATCGAGGAGGTCCTCCAGCAACGGCGGACGCAGATGTTCAGCTTCGCCGAGGAGACACGGCAGACTATGGCGGCGATGGCTGACCAGATCCAACAACTTTCTGCAGCCCTGACCCAGCACGGAGCCTCGTCGTTGTCTTCTGCTTCAGCGCCTCCTGCCTCCCTGCCTCCTGTTTCACCGCCACCTGCGCCAACACCCGAGCCTCGAGTGGGAACCCCGGTGCTCTATGCTGGAGAGCCTGAGGGTTGCAACCCATATATCACAAACTGCTCCATCCTGTTCTCCCTGCAACCCCACACCTTTGCCGCGGAGGAGGCTATGGTAGCCTTCACAATCAACCACTTGACGGGCAGAGCAAGACTGTGGGGTACCGCGGAGTGGGAGAGACAGACGCCAGCCTGCACTTCGTTCCTTCTGTTTTCGGCGGAGCTTCGCAAAGTAGTCGGGCAAGTCTCCAGAGGTCCAGATCTAAGCGGGGGACTGGCAACGCTGTGCCAGGGGGACCGGACTGTGGCAGATTATGCACTGGACTTTCGTACGAGAGCACGCCTAGGCAACTGGAATGAGGCAGCTCAGTGTGAGGTGTTCTTGACTGGACTAGCGGATTATGTCAAGGATGAACTCGTCTCTTTTGATTTGTCTGCCAACTTGGATGGCCTAATAGAACTGACTTCCCGAGTAGACAGACGCATCCAGGCAAGGCGACAGGAGCGACGCAGGGAGAGGACAGATCATCGTGTTTTCGCTCGACGGCGAGCTGCTCCAGCAGCTACCAGCGTCACCCCCGGGCCTCAACCAGGAGAGGTACTGGTTAGCCGAACCACAAGACTCTCTCCCAACCAGAGACCCCTCTTCCATGCCCAACTGCTGCTCGCAAATGGTCCGCAGACCCTCGCCACATTCATTGACTCTGGTGCTGACGACAGCTTCATTGACGAGGCCCTTGTTCGGCAGCTGGGGATCGAGCAGGTACTGCTTCCATGCCCTGTTCTGGTCAACGCCCTGGACGGCCACCTACTGGGGACAGTGACTCACCAGACTAAGCCAGTCCGTATGCTCCTGTCCGGTAAGCACCATGAGACCATTCGGTTTCTCATCCTGCGGTCACCCCAGCATCCACTAATCCTGGTTCACCCCTGGCTCCGCCGCCACAACCCCCACATTGACTGGGCCACAGGAGCCATCCTGGGTTGGAGTGCAGCTTGTAACCTGATCTGCCTGAAACAGGCTTCTGCACCTCAGCAGTCTGTTTGCCCCAGCTCTGCTTTGGACCTGTCAGGAGTACCTACCGAATACCATGACTATAGGGAGGTATTCAGTAAGGTCAGGGCCTCATGTCTGCCACCACATCGACCGTACGACTGCGCCATTGACCTGCAACCAGGCACCACCCCACCCAGGGGCCGCCTGTATTCCTTATCGGCCCCCGAGAGAGAGGCCATGGAGGCATACATCAGTTCCTCTCTAGCTGCGGGGCTCATCCGTCCCTCTTCTTCACCTGCAGGGGCAGGGTTCTTCTTCGTAGGGAAGAAGGACAAGTCACTTAGGCCTTGCATTGACTACAGGGGACTCAATAACATTACCATAAAGAATCGCTACCCACTCCCACTCATCTCTTCTGCTTTCGAGTTGCTGCGGGGGGCTACCATCTTCACAAAGCTAGACCTGCGTAATGCCTATTACTTAGTCCGGATCCGAGAGGGGGATGAGTGGAAGACAGCTTTCAACACCCCCACTGGACATTATGAGTACCTCGTTATGCCCTTCGGTCTGACTAATGCCCCAGCCGTTTTCCAGGCCCTGGTGAATGATGTGCTCAGAGACATGCTGAACAAACAGGTGTTTGTCTACCTAGACGACATTCTTATTTTCGAGGTCCCAAGAGGAGCACATTCACCATGTCCAAGCAGTCCTTCAACGTCTTCTGAAGAATTCTCTGTTTGTTAAGGCAGAGAAGTGTGAATTCCACGCCTCTTCTGTCTCCTTCCTGGGTTACATCATGGGACAGGGGATCGTGCAGATGGACCCTGCCAAGGTGGAAGCAGTGACGTCCTGGCCCATCCCTGATTCACGTAAGCAGCTGCAACGATTCCTGGGGTTCGCCAACTTCTATCGGAGGTTTATCCGCGGTTATAGCACCTTAGCTGCCCCACTCACGGCCCTCACTTCATCTAAGGTCCAGTTCCGGTGGTCACCCGCGGCTGAGGGGGCCTTCCAGGGACTTAAGGCCCGGTTTACCTCTGCTCCTATCCTCCAAGTACCTGACCCCGAGCGACAGTTTGTTGTTGAGGTGGATGCCTCCGATGTGGGAGTGGGGGCCATCCTTTCTCAGCGAGCTGCCAGCGACCAGAAGCTCCACCCATGCGCCTTCTTCTCTAGACGGCTCTCTCCTGCTGAGAGGAACTATGATGTGGGTAACCGAGAGCTGCTTGCCATTAAGCTGGCCCTGGAGGAGTGGCGCCACTGGCTTGAGGGGACCAGTCTGCCATTTTTATGTTGGACTGATCACAAGAATCTTGAGTACATTCAGTCCGCCAAGAGACTCAACTCTCGGCAAGCCAGATGGTCTCTGTTTTTTACGCGGTTTAATTTTTCAATCTGTTACAGGCCCGGTACCCGTAATGTCAAGCCTGACGCCCTGTCCCGCCAGTTTCCGGACAAGGGGGATTCCACCCCTTGTGACGACAATATCCTTTCTGCCCCAGTCTTGGTGGCCGCTATCACCTGGGAGGTAGAGGATAGTCAAGGCTGCCCTGGAAGCCCAGCCCGGCCCGAGCTCCTGTCCCCCTAACCGTCTGTTCGTTCCCCAGACCCTGAGGTCGGAGGTCCTCCAGTGGGCCCATAGCTCCAAGCTCACTTGCCATCCTGGGATCCAGCGTACTAAGGATGCTGTGCAGCAGAGGTTCTGGTGGGCTACTCTGGAGAAGGATGCCCGGGAATTCGTCAACGCCTGTCCTGTCTGCAATCGGCACAAACCTTCCCACCAGGCTCCCGCTGGTTTCCTGCAACCGCTGTCGGTGCCCCATCGGCCCTGGTCTCACATCTCCCTGGACTTTGTTACTGGTCTCCCACTGTCCACCAAACATACCGCCATCCTTACAGTGGTAGATCGGTTCAGCAAGATGGCCCACTTCGTGCCCTTGCCCAAGCTCCCATCGGCCAAGGAGACTGCTGAGCTGGTTCTGCTGCACGTCTTCAGGCTTCACGGTCTTCCCACCGACGTAGTCTCTGACCGGGGTCCTCAGTTTACATCAGTGTTCTGGAGGGAGTTCTGCACGTTAATCGGAGCCACAGTCAGTCTGTCATCTGGATTCCACCCGCAGTCCAATGGCCAGACTGAGCGTAAGAACCAGGAGATGGAGACGGCCCTACGATGTTTGGTATCCGAGACTCCAGCATCCTGGTCCCAACACCTCCTGTGGGTGGAATATGCCCACAACACCCTGACCAGCTCTGCTACTGGTATGTCCCCGTTTCAGTGTGCCTACGGATTTCAATCTCCATTGTTTTCAGCCCTGGAGAAGGAGGTTTCCTGCCCCTCAGTCCAGGCGTTCGTCCGTCGCTGCCGCCGTACCTGGGCGAGGGCCAGACTGGCGCTCCTCAGGTCAGCCGACCGCTACTCCACAGCAGCCAACCGACGCCTCTCTAAGGCCCCCATCTACCAGGTTGGTCAGAAGGTGTGGCTAACGACCAAGGACTTACCCTTGCGAGTGGAGGCGAAGAAACTGGCACCCAGATTCATCGGACCATTCAAGATACAGAAGGTCATCAACCCAGCAGTAGTGAGGCTCAAGCTGCCCCGGGCCATGCGGGGCCATCCATCATTCCACGTCTCCAAGGTGAAGCCAGCTCGAGAGTGTCCACTGGTCCCTGCCGAACAGCCCCCACCGCCACCACGGTTCATCGAGGGAGGGCTAACCTATACAGTTCGCCGTCTGCTTCGTTCCCGCCGCCGTGGAAGAGGGCTGCAGTATTTGGTCGACTGGGAGGGCTACGGACCAGAGGCGAGATGCTGGGTCCCAGCTCGACATATCCTGGATCCGCCTCTCATGAGAGAGTTCCACCGCAGCCACCCTGACCAGCCCTCCAAGGGCGCTGTGCCCACAAGGGCTACCAGGCCAGCCCCTGTTCCCGCCCTCCCCTCGGCAGCATCAGACATCGGGGAGGAGTCAGCTTCTGATGAGGACAACTCATCCGCCGAGGAGGAGAGAGCGGAGATGTCTGAGGAGTATTAGTCTAGTTTGTTTTGGGACGTCAGGAGCCGTCCCTTTGAGGGGGGATTCTGTAACAGTTCAGCTCCATATTTCCTTTTTTGTTGTTTTCATCCTGTCACTAACTATCCTGTCATTCCAGATTCTGCTCCCTTCACCTGCCTCTGATCACTCCCTCGTTAGTCCCTCATTCCCTTCACCTGGTCCTCACGTCCTTCTCTCCTGCAGCCCATCCCCTCATTAGTCCCTCACTATTTAGTTCCCTCACTTCCACTTGTCCTCTGCCAGATTGTTTTGTGTTCTCCGTAACCAAGCTCTCCCGCGTTACCTTGTGTTCTTGTTACTATCCTGATAAGAATTATAGTAAACATCTTGATCAGCATTTCATGTCTCCTGAGTCGTGCATTTGGGTCCACCCTTAATCCAGCCGTGACAACACTTGTGTTTGGATGCTAGTTTTAAATAGATAAAAAAGAAATCTCACGTACCCCCTGGAGTGCCTTCACGGACCCCCATTTGAGAACCACTGGTCTAATGTATATACCAGCCGCCAAGTCAAATTATTCATGTGTCTAACACACGTAGCATATAAATGTATCTGATTTTGATTAAGAGCCGGTATCATAACCAGGGCAATGAAGTGGCGTTGATGAGTTAATAGTGAGGAGATGTCAACGTCACAGGGGATTAGTTTGTGAGAGTGCAATAAACGGCCACAGAGATGTGCAGCTGAAGAGATCCACCCTGCGCTGCTACACATTGGCATTTCAAAGTTCTCTCTCTCCTCCTCTGCATAGCCACAAGCAGGACCTGGTTTGTGTCTCTTCATAAGAAGGTTCATGATGAGACAATATTTTGTCTCTAACCCATATGTCATTCATAGGGTAGACCTCCTATATGGAGCCTAGGCTGGAGTTCATAAAACAGTATATTCAATTATATGATATTGACTTTGTGCGGTCGCGCCTCAAAGTTTCTGTGTGTAAAGGTTAGGATTGGGCCTTTGACTTAAGTTTGAGAGAATCTGTATCCACAGAATCAGAAACACAAGCACACAATCGCCCACTGGTAATTTGCTCGATCAATCAGGTTGTGCTCACCTGAATACGTGCAGACCCAACAGTATAACAGGCAGCACACACCGCTCCTATCCCTCACTATCGCAGGTCGGTGTCTGCCTTCTTATTACGGTATAATAAACATATGAAACTGAAGGGCATTGCTTTATCAAAGGACATACTTCTGTATCTTGTAATTATTATCTAGCATCCTGTATCTAGAAGGTATCGCTTATAAAGGTGTGATAAACATTGTAATTATCCCAACCGATCTTGTAATGATGAGATAAAGATACCAATTAAAAGTTGAAGATGACAGAGGGCATTTTAGTGTTGATGCACCAGCAAAAGGAAGGCATGTCTATTTGTGTTGCTAATATACAACTGTTGCATCTTCATTTCATTTTCATTCATTAAAATCTTTGTCTGGTTCACATTCTTTTTTTGAAAGTTGTATTAATGATGAGTTTTGTGTACACTAATTATTAAATTGTGTAGATGTGGCCTTGTAAATTCACTTGCTTACACATCAACCAAGTGGACTAAATGTCCAAGGACAATGAATGTCTTTAACGGTATTAAAATAACATTTTGTGTGTTATTCTTTTTTTCCCCAAGGAAGGAAGAGGGCTACACATGCATTAAATGCTGCCACCCCTATCATGCTGTTGCATGCTTTTTCAGAGCTCTATACCTCAAGAAGGATTTTAGTGGAAAAATAACTATTCTGGTATTTCTGCTGCAGTTAACTTCTCCAGCAAAGAGACCACAGTTGGGGCCAGGAGATGTTTTTGTGTGTAACTAAGGCCCATGTGCTTTTAATTCCTGGCGGTGAGTTCTGACATTGGAATTCGACAAAACACCATACACAAAATGATACAGAGAGTTCACGGGGGAAGTACTCTCCGCTTTATTTTCTCGGCAATTGTCAAGGTTTCAGTCAACTTGCTTGAGTTGAGTCCTGCTTTGGTCATGCTGCTGGTGCCAAGGATCCATGGATGCAATATACAAATTAAAGCTCTGGGGATCTCAGGCAGACTTCAAGCTTTTCCCTTTTCAAACAAATGCAGGCCACGGGATTCAAGAGGCACATTTCTATAGATGCGTTTGTGGGCTGTCCAGGTTTGGTTCCGTCAGGCCTCGTACCCTCCGGCTAGCTATTACCTCCTTGAGGATGGCGCCTTCCTATCCATCTCTGGAACTGCCAATTTGGCATCCTAACATTGTACAATACTTCCTGCAAGAAGATGTATTATTCATGACTTCAGGGCTTGTTCTGCTGTTGAATGATGAAAACACCCTAACATCATTGCATTCCTACACTACCTTCGCCTTAACATGAAAGATGTTCGGGAAGAGACGGAGGTATGCAGTTGTTCCGTAGCCATCTCCCCGGGGAGATGATGGAATTCCCCACCCCATTTGAAACCCAGTTCCCTTTAGGTCTGCATCATCATGCTCCTCATGTAAAAGTTAAAATGTGCCATTATTCCAGACAAATTATTGTTAAGATCTATTTCTAAAGATCGCTTGTGATGCAATAAACGCTGTAACACTGCAGTAACACTGCAGTAACACTGTAACTCCTAACTAATGACTATAGAACAGTGGTCCCCAAACTACGGTCCACGGGCCGGGGCCGGCCCGCCTCCACATTTGGACCGGCCCCCTGAACAATCCCAGAGACGCGTTCCGATTCATTATTTTTTTCACCTGGCCCGCTGCCGTTGAGATTGCAGTGAGATGCGGAGAACATGTGAACTTGTGCTCTTCGCTCGCAATAAAACATCTTTTATGGGATGTGTCGAGTCTCGGCCAATCAGCGTTCAGATGAAAAAGTCAGGGAAAAGTTTGGGGACCCCTGCTATAGAAGAAAGCCTGTTGTGCATTAGTATTGTTTTTTCTATAGTTATTAGTAAGGAGTTACATACGAATTATACCTGCCTCATGCCTGTCAATATGAAATGTGGCTGGGCTTTTCCTCCCTGTGGGCGGCTCCGGACCCAGTGAGAGGCCTTCTTAGCGAGACACAGAGGCATGTTAGAAATATCACCGCAGCGGTATCGGCAGAAGCATCTTGAGTCTGCAACAACAAATGAAGCTCTTGTTTCTTTCGAAGGTTTTCCTTAACACCCGTAAAGACCAATTCCTCTATTGGGAACCTGTTAAGCAATACAGGATGGATGTCAGACAGGATGGAAGGGAACTAAAACACATTACACATTCCTTGAGAGTAATTCATAGTCATCAGTGCAGCTTTAAAAACAGCTATTTTCCATAGAGACGGTATTCATGAGGTGCCAGATTAGTAAGAGAGATCCATTGAAGAATGTAAGTGTTCATCTCCAGATAATTAATACGAGTCATTTTAAAAATCTGTATGTCAGCTGTCAGCAGCCCAGATGAAAACATTGCAGAACATTGTGGTTGTATGTTATTCATGCCTCAGCAAGACCAAAGTTGTGATGAATACCTTTACAGTGAGTAATCTATCTCTGTGTGTGTGTGAACTTTTGTTTGACTGCAGAATGTTTATGAATACAAATCCCTACCTGATTGAGTCTTATCAGTCACAACGTGTCCTTCCCTGATGCCGCACACGCCGATAATGTGACACTTTTCAGGAATAAAACAAACAGCATCAGATTACGGTGCGACTACCAGCGGGTAGTTCAACATGGATAATAAATGGCATGCGTTGTCTATGCAAGAAGCTGCTGTGGAGTTACATTCTTCATTGTATAATGCTTATGTGCAGGAGGTTTTTTTGTGATGCAGAAGAATAATATTTAAAGCGAGACAGCCTCTAGAGGACATTTAAAGGCACAGTTTGCTATAAGAAAGGGGATGTGTCTCGGGATGTCGTAGCGTAAGCGAGAGAGAGGACACAAATGACAACAATTCTTCCAGAGAGGTATTTCATTTTGAACTTCCAGGTAATACAAGACTAAAGAGGACGACAAACCAAACGGTACGAAGCCACACTGGGGAATGAGACAGACACGGTTTACATACACAGGGAGGCGGAGCTATATGATATGATCTGATATGATATTCCTTTATTTGTCCCACAGTGGGGACATTTAAAAAATCACAGCAGCGGTGCACATCAGAGCATCAATGAAAATAAATATAAAACACAAAACTAAATACTAAAACACTAAATACTAATACTAAATATACAGGGGGGAAATAAAGTAAAGTGCTGAGTAAGCCAGGATCTCCAATCTCGGATCTCAGATCTCCAATCCAGGAGGCGATTGGACACTGAGGAACGAGACACAAGTGGACACAATGAGGTCGATGCTAGTAATCACACAGATGGACACAATTAGGACCGGGGCAGACAATCACAGGGAAACAGGTGACACAAGGGAAAGCAAGTTAGATGTGTGATATTATTTTACGATTAGGAAAATTGGACGGCAAGCTCAGGTTTTGAAAGATGAAGCGAATATGGAAATG
This sequence comes from Liparis tanakae, assembly GCA_036178185.1. Taxonomy (NCBI): domain Eukaryota; kingdom Metazoa; phylum Chordata; class Actinopteri; order Perciformes; family Liparidae; genus Liparis; species Liparis tanakae. The sequence goes on along the minus strand of CM070109.1, from coordinate 17,530,561 downwards.
CCTTCAACTTAAAAAAATGTCTAATGTCCTTAAGGGGTTGACTCCTCTGGTTGCAGAAATAAATCAGATTGTATTGAAGTGAGAAAACGATGACTATACTTCTCTCTTGATTTATTCCACATTGTAAACATGAATGAATGGTCTCAATCACTGGTTTAAAGTTTTATTCAATCCAGCATGATGTTAATTGAGTAAATGATGGTCCAATTTAGAATACAAAAGACCATAAAGTGGGGTATGTTGTTTTCCAACGTTATCCTCTTCTCCAGTTCATCTCTCTTGTGTTACTTCTGGCTCAAAAACAAAACAATATTTCCACCATCAAAATGTCAAAATCGAGGCTTCAAAAACAGTCCACAAACCAATGGGTGATGTAATACTGACTATGTTCTCTTCTTAATACAGTCTGAGTACAACATGGGAACTGTTTATTTTTTCTAATTACATTTTGAGTGTGAGAGAGTGACAGAGCAAGACACAGGCTACAGTAACCTGAGAATGTATGTATTATGGACAAACTTCATTTCTAAAATGGTGCTAAAATACCTCGGGGTCCAGAGATTATTTTCTCTTTAAACGAAAACATCTTAGTAGGGATGTATCCTAACCAAGACTATTTTCACGGTGGATTTATGTGGAATGGGAACTCTGCATGCAGACCATGCATCCACATGCTTTTAGAGGTGAACTGTGAAAGACATTCCTTTTATATCCAGCCAGCGCAGCACTCCAGATTCATTACACCAGTGAGTTTGTCTAAATACCTCCGGGCTCCGGGGTAAGACCTTTGTTAACAGAAAATAAATGCAAGTGAAGATAATATAAATAAATCATACAAAGACCAAGGGTGTGAATTTGAAAATCAGCTGTTTGCTCAGTCAGTTAAGAACTGCGGCATCGCAGGCTCGAGGACAACGTACCACCCAGACGGTAATGGTCAAGTGGAGAGATTTAACAGGACAATCCTGGGCAGTGGCGGTTGGTGGAATTTTTTTGGTAGGGCCATCCAATAAATTTCAGCAAACGCCATATGATTCAATGCAAACAAAGTTTCAAACACGCATTAAATACTTAACATTTATTACAACACTGACATAAGGACATCTTACTCATACAATTCAGTGTATATATATATATATATATATATATTCAGTATAAAATGGATACCATATATGTCAGGTCTTTGTGACGGGGTGAAGCTCAGGCGCAGAGAGGCAGATTGGGACGCAATATGAACAACAAAAAAGCCACTCTTCAATGAGGCAAAACAGTTTACAAAGAACAAGGTCCAGGCAGAGAATCCAGGTTCAGGGCAGGCAGGGTCAAACAGGCAGAACCATCAACACGGACAGGACGACGGGAAAAGGACACGGGACTATGAACAGGAGATGAGAGAAAGATGATGATGATGAGAGAAAGTCTGACACAATATATAGGGGGGAACACAGGTGTACGACATCAGACACTAACGAGACAAGAGTGTCTGAGGGCAGGTGCAGGTAATTAAACAATTAAGACAGAGGACACATAGGAGACACAGAACACAGGAGAAACAGAACAGGGGGTTACAATATAATATAAATCCATCCATCATCCATCCATTATCAATTCCGCTTATCCTCATTAGGGTCGGGGGGAGCTGGAGCCGATCCCAGCTGACATAGGGTGAAGGCAAGGGACACCCTGGACAGGCCGCCAGTCCATCTGGACGAGGGATAGCGATGTTCACTTTGCCCAATATGGCTGCTTGACGGAGTTCTCCATGAGTGTCCTGGTTTTCTCATGTTTTCTCAATTCTTCAGAGAAGTGTTTCATGTTCCTTACTCCCGTAACTGTCCATGAGGGATCTGTACCTGTTATAAAGCACGACAGCATCCAGCTCGCCAAACCTTCCGGGTGCACCGGTTTCTACATGCTCCATGTGCCACTGCTTCAGCCAGTTCTGTTTTAGGTGCGGTTAATCTGGGCTCAGTTGTTTTATCTTATAGTTTCTTCGCCAAAGTTCTTCTCTCAAACGGGTCTTGGAGGAGAGATTTTTGCGAGTCGGGTCATCTCAGAAGCGAAATGCTCATCCTCACGCTCCTGATGTCATACCGTAAAAAAAAAAGTGCCTTTTGGGCCTGATGACTTTAGCTCAAAGCTGAACCTATTTTAGGACGCGGATTGGCGAAATTGTATATCACTCATTTATATCTTTAATCATTATTAGGCTAAGTTGCTTCTTAAATCCACCTCTTCTGGACCAAAATGATTCGGCCCCATGCAACTGGGACATGCAGACAATAGGAGAGGACGTGCAGGAAGTGCAGGAAAAGCCTATATTTTGTGCAGATATCCTATTTTACAAAGATTATTGGGTATATTCCATATATCCAAAACACAAATATTGACAATTTGTATAATTTATAAATATTATTATTTTTAATTTTTTTTTGTGGCCTTAAAGTGTGTTGGGTCCGTGGCCTTCTATTGGCCAGCCGCCACTATAGAAAGGAGATATTAAACAAGCTCACCTATGCAAAACGGTACAAGAAGAGCCTTCCACCTCTTGTTCAGGACATTCCCACGACTAACTATTGACTAACTATTCCAGCTAACACCAAAGACTGGAACCCTCAGACCACCAGCAATACATTAACAAATGGAAAAGTGAAATGCAAGGAGATCTACAGAGAAGGGGAACATTCAGAAGCTCTGTGTTGGAATGAATCCACGGGTGGAACAGGCCAACTCTGCAGACTGTATCTGTAAAGTACAGTTCCATTCCTCCACCACCAACCAGCATCCATACATGGCCAAGGCAGGGACATGACGGCAGATGACACTTAAAAAACCCACATATTAAAGGCTTTCTCTCCTGCAGGCTACTCTACGTCATTGCTCTAGTCATTGCTCTCCAACTCGTTTCATTATGCATGCCTCTCATATTCTGGCCAGAGACTATCAGAACTGGATGTAGTCACTGTGACCGCACCCAGTGGTTTTTTGGACAACTGTTTTTAAGCCTTCAATCTTTTTATTGCTACTAGAAGTGACAAGAGGGTGAAGCCAAGAATGAATTTAAGGCTGTTTTAAGCAACCAAAAATGTTACAATGAAACACCCTTCTTAAAGGGTAAGTATTTAAAGACAAAACAAGGACAACTTACAGACCGAACAAATCATGTTAATAACAAGCCCTGCCCTAAAGCATACTCCTCTGTCTTGTCTATTTGACTTTAATATGGACAATCATTTACTAAATAAACATCATGCTGTATGGAAAAAGACTTTAAACTAGAGATAGATACCATAAACTCATGTTTGCAATGTTTACAATTCAGTTTATTTTGTGTAGCCCAAAATCCATCCATTATCCATCCATTATCAATACCGCTTATCCTCATTAGGGTCGCGGGGTCACTGGAGCCTATCCCAGCTGACATAGGGCGAAGGCAGGGGACACCCTGGACAGGCCGCCAGTCCATCAAGGGCACATATAGGGACATACAACCATTCACTCTCACATTCACACCTATGGGCAATTTAGAGATCAATTAACCTGCTGCATGTCTTTGGACTGTGGGAGGAAGCCGGAGAACCCGGAGAGAACCCACGCTGCCACGGGGAGAACATGCAAACTCCACACAGAAGGGCCGCCTCGACCGGGAATTGAACCCACGGCCCTCTTGCTGTGAGGCGAGCACTAGCCACTACACCACCGTGTAGCCCAAAATCACAAATTATACATCTACCTCATACACATACAACATCCATGTCCCGAGACCAGAAAAAAGATCTCCCAACATAAAAAAAAGGAAAAAGGTGAAGAAGCCTTCAGGAGAGTGTGGCAGCAGGGGTGTGGTTAAGCTCAGCTGCAGAGTGGATTGCGGGGGGGGGGGGGTTAAGCTCAGCTGCAAAGTGGATGGAGCGGGGGGTGGTTCAAGGAACAGTGCTGGGGTGGGTAAGTGGCCTCAGCTGTGATCAATCAGGGTTTTGTTTCTCTTCCATATAATAGCAGGAGTAGCTGGGGAACGGGAGAGAGAGAGCGGGGAGCAGACGGGAGTGAAAAGGAAACCCAAGTTAATAAAACCCTTTACACTGCCACGCTTCTGTGTGTTGCCCTCATTTGTAACCGTCCTACACTCACAACTGCTACTGAGAGCAACAGAGGAGGATCCCTCTCCCGGATGGACAGAAGCAATAGATTGTTGTGTATTGGTGTTTCGGGACCGCCTTGAAAACGAGAAGTTTCAACTCAAGGACTTTATCTTAATAAATGTATGTGTGTGCATTCAATTCAGTTTATTTGTATAGCCTAATTACACAAATTACAAAATTTGTCTCAGAGTGCTTTACAATCTGTACATATAGACATCCCTGTCCCAAAACCTCACATCGGATCAGGAAAAACTCCCAAATAACCCTTCAGGGGGAAAAAGGGAAGAAACCTTCAGGAGAGAACAGAGGAGGATCTCTCTCCAGGATGGACAGAACAATAGATGTCATGTGACCAGAAGTACAGATTTAGAGTTAAAATGCATTCAATGAATATGACAGAGTGTATGAAAACCGAGTGCATGAATGTAAAACAAATCCAAATAGTAAACAACCAATGTAATATGAATAACCAAAGATTGGAGAATTTGTCTTTATTCTTTGTCCGATTCTCTTTTTGAATGGAGAAAGTACAAATTAGTGTTTTCCCACCAGCAACAGTGTATTGGTTAGATGTTGTGTCCGTAGTGGCAGCGCAGAAACTAAATGAGCCACGTATTTGTGTACTTTATTGCACACTTAGACAAACAGGACAGGTTTAGCACAGGGATGCATTGAGATCAGCAACGCAACTTTATGCTGAAGGCGGTTTTAGTCTACTACTAATAAAACTAGCAGAGCGTTCTCTTTACGTCGGTAAAATGTTCTTACACATATAGAACACATCTGCTTATACCACCACTCTTACTACTTCATTTACGCTGGCGACATCCTGCACATTCACACAACTCTCATTCTCACAGGTTACATGTGGTTACGATGCTGATACTTCGCTCGCATGGCTGGGTGATGCACGATATCCCCTTCGAGACATCATGACATTCCACTTGTGCTACTCCGATAGACGATGCTTGTTTACTTACTAAAACTAAGAAAAGAGATCACATTACTCCTGTATTAGCTGCTCTGGACTGGCTACCCGTGAAATCAAGAATCACATTTAAAATTCTCCATCATATTGTAAGGAGCTTGTAGTACCGTATTGCACCACTAGAGAGCTGCGCTCACTAAATGCGGGGCTACTTGTGGTTCCTACAGTCTTAAAAAGTAGGATGGGAGCCAGAGCCTTCAGTTATCAAGCTCCTCTTTTATGGAACCAGCTTCCACCTTCAGTCCGGGAGGCAGACACAGTCACCACATTCAAGAGTAGACTGAAGAAGTTCCTCTTCGATAGTCTTATAGTCAGGGCTGAATCAGGTTCACCTGGTCCAGCCCCTAGAGATGCTGCTATAGGCTTATAGCTGCTGGGGGACGTTTAGGATACACTGAGCACCTGTATCCTCTTCTCTCTCTCCTTATGGATGATTTTTTTTATCTCCCTATTACACATGACTAACTCTGCTTCCTCCCCGTAGTCCCTGTGACTTCACATCTTCACATCTGGACTATACAAATAAACTGAATTGGATTGAATCTTATAGGGTCCATTGGACCTGGCTGGGTCTGATGCCATGGCCCTGCTGATGCTCCGCCCACTCCTCCTCTCTACCTCCATCTGCCTGATGGACCATGGAGGTCTGGATCATGGTCCATGACTACTACCAACTATTCATACACTCTGTCATATGCATTGAATGTGTTGTTACTCTATAATGATTCCTTCTGGTCACATGACATCTATTGCTTCTGTCCATCCTGGAGAGGGATCCTCCTCTGTTGCTCCCCTGAAGGTATCTTCCCTTTTTTCCCTATGAAAGGTTTTTTTCTATTCTTTGGGAGTTTTTCCTGATCTGATGTGAGGTCCTGGGACAGGAATGTCTATATATGTGTACAGATTGTAAAGCCCGCTGAGGAAAATGTGTACTTTCTGATAATGGGCTATACAAAATAAACTGAATTAAGAAACTAGCGTAGGAGGCAATGTCCAATTCCTGTTATTGTGTCCATTGTTAATGAGGCTCCCACGTGTAAATGTCAGTGCATGAGTCATCATCTAGTTGCATTGCAATTAGTATTGCCAATACCATTACTGCTTTTATTATCAGGATTCTATTCTATTTGCTATTTACTAGATTTTTATTTCTTTATATATTGCACTCTCAATAGTAGTTCTCATTATGGTTAAACAAATAGTTTTTATGATTTTCAGGAAGGCGTTACTTTTCAAAATGGCGTTTGTAAAGATAAGGTTCACCGGGATAAGAAGCTCCCCCATGGGCATCAAAGTATGTTCTCCATCATCTTATGTTCACACAATAGCATAATATTTAGACAAAAAGATTATCATTATTTAATTGTCCAACCAACGTTAACTGGTTTTGTTACGATAACAACGTTTAGCAACTTTAGCTTGCTGTAGCTAGCTAGCTTGATCCCTTCGCTAAAAAGCATTTAGCTACAAAGCAACAACATGCAAGTGAGGAACTATCATCAGCCAATGTCAGTATCAGGACTGAAGACACACTCAGCTCCAAGGACCTTACACAAGAGGTACGTTAGCCATAACGCACCTGTTTACAGTCCTCGCTGACCTTTTTAGTACAGCATATAGACTGTAGATAAGAACCAGATACTCTGTTTCATGGTCGATTTGGCTCTAACTGGACTATCATTTACTAAATGAGCTTGGTTCTGTATTGAAGAAGACTTGAAACTAGAGATTGAGGCCATAAACTCATGTTTATGTGACACCCACCAATGTGTGGTCACATGGTTGTTGGTGTGGTTTGGTTTCATGTGTAGCCAATATGTTTTTTCACAGTTTGCACAGAGAGTTAAATAACTGGCTGACATGCCTTTAATCCGGGTGTGGTGTACATTCTGGGTTGTATCCAGCTGGAGACCGGAGAAGTGATTTATGGATCCTTTTGTCATCAATCTGCTGGGACAGGCGAAATGAACCGGATTGAGGTTGTCTCGGCTTATTTGTTTGTCCTGTTTGCAGGTGGGTGAATAGGTGTTCAACGTTGAATAAATCTCGCTAAACAAACATGTTATTACGGGTAGTTTAGTAAACAGGAAATAGATTCCTGCAAGAATGTATGGATGTGTGTGTATCGGTGAGTAGCTTGATATGCCGGTGTGCTGTGTTCACATTTTATTTCCGTTTACATGAGGCAAGATGCGTGGCAGTTATTGCTTGTTTTGGCTAACTGAGTAAACAGACATTATAACTCAGTCATAAGACTAAGTGTTGAAATGGATAAATAGACCAAATGTGTGATTGTATTATTGAAAGTAGTTTTGTAAGTCTTTTTTTGATGAGCTACAGTATAAAAATGCATCACTGATGTCAAGCAGATTTCTTTTGCATATGGTGAATAAATTGCAATTCAGTGAACTGGATTGAAGTTGCCCTGTCTATTTTTTTAGTCCCGTTTGCAGAACCATATCATCTATATTCTACCACGTGGTACCTGTAACATTTACACATTTTACTGACGGAATAAATCAAATAATAAGTAACTTTTTTATAGACGTCTATACAATCAGATATATGTTTGCAACCAGAGGAGTCGCCCCCTGATGGTTAGTAGAGAGAATGCAAATGATCCACACTTCCACATTGGCTTCACTCGGCAGAACCAGAGGTGGCTGCCTAATATAAAGAGACAATTCATTAACCTTTTATTAGTGTGGTGTTGATGTTGATTTGGTAGTTTTATACAATATCAACAGCCACAATTTGAATTACATTACAGTTCATATCGCAGAGTCAAACGGGATGATGTCAACATAATTCTGAAGTGCAATTTATGTAGATTTCTCTAACAACATCGCTTCAACGTAGATAAATATACAAAACATTAGTGCAGGGTCCCCAAACTTTTTCCTGTGAGAGCCACATACATGTTCCCTTCTCTGATGGGGGGCCGGGGTCAATTTGTAACAGAAAAAGTTTGACGATCTCAGGGGTGCCTAAATGTAAACATTTATTGTTTTCCAGAATGACACACTTAACCAAATATGAATAACCCTTTCCGGGCTCTTCATACGTTCTATTTGAAAGGGGCTAGTCTAGGATTCGTTTGGCCAGACTGAAAAGAAAATCATAATGTGTCTCTGGTATTGTTCAGGGGGCCGGGCCAAATGTGGAGACGGGCCGCAATGGCCCACAGGCCATAGTTTGGGGACCACTGCATTAGTGTAAAACTTGAATTGGATAATAGCTGGCTAATTCAACACCATGATAGGTCTGGAGCACTCATAAAAAAAATGCATTCATTGGGGATGCCGGAAGTGAGCGGCCAACAGTAACGCAAAACTGTACAGATTCTTCAAGGAATCTCAATTTTTCTCTTTGGCGTTTGACTGGAAAGCTTTTATTTTGAAACCTCGCAGCAGGAAGCTCGCGTGACTACTACAGGTGACTTGTTGGCTCATGATAAGCAGGAGCGCGCTGAGGTGCGGGGCACCACACACGCGGAGAGGCAGTGCAGCTCAACCCGCTGTCAGCGGCTGATGAGAGATGTTTCCCGAGGAGCTCGTGGGAGAAGCTTTGGAATTTTTTTAAACATCTACATTTTCTGATGTTTCATGTGTGATGGCTAATGTGTCATTGGTTGATGTGGGAGTTTTGTTTCTCATCGTGGTGACAGCATCTTTGGCAAACGGTGAGTAGATTAGACTTTTTACTGATATTTTTTATTAAATTCAAATTATGCTCATATAGATTATACGAAGACACTTTATGACCACAGTTTGCATTTACGTTAATAAGAAATCATAAAACCAGTACAACAGTAACATTTAAGTTTATTCATTGTTGCAATTTGCAAATAATTGGTGAATCGTTAGTGTCGGTGCAGCGAGTCGCCCGCAAGGCAGGTTCTAAAAATAGTCAACATTGAGCTCCATCAACAACAAATATGCACTAATTGCCGGGCATTGGGACTTTGGGGAGGCTGCTGCGCGGAGGGCTTTCTCGCTCTGCAAGTTAGGTCTCTCTCAAAGACAGCCAGGAGTACAGCCAAGGAGTTCAGCTCAAAGTCAAAGATGCACGGAGTGAACTTGTAAGTCCAGGTAGTTACAAAGACTACAGTTAGTTGGTAACGATTGCTACCTGCTTACATTTAGCTTTACTTGAGGCAAATGAAAGAGAATACCAGTGAGAAACTGTCTCCAGTGAGCGAGAGTGTGAAAGAGTCAATTCGAAATACAAGAAATAACTATTGACATCTCTCTATTCTTTTCATTTTTATATATAATTATATTATTTTTTCCATTGAATGGTATATTTGACACTGAACTATTTCATCTTTATCTCAGTGATAGAGTCCAAATGAGCATACAATATCACTATAACACTGACATTATGTCTCTAACAATGGATATCTGGGGCTCTAAAAAAATTCAACAAACAACGGGAAGATTATATCAAACAAGTAGTCCTTTTGATTATTTTGTACCCTTAAAGTAGCTCTCAGTTTCAGAAAGGTTGGTGACCCCTGGTCGCAAAGATAATGACAAATGCATGTGTTAGGTAACATGAGCCCACGGTCTTCTCTCCTTTTAAATTATGTTTTGATTATGGGTAAAAAAATGTTTACTCACAATTACCTGTTTGGTATCTCGATTAAATTACATAAATTAAGGGTTGGACAACATATAGGCATTATATAAATATTTAAAGAGAGTCTTATATTTTGGATACAGTAATGTTGTTATATGACATTAGAGTTGTACCCGGTTTTAAAAGCTGAATAAAGTAAAATGACCTACTTTTTTGTAGTTTAGTCTTATCGGGCTGTTCTTTTATTTGCCTTTACAAAGTCATTATATTAACATTACTGGTGATTATTATTCAAAAATATAATTGTATTCAAAATATAGTCAAAACTGATTTAGACAATAATGCCCAGCCCTATTGAGTTAATCTATCATTTATCAGATGACACTCTTCCACAATCGAATCAGCACTTTGCTGGTATGGACTGCAGCCAGCGTTGATAATACAATCACTGAGGTAGCATTTATATTCTTTATGTATACTTAAAATAAATCAACACATTTATTAAATACTTATTAATGTCATTTATTCTCAAATTGTCGTGATCCAGCAGGTTCATTATCTCGCAAAGATGTGATCCCGAGGAAGGAGATGGAGGCGGCCGCGGTCGAGCTGCTCCTGCCTGGTGGGGCGGAGCACCAGGCCTGCACCACCTGCGACCCGCCGGGCGCCAGGACGCGTTCCAAGAGGTGCACGTGTTACACGTACACGGACAAAGAGTGTGTGTATTACTGCCACCTGGACATCATCTGGATCAACACGCCAGAGTAAGAGTGGCTTACCGTGCGGCTTGGCATCTCTTCATTCCTCATTGGGCGTCTACTTTACTGCGGCTTTGGCCGCACTTTTTGTTTCTTTCTGTACGTTACTTGTCAATCTACATTGTTTTGGTGTCAGTAGGTTACCGGGTGAAAGATGGAAACCAGTTTTTTGTTTCCTCATACATCAGTATTTATATATAGCATAAAGATTACATTTAATCACTTGGAATTAATTTTTACATTCCTGTCATGGTTTTAATTTTATTGGAGGAGAGCTTCACAATCCACAAACATGAAACCTCAAAATATTCAACTTGATATTGCAAGTTGCAAACGTACGTTTATTTGAGCTGCCTTGGGGGATGCCAGATGATACAGTGTCAAGAAGGTCAGCAGACAGATTTAGTGCCTGACGTGACAGAGAGCAGAGCAGTAATTGTTATTTCTGCTGCTACAGATCTTAAATTTAAGGGAAGGGCGAGCGGCTCTCGCTTTCTGAATCCATTTCAGACGTGGTGCATAAATCACATTCAATCCCATAGACTTCCTAACATCAGACCACAGAAACATACCTGGATGAGTGTTACGGACGCCTTTTATTTCACAGCAGCACGTACAACTGTCTTAGAGAAGAGCGATAGCACCTGTTTTGACTGGGTATGAGCTATATTCTTAAAATTAAATTATTAAATATGGCTCATTTCCAGAACAGAAATATCAACGTACATAAAGCCAAGTTTAACATTCTTGTTTCATTTCGATTACATACTTGAGCTGGAGATTTTTACTGAGGGAACTTTAGATATCACTCTGTATCATTCTGGAAAAAAGAGTGCATGTTTTTCAGAATAAAATGAGAAAAATCCTTCAGAATAGAGAATGACAAAACTGGAAAGTTCGGATGTAAGAGCTGCGGAAGTGGAGTTTTCAATTTTCTGTAGTGTGAGAGGTCGATCTGTACAATAGAGTGCTGTAAGAATGAGGTATATTTATAAGTATCCCTTTAGGCGAACAAGGACGTTAGCATCACTGGTTCCCTCACCAATAGGATATGGATTATTGCAGCAAATAAACTTTGTGGCAGAAAAAGGTTTATGATACTTACCCGTTTAGTTAAGCAAGACACGTTTCACCAATTAAAACCCCTTTCATGGTGTCTGAAGTGCAATCGTTAAAGTAAAGAACTAATGATAGGCTAAACAAACTACGCCACGATCACATGATTTTTCGTCTCCCCCATTAAGTCAAAGTAGGACTAGTGTTTTAATGATGACGTTTAGACTCTTTTACAAGTCTTGTATTAAAGCCACTAAAAGCTTCTAAATTGATGAAGTGAACTGGAAGACTGAATTCCGAGTTTCTAGACTCATTCCTTCAAACACTCTATGGCAATTCATAAACCCTACGCAAGCTCACAGAAGGTAATTTCATTATCTTCACATTCTTTCGAGGCCAGTGTGAGGTTAAGGGTTATAGTGCTAAGGCCGTGACACGTGGCCCATGGCAGGCTTTTGCGAGCATCTGGCACTCGAGTTGTCGGTGTGTCTCGCACCGTTCACACTCGTCTGCCCTTGTCGGAGGCTATTTTGGCCCATTCAGCATTTTTAATGGGTGCCGGAAAAGATAAACAGAGGTGAGGAAAGCAAGTAAAGACAAGACAGCGCAGGGAAGGCTCCTCTGGTCTGATATTTCCGATACTCGGAACGTCTTTACCACGATATGGTTATCTGGAAAGAAGCTAGGTTGTGAGTGAGAGAGGTGTAACAAATCAATACAAATACATTGTCTCATGTACGTATCCTCAGAGTTGCTTGTGTATCTGCAGCAGTTTGAATGACGAAAACAGACTACCGCCATCTGGTATGTTTATTTGCTCTCAGATAACTGCAGAAATAACTTCTTATTTGGATGTTTAGCAGTCGGCCTTCATCGCCGCCGGTTCTTTGATGTAGGTTGGGTGTGTCCAGATCTTTGACCTCCACCTCAAGATCAGACGCATCAGTCAGTTGCAGAAATGACTTCAGATGTGTAGCTTACCAATAGCTAGCAATCACAAGTCATTGAATGTGATTGATGCCACTCCTGGTGCAGCTTGGTGGTGTCGGGTTTGTTCTTTAGACAGAAATTGTTAGAAAATGTCACATCTCATTTCCTAATTTAATTTCACTTTGGCATATGATTACCATGAACTGTTCAGTGGAGGTTGAATGTTTCTGTCTGTCCAACATGACTTACATTGAGATTTACTCTTTAGAAAGCTCCTCCAGAGCCCCATGCTCAGTAGTGCTGATTGTGAGTAAACCAACCTTCATATGCTGTAAATCTGTCGAGTTAAATTCCAACAATTTGTGTCGGAAAACACACAAAAAATAAGTTTGATATGTGCAAGCCACATACAAGGTCAAACATGTTTATATAAGTGTGCACAATGTATACCACGGTAAACGGTCATGCTTAAATAGGGACTGGCTAAATAAAGCCAGATCCTTTTGGAACTTGCCTTCTCATCCTTTAATCTCTTGAAAGGGGAACACTTCTTGAAGCACGTTCAAAAGAAAGTACAAGAACACATTGTATTATTTTATTCAAAGCCGTTAGGCACGCATGGCAGTTTAATATGATCCATCTTTTCTCTGTGAATACTTATTCCTTTTTAGAGCAATAAGTGAAGGAAATTCCACCATTTAAAGAGATAGTACAAATACTATTTCACGTTCATTGCGTTTATAGTTTAACAATAATTATAGGTATTATGGTATTAAAATTGAGTTGACAGTGTTCTATCACATGTGTGAGTCATTAGAGACGGTTATTACATTTCTATTGTTTGATGTCAACAAGACTTTGCAGGTGTTATGCCAAAGAAACATTGAAACCAGACATATAACTTTGGTGATAATGTGTAAGCATGTGGCATCTAACATGTTTGTGATTTTGTCTAAGCCAACCAAAGTCACCAGAAACACAACCCTTTGTTTGAGGGAAACACCCTGGAGCTTCACAAACAAGACCAGTAGCTCACATTCCGCGAGTTGCTTTTGATGTGGGACTAAGATACAAAAAAAATAATAGCAAACCCAAGCTGTTTGCTTAAGTTTGTTTTTAGGAGCAGAAAGGAAGAGAATTCCACGAAAGTTCAAACAGCATTCACAATCGACACCGACTCATGCGCCCGTTTCTCCTCAACATATGCCACGTAATGACCACAGGCGTGTGGCGCCTCGTCACCCAAACGTTACCCCGGAACTAGCTGCTGTACTGGTGAACGACCAGTCCAGGGTGTATTCTGCCGAAGTCCAATGACAGATGTAATTGGCTCAAGCCCCGCATTGGATGGATGGAGGAATCTATGTGCTTTATGCCCCCCATGCGCGGCTGTTCGAGAATCATATTGAAGGTTACTAGGCATGCTGGTTTATCAGTTAATCAGGCTTAAACTGTGGTGCATCAATGTATATCGGTAGTCGTAGTGCTATTTCTTTGGTAACCCTAAGTTGGTGATATGCGTTGGTCTTGGAGGAGCTAGACCCAGCTAGTGGTCCGGTGGAGAGCGGGAGGTCCTTGAATCAGAAAGTTGGCGCTTCGATCCCGGGATCCAGGAAAGACGCTTCACCCCAAATTGCCTCGTTGAGCTTTGCCAAGCGTGTTTGAATGTGTTAGTTCATCCTGATGTGCAGGTGGCACCTTGCATGGTAGCTCTTGCCATCCGTTTTTGAATGGGTGAATGATTTTGCTTCAAAGCGGAAGACTAGGAAGGCGCTACAAAAGTAGAAGTCCATCGACTTGATTTTCTCTGCGCCCATCCTCGCTGTGATTTCTGCCTTCGCCACTGACGGGGTGTTCTGGGTCCGCCTGAAGTTCCTCTAAACTCCATCAAGGTCAGGTTGTTCAAAAGAACCACTGTACTCCAAAAGTTAGCAGGTGGTGGGTGCCATGTGGTTTTACTTCACTTTGATGTTGTTTGATTTTGATGTCATTTCATTTCTCTATCTTGGCTAGCTGGTTCTTCATAATAATTTACAGCCACGTAGAGAGAAAATAATAACTTGAGGACAGGGTCAGTTGAAGTAGCTCCTCGCATGCATGCATGGAGCGAGAGCATCAAAGCCCATTTCGGTCCATCATTCCTTCCTCACCAAGCTACCTGCTGATCGTGGCAGCGTCCACTAGTCCAATGGGGGGAAGGACTCAGTTCAAACAATTCAATCGCTGGTTGTCAAAATACTCGGAACGGGAACAGTAACATCATTACCCAGACTGTAAGCTTTTATAATAGTTTACAGACTGACCACAAGTTCCAGCTGTGACCTACTTTTACTGCCATCATTGTGCATGAGAACACTTTTCTTGTACAGTGAGGAAATATTTCCAATATTGTGCATGTGCATGGGCCTATATTCCGTTCCGCCTCTGAAGAAGGGGGTAATGTTTGATTCAACCGTTGGCTTGTTTCTGAAAGTCTGACTGCTTGAAAGGAGTTTATGTCTGGCTTCTCTCTGTGGATGGAGTTTGTGGCAGACTTTAGTAATCTGTTGGATCATTGAAGTTTTAAGATGCGTCTATCTTCAGTCTGTACTTTCATATTGCACTTCTTACAAATCCGTTTGTTCACTTTGCATGGCTTCCCTTTTTACGTAATATCTTAAACTAAACAATTGCCAAACAGTTGCATTAGTTAACGCCGCACACCTTCCCCATACCACACTCTCAAACACGTCTTTGCAATTATCTCAGTCCTTCATCAAAAAGTCAACATTTGACATGATTTTATCAACCAATATATTCACTTTCCACCCATATTTGGTGGTGTTTAGACTTTCAAGAACAACACTTTGACTGTAGTAGAAAGTGTTTACTCTTCTTCACGTATATGTGTTAACAGGGCAGTATGGCAACAATGTAACAGAGCCATAAATAACAATCATATAAACAGAATACCACTAAATCAGATGTATGCTGGCATGTGAGTTACTTTTATCTCAAACGCTACACAAATGGTGATAAGCATAGAGAAAGCATGAGATAACGAGAAAGAGGGATACTGAATATAGCGCAAAAAAGTATTATTGACAGGTCCCCCTCCATTTTCAAGCTTCTGTAAATTTCATCAGATTTGACTGGCGTCACAATGGTGAACATGACCTGAAGTATTTCCTGAGATCTTTAGTACAGCAGTATGTACTATTTACTTAGCTTTTCAAATTAGTATTTTCATAATTTAACTACAAAGCAGTACTCTAATATAATATACCACATGAGTGATCATATACAATACTTTTTGTTAAAATCAGCTGGTTAGTCAGTGTTATAGTTTATTTATTGTCAAGAAGAAAAGGGGCTTGAAAGAGAATCTTTACTAAAAAATAACTTTACTGGCAACATGATTTATGAGTTAGAGTCATCTTGTTTTCGTTCTTCAAATATTTGTGATTACTTTAAAATGTACTTGTTGAATTCAAGACACACTGGCATCAGTTGAGTCGGTAACAATCTCAACAATCCAACAGATGTGAGATGAATCATAACTGCAAAGCGTATGCTAAATAGTTCTAGGAACTATTTCCAGAGTGGTTGAAGTAAGATACATATTAGACGTTTCAGGCTGTGGACTGCATTACTCTGAAAGGTGTTTACGATACTGGGTCCCCATCCTGTGTCCAATAGTGGAGGACAAAACATTAGAAACACCTCAGTATAATGCAGTCCAGTATTATTGTTATACTGCTGGCCACCGACAGAGACCTCTCAAATCACCATAGAGCTCTGTTTATTTCTCAGAGACGCATTGCCAAACATTGTAAATCTTCTGTCCATGACAGTCCATCATTTGTCTAATGTACAGGGTTTCCTATCTGTCTGGTCACTCTGCTCACCGCCTGCGTCCGTGTCTTTTTTCGCAGGCACACGGTACCATACGGCATGTCCAGCTACCAGGGTTCCCTGCGCGTGAGACGCTCCACTGAGCAGCGGAGCCGGGGGGAGGTGGGCCAGCGTTGTGTGTGCGCGCGGCAGACGGACTCTCGCTGCAGCAGCTTCTGCATGAACAGGTAACTCCACCAATGTTCAGCACTGTTTGGTCTTTTTAAGGACATCATTTGGCCTCAACCAATTCCACGTATCTCTTTTAATAACACTTGTAATTTCCATGATCCGATGTGAGGTCCTGGGATAGGGATGCGTATGTTTACAGATTGTAAAGGCACATATATATATATATATATATATATATATATATATATATATATATATATATATATATATATATATATTTATATATTTTTTTAATAATACTAATAAATATGAATCATAAATATGAATATAAAAAAATAAATATTTTAGATAACATAAATAATCAATAATTAAAAGCCGGTAATCTATTAATTTATTTAAAAATAATTCCAGGTCAAATACAAATTGAAGAGATGATTATACAGACTTTGAAACTGCAGTCGCTGGTATGGCGATCAATCTACTGACAAAAGATTAGTTTTCGCATCCATGCCTGCTCGGGGGCTGGCAGAGCTGTTGCAGCGGCAGTCCTCAGCCAATTACTCTCTAATAATCCGTTCACACCAAAAGTGTTGCGGATTTTTTGCGCAAGTAGAACCCATGCAAAGTCAATGCACAGACACAAACCGGGCTCTGCGAATAACGTGAATAGAGTGAAGCGAAAAATTGTTAAATCTAACTGTCTGATGCTACTCTATTAGCGCTGGAAGCGGCAGTTAGCGAGACGTAGTCGGTGAAAGTCACCGACCTGTAATGAACCTATGGATGATGTTATGAAGCCAAACATGAGGGTGTTAGATGTCCGACATTTGTGGGATTTTCACAACAAGTATGAAGCAGAAATAGTTGTTATTTCCTCCATGGTGGATGGCAGAAATGATAACTGGTTCTGTGGAGTAAAGCCACGCCCCCTCTAAGGCGCGAATGACGCAAATAAATCAAAACTTGTCGAGCAAGTAAACTCCCGCGAAAAGTGTTGCGAATATTCGCAGCGCTTTGCGCAGCATTAATCAATAATGGACGTTGGAGTATTAAAGAGAACCTTAAAAGATCTGAGCCCATCCTTTTCATTTGCATGCGCAAAACTACCAACTATTAGTTAAACTAAATTTAAGCAAAATTGGATACAAATTAAAATGTGATCAAAGTGGCTAACTCCACATGTGTGAATAGACTGATTCTAAGTTTGATGTTTTCGGAAAGATATATTGGTGGAAAAGCTTTTGGTTTATGTTGGTCTTTGAACAATGCCGAAATGGACCTGTTCAAGTGTCGCCTTAACTGTGTTTTCTTTCCAGCAGGCAGAAGAGACCAGCCCGAGCAGCGCCTAAAATAAACAAGAGGATAGCATCTCTGCGCAGTGGGCCTGAAATGGACATATAAGTGACATGCTCTTGTCTTTTACATGAGGCATCCCATCTTTTACTCAGTGCCTGGTCATCAGACTAATGGATGTATAAGCTGCTTGCACAAAAACAGAAATCTCTCTTACCGCCTGTGTCTGCTCGCCAGGTGTGGACAATGTTTTTCATTATTCCGTCACAGCTGAGGAATGGTTCATATGGTACGCTTGTGTCAACCATTAAAGACTTGTTAGAGTTCTCACGTGTCCATGCCGCGTGATGTGGAGATCACTTCAAGAGCTGCTGCCATCCGAGTCCACCACCTCAACTTATGATGTTAGAATATTGGATTCTTTACAAATTCAAAACTTGTCGCAGTCACTGAAACGTCCATTATATAATTTTTTATTAGGTTGTTCCATTAGTTATTTCAGTGAATTACTCCTTTATTTCCGTGAGATTTATTGGACGAAAGGGGACTTTTATTAAGCTATAGTCTTGTGAATATGAAATGTCTTTCAATATATATAGGCTCTAAATTATATTTTCGTACAGTATGTATATGTACAATAAAGGTGTATAAGATGTTGTATATAGAATGATGTATTTGATCATGCTAATCAACAGTCTTCTGTGGTGGTAATAATAATAATAATAATAATAATAATAATAATAATAATAATAAAACACAATGTAATAATGTAAACTTTATTGATCCCACAGTAGGGGAATTCTTCTCTGCATATCATCTGTTTATTCTTAGAATGTTTGAGCTGGCAACTATTTTCGCAATAAGCCTTACACACCTGGGGCACGGCGAATACACAACAATACTAAATACTCGCCTTCGAATTTTATGTGACTAAAGCTTTTATTGTGAAAGGTAAGACCTGGTACGCTCTGCTTTTGTCAAGGTTGAAAGGATTATAACGAAGTTTATGTCTTGGTTTCAGACTGTTGTTTTATGAATATAAGAGCAACTCAACTGGATCCAAACATGATTGTTTGAATTTATTTGTGGGTTCATATAATAAATAATTATAATACTATTTGGTGCAAAAGTTTTTATGACAACAGCAATTGTGTGCAAATTAAGAGCACACAAAAAACACCGGTGGGTAAAGGCCTCAAGGGTTTATTTACGATACATAGACCATGAACTGGAAGCTACCTATAAAAGAATGACGGCTTGAGTGTAAAAACACAGGACGCTAAGCAATGCAAAAGCAGTGTTGCTAAAAAATACTCCCTATGATCATGACCTATTCAATTTATTTCACTTTATTTTGTAAAGCCCTAAATCACAAATTTGCCTCAGAGGGATTTACAATCTGTACACATACGATATTCCTGTCACATCGGATCAGGACAAACTCGTAAAAAACTGAAATCAACTTTTATGGGGAGAAAAGAGAAGACAACTTCAGAAGAGCAACACAGGAGGATCCCTCTTCCAGGATGGACAGAAGCAACAGATGCCATGTGTACAGAATGAACATTGTTAGAGAGTTACCACACATACAATGAATATGACAGAAATTGTGAAAAATTGGTAGTATGGACCACAACCTCCACAATCCATGAAACAGAAGGAGGAAGAGAGGAGGAGGAGGAGGAGGAGGAGGAGGAGAGGGATTTGGCTAATCAGATTCAGATGCACGCAAAATCCAATCCAGAGTTTACAGACTGGGCGGTTAATGCCCTTTGTCGTGATTAAATGACGTCATACAGAGTTTCACAAAGGGGTTGCTCCACCATCAAGAGGCTGTCTCTGACCAGCCAAGTGGAATGCACAGACCCGACTACTTACGGAGAAGTGTACAAACATTTTCAGTTCACCATGAAACTGTGGCGGGTTTACCCACACTGTGGCAGGCTGGATGTCAGATCACTTTGATGTCAATTTATCAAGGCTACACACCAGTTGATTATGAATGGATATAGAGCAAACATGTTATACCCCCATATAGACATTATCAAGAATAATCTACGACCGTATTACCTAGACGTTGTCACTCTATCACCATAAAACCTGAAAGTGGGGAGACAAAAAATATCTGTCCCTCATCCTAATCCTGTCTCGTAGGCTGTGGAGAGATATGTGTAGAGGAAATATGAAAGCAACATAAGAAGGATATGATCAAATCATGAATCCGAATCCAACATTGTTAAGCCATAAAACAACACAAATATGGAAAAATATACACATCAATTTGATAGAATTTCTCAGACAAATTCAGTTTAGGCTTCAAGATTCAAGGTTTTATTTGCCATTTGTGTTTAAACCAACAGTCCAGACCCATTGTAAATATAATGCTGGGCTCTCCGAGCCAACAGTTTAGAAATAACACTATAATAAGAAAGAAAACATACAAAATATAAAAGAAAACACTATACAAAAGGTAGTAATATGTACAAGAACAGGAAAGGTGCTACTATGTAGAGTTTTTGATACAGTTTTAAATTACAGATATAACATGTCACATATTGCACATGATAAGTGTAGTGAGGTAGTGTTGGGTTATAACACATATTTCAATAGTTTTGTTTTGCCATCAGTCTGACTGCTGCGCTCTGCTGTGTCTCAGATTGTACGTGCAGTGTTTGTGCGATCAGAAAGTGAGCTGCAGAGTGAGTCTCCGATGATTCCCTCTGCTCTTTTTTCAACAGCGCTGCACATACATGGAGTCCATGGAAGGAAGTGTTGTCCCTGTGATCCTCTCTTTGCAGAGCCTTCCTCTCTGCCTGTGTGGTGTTGCCATACCAGACAGTGATGCCTGCGCTAAGGATGCTCTCTACCGGTCCTTTGATGGCCTGGGTGTGTAGACAGTTCAGACCAGCTTTCCTGAGCAGCCTCATGTAGTAAAGCCTTTGCTGGGCTTTTTTCACTGTGGCTGTGTTGTTTAGAGTCCAGCTCAGGTCAGATGTAACCTGCAGTCCCATGAATCTGTAGCGGTCGGCCCTCTGCACCTCAGTCCCTTTGATGATAAGTGGCTGTAGAGGGGGAGGATCCTTTCTGAAATCCAGTCATATTTATTTGGTCTTGTCTGTGTTGAGGATGAGGTCGTTCTCCTCTCTGTAAACTAGAATGTTGTTTACCG
Source organism: Liparis tanakae (assembly GCA_036178185.1). NCBI lineage: Eukaryota > Metazoa > Chordata > Actinopteri > Perciformes > Liparidae > Liparis > Liparis tanakae. The sequence goes on along the minus strand of CM070109.1, from coordinate 17,509,642 downwards.
ACATTGGAGGGGGTCAACAGGTCCGGGACCGTATACACTATTTTCATGTGATCAAGAAACACAGATAACTACACCGGTGCTTTAATGCAGTGTTGAACGTTTTTAAACAAATCAATCACGATGAATCTTATGCTTTTAGCACTGGGTATTGTCTTTACTGCTGGAAAGGTCAATATTCACACTTAGAATTAGAAAATACTAATTATAAATACATATTTTGATCAATTAAGTTTGCTTACTATCTTTCTGAAATTGGAGTTAAAGTATATTCATTAAATTACTTGAAATTCAGGTTTGGGTTTGCATCAGACTTAGCATGTTTAGTCTCCACTGACTCTTAGAGCACTATAGAGTTGAATCAGGAGAGACCAACAAATAAACAAAGGATAATTGTTTAATATTAAGAGATGTGTGGTGAAGTCTTTAGAGAGTCTTTGTTGTTTGGACTCTACAGGGAGATTTGAAGTGGAGTCCAGACCTGGTCGTGGCTGATGAGGATGATAGAATGATGAGTTGATGAAGCTGTTGGACCTGTGAAGACTGGGCAGAGATGGGGAGGTGGAGGGGTTCTTATTGGATAGAGGAGAACAAATCTAGACAGCTGGTGTCATGTTTGTCTGACTCAAACAATGACAAAGTAAATCATTCAATTAAGTTTATTTTATATCGCCCCAAATCAAGGCAAGAGGCACAAAGGATGAGGCAGGGCCAGCTTCAGACACAGCCCTATGAGGCGAGAAAAAAATGCAGTCCTTGAGATTTCCCGATTAAAGATAACTCTGAGATTCTTTACGGTGGTGTTGGATGCCAGGGCAATGCCATCTACAGAAACCACATCACCAGATAATTGTTCTGGGCTGAGTAAAATAACTTCTGTTTTGTCTGAGTTTGCCATCAGGAAGTCGCATGTCAGCCATGTTTTTATGTCTTTAAGACATGCTTGAAGTTTAGCAAGCTGGTTGGTCTCTTCTGGCTTGATCGATAAACAGATATTGAGTATGATCTGTATACAATGACAGTTGATGGAGTGTTTCCTGAAAATATTGCCTAAAGGAAGCGTATCTAAGGTAAATAAAATGAGTCCAAGCACAGAACCTTGTGGAACTCCGTAACTAACGTTGGTGGTCATAGAGGCTTCATTGTTTACAAATACAAATTGAGATTGATCTGATAAATAGGATTCAGACCAACTTAGTGCGGTGCCTGAAATGCCAATCGGCTGATCCAGTCCCTGTAATAGGATGTCATGGTCAATGGTGTTGAACGCAGCACTAAGTCTAACAAGACCAGTACAGAAATGAGTCCTTTATCTACTGCAATTAGGAGGTCATTTGTAATTTGTAAAAGTCTCGGTGCTGTGGTGTTTTTTAAATCCTGACTGAAACTCCTCAAATAAACTATTATGATGTAGAAAGTCACACAACTGATTTGCGACCACTTTCTCAAGGATCTTGGAGAGGAAGAGGAGGTTGGAGATCGTCTCTAGTTAGCCCTCTCTGGATCCATAGTGGGGTTCTTCTGGAGAGGTTTAATTAAAGTTACTTTGCTGATTGTGGCTTTGAGTTTAAAACTGTCAAAAATGTGCTGTTTATTTTGTTAGGAGGCTGTCCACATTGTTATGAGATTATGGATCTAGATCAAGTAACACCACAACATGATGAAATCTCACAGCTACATCATTTGACCTTTTACCCTGAGGGAAAGGAGGTGTCATAATTCTGCCCTCAATCACAGGAGTTGGCTGAATTCCTGCCCCATGAGACCTGACGATGAAGCGTCATACCACAGGTGATGAGTTCTGAAGTTGACCTGAAACATTGCAATTTTCGGTCTTTGATTTGTCTGCTGCGGCGGCTCAAATTCCAACATGCTGGAACGAGCTACATGAAACATAAAACATGAAACATGAAACATGAAACATGAAACATGGTCCAATAACTGGTTATTATGAGCTTCCCAATACATACAATCCAATTGACCACATTTTGCGATTTCCAATAACTTTTGCTTGCCTACTATTACAAAATGAAATAACAAGACAGCACAACTAGAAACCGGTTCGTAATCTGCATGAAAACAGTTAAACCCAGAAGTGAAGTTAACTAAATAAAGAACTGTATTCAAATAACTCTATTGTGGACTCGCCTCAAATAAGTGTTAAGCAACCATGCCCGCAAATCACTTTCAGAACTCTTGCACAAATAAGATAAATGTCTGACATCTGGCCACAATGAAATGCAAACAGAAACAGCGAGTATTTGTTATAGCTTGAACAACAAAAAGACCGAGCAGAATATATAACTGAAGACAGGATGTAGAGAGGTGCCTTTGAATGGTGATACGACCGCTAAGCTCAGAAAAAAAAAGTGTTAGACTACAAAGTCACTAGCATTGAATCATTAAAATGCTTTCTCATGTAGTTTTGTATTTTCAAGCAAAAAGTTGAATGTATTTGAATGTCTTTTATTTTATTATATATTATAATCAGCCTGATGGACCATGATGGTCTGGATCGTGGTCCATGCCTATAATACCAACCATTCATTCTGTCATATTCATTGAATGTTTTGTAACTCTGTAATGATTCCTTCTCTACACGTGACATCTATTGCATCTGTCCATCAGGGGAGAGGGATCCTCCTCTGTAGCTCTCCTGAAGGTTTCTTCCCTTTTTTTTTCCTATCTCTTGGGAGTTTTTCCTGATCCGATGTGAGGTCCTGGGACAGTCATATGTGTGAAGATTGTAAAGCCCTTTGAGGCAAATTAGTATTTTGGATTAATGGGTTATACAAAATAAACTGAATTGAAACCAAACTAAACTAAATGATGATTCCACCTCTAAAATGTTGACTTTAAAGCAACCTTAAAGAGAAAATTTGTAGGATTCAGTGGTTTCTTAAGGTCTCTGCTCACTCCCCCCTTTCCAAGTATGTAGGAGAACTAAAGTAACCTTCGGGTAACGTTAACACACAAATGGCTCTCTCTTAGAGCCAGTGTTTGGTTTGTCCATACTGGACTTCCAGTAGAAACATGGCAGTACAACTCGATGGCTATAGAATCACTGGTTTGAGTTACGATGTAACCGAGCACTTTCTGCTCGAACCCTTTTGCTAGAAGGGAATTAAACTAGAGGTAAGCCAGAACAATGCCACACACAGGCTGGGACTGATTGTTAGAACCCTTGGCTTCCATCAAGTTTGTTTTGTTCAAATATTTATTTGCAGGAATGTTTTAGTTTCGTGCCTCAATTATTTGACCTGGTTGTCAGCGAATTTCATTTGATATGTATCCCGTGATACAAGAATAATCATTATGGTTCATGGGGAAATAACCAGCTGCTCTTTCCAAAACAGTGCAGATAAGGTGGATTTAATGGTATCCTTTTTCACACTCCATTTGTACAAGTTATCATCTGGTTGTTTTTGCTGGATTTCTTTCAAAGCTAATTCTCACAGAGCTTTATTTTTAGACTTCATGTTGAGTGGAGAATTTCTGTGTTGTGAAAGTGGAAAAAAATCCCTGCTGTTGGCATGAGTTAATACCATTTAAAATACACTAAAGATTGCCACCAAAGTTCGTGAAAAATTCATTTTATTTGAACTCTTTGTGTGGCTTTGAACCATGCACAACCTGTAAGGTGACCTTAAGACTGCGGCTCTTTGCACTCTACACACAGCTTTTCAATTAAGCTAGACCCAGAAATCTGACCCAGCTGTATGTCTTTACAACACAATCCTCTGGAATCTCTACTGTCAGGCTGGATTAGATGTTCTGAAGCTTGTCCTGGTTCAACTTTGTGTAACAGTACTACTCGTTACCCGGAGAGGTTTAAAGGAGATTCTATGTAAAAACCTGTGGCGCTAACATGAGTGGAGTGCGTTGGCATTTGTATGCTGCGTTAGCTACTGCCGGTATACTAAATGAAAACACAGGCTGCTTTTGCTTTTAAATGATTGCAACATAAAGAGTTTACGGGAACAGTGTTGCTCCTTCATTTGATTGTCTTCTGTTTCGATCATCAGGTGTTGAGTTTGTTCACTTTGTATTCTGAAGCTTTAGTTTCTATCTCTATTTTCGCTGCTAACTCAGTTTCATAGTCTAGTTGTGTCCTACAGACACATATTTAGATTTCTTCTGTCTTCAGGCAATGTGCAGTTAGTGAAAGAGTTAGTTTGACAGGTATGTCTGATGAGTTGGAGGAGCAGCGAAGAGCGGAAAATTCTATTTGACCCCTTATCCATCTCAATATCAAAGCCTTTTCGAAGTTATAAATTCACCTTTCTCTGAAGTCTCCTTATTATTGGACCTAGTTTGAAATCTCATATAGTTTTTTTAGATATTGACCAAATTCAAAGGATGTGGCTCGGCACTTAATTACTAGACCAAAAAACTGTTGTACTAATCACCACAAAACCTGCAGGATATGTATCGAGGGCACGGCAAATGCAAAAAAAGAGCGTTTTGCTTAACCCAAACCAGATTCTTAATCAGATATTGTCTGTCCAATCCATACAAAACGGGCAGGATTCGTTTTCATGACAATGTACTGTACATGTCCATTGAAAATCGCTCAATATGGGAGGCAACTGGTTCGAAGACAATTTGTTTTTTTTAAACTTCCGAATGCCAAGAAACATGATTCACTTTGAGAATTCAATTATTGAAATACTGCATAAATTGTAATGATGTGACAACAAGTCTGTGATAGGTTTCACTCCTCCTTAAGTGATCCGCTTAAGTGATCGTTCTCAGCTTTGTAGAACCAAAAACCTGCAACTTCGACTTTCGCAATTGAGCTGCTTCCTTCTGTTGTGAAAATGGCTTGGACATAGCATAAGCTATATTTGTGAAGTTATGTTTGAGGCTGATGAGACCAAACCTGTCTACTGGGACTCTATGTTTGGACAAATGACTGCTCTCGCACTGCAAAGCCACAAGCTCTCGATGTAAATGTGCTGGACATTTGAGATGTGCAGAGTGCTTTCCCACATGGGAAGGTGAGCAAGAGGTCAGCAAACGAAAGTAAATGCATGGTGTGCACATGATCAGTGCATTCATCCTCCCATCATGGTGCATTGAAAAATGAGAGTAATGCTAAAGGTTATCTTAACATATTAAGGACTAAAGGAGAGGTTGTAAAATTGCCAGATGGACTCCTGGTACCTACATCCCACCTCCTGGTAGAACCCTCCTCAGGACTCGCCACACAAGCAAAACAGAAAGCATTGACTGGGATTGTGTGTGAAAAGTACTGTTCTTGTTGACAGATTTCCAATAAAGAGCTAATTAAGGTTCCTGAAAGAAATATAGCCTGTCCTTGAATCCTACGACTCAGCCGCACCACATCCCTCACAGCTCACACCGTGTTGGCCGGCTACCTCAAACCACTAGTGCTATTTTTACAGCACGCATGGACATACTCTTCCAGTGTCGACATGCCTCCAGGTCATGCTTGTAGGCCCTCTCCTTCTAAACGGCACCATTTAGAGGGTGATGTCTCTGCTCTTTACGCAGTGCTCATGTACCTGGAATCTGAGGCCACATTTACACAATAGCCGGGTATTTACAGAAACAAATATTTCTGCCCCTCCGTTTTCAAAAACAACGTTGTACACAGGTCATTTTCAAAAAAGTTTCTGTTTATATGAACCCACATAAGTACGCCGTCCGCATACGTCCGCATAGGACGCTCACATGACGTGAAGCATTTTTAGTTGCATATAGTGACGTTTGACCACCTAAAACTCTGTTTGACCTCGTTCACACGCAAACACAAAAACAGAGTTTTCAGAAATCTCCACTTTGGCCGGAGTTTTTAAAAATGATCGTTTTCCGTGATAAAACCTCAGTTTTTGTGTAAATGAAAGGCCAAAACGCATGAAAATATATGCGTTTTCCCATCATGTAAACGGGGTCTGAGAGTCACTTGTTCGAAAGTGCTTCATCGTTTCCCACCGCCACTGCAGAATCAGCATATGCTTTTTTTCTGATCTGGGTTTGGTAAAGATTCAACGAGGCAGAGTTAGATAGGTTTGCGTTTTCGGGTCCTCCCTAAACTTGTGGCACAATCCTCCAGTGGAAGCGGACACACTTGCGTATTAGCAGCAGCCCAGGATACACTTTCCCGGCCGTCTCGCTAATATCTCGGTTATTGGACCAAGTGCTGGAAGAGCATCTGTCGCAGTTGATCTTGATAGCTTCCAGATGCCTGGGCCTGTCAAGGTCTCCGTGCCTGCAGCAGTTGCCATCAGGCCGCCCGTTTGAACCCACGTGGCCGATTTCGTTTACTCCGGAAAACCATCTCTGGCCCCTTCAGATGGAGAGTGACCTTGGATATTTCTTTCTTCATCCTCACAGTTCTGAAGAGGAGGTTGCGTCTCATTTCCTCTGCCTGCCCAGTCTTGCCCTGTCTGGCAAAGTTGCATGCATGTGTTTGGTCATTACAAAGAGGCAATCTCAGGTGGGAGATTGTGTCCCGGATTTATTTCGCATCTGGCATGTATCCCCCTGAGAGCGTCAGAGGAATTTAATACTCCATGGTTTTGCACAGAGGAGTGCCATTGGAAGACATTGCTTCTTCTGACCTTCTGCCTGCCCCTTAATTAATGTGTGCCAGATGTCTACCTTATCTCATTGCCTCACTCTATCATGAGATATTTTGTCATAGTACGTGATAGCAAGATATTTAATCATGTGCCCCCCTACATTGATGGAGCTCTGAAGCTCTGCTTTTATTTTATATGATGTGTGCCTGTAGTATCGGATGTACACAGTCTCTAAACGGTCCAGAACATCACAATAACGTCCAACGTGCTCAATGATTTAGTGCCTTATGTATTGAAGAAGCCAACAGTTGTATTAATGTCTATATGTAATTAACAACTGACTTTCCAATCTAACAAAGAAAGTTCAATTGAATAATATCTCAGTTTAAGTGGAGGAATTATGAATGATAGATAATCTAATAATAACTAAATGTTGTCTCATTTCAATAACAATGAAGGTTGGATTAAACAGAAAAAAGAAAGAAAAGAAAGAAAGCTTCTGAACATTTTTCAGAAGTCCTATTATGTCCTAAAATAAAGTATCTTTTTTCAATTTAAAAATATGAATGAACTGAATTGCCTTGCAGTTTTGTATTCAGTTTATTCAGGTGTAACGTGATTTCAATGAAAACATTTTTAATTCTTCTCATCTTCTAAAAAGAGAAGTTTTTATGCAGGGACTTTATCCGTAGTAATTCAAACTAAATGTTTCAGCCTCATTTCCATGCCTGTTAAGACCATTTTTGGACAGTAAATTAATTTGTTAGGATTCTAATATTCATAGCTTGAGTGAGATCAATATGAAGATAACACACTTTCTGCCTTTCTGTCATTTCTTCGGTTTTTCATATTGTAGAGTTTTTTTTCCTTACAACACTATCAAAAACAGAGCAGAAGTTGATATTCTATACTGCAGCAGCTGGGAGGGGATATGACAGCTTTTCAGAGATATGGGGAATATTTGGCTTGGCTGGATCGTCAAGCTGTCATCCCAAATTATTCTGCTGGTTTTTAGATTTACCCAATTCCCCCTTACTTTATCTGCATTACTGGAGCTGTGTAGATACTGTATACCTTGTGGCCTACAAGTATGTAGATACCCAAATAATACTTTGACTGTTGAACGTTGGATTCCAAAACTATGGGCATTAAAGTGACACTATGTAACAATTCCTACCTTAAAATAACAGCTTGAAAAAAATGGTTCCGCTACAATGACCGGTCGCAGCCGTAAGTACCCGGATTTACTTTGACCTGCTTTCTGGCAGCGATTACGCAATGTCATATAGTGCCAGTCCACGCTTGCAGGTGACTTTTTATTTGCTCCGCTACGCGACACGACATGACATGCTGCTGTGGAGACGATCAATAACAGACGTTTAGTTTAATAAAAGAACAAAGACGTCTTTAAGCAAGGGACCTGACATTACTGCTGCTGTAATCTGGCGCGATAGAGAAAGTTACAGAGTTGCGGGCGGAGATTATTTTATTTGAACTCAAACTCAAAAGAGCCATATGCGTCACCGGAAGAGCCATATATGTCTCGAGAGCCAGAGGTTCACGACACCTGATCTACCGTAACTGGATATTTACGACACTGAAGTAAACGTTAAATACCTGAAGTGGGCAGGTAAGACACTCTAGACTAGGGGGTGAGATTAAAAACATTTATCAACATTAAAAAAAAAAAAAAAAAAAAAAAAAAAAAATCCTTTAATAAATATTCAATAAAAATAAGTGTAAATTCATAAACTTTGGATATATTCTTTATTTAAGACACTAATGGCACCACATTTTGTATTACATCTTTTATTTAACCAAAAATGTGTCACGCCCAGGCAGAGAACAGGACACAGGCGCAGGGGGTACCAGGGATAACGGTCTTTTATTAGGAAAACACCGGCTATGAAAACTTAACAATTAAACTGAATCCAGGCTACAAAACTTACGAAATCATAGTCACTCTCCAGGAGGAATCCAACAAAACAAATAACCAAAAGCTCAGTTTGCGAGGCGTGGTTGACGTGGCATAGCGATGGCACGATCTGCAGGACGGAAACAAACACACTGGCACAGGACAGAGGGAAGACGCAGACTATAAACACATGAGGGTAATGGGGAACAGGTGAAAACAATCAAGGATCAGGGGAGACAATCAGACGGTGACACATGAGGAAGGGCAAGTGATCTGAAACGAGAGGAGAGTTACTATTTCAAAATAAAACAGGAAATGACAGAACAACAACACGCAGCAACATAAAACAACCCAACAACCTCACCGCAGTGTGACAAAATGTTTTGCCCTGGTTAGGGGGAACTGAAAAATATATTTCACAGGTGGTATATCTACCTGTTTTATGTCACGGAACCAAATGTCTTTGACCCATTGACCCATTGACCTTGATACGAGACGTAAGTGTATAAAAGTTCATTTCTATAGGTTTGAGGACTTATTCCGGCAGCATTTCATGGATATTGTATTGTTGATTGCTTAACTTTCTACACCTGTTACAAAGATGTGTCGAGTTGTAGTGCTTTTGTGTAGTTTCAGTTTTACGTTTTGATGGTTTGTGATATCCAGCCCAACACAATGATGCCTTAAAAACAGCAACAAATACATACCGAAAAAAGGCAACTCTCTTTAGATATCCAACTCCCCGTTCCTTCACACTATATATGGTATAATCTCACAGTAGATTTCAAAGCCCATTCCTGAAGGAGAAAATGAAAAACAGGAAGCGATAACTTTCGCTGAGTAAAAGACCTGACTTCATTACAGTCTGGAGGAATAACATGGTTTCTTTACATTGACTACACGTTTGATCAGCTAGCATTAACCACCCATAGGTCAGACATTCCAACAGACTTAAAGAGCAGAGGCCTCTTTTTTTAACGATCAGAGCAACTGCTTTGTATCAAGAGCAAGATAGTGCACACAGGAAGGGTGAGAAGGTCTAACAATTATAGGTTTGTGTGCTTGTTGGACCACCGTTTGTGTTCCGAGCATTACGTAACGTTGACACTTTGTCACATAAGTCGTTAGTGTCGTCACATGACATGAGTCGTTAGTCATTTGTTCATCTCCTTAGTCACGTGAGTTTTGCTAGCAAGTTGTAGCAACGTCATTTGTTCATCTCCTTAGTCACGTGAGTTTTGCTAGCAAGTTGTAGCAACGTCATTTGTTCATCTCCTTAGTCACGTGAATTTGCTAGCATAGTGATTAATTTGTCTCATTAGTCACGTGAGTTTGCTAGCACAGTGATTCATTCGTCTCATTACTTACGTGAATTTGCTGCAAAGTTATTTGTTCGTCTCATTACTCACGTGTGTTGCCAGTCACTTTGTTCGTTACTCTCGCTAATCACAGGAGTTGCTTGCCACGTGAGTTGTTAGTCCCGTTAATCATGTGAGTTGCTAGCCAGGTGGGTCGTTAGTCTCGTCACTAGAAACTTACGTGAAACTTTAGTGTGGTTTGTGACCCAAGTCGTACGTCATGTGAACTCTTTAGCCTTACATCCTGTGAAGATGGAAGTGACGTTTTCAAAGGACACTATGTATTGTATTGTGTCTGAATTTGATGAATTGGGGTGTCAAACAAACACGCCAATGGGTTCAATCCCAGCCAAATTATGACTTTTTGGCATTCTTTATAAAATTGCAGACACCCCGTGCTTACGTTCAGGCTACGTAAAACAACACTGTCAAGCGCAGGCTACTGTTCATGTAGGAGCCGCCGGTAAGAAGATGTAGGAGTTAAAGTATTCTGTTATACGGTACGATTCTACGGACCACAAAGTATCCAGTGCCAGTACATGCTTTCCATAGTACAACGTAAAGCTCATGTATACAGGGAAGTCAGAAGATTGACTTCCCAACTCGGGAAACGATATCATCCGAGGAACACATGAAGGCTCCATCATCTGCGCTTTCCAATAGATATTCTAGTTTTCTTACTAATTGCTTCTAAAATGTTCAAGTTTTTTGCCGGCATATACGTTTTTAGTCCTTGATTGCTGCCTTTACCAAAATATTTAGTTATCATTCCGCTTCCAGATGTTAACTTTTGTCTATCAAATGCTGTGGGTTTTTAACAAAAAATCTCTTGTTAAATAACAGTCAAATTAAGTTGTGATGTTTTATAAGGTTCAGTTTTATTCACAACAACACGCACAGCAGGTCAAACAAGCTATATGACTTCTGCAGCTCTGCTGGCACAGCACACAGAGGCAGAGCCTGTAAACTGTTCAACCATCGTCGATGGATTTAGTTCATGGTGAGACTCACCAAACCAATGTTTTTGTTAAAGGAGAAAAGCTCATGGTGCTGTACAATTTTAAATATCTTAGAATTATCTGAGATTCAAAGGTCTAATTTAAAAAGCATGCTGAAAAGGTAGCCGGTGCTATTAAATTTAACCTGGCTAAATTCAGGCATACTGTATAAGACTTAACAACAGAGCCAGCCAAACGGTATGCATGCAGTGATATTCTCCCACATAACATACTGTTTTACAAGCACGACAGCTCTGAAACCAATTTAATCTCACTGCAAACACTAAAAATACCTGAACCTAAAGCCAATCGGCCAATCACCATTGCCATATAGTTATATGATAATCTTTTCTTTTTTTTCGTTATTTAAAAAAAGATTTACAGACGCTTGAATTGTCTTTACGGTTCTACACCTCCTGTACTGAATCAGTCCATAAAACTAGAAACTAAAGAGACGGCTTCAAGTAAACCAAACCTGCAATCACGAGTAATTGTGTTACCTCATCTCTGGCACTGCGGTTTCATATTCTCATTGTATTGTGCACTGTCCCTGGTAAGTAAGTCAGTAAGCAAGCAATAAAGCCAGCTAGTCAATAACACATGAAATTGCTCTACAAATGTACAAATTGGTGCTATTTTGAAAGTTTTGTAAACATTCACACATCATTCTGTGGCATTTACACATTTAAATAAATCCCTTGCCATCCATGATGTCAAGTGTTTTTTAATTCCTTTTTTTTACACCATACAGCTAAAAAGAAAAAAAGGTATGCTTGCTTTCAGTGATGCAGCCGGGTGTGTGGGTTGAACCACATTCAGGCTGAGGAAGAATGTCTATGTTCGCTATCATATACTTTATGGTGAGACATATAGTATAAGAATGTGCAAGAACTACTCAGAGAAGATAAATGAACTTGGAAAACAGATATATCTATGATGATACACTGCATGGATGACAGATTCATGCTTTACAGGTGTGTGGGGTGGAGCCAGGGGGAGGAGGTGTCAGGATCTGGAGTTTGTGTCTCGTTTTATGTCTTGTTTTGAAGTCCCTCGGCGTATCTCACTCAGCGTACTTTTGCGTACTTTCCTCTACTTGTGTCCTTGTGGACTGTTCCAATTCAAAGTTTGCTTCTCTCAAAGCACGGTCAAAATACCCAGATGTGACTTGATCCTCCTACTTTCCGGAGGATGCTTCAGAGGAGACTTTAGCATACTTTGGCCAGCAGATATCCCGCAATGCATTTCACCATTAACCGGAAACAATAGCGAAGGAGAAAATAAACAACTGACAGTTGACTTTTTATAAATACTACTGTTGTTGAGTCACGGAATGTCATTTTAGGTTGTTTTGTTTATTCAGCTGTAAAAAATAATTTACAGTGAATAATTAGAGTAATCTCAGGAGCAAGAACAGCTGATGTGGTGACGTCATCAAGTCAGCTGCTTGATCCAATCGCAGAATGACCGTCCTCCCGAGTCTGGGCTCCCAAGACCAGACTCCAAAAGAAGACAAGTCTACAGTCGTGTACTTTGAATTGAGAAACGGCCCTTGTGTCGTCTGTCGTGATCCTTATTCTTTCCTCCTGTGTGATTGCTGGCCCCGCCCTAATTTTGTCCACCTGTGTCTTGTTCCCCGTTGTCCAATCCTCTCACCTTGCCTGTGTATGTAAATCCTGTTTGTCTCATTCCCAGTGTGGCTTCGTACTGTTTGGTCCGCGTTCTTGTCGTCCTGTTAGTATTTTGAAGATTAAACATTGGTTTCTGCAGCATGTTGGCATTTGGGTCCTCTCTCGTTGCGACAACAATGACATCCGTGACCACACATGACAGGAGGAGAACCCAGAGACAAAGAGAGTGAGTGAGAGAGACAGAAACAGAAAGATGGGAAAGGGGAAGGGATATATAGATTTATTACATAATTAAAGACATTCATCATTACATTTGAACTGTACAGATCACATTCCACCCACACTTACTTAGAAAGTCCAGCTGTTCTTTTTACTTTGATGGAGAACAAGACCTCCTGCATGATCACAGTTCAGATCACTGCCTCCACAGAGGCCTCGATGTGTTGTCTGCTACCCGATGCTGCGTTCACACTAAAAGCACTGAGAAAGTTTTGTGCAAGTAGAATGGTTGAGATTGATGTGAACATTGCCCTTGCGGTAGCGAAAAATTGTGCCGTTAATGAATCTAACTGGCTGCTGCTGCTCTATTAGCGCTGGAAGCGGTAGTTATTCAGACATAGTCGATGAAATTCATCGAGCTGTGTGAGCATACAGATGATGTCGTGAACCCAAACACGAGGGCGTTAAGTGTTCTGACGTTTGTGGGATGTCCACAATAAGTATAGACTACCTGAAATAGTAGTTATTTATTCCACAGTGGATGGCGGAAATGATAACTGTTTCCACGGAGTAAAACCACAGAGATAAGCCACCAATCCAGCAAAACATGCTGACAAATTCATTGTTTTTTGTGTGCTAAATGCTCGACCAGAGTATTCCATACGTTAAGTTTGCAGGTTTAAGAAAGTTTCTTCGTCTCAGCCACCACGCCAAAGCATTCAAACTAGTGTTTAACTTTTATTGACATCTTCACCCCATAATCGGGAGCTGTGGTACAGAGCTTATTCAAGGCAAGGAAAGTGTATTTGTATTGCACATTTCAACAACAAGGCAATTCAAAGTGCTTCACATAAAACCATTAAAAGCATCAAAACATAATGCAAAATAAAACAAGATTGAAAAACAATTGAGAACATTCATTAAAAAATCAAAAACAGTCAAAAAGCAAAAATTGTCAACCAA